>OX458968.1:14800000-16000000 GCA_949774945.1 Hoplodrina ambigua
CTTGTGAATGTACCTAATGTTTTGGCACACGACAGGAGTATTGTTTTGTAGATATTTTATAACTAGCTTTTGCTAGCGATTTAGTCCGTGTAAATGACGGACCCTCTTAAGGGATGAATTTTGGAAAATACTATTGTATTTTTTTAAATTATACCTGTATTGTATACAATTAATAATATTACCAAAAAGGGGGGGGGGAAAGGGGAATAAAAAGTTGAACAAAAAACATCACGTGATTAATGGATGGACACAAATTAAAACTTACTTTCGCTTCTAACCCTAAATCAAAACGTCATAAAAACAACACAAACAGATGCCGCCAAAAAACTAAATAATTCCAGCCAGCCTTAATAAATTGAAACAGTATAAATAAAACATTCCGAATCAGAATTCCATTTTCAAAAAAACACACAGATCCAAAAACAAAACCAATTTATTTTACGTTATCATATTGGGCGCGACTGTACCCACATATCTTGGTGGCGCCCGTTTGAAATTATTACAAAACATTTCAGTGATTTACTGTGAAGATAAATCGTGTTGTAAAACTTATCTAGTAGACAAATACGGTGTGATTAATTGCTTGGGATAAGTGTACAATGTTACACATTACAAGGAGATTTTACTTATCCAGGCTGAAATTATCAGGGCGAAAGCAACGTCTCTTATCATGCAGATAAAGAACGGCGTTAATTATCACGGTTGTTTGCGAAGGGGCTCGCCAATTGCGGTTCAATACCTATCAGTTATGCGAATACCGGGCTCCCGAGTTATGGTAGCAGAAGGATCCATGAGGTTTCAATCGATAAGAGTACCAGTGTACCACATAACCCCTCGTTGTCCCCAGACTGAGGGCAACTGGACAGAGGCATGAGGATTCTCCCACGAAAAAAAAGGGGGTGATTAAGCTAGATCAGAGCGAAAAAACTGATGTGAAATTGCCAAAGTTAAGGGCAGTGGCCAGTCGGAGAAAGGAATGGGGCCGAAGGGTCCTGGAGTGGTTACCGGTAGGCAGCAGCGTGAGTAGATTTTCCACAAGGTCAGTCGATAACCTGGTGAAGGTCTCAGGAATTTGCTGGATTAAAGAAGCACAAGACCAGTTCTTGTAGCGACTATTAGGGGATGCCTATGTCAGGTTGTAGACGGCTTTTGGCCGAAATTATGATAACGAAACTGTTTGTCCAACAACTTGGTGACAGTCTTGTTAAGCAATTGAATAAGGGCAACGCATCATGGGTCATTATGGTGATAGCACTGACCATCATTCGAGTGATATCCTGATAATGAAGTTGGTGATCCAATGCAGGTCACAGTGCAGGTCAGGCGTTGTACAAATATTTTGGTAAATTAGATATTGAGATCAATATCTTCCCAAAATACGTTTAAAATAACATACAAAAATATGTTTAGCTTAATACTCGTATAATTATAGGATAATACATAGAATAATTTAGAACTTTGCCATAATTAAGATTCTACACAGTTCAACGTAGACGTCAACCAACGATACATTGACCAAAATGGCTTTTCTGCTATCAGTTAAAACAGTGAGAACCACGGTTAAGTACATAAAACAGTACCGTTGCCTCTGACACGTCAATTACTGGTGATGAATGACGAACGAGAACTAATAGCACATCGCTGATTATGACGAGTGATTGATTCGATGCCCCCCGTCCGAACTGTGAGCTCGTTAATAGAAACGACGGAAGCAATTTTCTTGGTCTCGTCTTTGAAGATCTCGACTTTGATCATTGTGGATGAAAAAAAATGTGTAAATCATTTTATTTAATGCTAGCGTTTGCCTGCAGCTTCGTTTGAGAGAAAATCGGTTATTTTCGGCGTTGTTTTTTGCAAGAATCACCATTTTTAGTTTTTTCTAAAAAAAGGCTAAGTTCCTTCTTTTATCATAAGTTATCTACCAGTAATGACCCGTCAGAATCGGTTCAGACATTGGGAAGATTATCCGAGACAACTGACTGTCTGTCAGCGGGCTGTATCTCAGGAACCGTAATAGGTTAAGAGTTAAACAGATAAACATTACTATTGGCCACTATAGCAAGAAAATAAAAACATAACAAAGTTAAAAATTTAAGGGGTTCCCTAGACAAGAAACGTGTTTTTTTTTAAATCAAAGTCAAATCATTTATTTCAATTAGGCCAATGTAAAGCACTTTTGAACGTCATTTACAAAAAGGTTTGAATCTAGTTGCCCCTTCCAAAAGGTAGTTTGTGTGTTAATGTAGGTAGTGTTAGAAATTACACGGACCCCTGATGTGCAAGTCCGTTTAATTAATTGTAATTACAATATTCACTATCTCTATTTAAAGCACGCGCCAACGATCCACAGACATTTAACATAGAAGAACATTACAGAAATCGCTCAAAGCGAGTCTCCAACGAATTTCCAGCAAAAGTAACTAAGTACAATATAATTTCTTGCTCACATTCTCTCGTACGTGGGAGCAACTTTGAGTATGACATCAAAGAGATTATTAAGCCGGCTGTCCATTGTCCACTTTATGCTACATGTACGTGTATCTAAGTGATTTACATACATATTACTTGAAGCTAGCCTGGGAGCTCGCCACATTATTGGCATGTGAGCAGTGCAGTGAGGCGGTTTGGTTAGGATTAAAATAATAATGTTGATAAAATTGTTACTTACCGGCTTCTGGTTCAGTTAGAGTTGATGTATTCCAAGTGAAAAGTATTGTTTTATGGCTACTTTTTAGTAGCCTATGTGTTATTCCAGACTATTATCTATTTCAGTGTCAAATTTTATCTAATATACTATACTAATGGGTACACCTCTGCCTTACCCTTCGGGAATTACAGACATGATGTTATGTTATGTTATCCGTTCAGTCTTTCTGGCGTGAATGAGTAGCAAACATCCAGTCCAAACTTCGCATTGACAATAGTAGTTCCTAAGGTTATTTCTTTTGGGAAAGTCTAAAATGAGACGAGTTCTCATTTCGAGGTAGCAGGTGTAATGGCACATCCGTTACGATATAGCACGGTTGGCTGATCGATCGGCTGTTGCACTGCGTCTCACAAAATGGATCAAATATATGTACAGCCAGCAGGTAGTCGTTTGTGTATATGAGTATATACTATTTTTGTAAATGCACCCATGAAACAGGGACTTGTTGGCTGACTTGCACAAGAGTAAAAGTATACTTGCACAAGTCAGCATGACGACGTTGTGTCCACAATCAGTTTAAATACTTGTGCTAATTCATCTCAAACACGTTAATACATACGACTCGGGTTGGAGGAATTGAGGGTAAGAACTAGGATAAGAGAAGTATGATAAAGAAACAGGATATTTCAGTCACATTTGGTCAAAAATGTCAAAAATTTGCTTAAATTATTTTCGCTGAGATAAGATTGCGACTAGTTTTTAAACATTTTAATAGAATTGACCACAATAAGCCTTATTTCTGTGAATTGTCGCAGAGATAAGGCTTATCGAGGCCAATTCGATTGTGTAATTCTATAATGTCAAAAATTTGTCAAAAATTTAAGTAAACTTGATAAATAGACGTCTAGATTGGAACGCGAACGTTTAAAAAAATTAACAAGAATTAACTCCCAGTATTTGCCACGGTTATTCAATTCTCGTGTTAATCAAAGAGTAACCTCCGCAAGTATTTCATGCAACCAAGTACATTCAAGCCAGGTTCCGTTAGTTAGTTCTAAGTTCCAACGTCCATACTTATAACTACGATCATAGTTGAGGTTAAGTTAGAAGCTGTTAAAGTTCTGGTTTAAGTAATTGGAAAGCTGCTGCGTAACCGAGCGAAAGGATTGTATGTATTGCGTTACTTGGGGTTCTTTGTGTTTGTTTCCACCCTTATTTTTAAGGATCGTCAAAATACTTCTTCCGCTCCGGGTGGAGCAGAAGGAAAAGAAAGAAAAACTATTTATTCAAGCGGACTGCCTCGTTGATCTAGTGGTCGCAAAGCGCGACTGCTGAGCACGAGGTCTTGGGTTCGATTCCCAGGTCGGGCAAAGTGTTATTGGGTTTTTCCATCAGGAATTTCTTAGTAGCAGCCTCGGAGTCTGGATTTGTGCCCGGTTGATGGCAATAGGCTCGCCCCCTATTACATGGGACTTAAACATAACTGGCGAAATGTGGGTGTACTAAAGGGTACACCTCTGCCTAACCCTTCGGGGATAACAGGCGTGATGTAATGTTATGTCAAGCGAAAATGACGCACACAACACAAAAAGAAAAAATAGAAAATTGTACATAAGAGAAGAAGAAACAAGTTTCAAGGGAATGTCAGACTCTTATTGGCTAAAACCCAGCCGTGTGCCTCCTAATGGCTTTTGCGATCCAAGGCCGTAGTGACTATTTCGAAAGATTCCCGGCAACCCTGGCAGGCACTGGCTTTTTGTGGGCCCTTGTTACCACCCTTAAGATTTTATAGTAAATAAAATATAGGTAGGTACTTATTCTTTAGCACATTGATTAAAAGTTAAGTTTAGCATTGGTTAAAAAAGGTTGCCTTGGAGCGGTGAATGGTTATGCGAATCCCGCACCCCTGGCGATAGGTACAGGTGGAACAACGCGGTGGTTTTAGCCGGTCCTTCTTCTTTCAGTAAGGTCTTACGATCCCACACACTCTAGTTTCCGAGATTCTAAACCGCCTCAAGGGCCTCTGACATGGTTTGAATGGGTCAGTAATAGGCTGGTTTCCACACGACGGTTTCCTTCACCGATGTCAGTGATGTCCAAGATAAACTTTTGAAAGTACATATGAATTGAAAAAGTCACATTGGTCAATTTTAACAGGTAAGAGTCTGGCAAGCCTATCATCACCCCCATGACTAGGGAAGTCCACAAGGATTTCCACCACGGTCCGAAAAAAAATGGCTTTTAGCTAGTAAGAGTAGAACAGACCTCTTCTGTTCCCAGGGGAAAATCCATGGGGATCTTTCTCCCCGGAAAAAAAATGGGGTCTCGGGTACACCTTTGAATATTACAAAGGTGTTCTCAACATCTTATTTTCACATCACGAAGCTTCGATTACAATCTTCGTTTCGTTCACGTTCACGTAATCGAATTCATGATTTTGCATTTTTGCTCGCGACTAATGTGAATGGGAAAACGCAAGTTAACGAACAACAGTTAACGGTGTACTGTAGATACGTTTGTTTGTGATTACACAAGACCGTTTTTACTGATTAGAAAACGTTTGTTATCCAGGCGCAATTTCAATCAATGTCAAAAAAATTAAGCGCAAATTAGAGTCATTTTTGAAGAATATTGTATATTGTTAATATTGTGTCTCGTTCTTCTCCATACAGGCCTTTTTTTTTAGGTGGTAAAAATCATCAAATGACTCCTTCCGTCCTGGGTGGGGCGGAAGAGACTGTCAGACTTTTACTGACTAAAAAACCACCCTGTTCCTTCTGTTGCCCTTTACGTTATCCTGTTAAGACGTCCCGCGACTCCATAGAGGCCTACCTCCGTTTTGGAACGAGCAACTAGCTTCAACTTTCTGACTAACTGACCGACTCCTTGACAATTCAAAAGTGCCTGTAATTGGTGTAATTGAAATAAATGTTTTGACTTTGACTTTGTGTAGAATTCCCTCTAGAAGTGGGTGTATGGTTGAGGTAAGAACTTTAGATTTTAGAAGATCAAGCTCTGTTTAATTATCTTTCAGAAGGGGTAACTACTTACTTACTAGTAAACGTACTTCTCCTAGAAACTCAACAACCCCCAAAAAAAAAGTAATAACATCAAACTTTATTATTTACGAAATGATTTATTTATACGAAACAAGATTTTTCATACATCAAACACTTTTTCATTCCCTTAGGGCCTTCCTTCTTAGTGCTGGGCTAGATCATAAAAGGAAACAGAGTTCAAAATTCACGTTGTTTTTTAGGGTTTCCTACCTCAGTCGGCTAAAACGGAACACTTATAAGATCACTTTGTTGTCCGTCTGTCTGTCCGTCCGTCTGTCCTTCTGTAAAGACCTTTATTTATAGGATCGCGTGGAGGTATCAAGCCGGAATTAATATCAAATACTCAGGTCTGCCACAGGAGCAGTGACAAAATTAATTAGTCTAAAATACTGTATGGTTGTACGGAGCCCTTCGTGTGCGAGTCCGACTCGCAATTTACCGGTTTTTTCTTAAACTTTGCCCCACACTATTAATTTTTCGTATATTTCGGCTGTGTTAACAACATAACATAACATAACATAACATCACGCCTGTAATCCCCGAAGGGTTAGGCAGAGGTGTACCCATTAGTACACCCACATTTCGCCAGTTATGTTTTTAGTCCCATGTAATAGGGGGCGAGCCTATTGCCATCAACCGGGCACAAATCCAGACTCCGAGGCTGCTACTGAGAAATTCCTGATGGAAAAACCCAATAACACTTTGCCCGACCTGGGAATCGAACCCAAGACCTCGTCCACAGCAGTCGCGCTTGCGACCACTAGACCAACGAGGCAGTCAACTGTGTTAACAAAAATATAAATATACACAAACAGCCAACCCCGACACAACTATCTATAGATCATACAAATATTTGTTCAGTCAGTCAATCAGTTTCACCTTCATAGAAAATAAACAGCCTAGGTAAGTAGATACATCAAGTGACACGTGTATAATATGTAAGATATTATACATTATCTTACATGAACGCATGTGTCAATATGTTCACGAATCGGAACACAATTTGTTCTTAATTACACAAACACGCTACAACGAAACGGAATTCGATACATTTCTCATTAATCAATTCATTGCTGAACAAGAACGAGTATGTCGCATGCGCGCAAAATGTTTACTTATATGAAAGAGTTGAAGAGTTTGTTTGTTTGTTTACTATTTTGTTTGAACGCGGTAATCTGTGGAAATTCGGGTCTATTTAAAAAAAAAATGGTTATAGGAAGCAACGTTATTCCTCTTTCCTTTCCCTTCGGCTTCCTCTTACCTACCCTTTTGCTGTGCCCTACAGGGTTCATAATGATCTCAATTAGATAGTTACCACTTAAGCATAAAGAAGAAAGATATTGAGTATTGAGTCCTCAGTGCTGTAGGCTTCATTTTATTATCAAACAAATAAGATATCCGTAAGAAAAATTACACAGACGAAGACATGACTATAAGCTGGTCTATTCCTTAATATAAAGCTAAAAACTTTGCTTGTTTTATTTTCTGTTTGATCGCGCTAATCTCCGCAATAACTGGTCTAATCCTGAAAGTTCTTCCTCTAGTAGGAAGCTACGTTATCCTTGAGTGCTATAAACTATATTGTATTAACGAAGTAATGAGGTATCCTTAAGAAAATGTCCGCGGACAAAGTCTCCGGTAAAAGCTCATCATTGCCTTATTATAAAGCTAAGTTTGTTTGTTTGTTTTTTAATTAATCGTTAATCGTTTCATCTGAAATTACTAGTACATTATTGAAAGTGCTCTCTCTAGTAGGAAGCTACGTTATCTCTAAAATTATAAAAGCTACATTTTGATAAAGTATCCCTCAAAAAATTCACACAGACGGAATCGGTAACCAAAACTAGTGTACCAACAATAAATTTAAAAACATTTATTCTCAATGGCACCGTTGTTAACGTTTTGTCGCGTAAATGCGCGTCAGTTGACTGATTTGCGCAAATTTATTACCTACGTTATGTAACAGAATGGAATTATAGAGCGCTATTTTGCTGCACGCATAAACTTGCTCTGTTCAGCGCTGTGTTTTAATCATATTCTCTGGTATCTTTATGGTTATATGAACATAAATTGTGGGAGGTATTGAAGTTTGCTTGTAAAGCAAGTGATGCGTAATTTATTTTCGTGAGGAAATATTGAGGTAGCGGGATTCACGTCAAGTATATTCAAGGTTTTACGAACGCTGTTTTTGGGACTAAACTCTAAAGGCTACAGCTTGTATTTTATGATAAAGTACTCCAGTCCCACTGCTGGACTAAGCGCCTTTCCTTCTCATGCAAATGCGGATTGGTGATTTCAGATATAATATTAATTAGACGGGCCTGTTGGTCTAGTGGTTAGCGGCCCTGACTGCTAAGCCGGAGGTCGTGGGTTCGATTCCCACCCAGGACAAACTTTGTGTGATGAGCACAATTGTCAGTTCTGTGTCTGGGTGTGATTTATCTATAATATGTATGTATTTATAAATTATATAAGTATGTATATCAGTTGTCTGGTTACCATAACACAAGCTCTGCTTAGCTTGGGATCAGATAGCCGTGTGTGAGTTGTCTCAAGATATTTATTATTTATTTTATTTAATTATAATGTCTCCTTGACTGCCTCGCTAGTCTAGTGGTTGCAAGAGTGCGACTACTGAGAATGAGGTCTTGTGTTCGATTCGTAGGTCAGGCAAAGTACTGTTATTGGATATTTTCATCAGAAATTTCTCAATAGCGCTGTCGGTGTCTGGATATGTGCCCGGTTGATGACAATCGCCCTCTATTACATGGAACTTAACTAGCGAAAATGTGGGTATACTAAATTTCCTACCTAAGAAGATGAAACAGGGGTCTGAAGTTTGTATGGAGAAACCAACTTTGACGCGGACGAAGTCGCGGGCAGAATCTAGTCTAGTTATAAAGCGGAACAGATTTTAACGAACTTATTACTTTCTTTAAGCGTGTTTACTTTCAAAGTATTAGCTGACTACTCTTGGTTGCTTTAACTTCTACTAAGCCTTAAGTTGGATTGGAGTTAATTATAAATTAACAAAGTTCTGCCTCCATTTTAATCGTTTAGTTTATAGGGATAAAAATTTTTTAATGTTGAACATCAAGATTTTATATGGGTATTTATTTTTTTGCACAGAACTCTAATTCTTTTTAAATTTTAATACAAGTAGCCAGTAAATTACTCCTTATAATATCAGCTATCTGCCAGTGAAAGTCTCGTCTAAATAGGTAAAGCCGTTTCAGAGATTACCCAGAACAAACAGACTGATAAACAAAAATTAAGGTTCTGTGTATTTTCTTCAATATTATTCAGAGGCTCTTGAGGCTTTTCAGAAACTCTGACACTAGGGCGTGTGGTGTCGTAAGACCTCACTACACGATAAAGAAAGAACATTATTATATATCGTCTGGATACATCAGCATTGTAGACTCAACAATTATAAGTTTTCAAAAACATGTTCTCACAAAACAATGTTGCAAAATTTTTACACGACTGCCCCAAAAACAGGAGTGTTATGTATTCAGGGTTAATGTATGTATGTGAGTTTATTTATTCCACCATAACTTTTAAACGCCTGAACCAATTTAGATGTATGGGGTATCGTTACAATCCTTATATCGTTCCGAGTAACATAGGCTAGTAGAAAATAAAAAGAAACAGGTGTGGTCACTTTAAAACGTAAATTAATACCAGCCTCAATTTTTTTTAGTGAATCTGGTCATGTCTATGTTTATCGTCTAGAATTTGACAATTAGAAAATAAAATATAATATAGCACTGTAAATAAAACTGACGAGTAAACAAAGTACAAATATGTGTAATTTTTGCAGTCGTGTTTTTTTATTTTTATTTACTGTGTCATCATTTACCTAGTCTTTTCTCAACTACGTTGGGGTCGGCTTCCAGTCTAATCGGATGCAGCTAAATACCAGTATTTTATTTTTATTAAAATTCTAGCTGTCCTTAACATATAAACATTGGCATTTTAATTCTAAAAGACCTTTCCCCGTCTGAAATATTTCAGATAACGCTTCAGTAAGCTGTAATTAATAAAATTTCTCTACATTCGCCTTCAGCACACGTCGATCAAATTACACTTTAATTAGTTACACTATACGAGAATATTGAAACTTACTCTCATAAGAATAGAGTAGAAAATTGAATGAGTAGCGGTGTTGTTATTGCCTTAATATCTTTAGGTTGTTATGCGCCGGTTGTGCTTTTTCCTTCACAGCCTCGGGCTATCAAGATGAGATTTGCATGAACTATTTATGGATGAGCCACCAGTAAAAGGCTTGAATAATTAATGTTCATGCTATCGGAAAATTCATGGAAAAAAGTACTTTAAAGTCATGATTATTATGTGTGATTAACGTTTATCAAGACTGTTTGAAAATTGAACCCAAACTTGTCAAGTAGAGTTAAAGTCAAAGCATTTTATTTAAATTAAACTATTTTTAGACACTTTTTTTATTTAAAATTATTATTTAATTATTGTATGTAGACCTTACCCTCAAAAGTCGTAACGTGTTTGCGCCCACAAGACCAACGGGGTATTAAATACTTCAAGTTACGATGAAAAAATAAAAACATAATATAACATCACGCCTGTAATCCCCGAAGAATTATAGGCAGAGGTGTACCCATTAGTAAACCCACATTTCGCCAGTTATTTTTAAGTCCCTCGTAACAGGGGGCAAGCCTAGTGCCATGAAGCGGGCACAAATCCAGACTCTACTGAGAAATTGTTAATGTAAAAACCCAATAACACTTTGTCCGACCTGGAAATTGAACCCAAGGCCTTATATCTCAGATCCCAGAAGTCGTGCTTTGCGACCACTAGACCAACGATGCAGTAAAAAAAAAACCCTCAAATTGATAGGCAAAAAAAACTCAAAAAACTATCTTCAAAAACACATCTCAGAACATCTGGCTTCTCAGTTTATTTAATTATACATCAAGAAATACCAGCACACTAATTCTTGGCTTCAGCTCCTATCGTCATGGCTTTCACAAGTACAAGCTTTCAAGTAGTCTGTGAAGCATTCATAAACGTTTGAAAGGGTCTTTGCTTGAAGGAACTCTGAAATGCCGAAATATTTTCCCATTCCTCGAGAACATTTTGAAGTGAATGGAATTAATTTGATCGCGTAGTGATTTTAATAGGATAAGGGACATGTTTTCATCAATAGTAACTTAATTTAAACTTACATTGTAATTACAGTTCGTGGTTTATTTAAAAATTTCCGGGTAAATTAGGTACTGTTGTTTTTCTACTAAGATAGGACATAAATGTGTCAAGAATTTTGCCATTCATAAACCAATTTGGAAAATTCTTTAATAGTGTTAACCTTTACTTACATTGGTTCCATTATTTTTATCTGGGAGTTAGTGTGACTTTTTTAAAACTTTATTTTTTATTTTAGTCTACAGTCCGTGTCTAACCTCTAGGGGTAATATAACTATTATTATTAATTGTGTCTTTTGAGTTAAGACTTTACAGGTTAGATAACCAGTAAGATCCTTAAGAGGGTTAAGTAAAAAAAATATCGTATTAAGGGGGAGAACATGTCATTGTAACTTTTTGCTTTGTTAAGTGTGTTTGTATACCCGTTTTTTAAAAATCTTAACATGTTCGGCACAATATTCAACTCTTTACTACCCCCACTACTTGTAAACCAGTAGCGAAACTTTGTTTCCACAACTTTCAGGTCATTCTTCCTGTGGAGTTTCGCCGCGGTTTTCCTAGCTAGTAGATAGGGCTTCTTGCACTCTGTTGAATATTTTAATTACATTACAACCGAACACTCCGTCGTTTTAGTTATTTGGTTGTATAATTACGTTGGTAGTTACGCGGTTTTGGACCGTATACTTTTGGTGTTCAGTATTATTAATTTAATGTGACTTGGTTAGGTTTGAGGTTGACTTAATATTGTTAGGTTTTAAATAGATTTCTTGGTTTCGTTTTAATTGTTTTTGTTGTGAAGCGTATTTTTGCAAAAATAATAAAACTATTTTTTAGTTTTTTTAAAATCTAAATGTAAGGTAATTTATTCAATTATTTCATTGTTTTTTTTTTTGAGTTTTATACCAACACATTATCTATAAAAACATTTTTCAGTATAAAACTGCTGACATTTATATTGACGAAATTAGGCAACAAAATTAAACAAACAGGGATTGTCTTACAAAATATATATATTTAGTTTATACAAATATCAATCTTTTATTCAATTTAGTTTGTCTTAAAATTTTAGTAACAATTTGGAAAAAAAAGTAGTAACAGTGTATTTTTGTTAACTTTGACAAAGTTCAAATATAGGTATTACTGTGAGTTCGTTTAGGGATGCGAATTCACAACTTTGCGATCGCCGGGCCACAGTCTCTTGAGATTATTTTTAGCAATCTTTATATACAAAAATTCAGCTCTCGTATTTTTGTGTCTACAATACTGTTCTAACTGGAAATTACGCAACATTTTATTATAAGAGAGGACTGTTAATTTATTTTATTGTTTGCATCAGACTGAGCTACACCGAAGTGTAGCTGATTAAATTTATTTCAAAATAATACATCAAACATAAAAATTATTTTCACATAAATTATTTTTCAATAATCGAATATTTTTTTTATTAGAAATCGTAATTTATTTATAGCTCCATAAGACATTTAATTGATATCAACAAACCATTGGCACGATAAATGGGGGCAACATTAACATTTTATCACACCCCTAAACCTGGGGTGTAGGGGGTGTAGGTAAGCAATTTTTCAAGGGTTAAGCCTAGGGTATAAATCATCTGCTAATACCGGCAGGCCGTTGCAGGAGTGATAAAACACGCTGTTATGTTCGAGGGGATTTTGGTATGTAAGTATTCGTTTGCACCTGAATATCCTATTCTTATTACTTCTTACCTATTCTTACTTTGCTCTGATTACAACCGGTCTTGATAATCGAAGCTACAATATGAGATGAAATATTAAAACACCCTCGTTGGTCTACTGGTCCTGCTCCTATTACATGGGACTTAAAACATAACTGGCGAAATGTAGGTGTACTAATGGGTACACCTCTGCCTAACCCTTCGGGGATTACAGGCGTGATGTTATGTAAATATTAAAACAGTAGCTATTGAAGATGCATTTCAACGGTTTGAGTACGAAAAATATGTAAATTTTAACACCACTTAATAATATTTTGGTTTTCTTATATAAAAGCGAAAGGTCACTGACTCAGAGATCACGAAATATCGAAAACCGCTTGACGTAAGGTATATTAGGTAGCTTAGGGAGGTAGTTTAAAATAACGAAACGTCCACTATGAAAGGATTTTACCAAATTCACCCCCTAAGGGAATAAAATGGGGGTCCAAAGTTTGTATGGAGAAACAAACTTTGACGCGGACGAAGTCACGGGCAGAAGCTTGGTATTGGACCGCCGTTGGCGAGCGCCTTCAATTAGGCCTTTGGCCTGCAGTGGAACAATAATAGACTGGTATAATTATTACTAAGTAGTTAGATAATCAAATGCTCTTTGACAATCTATAACTCGTATGACGCAGTTCCATTACTCTCACAGGTAATTAGGCTCATTATCTAGATCTACGCCGTACATACATAGTTAGCTTTACTACAGACTAGTTACAAGGGATTTTTGCTTCATTACCTGACCCACAAAATTACTAGGCTAATACCCGCTTGATATTCGAACGTGGAATTATGTTCTTGTCTCTCTCTCTCGTGTGGAAATCGGACCTTATGTCTCTTTCGGTTTTGAAAGCTTACAGCTAGATTTTGAACAGGTTTGATGCATCAGCCAGGTAAGCTGTAACTGAATTTCCGTTGATTGATGTTACACTATGCCAATGACGTCACACATCATACTTGGAGTACCTAGTAGAACAGTAGTTCTGTACAGTAATGCTATTAATTATTGCATATCTTATTATTTTAAATTGTTTATAATGAATAAAGCTCAGTTATTATTATTTTTATTATGACTTTAACAATTCCAACGCTCGAAGATCTCTAGAATTAGAAGCAGGAATTAGATTAAGGGATATTGGTACTTGTAATCTGATCTTGTCTCATCCAACGTCCTTAGCTATTAAGTTATATCTATTAATTATTAAATTAATTATGTTAAGATCCGATTAGTTTAATAATTTATATTTACTTTGTAAAATTACGAGGCTGACATAATCGCTATGCGATAAAAGCCTTTTTTCAAATAATGATTAAAAAAATAAATACAACGAAAATACTTTCGGAGTTTTAAGCATTGTATGAAACCCACAATAATACTGCAAGAGAGATGAAGTACAAAACGCAGGCTGACACAGATCTCGCCGGACAAAGTTCAGCAGTTCTGAAGTTCAAAAGTTGAGACCGACAGCCAACCTCCATTAGTACGAGGTATTGAAAATTTGCATTTTGCATTACTTAGCAGTAGTCCGAAATATTTTGCAATGTAGGTATATACAATCAACTATAGTTGCAGCGTTTCAGCATGGCAATAAAGGTCATTGACTATATTTTACTAAACATGACATCTTTTAATTTTACGTTAATATGACATTTAGAGACTATTGTATTTTTATATTTATTATTTATTTTTTGTTTTTTCTTCTCTTTTGGATATACCTTGAAGAGTATTTTTTTATATATTATATTGTAAATATGTGGACTATGTGGGTTGTTGCATTTTTTCTGATTACATTTCATGGTTGTCTGACAGTTTGAGTACTCGATGCGGCCTACCCAAATGTCCCTTCTTTGGTATTGTTCGTCGTGTCGTTGAGCTCCTTAAAATTCTGAGTCGAGCTTGACGATTTCTGACAAATGTGTGCATTGACTGGACAGGCCGACTCAAATTTGTGTGCCTCTCTCCTCAAGAAACCACCTCGGAGATTAACTTACTTGGTTCGCATATGATTTGACCAATACAAGTAATTGTATGGACTTTAAAAGAGACTTTGACCTCTGAGTTTGTTTCGGTGTTTCTTCTCAGAGCAGTCGGCTAGGAAACACTGGACTCATCTAGTTTAAAATGTGACGTGTAAAAGTGTTGTTTATAACCAATTTACTGAATAAATATCATTTCATTTCATTTGACTGCCAGCTACATTTTTATACATTCCTGTAATTTTTTTATTATTTATTGCCAACTTACATCTAATCATTAAAGAATAATCTATTGCAATAGTGTGTTTAAAAATATGAATGAATATGAACAATATTATGCACATACAAATACACAAACAAAAAAACTTCGTTACGTCGTGGGTATAAACAGAAGCAAAAATCGTTAACATCCCTAATCAATATGTATCGTTTACATCAACATGTATTCCACTAATGAAAAACGATAAATAGTATTTTGTCCATGTTGCTACAAAGACACAACGGCTTTCCCTTATATGTCTTCGTAAGAATAAAATTAAAAGGTCATTCATTGCCAAAAGGGTAATGACCTCTATTGCCATGCTAAATTGTCGAACACTATAGTATTGCAAGGAAATTGAAATAAAAAGGATAATGGCCAATGTAATTTGAAACAGGTATCACCGTCTCAGAACGATTTTCTTTTTTTTTCTGTTTTCATCATCATCATTAGCATAATGACAGTCCACACTCCTCTCCAATTGCACGCCATTTAAATACGTCTTCGGTTGCTCTCGTCCACCTGCTACCAGCCAATGACGTAGCTGTTATTTTATTTTTATTTGAGTTTTTATTTATAGAAGTTAAATGAAATATAGAAACAGGAAAAAAAAGTCTCATAACAAAGTAACGAGTTTACTTTTTAGGGTTCTGTACCTGAAACGCAAAAACAGAACCCTTATAGGATCTCCATCTGTTTGTTCTCCGCCTGTCAAGAAACTTTTGCTCAAAAACGCATGGAGGTATCAAGTTGAAATTAATATCAAAAACAACAAATACAGATTTAACGCAATATAAAGTCAATGTAATTTATGGTGCATATTATTATTCTGACTTTTAATTAAGACATAAGAGAGCAATTAGCAATCCTTGGAAATTTAATTTCATATGTCTATACAGGGTAATTGAAAATATACCCGAAACCCTAAAAGGGGTCATTGTACTCATCATTATGAACAACTTTTACTATGGGACCAACCCTGAAATCTTGAAAAAAAATCAGCTGTTCATTACAAAAATGCTATATAAAAAGATCGCAATGTATGGATCAGCTGTATTTTTTTTTCATGATTTCAGGGTTGGTCCTATAGTAAAAGTTATTCATTATGATGAGTACAATGACCCCTTATAAGGTTTTGGGTATATTTTCAATTACCCTGTATACCAAAAATGGAGACGTCATTAAAAAAAAAAGATTTTTGTAGGTTATGCTGAGCAATTCACTTATTTATAAAATTCAGTTAAAGACAGTTAACCTTGAAAGTTTGTAGGAGTCGATGTAGCATAAAACGCTCTTAAAAAAAGAAAAACAATTGTAATGTGTCATCATGCGACATTAAGTCCCCTAGCACTAAGGGTCGACATAGCTCACGTTCAGTAGTTAACACAAGTTTGCGTCTCTGTGGAGGGTGCGCACTGAGAGCGATGCAAACTTGCGCTAAGCACGTACCTGGGCCGCGACGCTGTTAAGTGGACCCGCATAGTCGGGAATTATGTAACAAGCTGCTTTTTATAAAGAAAATTGTTTTTTTTTTACTTTTGTAAGATTGAAGGTATTCAGGAGAAATTATTTGAGTTTATTTTGAGTTTTGTTTGGCAAATAGTTGAAAGTTGGTTTATTTAATGAGAGAGGAGAGATGAATAAGATAAGGGGAAGATAAAATGATAACGATCTCTTTCGACTTCTGTAAGAAGTGGAATCTAAAGTGAGCTGAAAATACGCTGACTAATTATTATACTTCAATTATTATTAACATTTCAATGATAAAATCAGTACCTAACCTTTTATAATGGGTATAAAATCACTTGATGTAACCGAAAGCTATATATTCTTTCCATCATTCATCATATTTTATTCCCACCATTCATCACATCTTATTTTGTTTTTTACAAAATGTTTTATGGATGTGTATGTACCTATTCTACCTTCAACTCCGTTAACTCCTGGAAGTGACGGTAAAAAAAATCGTGTCTTACATTGCCCACTACCATAAGCAGTACAGTCGAACAACCAAAAATATGTTTATGTTTATTCAATGTTACTTATTTGATTTAGCCGTCAACTACTAATACCATATTACTAAACAGTCATTACTAGCATCATTCCGTGCCTCGGAAAGCACGTTAAACTGTTGGTCTGAGCTGTCATACGTGTATCTTTGACAGTCGTTACGAGTCGTCAGAAGCTTGAGAGTCTGACAACCAGTCTTACCTAGGGGTATCGTATTACCCAGTTACTGGGTTGTGAAGGTCAGATAGGCAGTCGCTCCATGTAAAATACTGGTACTCAGCTGCATCCGGTTAGACTGGAAGCCGACCCCAACATAGTTGGGAAAAGGCTAGGCAGATGATGTATTCGCAGTTGATGGCCATGTGCTGTGTCTTTTTACAACACATAAAATATGTAGCTCAGTATTCCCCGGATCGCACTATGAATAGGAGAAACAGTAATAAAATGTGTGACACTCGAAAAGTTTAGTATACACAAGACTTCCCACAGTTTATTTTCAAACAAAAATTGCTCTAATATATATTCACAACAAGGCACACTTTTTTTTTGCGCTAATGAGAAATGTAATAAGCGATGCACCGACATGGAATGTACGGAGTCGGAAAGGAATTTTAATATTATGAACATTATGTGGATTTTGTAGTTCAACTACGTAAACACAACGGAAATTCAATATGGCGTCCTTTTAAAGGATTGTGTAAAATTCTAAAGGATGCACTATCTGTAAAGCTTTGGTTGAGTTTTGGTTGGTAAAGGTTTGTTTGGATCTCCGGAAGGAATGGCTGATTTTTTCTTGTGATTTACATTATTTGCTAAAATTACTTTACTAGTATTTTATGCCGCGGTTGGCGGTAAAGCGGATCTCATATCGCATTGGCTTCTAAGAAATCCGTTGATGCCTAACACACGTACCTACACCGCCCGAACGCGCGGTCAAGCGGTGTAATTTGCTCTACCGTCACCGCCCTCCGTTGCGGTGCACGGTGTGTTAATCGCCTATTTCTTCTTTCTTTGTTCATATTCCATTTCTAAATCCGCTAAGATTGTTCCGTAATAATTCTTTCTGCATTATTCAGGCCATCTCCGTTTCCACATTCCGTGACCTAACATATATCTGTATGCAATAAATCAAAGGCACTAGAGTAATACATTAGTGTAACCGACACAAGTGCATCAGCTAAAGTGGTTTGAGAAATATTTTACTGTGACAAGGTACCTAATGTACAGTAAAGTGTGTTTGGGAATGTTAAGTTTTACTTGCATTGCTGGCTTTTTGGAATTGGTGACTTCTTTCTTGACTTAAAATGTGGCATACATAACCGCCATTTTCCCATAGGGGTAGGCAGAAACTACAGAACGCCACCTGCTACAATCCTTACATACTCCTTTCGTCTCATCTACGTTCATACATCTCGTCATACAAGCACGCTGGTTACGAGTAGGTACTCCGCACCGGACCTTTCTGAAAGACCTCACCAATAAGGTCAGTGTAGGACTTCCTAGGGCGACCCCTCCCGGCGTTGCCACTCACCTCTGCCTTATAAATACCTTTTGTCAATTGTCTTTTACTCATCCTCTCAACATGACCGAAAAATGGCAAAAAAAAATCGTTAGCAAAGAACAATTTGGAACTATTCTGTTATATTCTGTACGCAGAATATTTTTTGGAAAAGAAATCTTAAGGTAAAATAAGACTTGGAAAGAGTAAAAGAGTTAACAAATAATAACATAAATCAAAATCTATCATATTTGTTCCCTTATTTATTTATTTACTAGTTTGTGCCTGGAATTTCATTCGCAAAGAAGTCAAAGTTAAAGCCTGCTCTTAGCGGACGTTTCCTACTTAAAAACTACTTACCTACCAAATTTCAGCTTCATACATGTTCATGTAACGTTTCTCTTTTATTATTTATGTAGGTATTGATAATACTTAGGTCAATATAGTGGAAATGACCAAACAAAAGCATTATATATTTTCCTTAATATTATGTAGATTCGAATTTCAATTATTTGTAAGCTTTTCGTTTTTTTGTTTTCATTTTTACCTTATTGCAGCCCACTTAAAAGTACTCTCTCCATATTTACAGTGCTGAGTTTTTATCAGTGCTGCACATGAATTCATTACCAACCTTGCAATCTGTCCCTATTCAGGACGGTTCGATTTTCAAATTCGTCACCTCACACCTCGTTCAATATTTCTTGACGTCCATAAAATACCCTGTATACAGCTCTTTTATCACATACTCGTCGAATGCAAATGTTACATGAAAAAAATATGAGATTTTTACGATATTACAGTTGCTGCATAAAAATGCAAAGCAACGTATGTTTTTTAATTTGATGTTTAAAAATGCTGGCGACAATTCCTGTTAAATGTTTTGTTTTTTTTTCTGCTCTGGCCAGCGGCTCTGTCATTTAAAAACGTGCAGGAATTTATGTATTTTAGTCATCAGTGTTTGTTAGTGTGCGTTTATATGTGGATTTTTATATGCCTTTCCGGAATTTTATCATTAGCTTCGAGACATAAAAGTTCCACGAAATCCTATTGATCTTCAGAAAGAAGGACGTCAAGTAGAATGGGATAGAGAAGGTCACATCAGCCGTATGTACTATGATTGCTGAGCAAACCCATATAATGGGTGCCGAAAGATGGTGCCCAGAAGTATGCATGGTCAGTGGTCATCATCATCTGCCTAGCCTTTTCCCAACTATGTTTGGGTTGACTTCCAGTCTAGCCGGATGCAGCTGAATACCAATATTTTACATGGAGCGACTGCCTATCTGACCTCCACAACCCAATAACTGGGTAATACGATACCCCTAGGTAAGACTGGTTGTCAGACTTTCAAGTTTCTGACGACTCGTAACGACTGTCAAAGATCCACGTATGACAGCCGAGACCAACAGCTTAACGTATTTGTGCTTTCCGAGGCACGGAATGGTCAGTGGTGTGACGGTTTAATTGGACGTATTGCGAAAACAGATTCAAGGTAGAACCTACTGGTTAACTTCTATAAATACGTCTCTTAGCAAATTTAGGTAAAGTGAGATTGAGGTGATCTGTCAATCCCTACCATCCAGGTCGGATGACAGCTCATCTTAAGCCCCCTTGACCAAAAAATTACAAAAAGAAAGCTCTGCTGTTGATGTAACTTTTTGTAACTGATCAAATGAGATGGTGGATGCTACTGCCTCTAGTACTGTACAAAGCTGTACAAAAATTCGCTAGTGGGTTCCAGATAGCGCCGTTTCGCTCAAAATAGCCATGACGTGGAAGATGGAGCACGCAACCTTCGTTGTTTTCGTCTTTCAAGTTTGCACTCTGTGCCATTTTCTGGAAGTAAACTACTAAAACAAACATTTTTT
The DNA here is from genome assembly GCA_949774945.1 of Hoplodrina ambigua. Classification (NCBI taxonomy): domain Eukaryota; kingdom Metazoa; phylum Arthropoda; class Insecta; order Lepidoptera; family Noctuidae; genus Hoplodrina; species Hoplodrina ambigua. Next base: position 14,820,238 of record OX458968.1, read on the forward strand.
ATCCAGCTTCATGTGACTAAATGACACTATGTATATTGTTTGACATGTATTATTATATTTAATTGATTGTTATTACTATTTTTGACATGATTTTTGGACTTAGACTTTATTACTTTGAGTTTTTGTTGATTTGTTTTGAGTTCTAATATTTTTGACTAACATAGTGTTAAGACCTTTATTACTAACAACTATAGACATTTTTAGTCTGAAATAAATGAATTTAATTTAATTTAATAAATACACTAAATGAGAGAAAGAACCCATTCAAATTCAAAACTAACAACACACTTGAACAAACAAAAACAAGATTAAAACCTAAACATTAACACAAACAAAAAATAATACATTCACAGACAACAATCGTAACATTTAATTAAATTGTCGATGGGCCGTTAAAGTATTAAGAGTGGGCAAACCGGGGAAATTTCACTGGGCAAATTGTAAAGCATGGTCGTTATAAGAAATTTATAATGGCTAATTAACCTATTTTAATTCAGCTAAAGCAACAGTAAATTATATGGATGGGCTGTTTGGACTCTTAATTGTTTATTATTTTGGTTAAATGTACCTCTGGGGTAAACTTTTGTCTTCGTTGTAGAAGTATATAAATCCGGATAATTTAAGTAAATAAAGAATAAAAACATATAAAAGACTGAATAGCATAGACACTGAAAATGTTCTTTAAATAATTATTATAATAAATCCAGCTTCTATAATTGGGGGTCAATTCTTTTAACTTTTAGGAACGATCGCAATCTAATCTCATACTCAATCCCTCAAAATGCCTCAGACTTGCATACATCCTGTGTCGCTTTTTTTTTTAGGTGGTAAAAATCATCAAATGACTTCTTCCGCCCTGGGTGGGGCGGAAGGGGCTGTCAGTCTTAAACTGACTAAAAAACCACCCCGTTCCTTCTGTTGCCCTTTACGTTCCGGGGCCACGGTATCCTGTTAAGACGTCCCGCAACCCCGTCCCTGTGCTGACAGCTCTTTGAGGGAGATGAGATTACGAAATAGAATTGGCTTTCTGGTGTAAGACTATGTTTCTTGCAATAATGTGGACACAGCTCACACTGCAGAACATATAGCGAGGAATATGTGTGGAATTTACTAATTTCAAAGCTTTGTTTTCATAACATGAACTAAGCGCTGTATTAATTTGATTGTTTAAAACACGTCTCTTACTACTCATCTTTACTTTTATCGTCAAAATTTAAAGTCAATTATTATTTCAAAATATTTTATTACTTTTAGTGTTCGTTCTTAAAGATACTTCTTCCTTCTTTATCATAAGATGTAGCTTTTGTCCTGCGATGAAGCAAATATAAACCTATATTACACATTACTAGATTATGTTTACGACTTTCTTCCAGATCTCAATTTTTTTTCCGATAAATCTTACCTATTAACATTTAGGAATAACGTAACATCCTATTAGCGAAATAATTTTCAGAATAGGACCAGTAGTTCTAAAGATTACCGCGTTTAACCAAAAAAAAAGTCTAACAATTTTTTAAGGTTATAAAGTTGGTATAGATTATCAAGCAGAAGATGGCTAAGAAAAGCTTAAAGAGATATTACGACCAGCATTAAATATTAATGCAGTCATAACAATTATTATCGTCTATTACCGTCCATTATCCATCTCATATTACGGCGTCAAGTCTAAGGATTATGACGCCTCATTATGACATTACAGCTAATTAGTATCACTTACAATGTCTTCGTTTATGTCGTAGGGATTATAACTGATTAAGGCTTTATTGAATCTGTCTGCGTTTGTCTGAAATACTGATAAGTTAGTAGTAGTAAAGATTCTTCGCTCTTGGTCCGTGGTCGCAAGCACGCCTGTTGAGCTGTCTTGAGTTCACAGGTTAGGTGAATACTTTTTTTGGGTCTTCCATTACGAATTTCTCAGTAGTAACCTGGAGTTTGAAAGTTGGTGGTTTGACACCGCCACGCTTTGGAAAGCTCGTAATTCCGTTGGCCCTGAGCTTGATCTCTCCCCGTTCGAGTTGGATTGCCGTCTCGTCGGACTATGACAGTGATGGAAGAGGGAGGGAGTCTGTGTTGTGCGAAAACGCGCACATATTTGTACACTATAATATTATCTCCTTCGGACTTGGATAGCCTCTATTAAGAATGGCCACCGTGGCCACAATTCGGTCAAAAGGATACTAATAATATACATATTGGATTTAATTTAGTTTTTTTGGAAAACGAAAGTCAATACATTCAAAATCAAAACATTTATTTTAATTAAACCATTTACAGGCACTTTTGAATTGTGAAGGAGTCGATCAGTTAGTCCGAAAGTTGAAGCTAGTTGCTCGTTCCAAAACGGAGGTAAGAAAAAGCTAGGCAGACAATCCAAGTAGCACGTATAAATTTTTTGATACTTTTGCATCCCACCTGCACCTCCAGTAAGCGATTCCCTACCTTTTCTTTATTTTCTTTCTTTGTCTCCATATCCCTCCTCATTCCTCTCTTTTTCTCCCCTATTTCAACAATATCCAGCGACATTTATACCAGGGTAGTTACTGACAATATCGTATCAAGTATCAAGTTATATTACACCCAAGTTGCACTTTACTCCTTTATGGCCAATTAAATGTGAGCTTAAAATTTAAAGAGCCACTTGAAGCTGTTTTTAGTCGTAGTACTAAGGTTAGTTTAAAGTAACAGCGGGTTTAAAAATTTACGGTTTGTTATTTGTGTTGGTAGGCGAATTTCGTTTGATGAGATCGTTTTTATTCGTGTCTAGTTTTCGTCGAGAGTCAGTGCAGTGCGATTGGCTGCTGTGCTGTGTGTTGTGTGTTCGATTTCCAGATTAAAAAAAATAGTTTTTAGAATTAAACAAACTTGTTGCTCCTTTGCTCTTGTGTACAATTTTTTTGTTTATGCTATGTGCGCCTTTTTGACGTGAATAAAAAGATTTTTTTTCTTCTTTACAATACAGGAGAAATTCTTAGTGTAGACAAAAGTAAAAAAAAATAACACTATAAGCGATTTACCGACAGAATATTAAACTAATAACATTCTTACGACTCGATTTCGGTTACGATGGATCAATTAAAGAATAGATAAAATTCATTGAAGACTAGTCAACTTGGCAGAAGATATTACAGTACACAAGTGTGTGGGCAAACAAAGAAGCATTCTCTCTTTTCTCACTCTTGAAATATGATAAGACAGCACAATCCGAAACAAACAGACCAATGGCTTAATATGCCTTTTGAGACACAAGGGTGTCATACCATCTTCCAAAATCCAATCTACCACCGTAATGGAAAAATCCAATAACACTTCAATGGGAATCGTACTCAGATCCTGTAATCGCGCTTGCAACTACGTAACCAATGGAACAGACAGAAAATTAATTAAACCATAATCTCTATACATGAATACATGTCACGGGTCAGGTGCAATTCATCGCTAATACAATGTAAGCGGCTACCAATGTCAGATTAGTGTTACATACATATGTACCAGACATAGATCTGTTTGCATTCCAGGCATGCTTCAATCTGGTCACCAAGTTGAGGGGTCAATGATCTCTTATACATAAGTACATCTGGCCAAAAACACTCAGGCGATTTCTAGAATGAATTTTTTTTTTTTGAACGGAGCTGTGATTTGCTAAGCTCCCGTACGCCCTAAGCCAAGGTCTATACTCCATAGAGACTCCTTTAGACTCCTTTCCTCCTTTTCCTTTAGCTTATGGTCCCCCTTTTTTTTTTTTTTGAGGTGGTAAAAATCATCAAATGACTCCTTCCGCCCTGGGTGGGGCTGAAGGGACTGTCAGACTTTTACTGACTGCGGAGGCCCTAATATTAAAGCATTACAGGAAATTCCTATTTAGGAATTGACAACCGACAAATATTTGGACTCCTGTAGTGAGCACCTCAATTTAATCTAAACGCGGTGATTAATGTTCGTGCCTTCTTAGTATGAGAGGTGGCCTTTGCCCTGTCCTGTGGCATTATTACATAACATAACAATATCACGCCTGTAATCCCCAAGGGTTAAGTGTTTCGCTGTGGAAATAATAAATCGTAGCTTTTTTTTTAAATAATTGAATCATTTTTTTTTCGGTTAGGCAGAGTAGGTATTATATTTAAGTCCCATGTACTCAATACTCAATACATTGCATTCCATAATGTATACAAGGCTGGTAGGTAAATTATAGAGAAACAATTATGGACCCTGTCGGGCACAGCAAGTTAGTTTTATGTAATAAGGGGCAAGCCTATTACCATCAACGGGTCACAAATCCAGACTCAGAGACTACTACTTAGAAATTCCTGACCTTAACCAAGCCCAAGAAAACCCAAGACCTCATGCTCAGCAGTTGTGCTTTGCGACCACTAGATAGAGATCCCAAAGCAACCGGGCCTACAGCATTTTACTGGCCTAAATATTTGAGAATGGATAGAGGAATCATTAAGGTATGCGTTCTTGATAGCTTCAATGCTGGGGCCTTTTTCAGATATTAGGTATAAACGGTACTTTTCTCACTTGCGTTCAAGTGTGACGGCTGGTTTTTATATAAGTTTATCGGGCTCATTTTCATGTATGTGAATAAGAATCTTACGTTAAAATAAGAAAGCTGGATTTTATATGCATTAAATTGTCGTGCTAAACGCAAAGGTGATATCTCAGGGTAAGTTAATTTCGAGAAAATTAAAGTTTTGTAAATTATAGCTCCTCCTTAATTTAGGTTCGATTTAGGTTCGATTATAGGTTCGATTCCCAGGTCGGGTAAAGTGTTATTGGTTTTTTCCATCAGGAATTTCTTAGTAGCAGCTTTAGCGTCTGAATTTGTGCCCGGTTGATGGGAACAGGCTCGCCCGCTATTTCATGGGACTCAACATAACACCTACTCTGCCTAACCGAAAAAAAAGTGGTCCAATTATAAAAAAAAAGCTACAATTTATTATTTCCACAGCGAAACACTTATACTTTAAGAACTTCAAGTTGTTGAAGAAACCACAGACCAAAATTCTACGTAATTAACAAAAAAAAAAAGAAAACTTCCAACCAGTACCTAACAACGCTTGAAACAAAAATTCAAAAAACGAACTTTGCATGTCTAAAACTTTCCGAAACGCCGAACAATTTTTTTTTCCCAATTCGACGACTCTTCAAAAATGTTCTCAAAAAAATTGTTTCGCAAAAGTATTAAGTACCTCCATGCCGCAAAGGTAACGGAAAAAATACTCGACCAAAATTTTTTGACGCTTTATCTCGCACTGAAAGGAGATGTGAATAGATTTAGGTATACTCAAGTCTCGTATTAGAGCGAGATAGTACGACAACAGAATTTGTCGAACTGTGCATGTTACATTTGGCAGGATAACCTTAATATTTCCGTGTCAATGGCCCTTCTTATAGTACAGTGAAACATTTACGTGCATCATAAAGAATAACAGCACATGTTGGGTTTTACGTCGTTTTTATACTGAATCGTAAAAGCTGTAACGTATTTACTATACCTGTGGTACTCCTGTAGAGGCGGTAGGATGATCCCAATTAGGTTCTTGAGTGCTATCAGAATTGTGTGGGAATTTGTTTCTGTTCAAGATCTTATAGTCACCAGACCTAAGTCACTTCAACATACTTGAAATTTTGAGTGTAGATAGAGGAGAATGTCATTAAGAAGGTATGTTTACTTGCTAAGTTCAATGCAGGGAACTTTTACGGGTATCAGGTAGAAACAGTACCTTGCTTAGTTGCGTTCAATTGAGACTAATTGGTTTCCATATATATTGTTTTAATTAAACAAAATACTGTTATGCCAAAATTAAAATTAAACGAAAAAGTTTTAAAGTAGTTTCTTCTTTATTCTTCGTTCCTTATTATTATTGTGTATATTTAACACATTCTCCGTTTTTTTTTTATTAATTGTAATTTTAATTTCTCCAAAATGTCACGACCCACATTTTCTTAATAATTCAATTACTTACGTTAAATACGCATAGTAATTGAATATAAAAATAATGATAAATCTAAAAAAAATAGAAAAATTCTGACGTGTGTTGGTTTTTTGTTGCAGAACTAATCCACATTACTTATAAATGTATCGTTTTTCGAAATCTAGTTAAAGATTTTTTAATTTCTTATCGACTAAAAATATGAATATTTCAAAGAACAATTTTAACTTTATTACATTTCTCATTTCAAAATAAAAAGCTTGTAAAACTCACAGCAACAGTTGAAGAATTTCCTTTTGCTCTAGTTTTTCATTCCATAGCACTAAGGGCACCCCGCATAACTAAACGAAATGGAATCATATTTATTTCCCATCAGCTGCGCTTCGCTCCGACTCTCTTAGACGGTACGGAGAAATTTTTATCATTTAAAAGGAAATTCCTCGTTATTTTTGTGTACTGGACATTTTAATTAGGTACTTGGCTTGCATGGAGACGATGTTCTTTTGTGACTACAGATAGATAACGGATCTGAGAAGGTTTGGCTAACATAATCATAATTTGTAGTTGATATTGTAAAGAGGTAAACTTTAAAAGCTAATTTATATTATTGATGTCATAAAACGATAAAGTTTGTTTCAGGTAATCTCAGGAAGGGCTAAGCCGATTTTAAAATAATTATATTTTACTAATAGAAAGCTAAATTATTGCTAAGTGCCATTAGATATGTTTTATAGTATACTTAATTTCCGAGTGGGTAAAGACGCGGGCGGAAGCTAGCTAGTACTAATATTTGAAGAGGTAAAGTTTGTTGATTTTTCCTTTGTAAGAGGTAATCTCTGGAATTTAGTTTACCATAAATGCTTTATGGTAAAATTTCGTTTGGACCTTTGACATTGGACCACTATGTCCAATTACAAAAAAAATGTTTTTACTAATACAAAGCTACGCTATTGCTAAGTGCCGTAGAATTTGCTTTATGGTATGCCTGCTTTCTACACGGGTAGAGTCACGGGTAAAAGCAAGTCTAAAAAAATATTGTAAAGAGGAAAAGTCTGGATATTTTGTTTGTGAGAGAGAATCTCCGAAAATACTGGACCGATAATGAAAATTAACCTACATTATTTCTAAATGTCATAGGCTGTTTCATATTATTCTTATTTTTCAAGCGGGTACAGTCGCGTCCAGAAGTGAGTCATTACTAACAGCATAATAAATTATGTTCTGTAACAAAATGAGCATACACATTGAATTAATAGTCACTTAAGATTATGAATAGCACTTGTATGCACGTTGCGCTGAGGGCAGGCGCCGAACAAGACTAATAGGTCTATTAATCATTCTTAAGGCATACACAGGACCCGACGCTGTTGTAACTAACAAACAAACTTATGTAGTAGTATTCTCATACCGGAGACTGATATTTGGATAACTTTGCAATAATTGCACCAGCCATGTTATCTCTTCACTACCTTTGGTTGATTGCTAGAGAATGCCTGAGTCTGCTTTGTACTTTTTTGTTGCATAAAGTCTTAATAAATAAATTATATTATTATTACATAATACTTGTCTTTTATTGTATTCTCAACCAATTAGGTATTTGTCTGTAGGTAGGTATTTCCAGAATTTTTCATCAAAAACAAATAAGAAATTCTTGTTCTTGATCTCAAAATTGTTGTTTTTTTTTTGGTCCTTTGGTACGAATTTCAGCGTTGCCGGAGATATTTGGAGATGGAAGTACTGTGCAACATTAATTTGCTTTTTATTGTATTCTTAACTGATTTGATATTCGTTTACATGTAGGTAGGTAATTTTAGTATTCGTGAAACACAGCGTTTTTTTTCTATCGTTTTTATTTTTCATCCAAAACTAATTAAAATAATCTTAATATTGTTTTTGGCCTTATAGTAGGTATGAATTCGAACGGTTTGGATTTTTATCTTAAAAGTAAGAAAAAATCAAATAACTTATGAACTTTATCAGACACTTGTTGAATACCTAAGACTAGAATGACGCAAGTGACAGTTGTGTCAAAAAGTACCTTTGAATTGTCTTATAGTGACGACCTTACTCTTACAGCATAACACAGATCAAAGCACATACATACACAGCCGTATTACGTGCCAATTACATTACAAGGAAGCGACGCAGTTTAAACACTCAAAACGGTTCAGAATTGTAAATCTAATGCCACAGCCTCGATTACGGTGACAGCCCGATGGAACAGCTAACGGCGCGGCAAATGAATCGACATAAACCAATATATGGCCCACTTATCGCCGTTCTCGTCCCATGAATTCGCACGTCATTTGTTTTGCGACAGCCGTACCGGCCAATATGTCACCGACATTTTTTAATGCCATCCATTTTTGGGGGATTTAAAATTTTTGATGTGAATGACGAATTTACGAATATTTGATTTCGAATTGTGGTTTTTAAATACCTTATTAGATTAGCTTATACATTTTTTTTGCTAAGGAACAAATTACGTAATGTCAGATGCTGCGATTATTATGTTTTTGCTAGCTTCAGCCATGGTCTTACAAATCTAACTGATTATTCTGTAAAGAGCTCAGACAAAGCTCAGTTCACCTAAATGCACCAAAAGATTTTTCACACAAGACACCTACGGCTGTCCTAAATATAAAACAATACTTTTGATTCGCATTAAGCATAATATTAACCATTAAAATGTGCACTATTAAATTAGACATAAGTATTAAAATCGTATCGACAAACAGGTAACCCGTTTTTACCCATTTACCCACGTGTAATCCTTAAAATAATACAATTCACTTAGACATAAAACGAGAGCTGTTCCAAGGGTTAACAAACGGGTTTGATGCTCAGTTAATTCTCTGCAAACGCTGAATATTCAGAGGCACTCCGTTACCATGGTAACTGAAGCTGCTACACTTAATCTTGTTACATGTCAAGCATGTTCTAGTTGTGACTTGTCGCTTTTTAAAATGTATTCAAATAGAGATGGTTGTTGTGTAACAATGTCTGCAGTCATGGTATGAATTTGTTTTGAATGTAGAAAACAATGGTTTAAGAAAGACCTTTTGATACACGATATGGTTTCGATAAACTAAGTTGATACGTCATAAGTAAAAATAAGATAGAATAATTACATGATGGTAACATAACATTACGCCTGTAATCCCCGAAGGGTTGGGCAGAGGTGTACCCATTCGTACACCCACATTTCGCCAGTTATGTTTTTTTTTTAGTCCCGTGTAATAGGGGGCGAGCCTATTATCATCAACTGGGAACAAATTCAGACTCCCGAGGGTGCTACTAAGAACTAAGAGAACGAAGAACTAAGAAGAAGTTCCTGATGGAAAAACCCAATAACACTTTGCCCGACCTGGGAATCGAACCCAAGACCTCATGCACAGCAGTCGCGCTTGCGACCACTAGACCAACGAGGCAGTCAAGTCAGTGATTGTGTCATCCTTATAAACAGCTAGCTTTTGCCAGTGACTTTTCGCGTGGAATTTTTCACCTGCGTTATGTAACATCTTTGGTTACTGCTCTACTCCTGTAGGTTGTAGCGTGATGAATCTGACTATCATATACAGAAAGATTTTTTCCAATCTGACAGATTATTCCAGAGATTGGAGTGTTGAAACAAACAAACAACAACGTCTTCAGCTTTATTAGTTTAGACATAACACAACATAACATCACGCCTGTTATCCCCGAAGGGTTAGGCAGAGATGTACCCATTAGTACACCCACATTTCGCCAGTTATGTTTAAGTCCCATGTAATAGGGGGCGAGCCTATTGCCATCAACCGGGCACAAATCCAGACTCCGAGGCTGCTACTGAGAAATTCCTGATGGAAAAACCCAATAACACTTTGCCCGACCTGGGAATCGAACCCAAGACCTCGTGCTCAGCAGTCGCGCTTTGCGACCACTAGACCAACGAGGCAGTTTAGACAGTTAGTTTAGACAGAAGTTTGTAATTAGCAATAGTACCCATTACATAAAATTGCTACGTAGGTACATAATTATTAGCTTTAATAAATATTTTTTTCATAACCATAAAAATAACTGAATTCCATCAGGAAAAGAAGATTTTATATCTTCTACGTTTTTTTTTTTACATTTGACGCAGAACTGTAAAAAACACATTTTAATGTCACTCGCTATAAAATTGGCGGTAAATGACTTAACGCCGACGCCGCCATCTTCCGTTTGCTTCGTGAAGTATAAAATTATATAGCACGGAGTTTTTATTCATAAATTGTTTATGAACGTCAAGATTTTTTTATTCTGATTAGCTTTGATGGTGAATTCTATTGCTGTTGAAATGTGGCTTTTAAATGTTTATGGTTTTTGTGTTTTTTTTTTTCAATGTATCGTTTTTAATCATAATTTTAATCATTTTTCTTCTCAATAGTCATATAAAAAACTAGTTTGAAATGTCGCTCATGCACGTGCGACATTTAAAAATAGCTTTTATGACCATAAACTGTCAGTATAGATATGGTCATTGCTCTTAACATTACCGCTCTGGCGAGGAAACGACAAATTCGGAATCGCCTCAAAAAATCCATCCGTTTACCCAGTAGCGCGCAATCGTCGTAAGTGCGAATGCATACGAATTTATTATTATATACAATGTATAAATACATTCAATTTAATTCATTTTAAAATACAATGTATTTTTTTACATGTGCATAAAGTTAAATAAATAAATAATTATTCCTATGTTTTTGCACTGTTTTTTAAAGTCCATTTTTTTATTTATTTTTTTGCAGTCGTGTTTTTATTTTTTTATAATACCATTAAAAATACTTAATAAAAATCATATCCTACTTACAAACGCAAAAGTTTGTGAAAATAGATGTTTATTACTCTTTCACGCTAAAACGACTGAACAGAACAAAAACATTTTGATCTAGCTTTACACAAAATATTTTTTATCCCGTATTTTTGTTCCCATCAGGTTAATAAGAACATCTAATTATTCAGAAGTCTACACATACAAAGTCGCATGTAAACGCTAGTTACAAAATAATTCACCTACCTTCCCGACAAAGCAATTCACCAATACACCTGGGTCTTAATCAGGTGGGGTACTTAGTGGTACAAAATGAATTGCGTCTCGAGGCCAACCCTTGAACAGAAGGTCTAAGGGACGTAATAATACAACATTAAGTCTTTACAGGTACACGTTATGTCCCAAAGGGTGAACGCTGAAGGGATGGGGCCTTGGGAATTGCAGGATGTGTCTGGTTAAATTTCAATTCATTTACTTGTTTCGTATTGGGAATACATGGGGTTGAGTTTTGGAATAAAAATTTAAGGTGGTTATTGAAATTATGGGTTTTATCAAATCCGTTTTAATTTTTTTAGAAATGATAATTTCTCCTGTGTCGTTGCTGCGTTAACTGTGAACTAACATACACATACAGAGGCCCCAGGTAGCACAGAATACTTACAAAATGAGTGCCATTTATTAAAACACCGTTTACCGTTTTTGACTACCTCGTTGGTCTAGTGGTCGCAAGCGCGACTGCTGTTCATGAGGTCTTGGGTTCCCAGGTCGGGCAAAGTGTTATTGGCTTTTTTCATCACGAATTTCTCAGTAGCAGCCTCGGAGTCTGGATTTGTACCCAGTTGATGGCAATAGGCCCGCCCCCTATTACATGGGACTAAAAACATAACTGGCGAAATGTGGCTGTACTAATGGGTACACCTCTGCCTAACCCTTCGGGGATTACAGGCGTTATGTTATTTTTATTAAAACAGGTGTTGTATTACATAAATCAAATTTAATCATGTTTTTTTTTTACTCCTTCCATAAGATGCAAATGGTTATTTAATTTTCTTTATTCTTTTTATTTGTACCTAATAGGTACTTTTATTCTGGTACAAAAATGAGGCACCTTTGGCCCATCTCCTTTATTGAAATAGCAAGGCAATATCCCAAACACACATTTTCCCAAATTCAGTAACCAACCCTTCTTTCCTTTCATCTTCAACATCAAAACACCATCAAGGTATGTTAATTAAAATCGCTTTGCAAAAAAGAGTAAATTAAAATGTATATTTTAATATATGTTGGACGATAACGCGAACGTTTGCGTCTGTCCTAACCAAACTTTAATTTGTCCCCAACCATTCAGCTTTGCCTTTGTAATAAGGTAGAATTCGGGATTTGAAAAATATGGATAGGAATTTTTCTTGATAATATTTTTAGGGTTCCGTAACTGAAAGGGAAAAATGGAAGCTTTATAAGGTATTTTTTTCCAAAGGTTTCTTCTCCATATTCATGAGACGTAGAGATTTCAACTTTGATACAGTGGTAGGCTTTGATTACTCGCACACAAATCGCCAGACAGAGGTCTGAACAGATTTTTAAATTATTTTGACAATTATTACGAACCAAAACAAAAAAAATATACTCCAATCTTATTAATGAGCTGCGTTAAGTATCTTTCATTTGAAAGTTTTTTCAGTTTTTTTTTTTTTAATTTTTGGTAACTTTTTAGGTACAGCCTAAAATTAAAAAAATATATATGATTTCCCTTTTATCTTCTAAGATGAATTTGATTTCAATAGGGTTAGTAGATATTAAGACAAAGACTACATTGCAAATATGGACATTTATGAGAAAGCAATAGCTGTTAAAAAAATATCAAAAATGGGTGCTTACTTACGAAAGTTTTTTTGACCTTAAAAGTACATAAATTAAACTGACATAATAAATTTACGTATAAAATCATAATATAGTCCATAATATATTATATTTCCTTGACACTATGTAATTTAGATGTATACTTAGCTGGATGGCTTAGCTTAGCTAAGCTGCTTGACTTAACGTAAATGGATACTGAGCTAGTGCAGGTTCATTTCGCAAAGCCTAACACAGTAATTACGGCAGTACACAGGCCGGTATTGACTGCTCAGTGTAGTTTAGTACGGAACCCTAATTGTGCGAGCCCGGCTTGCTCTTGGTCGATTTTGTTTAATTAATTAATTTGAGACTATTATTTTAAGGTGATGAAATTAAGAGCTCAAAAAATGGCTCTGTTGGGAAATAATTATTTATGAGTTTTTTTACTTGTGAATAATAGTTAGTCTAGACTTTAACTACAGCCATTTATTTTAAAAATTAATTCTATTATTATTTTTCCAAAAACAATGATTGAATTAATTATTATAGCATTATTTAAAATATGAAAAGATAACCTTTATATTATTTCTTTGATGGTATCGCGTGCGTATTATTTATTTTTACTCACACACCTTGAATAGGACCTAATTACATCATCATTACAAAATTAAATGATGCTGTAATAGAACTAGCACAACTACACTATAAAATATTAAAACAAAACATGAAATATTGTTCTCTGAGTAACAATAATGAAAGCGAATTTTACCCTTTTTAATTCCGCATCAAACTTATTCGTATCCAATGCCTATACTTCCTCGGACCACAGGACCAGACATTCCATTTGCCCTAAGCTCTGTTATTTAATGCGAACAGAAGTTGTCATGTAGTTATTTACATCCAATTCTATTGAAACCATTGTTTTGGAATCAAATTACATTTATTTAATATTGTGATTGCGGAGTTTATATTATTTATGTATGTATGTATGTATACTTTTGTTTCATTCTTGTTGAATGTGTTTTATAAAATAGTTTGGTATCAGACTGTCTCGTTGGTGTAGTCGTCGCAAAGCGCGACTGCTGATTAAAAAGCCTTGAGGTCGGGCAAAAAATTATTGGGTTCTGCCAGTAGGAATTTTTCAGTAGCAGCTTCGGAGTCTAGGTTCATTTTTATATTTATTTTATTTTAAACCGTATCGAATATCGAATTAATACTAAACACGTATAGTATAAGTAGTGTAATTTAGTACCCCTCTGTCATATCAACTCCGTATGATAACTAAACACTACTATCATACCTTGACTGTACACATATCCACCTTACCCCATGCCGCCATTAGCGCCCATACAAGATGATATATTACCCACTAATCCACATTTTGACCCCGTTCCTATAATGACGCCACTTGTACGACCGATATCGGGATCTTAAAGGTTATTGATACTGTTGTGAAAATGGATTACGACTACTTAAAGCTATACGAAATTATACGGTGTGACGAATCTGAAGAAGTTGGTCACGGCTTATAATTTGGTGATGGCCAATTACATAACATAACATCACGCCTGTAATCCTCGAAGGGTTAGGCAGAGGTGTACCCATTAGTACATCCACATTTCGCCAGTTATGTTTTTTTTTTAGTCCCATGTAATAGGGGGCGAGCCTATTGCCATCAACCGGGCACAAATCCAGACTCCGAGGCTGCTATTGAGAAATTCCTAATGGAAAAACCTAATAACACTTTGTCCGACCTGGGAATCGAACCCAAGACCGCACAGCACAGCAGTCGCGCTTGCGACCACTAGACCAACGAGGCAGTCAATAAAAATTTTGTGATGGCCAATTACATCCAATAAAATTATACAAGCTGCAGTTTTTCATTCTCATAAAATTTCTAGAGGTTATTTTAAAATACATAAATGATCAAATATTTTTTTTTTGACACTTGATTTTTGACTGTACTTCAGAATACACCTGTTTAAGAAAACAGAATCACGCCGTTGCGTAAGTTGTAGGCATTGTCGCGCGACTATAAATTATTGCGTGTAGGTTCATTGCCCTGCCTAAATTGAGCGACAAGATGACTCGATCGAATTCGAAAATTAACCGCAAAAACAAAAGAAAACCTATTTATCTTATCACTAGTATGTAACCTCCTTGAATTGAACGAGGATGCAAGCTTGCACATATTAAAAAAAAGTAATAACAGAAACGCGATTAATTTCGCTTTTCATTCAAACATTATTACGAAGGTTTGTTACTCAATTAATTCCAAACACAATATTTTGATTTCTGGCTTAATAAAAAATACGGACTTCACAGATAAAGTCCGCGGTAATTAAAGCCGGTAAACATCAATAAAGTCCAAAATACAACGAACACGCTGTAACATGAACCAGAAATTAGGGTCACATCTAAAACCGAATTATAATCAACTTTAAATTATGTCATTGGTAAATCCCGTTAACAGATCCTCTTGGGACCTTTAACGCAACCGGAGTCATCAATACTTAAGTGGGTTATTGAACATGTTACGAGCCAATTATATTCACGCTCCGTTGGTCATTATGGGTGAGCAGTGATCTGCGGGGTGTAAAAAGATACATTATATTGCTGTTAACCACGCGTGCTGCCCATCAAACTAAGTTACATTGCGCAAAAAATATTGCTGGGAAACGAATGCCAGTTTGAGTGTGATTAATCACGCTGTTTATGGTAGCACGTATTAACGTATTTATCTAATAGAACAAAGATCGTCAGGGTTTTCACGTTTGGTTATAACAAACTCGTTTTCGGAAAAACTTAGACGTTAAAGTTTTCTGAAATCAGAAAGTATCACGGTGAGATCCAGAACAAAAAAATAATCACATTAATGGAAAGGACATGTGGCTACTATAAGACAAGTTTAGTGCCTTTTTACAGACATTATAATAGGGTTAGTTAAATAAATAAAAAAAAAAAACAATGATAATATACGGCGGTTTTCTTTTAAAATCAATCTCAGTAAATTAAAGCTGAGCTTAAAGCATCAACAGCATCTCCTTTTTAGTGCGTAGTATTATATTATCTGTGGTAGTGCTATCTATTAGGTACTATTATAATAAAGCTGAAGAGTTTTTTTGATAGTGTGTCTAAACGCGCTTATTTCTGTAACGACCAGTCGGATTGGAAGAAGAAATGGATATGATAACCAGATTCATGAGGTATGATAGTATAGGCTATATAACATCACCATTTATCCCACGGGAGCAGACTAATAACCGAAGCCGTAACTGAACGCGGGTTGAAAAAAACAATGCAGACGAAGTCGAAGACAGAAGCTAATTCTGAATAAAAAGTTAGTAGTAGACGTTGTTTGTTAGCAAAGGCTTAGTTAGGACTGTCTAACTAACCAGTTAAACTCAGCGTGTCCCCGTCCGAACTGGTAAAGTAGCACTTGCACAAGTCAGCGTGACACCATAGTGCCCACAAATGTTTTAGACGGTCCTTAATTTATCTCGAACATGTACGCATACTTGTGCAAGTCCTGTGCAAGATCATCTTTATGAGTGTGGCCTGCATTTGGAAACTGTTAAAAAAATGTAAAACGTTAAAATAGATGAATGTTCGTTCCTCAATCACACCATAACGGCTGAACGGATATAGATGGAATTTGGCACAGAGATAGATCATAGTCTTGAGTAGCACATAGGCCGCTATACTTTTTATCCCGGAAAAATTTACGGTTCCTGTGGGGTCATTCGTGATATTGACGCGAACGAAGTGGCGGGACTAGGCTAGCAGGTAATAATAATGCTACCGATGGGATTTTGATCATGGTGGATTATTATTATGTCAATGGAGACTAACCAATTTCGTAGAAGATATTACAGCGTACAAGTGTGTGAGCAAACACAGATGAACTCCCTGTTCCCTCACTCTCATATTTTTACTTTTTTACCGCTGAACCCTAATTATTTCTCTGAAAAAAAAAGCCTAAATTACTCTTAAACTACCCAACAAGTCAGACGGACAAAAATAAAAAAAAATATTTTTTATTTTTGCTATAAACATTTAATAAACAACTGTTCAGTTATTAAACTTTATGCACATTAAAAAAAATACACTGTACAAAGGCGGACTTAATGCCTTGGGCCTTAGTTATTGTGTAATTAAAAACAATAACTAGATTTTTTTATTCCATTTTTCTATTTCTACGTATCACAAAATGACATCCCACACTCGCCCCCTTAATTGCCAATATCCTGAAGAAACTCAATAAAGATGGCAGCCAAAATATTTCCACTACCTACGCAATCCTATCGGTGCCGTCAGCGGAACAACTAACATTGTTTGTATGCTTATTAAATTCCGCAGATAGTTCGTGCGGTTGAGATAATATTGTAACTAGAATGATATTATTGTACGTAGATTGGTTGTTGGAGAAAAATGGAGGTGAATTCCGTGGATTGTATTAGAAGAAGGATGGTAAGGCGTAGTAGTACATTTGGTTAGTAACTTATCATAACATCACGCCTGTAATCCCCGAAGGGTTAGGCAGAAGTGTACCCATTAGTACATCCACATTTCGCCAGTTTTAGTCCCATGTAATAGGGGGCGAGACTATTGCCATCATCACAAATCCAGACTCCGAGGCTGCTACTGAAAAATTACTGATGGAAAAACCCAATAACACTTTACCCGACCTGGGAATCGAACCCAAGACCTCATGCGCAGCAGTCGAGCTTGCGACCACTAGACCAACGAGGCAGTCACAAAGTCAGTACATTTGGTTAGTATTCTTTAATTATTTATTTAAACTTTATTTATGCAGCACAAAAGTACAAAAGTGGAGTTAATGCCTTAGGCATTCTCTACCAGTCAACCAAAGGTGGTAAAGAGATAACATGGCAGGTGCAAAAAATTGTACATAAGTGAAGAAACCATCGTTTAAAAATCATCGAAAACACATCACACACACACTTGCAACACTCACTTGTCTCTTACAATTAATCGTCAGATTATACAGACTGTTAGTGTAAACACCGTTGTCACTAAAACTATAGGTACTTGATTTATTATGAAAAATGTTTATCTGAATTTAAAAATAAATAAACAAAGATTTCTTTCAAAAATTAAAAAAAAAATGTGTCCGACACCGTCCGTAAATTCATGGATACTATGCGCCCGAGTTACGTAATCATCGCAAAGGGCGTTGACCTGCTGCATTGGCCATCCGTTATAACTACCTACATAAGTTTTAACTAATTACATCATTGTATTATAGGGTGAAATAATTTTGAAGAAAAATGGAGATTTTACTTTAAAAAAAAAAAGATATTTTTTTTCATTGAATTTACGTTCTATTAGTGAAACCAAACCACTGGTTTCAAGGATAACGGTGTTTAAACTAACTCTGTATACCCTGCGATCACGTCGACGTTTGGCTACTGCTTCGCACACGTAGGTCGTAGCGTGATGTTTTAAAGCATATAGCATTTCTCGATAAACGGGCTTTATAAACAAATAGTGTTTTTTTAATCGGATGAATAATTTCTGAAGTTATATGTACTCAAAACAAAACAAGAAAAACGTAGTAGATACAAACATTTTTGATCCACACACTTAAATTCATAGATGCTTGAAAATACAACGCGTGTACCGAAAAGAGCGTTGCGAGTGATCGGCGTAACGTGTCGGAGAAGTGCCACTGCGCCAATCCATAGGTGCCAGTTTCACGGAATCAAATCCCGGAATTTTTCGGGAACAAACGAAATACAGCGTGGAGCTTTAAAAGTGGCGGTTGGTTGCTTATTAATAAAAAAATGTCGATGGTAAAATAAAATGTTTTTAAACTAACGTTTTAAAAAGAATATTGTTTATTTTTTTTTTAAAGCGTTTTGGAAATACTTAGCTTCAAGCCTCCTTTCTCTATCAATTGATTAATATTTTGATGATTTTTATATTTGGCGGATCATTAGTTTATTTTAAAAAGAGAATAGAAAGAAAGGAAAAGAAAGAGAAGTTTATTTTAATGCTTCGGAGAGAATATAGTAAAACTCTTTTAGAAGGAGTTCGTCCGGGTACATTCGGTGACATAAAAAATATAAAAAAAATACCGTTTACCCGCGACTTCATCTGCGAGGATATCCTTTACAGATCCCTATTTTTTTTTAATAAAACTATACCTGTAAGCTGTGTTACTCGCTGATAATGTAGCTTGCTATAAGTGAAAAAAAATGGAGTGTTTGAGCGTATCCATAAGAAACAAAAATATAAATCTTATAATATTAGTTTAGAATATATTTTGTGCCATAAACGTTTATAAACGCTGTCTTCATAGCCCCGTTTGTGTCTCGCCATCACCTGCCTCGCCCGACACCTAGATACCGCTAAAGAAGTACGTCGGTATTGTTTTTGCTCCGTGTAGATTTCTGGAAATATATTTTTTTGGATTTTATTTCGCTGCCGATTGGATTGGTTCCTATTCTTTTGTGTTGGTCTTTGTTGGTCCATATTTTTTTAGCGTCTGCAGTATTGTTTACCTTGAATAGAACTTTGTGTTGTTGAGAATGTGCTTTGGTTTAGGAATTTGACGAGAATCAATAAGAAAATCATAATTTGATTACCTAGTGTCTTTATACTTATTAAGATAAAAGAAGTTTTCATTACATCGCTTTCTCGTGTAATTCTGTATACAAATATTTATTATCTTTACTATCTTTTCAGGTTTTCAGTTATTCAATAACACTTTGCATAAAATTTTTCCTATTTATTTAAATAATTTTAAGACTTATTAATAATTTTATTAAAAATATTTTAAGCATAATTAAAATTCGAAAATTATCAAATTACAAACAAGCATGCACGAAAAACCATTAATTTACAGTGTTACATTTTAGGAAACCATAACAGCACCAAAAAGCCTCTACATTCTAAAACCGCAACACCAAATCGATAGAACGAATAGTCTCATAGACAGACACACTACAAAAGGTTCACTCGAATTTTAACTCTTTAGGAATTTCACGTGCATAAGTAAGTACTTTTTAAGTTTATCAGTGACATCGCTGAAAGAAAATATCGTGGAGTCTAAAATCGAAAATTCACCTTGAACAAGCGTGGTGATCACTCGTGCCTTCTCTTTGTGAGAAGAAACTTTTGCGCTGCAGTAAGATACACAAGTATTTTTTTGTTAAGTAATTTTGCCATCCCCACTCCTTCTGCAAGTGCTTTTAACATGATACAAAAAGATAATGATTGTGTCATAGTAAGGGATGCGTTAAAGTCAACGATCTAATTAATGAAATATGAATACTGGGTACTAGATGACCTTTAGGTAGTTTTTTAAAGCGTCTGTCCACCCATTGCCATGATTGGTAATATTAGTTCAGTAAAACATTAAGAATTAGCTAACTTACAATGAAATGTCACACTGTTTTTTGTGCTGTAACCTGCCAGTATTCTCTCAACAATGAAACTCCCGATTTCTGACATTAAAAATGAATGTGACAAAGTGTCAATCGTACATATAAGCTGTTGTAGTTGGTTAAGAAAAATTTAATACATTCATTTTTATTTCAAGAAACCAGGGGTTAGGCAAGTCTTGATAGTTTTAATAAGTGAACCTTCTGATTTTCATGTATCGTGGCACCCTATCGGCCGTCGAAAGCGCTTTCGAGACCTAATGGGCGCTTTTTCCACTTTACCTGCGTTATTTAGCGCGTCCACCCGGAAAACAGATATAAATGAGACACTTTGCGAAATGTTCTAGCTCAGCGTTCCCAGGTAACTTACACCAGTATTCTAGCTGATGGACGATGTAATGGGATAGATAGATATTCCCATTCTGATGTCTAAGGTGCCTGGTAAATTTACCAACCTTATAGTATAATCAAGCACTAATCTAACTTGGGTATTGTTGCGTGTATTAGTAGTACTACGAGTCCAGTCACAGACTCAAAATTTTCTAACAGAGATCTTAGTGTAGTAACCTAAGATCTATAATCGCTTGCACAAAATTTTTTCATAAAGTCACTCGCTTTGGGTGCTCGCAAAGAATTTACAGGACCAAGAATATTTTTCTCAATTCACATAAAGAGGTGCTTTTATAGAGCTTCATTTATTGAATACGAGTATAAGTTTAATCAGCTTTTTTTTTAATGAATGACCAATGTTACATTATAATTGAACAAAAAAAAACGGTTTAATAATCCTATAATAAAACCTTTTTTAAACATATATCCGACACTTAACACTTGTCAAAAAATTAATAGTGTTGTTTTGTTATAACATAAAACCTTATTACGTACAGTGTGACAAAGAATCGAATTTTTAATCTGAGAAACTTTAAGGCGAATGTTCATGACAGTGGTTAGATGTTTGTTATTATTTTATTCTTACACGGCTGAACGGAATTCAACTACTAATTACAAACGCGAAAGTGTGTGAGGATGGATGAATGGTTACTTGCCACTCTTTCACCCCTAAACGGCTGAATGGAATTGGCTGAAATATGGTTCGTTTTCGTGTTGCCGTATATTTTCGTCTTTGGGCTTATTCTTAAATCTTCCAAACAAAGTCGCGAAGAGAAGCCAGTACCTACATAAAAACGAATCCTAGCTCCATTTCACCTGAAAAAGGACGCCAAGTCAAATCAAATAACAACTCCAAGACGTCATAACTTGTTCAAATTACTCTCCAACTAGTTAAGTCCAAGATTACAGCAGCAACTTTATTCATTTACTTTTTATACTATTCTTCCATTTCAACCACTTTCAAGACGTCAGAAGCTAAGTCAGAATGTTGATTTTACTCGCAAGAACCAACAAGTAACTGAGACTGGCTTGGTATCTGTTATAAGTATCCAAGTATTTACTTGATGAAGAAAAGCTAGTTTTATATTGATAGAAGTTACTACGCGAATAGTTTAAGTTGTTAAAGTTTTTAATTTGTGTGTCTTGAAATGAATTTTGTAATTTAAGTTCGTCGGAATTTGCCTAATCGTTACGGTCGAGGGAAAGTACCAATGTGACTTTTTATAAATTTTGTAACATTCTACAATTCATAATCAACAAAGGAGGTAAGTAACTAGGGTCATCCAATGTAGTTGAAGTTTTCTTAAAAATCGATGGATGTGTATTTTATTTATTACTAGCTTTTGCCCGCGACTTCGTCCGCGTAAATTTTGGTTATCGCGGACAAAGACGAAGTCGCAGAAAAAAATACCCATGTCCTGTCATTTCAATTATTTAATCATGATTCGAAACGACACGTGGCGCCATCTATAATAATAAGAACGTTATTGTGATTTCCCTCGGACACTGTACTTTTTTCGAGATTAAAGGTACCCTATGTTCGTTCCTGTACACCTGGCAACGTATATGCAAAATTTCAGGATGATCGGTTCAGTGGCTTAGGCGTAAAATGGTAACAAACAAACAAACAAAATATTATAGTTAGGATAGTTTACTACGAATGTACCTACAAACACGCTATACCTAATAAACTGCTAGAACTAAATAAAGTCTCAAAACCACGCCGTAGTACTTAAAACTTTTACGGAATTTCCAGTCTTACCGTCTGCGACTTCGACAGGGTGGTAACAAAACAGAATTCTTTCTAACCCTTTGCTGAATTTTAACGAGTACCTACACCCTCATGTTTAGCGACAGATGTAGGCGGTCCCAATCCTTTTGTGCACACGGCAAATCCCTTTAAGAATTTAATAGGATAATGCATATTTTAATATGTTAACACTTTGTCGGCATTGTAAATGCGAAGGTTTGTGCATCGCTCTGAAGCGTTTGGATTCTCTCTGACGCGCTTCGGTTTGCTCCAGTTTATTTCAACGTTCGTGTGAATGTCGGTTATTATGGCATTTTATTTTTGCGTGGTTGGCTAGTTATTTTTATAAAATAAAAGTAGTTAGCTTTAACATAACATAACATCACGCCTGTAATCCCCGAAAGGTTAGGCAGAGGTGTACCCATTAGTACATCCACATTTTGCTTGTTATGTTTAAGTCCCATGTAATAGGGGGCGAGCCTATTGCCATCAACCGGGAACAAATCCAGACTCCGAGGCTACTTAGGAAGACCTGATGGAAAAACTTTGCACACTTTGCTCGACCTGGGAATCGAACCCAAGACCTCATGCTCAGCAGTCGCACTTTGCGACCACTAGACAAACGAGGTAATTAGCTTTAGTTATAACTTCATAAAACATAAGGTATTTGCCAGTAAAAGTCTCGTCGAAATTGGTCAAGACGTTTCGATGATCTGCCGAAAACACAAACAGAAAAACACACAAAATTAAAAAAATAATAATTGAAGGTATCCTGTAAATTTAGTTATTTAGTTTGAAAATGTTAAACTAAAAACTCAATTTTATGTCTTTGTATAAATCACGTTTGAATGATATGAATAGGTTAGGTACCTATGTTATATGCAAGCATCGTAGTAGGCCTTTTCTTAGTCGGTAAATATAAGGTAAAAATATTTTAGTAAAAGATGAATTTTTTCATGTGAGAATTCAATTTGGAATGGAATTTAGATGTGAATGCTCGTTTTTCTCAAACGTAAATTGAAAATGTGAATATTCTCCTTTAGATTGTACGATAAATTGAAATATTAATATGAATGGTTTCTTTTGGGTGTGAATAAAATGAAAGAGCATATTGAATATGGCATTAAAACCAGCTACACAGAAATGGATTTAAGGTAAGTAATATTACTTTAAATATAACAATCTTTTTGCGTTTTCTTTTCTCTATAGAAAATCAAAATGCTGTTTAATTCTTGCTTTAACGCTACAGCGAGAGATTATTATGATGGTGCGATTGACGCAAAGGCTGAGCGTTAGCTCATGTGACACGTAGTGCTGCTGTTAAGCAGCACTACGTGTCACATGTTCGACTCTCATACATAAAACTCACGCCTTTTTCCCATGTAACCCCATGGGAAGAAGGCGTGAGAGGCGGCAGAAACTATAGAACGCCACCTGCTACGATCCTTACATACTCCTTTCGCCTCATCTACGTTCATACATCTCGTCATACAAGCACGTCATACAAGTTGCGAGTACTCCGCACTTTACTTTTCTGAAGGACCTCACCAATAAGGTCAGTGTAGGTCTTCCTAGGGCGACCCCTCCCGGCGTTGCCACTCATCTCTGCCATATAAATACCTTTTGTCAATCGTCTTTCACTCACCCTCTCAACATGACCGAACCATCTAAGCACACCCTTTTCTATCTTTATCACTACATCTTCTTTTAATCCGCAACGGTCCCGTATAACCGGATTTGTGCCCGGTTGATGGCAATAGACTCACTTCCTTACATAGGACGTAAACATAACTGACGAAATGTAGGTTTACAAATGGGTACACCTCTGCTTAACCCTTCAGGGATTACAGGCGTGACGATGATATGATGACATAAATTACAGTTTTCTCCTTAATATGAGTTCTCTTTTGCTCGCAATTTGTCAGAACCCGCTGTAAAGACCTCGCAAGACCACAGTTTTAGTGTCAGCCGCAACTACGAGGCTACCTCAGCAACTGTTCGAATGCAACTGACGTTTGTGGTTCATATAGAAGCAGAATTCAATTTCCATCGACAGGCTAGCGTCGGCCATTTTGTGGTGGACCAAATATCTGTAATTCATCTGACAACCGGCATAGCTGGAGTTTTGGGAAAGGGGAACGTGATAGAAAATGGTAGTATGATGTTCATATTATGTTTCATAATTATAATTTTCTGTACGTGTATATGTCACTGAACTCCTAAACTGCTGGATAAATTTGTTTTTTTAAATTTGTGTGTTTGAGTGGGTGTCTGCTTCTCTACTTTATTTCTAATTTGAAAATCTAGACCAATATTTATATTGAAGTAAAGTTTGTTGATTTTTATATATTTTCTATGAACGTAGATGAGGTGAAAGGAGTGTGTTAGGATCGTAGCAGGTGGCGTTCTGTGGTTTCTGCCTACCCCCATGGAAAAAAGGCGTGAGTTTTATTTGTGTTTCTATATGAAAGATAATCTCTAGAACTAGAAAGCTACAATATGTCCAAGTATCATTAGATGTATTGAATGGTATAGGTACTTAACTTCCAGACAGACGAAATCGCGAGCAGAAGCATGCTTTAATATCCAATAGTACACTTAAAACCAACCAACGTACTAAAGATATCGACGAAGCGATATAGAATAAAACAGCGCAGAAAATATGTCCTCTATAAAAGGACGTTCTTCAGTTTTCTTTGTGTGCCTGAAATTGTGGACTGAAATTGAAAATTGGATTTTTAAATATTTTATTCAGATACTTGTTTAGTTTTGCAACTAGATGATTGCTTCGTTCAGCTGTTTGAGTTTGGTCTGGGAGTTATAAAACACAGAGTCTGACCTAGGACGGTGATATTAAGGTCTTTGACGATATTTATGAACAAAGGTGTAAAAAACAGTACTAAACATAACATAACATAACATCACGCCTGTAATCTCCGAAGGGTTAGGCAGAGGTGTACCCCTTAGTACACCCACATTTCGCCAGTTATGTAAACAGTACTACAAAAATAATATTTCGAATAGTTTGTGAATGTGTGGTTTTAACAAAGAATTATTTATTTATAAATTAATACATTGATAAAAACATAAAAAAGTAATAAATTAAATATTTTTATAAGAACCCCGGAGGCGGCCATCTTCGACTGATTTTCATCAAACATAGCTAAGAGCACTCTAGATTAATTCACCTTTTGAACAAAAAAAAAATCTAAATCACTTCGTCCGTTCGGGAGCTACGATGCCACAGACGGACACACCGTCAGCCACGTCGAACTTATAACACAAAAACATAATTAAGGCATCTGTATCACCCTAAGATAGACTGATAGAAAATACCCAAGGCATTAAGTACGCTTTTGTACAATGTATTTTTTTACGTGTGCATAAAGTTTAAATAAATAAATAACTGGCGTTCTGTTAAGTTATGTGAAAAAAGACTTCCTGAATTTGCAAATTTGCAAAAGTGTCAAGCTAAATGTAAAGGCAAAGTTGCCATTTAAAAAAACTACTCCCACCCTTTTTTGCTGCCAAGTTTATGATAAAAAATCTTAATAATGCGTCGGCGACAGTTCAGTTTATTAACCCGACTCCTACATAATGAGAATTTAGCTGCAAAGGAACAGGAGACCAGCGGCCATTCTTCATGGTTAATGACGAAATATTGCCACGGCTTATTTTGTAAAGCTAGTAAGAGCGCGCGACGTTGTCTGGAAAATACACTCTAGTTTTTGTAAAATAAATTATTTATGGTGCAATGGACTACTCTGCTGATATTTTTTGTAGATTTTAAGTAGGTTTTGTGGTTGTCGTTTCTTACACATTTATTTTATGTTATACGCGTCCTTTAGTGGCGCAATCGGTGGCTTTCGCTTTAACATAATAAGTATTGCATCAACTAATTTGATATTATACTAACAGTAGGTATAGACCACCACTGCTTACCACTTTCATTTTTAGGGACAAGCTCGCCACAATTTTCCTATCCACTGCAACTTATGAACGCCAGAATCAACATAGGCCAATGCAATGTAGATGGACGAATTCTGAAGACAAGAACAACTGTCTTGGATCCCGATACAAAATTAATAAAAATAAAAAAAAACCAGCGGGAACGTAAGACGAAAAATATATCAATACCTCCCTTCCTATCAATCAGAAGACAGTACAAACCTAGGCCAATAGGCACAAAAGGATAGCTAAATATATAATATCAATCAAACAAACACACAGTCACAGTAAAGAACAAACACAAGCCACCATCACGTACCCGTCACGTACGTAATGCGCCCCCGAGAGTGTACGCAGAATAAATTGCACGGAATAAAGTCCGCGATATCCAACACGTACATGATTACCATACGTAAATATTGTAATCGGAATGAATGAGATGTGTTATGACTTAGAGTAACGATTTTGAGCTGTGACGTAACAAAGTGGAGGTGAGGGAGAGCTACAGAGTGGAATTGTGGAATTGTGGCAAAGTTATGAAAGTGGCAGAACGTGGTAGGTTAGGTTTTTTATGTTGTGTGGTGTTGTTGAATGTACTTTGTGATAATAATAATGTGTTTGGAATGTCATGTCAAAGGTTTTTTATTGGGGCCATCTTTGCCAAATGTGTAACCTCATTAGGACATATTTGGCAATGATGGCTATCAATTTTAACTCACCATAATATTTGCAAATCGATTTTTGTAAAATACTTTATACTCTTTTAAAATTGTATTTAAAATCCTCCTAATCTCCTGTGGTCTTTATTTATTATGTTACTATCTTTTGACCGTGACTTCGTAAGTCCGAGTGAATTTTGTTACAGGTTTTTTTTTTGTTAATTTAATATGCTATTGTACTCAGAATAATATTCATAAGAATATTCAAAGTTCTAAACCAAAGTTCCGGACTTTGGCGTGTTCAAACTATAACTAGATTCAATTGTTGTTTTCCCGAATATGACGTTCAAAAGTGTATTTTTAATTTGCTTAATTATTATTGAAATAAATGATTTGACTTTAGCAAACAAATAAAATATTCAGCTTTATAATAAATTATATGTATAGTTTATTAGTACAGATACTTCCACAATATTTCGCCAGATCAGAACACGTATATAATAAAATGAATAATAGTAGAATCATTCATCACATTTTAATTTCACATTAATCGTAAAGGGTTGAACTGACAGCCGGAGAAAAACCTAGAATGGAACGCGATTAAAACAATAAACGATTTGGAACAAAAAGAAGAAAGTTGAAAAGTTCACAATTAATTCCGTCAGACAATTCATTAGAACAATCAACTTTGTTTAATTATTTCACAGATTTTAGAGAATACGTCGTAAAAAAAATGCATCAACTGCTGCCTTAATTTGGCAAAGTTGTTAAAGTTTATTGAAGAGGGTTAATAAGACTTCTAACTGAAGACAGTCTTTTTATTATCTTTGTGACGTAAATCAAAATAAAATGACTGCTTAGTTTTCGGTTACTAGCTTCCGCTCACGACTTTGTTTGCATGAATTTTCCAAATCGTCATCGTATCAGCCGAATGACGACCACTGCTGAATATAGGCGTCCCCCAAAGTAGGTACGGTGGTACCGCACAATGTTAAGATCAAGCCACAGACGCCGTAAAAATCTTTCTCCAATACATACATACATAAACTCACGCCTTTTTCCCATGGGGGTAGGCAGAAACTACAGAACGTCACCTGCTACGATTTTTACATACTCCTTTCTCCAATAATTTTTGATTAATTCTTTTTTATTATTTGTTGTTATAGTAGCCACAATAATGCCGTAATACATGCTCTATAAAAATGTCAAGTGCATACCTAATACGATTCAAAAGCATACAGCCCTGTGACAAAGTGACAGACGGTCCCAAATATCTTACAAACTTCGAAGTTAACTCTGACGTCAGAGCAAAATACGCTTCACAACTTACTTCCAACAGCTTCGAGTTTCCCCCAACACCGTGAGAAATCAAGCGGAAAACGTGTGTCTCTACTTCACCCTTAGTATCATCCCGACTGAATGTCGGCCACAGCGGCCAATCTCGTAGACTAGCCAAGTGCGCGGGAGATCATATATTATAGTGCACAAGTGACAGACACTCTCATACTCCTATGCCGTCTGGCAATCCAACACAAGCGGGGAGAGATCAGGCACAGGACCAACCGTTTTACGTACTTAACGAGGCCCATCACAGAACATCAGAAACTACGGGCTACTACTGAGAAATTTCTAATTGAAAAATCCAATGACGCTTTTTAACCAACCTGGGAAGTCATTCTACCCATTTAAGTAATGGCGTCACTATACATTGTAGGTTCCCAATTCCGCCCAAAAACCGGAGTTGAAAAGCTCCCAATTAATTTTGCCAAACCACATTTTTCTAATCAAACGTCTGTCGAGTAGGAAAATTAAGTCCGCGTCCAATTTGATCGCCCCTAGAGGGTTGTTGCGTAAAATTTACCTACAAAAGTAGGCTGTAATCCGATTTAGGTGCCGAATTAATTTGTATGCAAAGCTGTATTAAACCTATGTCTGGCTTGGTTAACTGTTGAAGTGTATATTGACGTATGAATACTGATGTTCACGACGATAGTCAAAATGAAAGAGTAATGAACTGCGTCATAATTATATGTCATACTTGCTTATGTTGCCTGCCTCTGACGCACGAGATTGTGAATTCGCAACCGGGCACGGGCAAGTACCAAAGTGACTTTTTCTTGTACTGTCTGGGTTTATCTTAGACAACACTGACATCGGTGATGGAAAACATCGTGACGAAACCTGGACTTTACTGTTCCACTCAGACCATGTCAGAGGCCCTTGAGGCGGTTTAGAAACTCTGACACTAGGGTGTGTGGAGTCGTAAGACCTTATTGCCCACACGAAAAGAAGAAGATGTAGGAGAAGAGGTCTTTGCCTTGTAGTATTATCTTTGCCCGCGACTATATAGACATCAACGATGAATATTGTGATTTGTATACAAGGCGAGAAGGCTCATTTTTATTCTACATACGAGTAAAGCAAAACACCCGTTGACTGGAATGTAATGTTGGAGTAAATAATAAAAAAAAAAAAATTGGTTTCCCACAAAATGTTTATAGTTCACTTCTCGCATCAACATTTTTATACTCTCACAAATCCTGGATAATCTTCAATTGTTATAGTACCAGCAGTAAAATCCCCAATAAAAGATCATTCGAAACACCAAATATTAACTCGGAACAGTCCAAATAAAAGTCAAATTAAAAGGGGAGCAAACGTATTCGTTTCATTGCGAGCGAAATCACTCAAAACGGTGCCCAACATTTTGTAAACCCTCGCGCCCTTTGGGATTTGAATCGGTTCTATGTTCCGATATACATTTATCAGTTGGTTTACGACTTAGGAAAATATCGCGGAATGGTGGCAGAACTCAGGGGAGTAATTCGGTGTATGTAAGTCATGATACTAAGTGATGTAGGCGTTTTTAGAAAAGGTTTTTAGGGTTGAGATTGCTTGTTTTGTTTTAAATCTTTGGTTATAGGGATCTTGGTGGCAATGAAACCGAAACGATTTTGTTGATAGTTTACGTGGCTAATGGAACTAGATATTTGTTATGTTTTTTTAGTTCTTTCTACTTTCCTTCTTTTACGACTCTGTGCTTTATCCCTCAAGTTTTTAAGGAGTGTTGTTTTTAAGCTTTAGTTTACTAACAAAAACATAGTTCTTGTTTTTTATCCGACTGAGATGCACAGACCACGTGCTCTCCGAGGCACTAGAGTCAGCTACTAATGGAAAACCCAATATACTTTTTGCCGGAACTGGGCATCAAAACAGTAACCTTTGCTCAGCGACTACCACCAACGGGGCAGTCAACATCCTTCTTGAGAAACATAACATAACATCACGCCTGTTATTCCCGAAGGGTTAAGCAGAGGTATACCCATTAGTACAGCCACATTTCGCCAGTTATGTTGTTAGTCCCATGTAATAGGGGGCGAGCCTATTGCCATCAACCGGGCACAAACCCAGACTCCGAGGCTGCTACTGAGAAATACCTGATGGAAAAACCCAATAACACTTTGCCCGACCTGGGAATCGAACCCAAGACCTCATGCACAGCAGTCGCGCTTACGACCACTAGACCAACGAGGCAGTCGAGGCAGTTCTCGAGAAAGAGATCAAATAAAGGTTCACAAAACCGCATTCCAGCAAACAGGCCTTTGACCAAAGTCTAAGTTGACGCACACCATTATTGCGTTAAGAACACTCCACACAGATTCAAAACGCCGTCACTAACACGACACAATCGCTTCAAACATTTCGGTCCCCACCCTTTAATTCAAGGCTTTTGTCAGCCAAACAAAGGGGGTGACAATTAAACCATACCGAGGTGCGATAATGAGACGTATCTCGTTTATGTTGTACTTACGTTAATGTATTATCGGTATGTTGCAAAATTATACGCGTGGTAAGTGCGTAAGCGCCGTAATGAGTGTGAGAGTGCCTTTAGCGAGTCCATTACTTGTGAATCGTCAGTGTAAATTGTTTTAATGTGCAATTTAATATGCGTACATTAAGGTTAGTTGGTAAACATAAGCTTATGGTTTCCTGAGTGTCATCATCAATATGATAATAGGCTTATATAAGCCTGTGACTTTCAATATAAAATTAAACCTAAGTCCTATAACCTATAATCGTGTTAAGCTAGATCAATCTCTAAATGCGTGCAAATATCAGCTAATTTTGTTTAGCCGTTTAAGCGTGAAAGAAGAACAAACATCCATCTATCTATCGTCTATTATAGTACTAGCTGCTGCCAACGACTTCGTTCGCGTCAAAGTTGATAAGTGTTCCACGAGCACTGTACATTTTTCCAGAATAAACGGTAGCGTATGTGCTATTCAATTTATGTGGTAAATATACCCGTTCAGCTGTTAAACGTGATTAAGCAAACATCCTTGCATCTAAACTTTCGCATTTATAATAGTAAGTAAGATAACAATACTTTTCATATATCAATACTTATATAATAATATTATGAAAAGGAAAGATTTGAATGTTTGTTTGCATTGAATAGGCTCCGAAACTACTGAACCGATTTGAAAAATTCTTTCACTGTTGGAAAGCTGCACTATCCCCGATTGAGATAGGCTATATTAAATTTAAAAAAAATAGGGATCCGTAAGAAAATTTACGCAAGGTCGAAGAGTGCTAGTAATTAATAAACCGTAAAAATGATGACTGCTTTGTGGTTTCAGATATCAAAACGAAACAGTACCAACCTACATGGATATGATAATGTTTAATGATTACATTGGAATTAATTAAATATTTTCATTTAAATTGGATCATTTACCTTTTTAAAACCCAATGGATAATGAATGGGTTTCGCTTTAAAATGCAGATAAATATTGAACTTGTATTTAACGAATACGTAACCACAATTTATTTATGCAGTTTTATGTAAGTTTGTTCATTTAATTCAGTAACTAAGTACATAATAAAATCTGTACGTTGATTTTTGAAAACCGAAAATGAGTAAAAGGCGGTTAAAAAAAAGGAATTTGTATGGCAGATGTGAGTAGCAACGCTGGAAGGGGACGCCCTACGCTGATCTTATTGGTGAGGTTCTTCAGAAAGATCAGGTGCGCAGTACTCGTAACCGGCGTGCTTGTATGTCGAGATGTACGAACGTGGACGAGGCTAAAAGAGTATGTAAGGATTGTAGCAGATTGCGATCTGTGGTTTCTGCCTACCCTGGTAGGCAGAAAAAGTATCTGGTTTCGAAAAATATCCTACAGCAGCATATACTATTATAACATAATGCCCTCAATTGTTAATACTGATAATACCTACCAATTAACACCTTATTTCTAACATGTTAAGGTTTGTAATTGAGTATCTGAATTAGTGGTTTTCAACTGTTATTGAACTAAATGCAAGATATCAATGCTTCAGCAAAAGTTAGAACACACAGTTTATGTTCGTTTTGTTTGTATGTGTTGAAACTGCTGTGTTGCATTTGATTTTCCTGTGTATTTCATACATTTCTGAACTGATCACGTTGCTGAATAGTTTTCTTGTATGTAAACATAACATCACGCCTGTAATCCCCGTAGTGTTAAGCAGAGGTGTACCCATTATACACCAACATTTCGCCAGTTTTGTTTAAGTCCCATGTAATAGGGGGCGAGCTTATTACCATCAACCGGGCACAAATTCAGACTCTCAGGCTGCTACTGAGAAATCGTTAACGAAAAAAAACAAGAACACTGCCCCACCTAGGAATTAAACTCCGCTCAGCTAAAGAGCTCATGCTCACCAGTCGCACTTCGCAACCACTAGACCAACGAGGCATGCTTAAGTAACAATAAATATAAGAATATTTAAAACCATCTGAATCATCCAGGGGTTGTCAAAACAAATCCGCTGTATCCCCGTTCATTTTTCATACTCAAGACAAGGAAGAATTTTTTTATTGGCTGTAACGCATGTTGGTAGTCCCTGATACATCTATTAATTTCCCTTGAGGCGAACATGTCCTCCGTACAATGTTCTCGAATGGTGTTAAAAGAATTCCTTACAATTTTTTTCTCCGTAATGGATGAAGGATGCTTTTTTGTTTTTAAATCCTGGCGAGTGATGTGACGTCATAAGTTTTCTTCTTTTTTGTTTTCGGCTTTGCATTGGACTGTTTAGTTTTAAATTTGGAATGTTGGAATGTTTTATTGCTTTTTTATTCAATTTGCAATGTATCTAAGTAACTATGTTTATTTGGGTGACATCTTGCAACTCAATTTTGAAGCAGATATAATCAACTGATTTTACTATTTTTTTTAGTCTTATTTTCTAGACCGATTTCGGTCTCCGTAAATCTCAATGAAGACTAGCCAAGTACGCAGGAGATATAGTGCACAAGTATGTGCGCAAACACAGATGCACACTTCCCTAACTCTCATAGTCCGATGGGACGAGAATGTGGCTCGACCGGAGAGAGATGACGGGCAGGACCAACGGCTTTACGTGCTTTTTAAATTATGGTGAAGCTTTTTTGCCAAATCTTGTCTCATTTTATGCCAATATAAATAAATAAATATCTTGGGACAACTCACACACGGCTATCTGATCCCAAGCTAAGCAGAGCTTGTGTTATGGTAACCAGACAACTGATAAACATACTTATATTATTTATAAATACATACATATTATAGATAAATCACACCCAGACACATAACAAACAATCATGCTCATCACACAAAGTTTGTCCTGGGTGGGAATCGAACCCACGACCTCCGGCTTAGCAGTCAGAGGCGCTAACCTCTAGACCAACAGGCCCGTCAATTATAAATTCGTTATACTATATTCGTCTTAATGACCGTAGATTTTGTGGGTGTCACACAACCGAATCTACTAAAATATTCCTAATGGAAAAACTCAATAACACTTTTGGCCCGATCTGAAAATCAAAACTTGCGCTTATGAACTCAAGACGAACGCGACAGTAAGCAACATTATGAAGACCACGTACCAACAAACACAGCTACAGATACACAGACCAGTCAATAAATCTTGAAGACAGTTAGCGTAGTACAAACGCCACGACCCGAACTTACAAACCAAAGTTAGGAGAACCAATACTGATGGAATAGTTCATCAGACCAAAATTGAGTGACTACCGCTCTCAAATAATAGTTCTGTTAACTTTGTCTATTATTATTTGAAAGGGGATACTGTTTGGTGTTTGCGGAGTTATTGATATTGGAGTAACAGAAAATGATAGCTTATTTAATAAACTGACCTATTTCTTGTCTCATACCAGCTTTTGCTCGTGACTGTCGAATGACGGATATCACAAACGCAGATAAAGTCATGGAATAAAAAGTAGCATATGTCCTTTCTTGGGGTTCAAACTTACCCCCCCCCCCCTTTTTTTTAGGTGGTAGAAATCATCAAATGTGTGGGGCGGAAGGGACTGTCAGACTTTTACTGACTAAAAAACAACCCTGTTCCTTCTGTTGCCCTTTACGTTCCGGGGCCACGGTATCCTGTTAAGACGTCGTGTCAAACAGTCACAGACAGACAGAGTTACTTTCGCATTTATAATATTAGGTAGTATAGATTGGTAGGAACTATTTGCTTACTCCTTATTCGCTTCTGAAGTACAGCGGGTCGAGGCCTGTTAGGGCAGCGCTAATTACCTATGAGCAGAGATAGAATACTGCCTTAGTTTTCGCTGACAGAAGTCCGGCTTGCTCTTCCGTCACCCCCATAATGGAAAAAGTCCATGAAGATTTCCATCCACCAAAAGAAAGGGGTTTTATAATAGTCAGCTCATTTCCTACTTCTTTCTTTTGTTATGGGTATCGTTGGCGGTCTCGTTTATCCCAGCATCAGTAGCACAAGAAACTAAATAGTTTCTTTGTTCGGTGATTCAATACTCATTATAATCAATCATAATTCCTCATCGTTAATCTCGCGACGACGTTGACTTATTGCAATAATTACTATCGCTTCTATATCTTACACGTTATGGTTACTTTTCCATTAGTTTATGTCACATTCTTATTAGTCAATTGTCGTTGCTTTTATTCAGATAAGATGATTTGTTGTTTTGGCAATGATTTTTGTGGTCTTTTGTTTTGATTTTGTGTAGAAATCTAACTCTTAGAGTGAATAATGAAATTATTTTCTTGCTATAATTTATTAATTGGAATAAAAATATCATAATATTAATAAATTGGTACAAGTGGCTTACTGTGGCATACACACACTGGCATAAGTCGACAATTACAATTACAAATAAAGTGTAAAAAAGTCGTCACAATCAGCCAGTATTAATTGTACCTATATAACATATCCTAACTAATATTATAAATGTGAAAGTAAGTTTGTTTGTTTGTTTGCTACCATTTTGCGCCTAAACCACTGAACCGATCATCCTGAAATTTTGCATATACGTTGCCAGGTGTACAGGGACGAACATAGGGTACCTTTAATCCCGAAAAAAAGTACTATTCCCGAGGGAAATCACAAAAACGTCCTTATGACAGTAGATGGCGCCACGTGTCTATCGGATCATGATTAAATTTTAAGTTTAAGCATGTGATACATTATGAGTCTACACTGTCGATAGACCAGTTTCAAGTAAACAACCTAGGAGTACGAAAGTTGTTTGCTTAATAATTTTTCATGCCCAAAACCGCTGAAGTGTATCCTGACATTTTGCATAAAGTGGCTTCCAGACGGACGGACTTGCGGTTACGGCAAACCGCAGGCCGCGGCTCCTAACGCTCCAAAAACACACCACCGCGGTCACAGTGGCGGCCTGAAGTGTCATTAGCGTGGTGATTGTGCTACAATCGGACAATCGGACGTCAGTCAATATGGCTAACCGTAACGTTGTCTTATTACTCTCATGACTCATTAGTCCTCTCAGAAGATAAGAAAAAAGGTAGGAAAACCGTTTATGTAAACACTTGAGGTGTGAGGTAGAGATAAACTACAGTAACATGACGCGCCCTTCCACAATTCAAAACGTTTGAAAGTGTTTTTAATAGTATTAAAAATACTCACAACGCATGTGTGCGTATTGAGACGGCTCTCGAGACAAAAACAAATCAGCGATTTGTTGTCCGACTAGCGGCGTCAAAAATTACTCATTATTATTAGTATGGCGCTGCACTGAAATTCTCTATGAGAATGAGAGGTACGTCGTCTTGCGCGGTCGTCTATTTATGATTACTTAGTTGACAAAAAATATCCTAGCCTGCTACTGAAGACGATTACTCACAAAGTCTTTCATACGAATGTGACTACACACATTGAAATGGTAATATGGAGGGAAGCGTCAAGGTATAATAGTTTATCTCTACCTATATTATCATTAGCATCGCATATTACTCTTAGGAATAGAGAAGTGTGAGTTAAATTTAAATTATTATTTAAATTCAACTATTTCTATTACAATTTCCATATTTGGCGTCATTTTACAAAGCA
Organism: Hoplodrina ambigua; assembly: GCA_949774945.1. Lineage (NCBI taxonomy): Eukaryota > Metazoa > Arthropoda > Insecta > Lepidoptera > Noctuidae > Hoplodrina > Hoplodrina ambigua. The sequence goes on from OX458968.1 coordinate 14,856,336, forward strand.
GTACACGCGGCCGGTTGTTAAAATTTGCAATTGACGCGGCCGCCACAACATTTCGCGTTTGTCTGTGACCCACTTTATATACGTTGTCAGGGATACAGAAAAACTGCGTAACTGACACTGTCATCACTGACACTGACAGGTGTAAACGCATTCATAGAGGATGCATGGAAGAATAAAGGTGAACCTACGCTCTGTCAATGAAGCATACTCTGCGATTACTCCGCTAATTGTAAATTGATTTGGATGATTCTTTTTTTGTTTATTTTTTCGAATTGGTCCCAAATAAATACTGTCATGATTTGATGATGAACTTCGGAGATATGGAAAGGAAACTCCTCATAAGATCACAGCGCAGAACTGTCTTAACAGTAAAATTGCTTTGTTTAATGCGTGTAGTCGATGATTGACTGAAGGAAGAGGTTAGTTGCTAAACTAACCTTGACCTATGTCGATGTATGTAGACAACAGTTTTTCAACGGCAAAGTTAAGTTTGTCCCTCAGTACTGTTTATTTTTTCGTTAGTGGTATTTCCGGTGTGTTTTAATGAGGGTAGGTAGGTTACGTTTTTCAATTTTAGAATATCTCGCAGGTCCAACACTCAACCAAAAGCTCATTGCGAGCCCGAGCAAAAATTACTGCTGAATCCTCGGAATCTTCCGTTCATGCCGCATTAAGAAGGCAAGCACAACCGGAGCGACAAGTAAATTTGAGAGCTGATGAGACATTTTCTTAAAGCCAGGAAAAACTAGAGAGCCAAACCGTTCGCCCTCCAAGCTACTCAGAGAGTGACTGAAACGCCCTTTTAAACACAATTGCTTTTGGAGGAACAAGCCGAAAGCCAGAGAGCTGTAAGAGCAACTGAGACGCCTTTTCAATCAAACACAACTTCGTCTCAGAGAATAAGCTCAGCCATTACAGCGACAGAAACTCTAAAATAGTCGCAGGTGAGAAGGACCTCTCTTGCAGAAATGCAAACTGAACGCCGACGGACTTTTATGAGTCACAGTCTGTTGGTCTGTAGGTATTTAATAATTCTGGATCTGGCCGAACAACAAGCCGAGTACAGCCCGAATTGATTGTCAAATTCTAAACAAACGCGGGCGAAGCCGCGGGTAAAAGCTAGTTTAAAATAATTATTTATAAAACTGCCTCGTTGGTCTAGTGGCCGCAAGCGCGACTGGTGTGCATGAGATCTTGGGTTCGATTCCCAGGTCGGGCAAAGTGTTATTGGGTTTTTCCATCAGGAATTTCTCAGTAGCAGCCTCGGAGTCTGGATTTGTGCCCGGTTGATGGCAATAGGCTCGCCCCCTATTACATGGGACTAAAAACATACCTGGCGAAATGTGGGTGTACTAATGGGTACATTTTCTGCCTAACCCTTCGGAGATTACAGGCGTGATGTTATGTTATTATTTATAAAAAAGATATTATATAGAAACAAGAGCTTCTGCCCGCGACTCTGTCCGCGTAGTTTTTCACCCACACTAAGTTATGTCTTTGGTTACTGCTTTACTCCCGAGAATCATAGCGTGAACCCTATAGAGTTCAATCTGTTAATACTGTTCAAAAAAAATCTTGGGAATGGAACCCAAGACCTCATACTCAGCAGTCGCGCTATGCTACCACTAGACCAACGGAGGCAGTTTTCGCAGTTTCGAGGCAGTTGGAGGTAGCGCAACAAAAGAAAACCTGAAATGATTCGGTGGAAGCCTGTTACCTTCTTGCAAACTCAATTTCATGCTAGCAATACGCCAATTATGAAAACTACAAAATTAAGATTTACTGAAACGTGCTGCAGATTTACATAATGAATGATTTACAATTTAAATGTCGTGGCCTTTGTCTTTGGGGAATTCTGTTACAGAGTGTTTAATTAGCAGACTTACGAAAATATTTCAAGTATATCGGAGAGCCATGTTCCTTCGAGAGACACGGATAAGTGACCATTCTTTTACAAACCGACGGAAATTCGCTTGGAAGAATATATTACTAGCTTCTGCCCGCGTCTTCGATCGATATATTATCCCACAGGAACCGTCCATTTTTCCGGGATAAAAAGAAATCTATGTGCTATTCCAGACTATATTCTATGTATATGCCAAATTTCATCCAGATCAGTTAACTAGTTTTAGCGTGAAACAGTAATAAACATCCATACATCCTCATAAACTTTCGCATTTATAATTTAGATGAAAGGATGAAGGAGCATGTAAGGATCGTAGCAAGGGTTCTGTGGTTTCTGTCTACCCCCATGAGAAAAAGGGCGAGAGTGTACGTATGTCGAAAGGATAGAGGAAAATAAAAGGAAAACTTTTGGTAAATACCAGGGGTGCATTATTTAGTAAATACGAAAATAACACGTATACTTGCATTACAATCTCAAAAAAAAAAATAGATATATGTATGTAGGTATATTATATATGGTATATATGACTTTATGTATATATGTATAGTTATGAATTGTAATTATTTAGTACTTGTGTACGTCTAAATTTATTTAGAATATTACTTGTTTTCAATGATTTTTAAATCTCTTTTTTGTCTTTTTTTTTTCATGTACCTTACAATTCTTTTGCACCTGCCATGTTATCTCTTCACCCCCTTTTGGTTGACTGGTAGAGAATGCCTAAGGCATTAAGTCCGCCTTTGTACCTTTTTGTTGCATAAACATAACGTAACATCACGCCTGTAATCCCCAAAGGGTTAGGCAGAGGTGTACCCACATTTCGCCAATTATGTTTTTGGTCCCACCCATGTAATAGGGGGCGAGCCTATTGCCATCAACCGGGCACAAATCCAGACTCCGAGGCTGCTACTGAGAAATTCCTGATGGAACAACCCAATAACAATTTGCCCGACCTGGGAATCGGACCCAAGACCTCATGCACAGCAGTCGCGCTTGCGACCACTAGACCAACGAGGCAGTCACAACATTACATTAGTTGTTGCATAAAGTTTAAATAAATAAATAAATAATCTCACCATTTTACGAACATTTGAGCATCACACACAGCGCGCGCTCATTTGCGATAAGGTAATGCGTATTCGCAAAAGGAAAAGGGGTCGTAAGTATACAAATGATAAATCTAAGCGAAGATGACGTCACTGATATGATTGACGGAGACTGGTGTATTTGATTGAATGGTTCTGTAACACAATAAAATCCATACATACATAAAATCAAGCCTTTTCCCATGAGAGATTTGCGTGCGCGTACTAGAAATAGACGTAGCAAAGGGCGAAGCAGGAGCGCAAAGTAACGCAGCTGACGCAGCAACGACGGGGTGTTATGAGTTTGACAAGTCTATGTGTGTGTCTGTCTCTGGCATCGTAGCTTCCGAATGGACGAACCGATTTCGATTATGTTTGGAAGGTGAATTAGTCAAGAGTGTTCTTGATGAAAATCGATCCAAGATGGCCGCCATCGGGAGTTTTTAAAATTTTTATTTTTTTATATTTTCATTGACCTGCCTGCTTACGACTGCTAAACGTGGGGTCCGAAGTTCTCAGGGCGGGAAAAAAGTGTTATTAGGAAATTCTTAATAGCAGACTGACTGCCTCGTTGGTCTAGTAATCGCAAGCGCGACTGCTGAGCATGAGGTCTTGGGTCCGATTCCCAGGTCGGGCAAATTGTTATTGGGTTGTTTCATCAGGAATTTCTCAGTAGCAGCCTCGGAGTCTGGATTTGTGCCCGGTTGATGGCAATAGGCTCGCTCCCTATTACATGGTACTCAAAACATAACTGGCGAAATGTGGGTGCACTTCAGCCTAACCCTTCGGGGATTACAGGCGTGATGTTATGTATGTCCCAATAGCAGCCCGGAGTTTGAAAGTCAGTAGTGAGCTTTTACCACATCCCCAGTTAAAAAAGATAAGACAATATTCACTTGAAGAGAAAACTAACAATTTCAAATCCAAGAAATCCGTTCTCCCAGCCAAACTAATCTTCAATTACTTCCAAGATGAATGCATTTCAAAGGATCTCGACCAGATGTTGGGAACTGAGATAACTTCCATGCATTCGGAGCTAAGGATCCGGACACCACCGGTGTCTGGATACGGTTATCTTAGTCCAGCCACGGTTTAAGACTAAGTTCTAAATATATTTGGAGTTTTGGTTTGGTCCAAATGATGGTTGGAATGCGTTTTATCAAAAGTTAGTCCTCTATTGAGAGATAGAACGGTTAGAAGGTCACTGATAAATAAAAAAGGTATTAATATTACACTTTCTGTGATGAAATAATTATTATCATAATACACCTTTACATAGCTTGTATACTTATGCATATACTTTCTAAATTTTTCTATAAGCAAAAGAAATTCATACTAATAACCATGAACATTTTTTTTGTGTAAAGGTTTGGACCGACTTTGACGGGACTTTCACTGGCAGATTAGGCTAGGTATTTTAGAAAAACCTTATGTAACCGATATTCACTCGGACGCAGTCGCAAGCACAAGCTAAAAATGTCATACCGTAATGAATGTGGTGATCAATATCTTCGCTGTATAAAAAAAGGACTTTGCCCTGAGGTGGGATAACAAAGGCCAGAAAATTATAATTTTAACTTCAGAATGTAAGGAAGATATTTTTTATCTAAATCTCAAAGCGTAGAATATAATAGTACATACCTCACGCAGCAGTAGGACAGTACAGATAAAAAAAAACGTAACCCAAAAACAGAAATAGTACGAAAATCATTCAAGCCAGCACTAATTTACATAGCACTGTCTCAACGAGTATGGATATTAAATGATATCCAGACCGTTTCTAATAAAATTCCTTCAGCTCCAAGAATAAAAGGACCTAACGATGATGACTGCAATCTATCAAAGTTTTTGCTCAACTCTGTCTAATTCCTATAAGTGCTCTAGAAGGTCTATAACACTAACGACCTTATTACTTAAGCATTTAGAATAATGGGCGGTTATTAAACTTTTAATCTATGCTAATAAAATAAAGCTTGAGAGTTTTCACGACTGCCCCAAAAAAGCAGTGTTATGTGTTCAAGGTTAATGTCAAAGTCAAAGTCAAGATAATGTCAAATCATTTTCATCATCACAATGTATGTTTGTGAGTTTCTTGTTTGTTCAAACGCGCTGCTTTTCTAGTCTGATTGGAAAAATCTTTTTGTTTAACAAAGCCAGATTATTATGAGGAAGAGTTTAGGCTATAATTTCACACTTCGACTTTTGTGAGGGGAGCAATAACTAAAAACGTAACTTAACGTGGATAAAAAACCACGTTGATAAAGTTGCGGGTACGCGGGTAGTTGAGGATTTTGGGAGAGAATTAAACTTTTAATAGACACAAACTTTTTAGGTATAATCGTTTTATGTTTTGATTAAGAAATTAAAAACCCAATAACACTTTGCCCGACCAGGGAATCGAACCCAAGACCTCTTGCACAGCAGTCGCGCTTGCAACCACTAGACCAACGAGGCAGTCGTTTGAATCGTTTCTTTACCGTTAAGTGTCTTTTATATCGTTCGTGTATTGAAGGCTCTTTCAATTAATACGTTTAGTGCCGGACTTCTGCAGTAATAAGGCAGTAGGTATCGGGCTGTATGCAGACGGTTACCTTCATTTCGCTTACGCTCATACTAAAGGCGCCCTTTTTTAAGGATCTGCTGATTTTCTTTTCAATAAGCCAAATAAGTTAGAACAAAACACGCTTAGATCTTTTAAACTTCGCAACAGCTTTTAATACTGTTTTCATGAATAGGTAGAGTGATTCAACTGGAAGGTTTATATATTGCACACGGGCAAATCCGGGACGGATCGCTAGTTAACAATAAATAAATGAAGTATATTACATCCTATAATGAAAGATAGAAAACGGTCTGCCTAGATGGTTCGGTCATGTCGAGAGGATAAGTGAAACACAATTAAAAAGAGTAGTTATAATGGCAGAGGTGAGTGGCAACGCAGGGAGGGGTCGCCCCACGGTCAGGTGCACAGTAATCGTAACCGGCGTGCTTGTATGACGAGATGTATGAACGTGGATGAGGCGAAAGGAGTATGTAAGGATCGTAGCAGGTGGCGTTCTGTGGTTTCTGCCTCCGGGGTAAAAGGCGTGAGTTTATGTATGTATGTGTCTATTCCTTCCATCTTGTTTAGGTTTCGAATTCCGCTAATCTTTCACAGCTTCCACCATTTTGCATCCGCCATTATTATTATACGGTATTATTTGGAGGAAGCGGTTATCTCTGTTACTGGCTGTTATTTGACCACGATTAATTAATAGCCAGTATTGCTAGTAAAATTTATTCGCACAAAGAGCGAAGGTGCACCCTAATGGGTTTTTCCATCGAGAATTTCTAAGTAGCAGCCCCGTATTACATGGGACTAAAACACAATTGGCGAAATTTGGGTGTACTTATGGGTACACCTCTGTCTAACTCTTCAGGGATTACAAGCTTTATGTAATGTTTTTACTTTGATGCATTTATTTATTTTTTCCATTAATTTGTTAACGATTTCCCAGAAAGAATACACGGTTTTTTTTAAGTTGGTATGTGTCTCGCTTGTTTGGGTACCTAGTAATAGTTAGATATTATAAAATTTTCAGTAGCAGCCCGGACAGAAGTTGGTGGTGTGACAACCCCGTGCCTCGGAAAGCACATAAAGCTGTTGGTCCTGCGCCTGATCTCTCCCCGGTCGTTTCGGATTGCCGCGCCATCGGACTATAGGAGTTAGTGAAGAGAGAGTGCACCTGTGTTTGCGCACACACTTGTGCACTATAATATCTCCTGCGTATTTGGCTAGTCTCTATTGAGATTTTAGTACGAAGAATACTAATATTATTTTATGGTAGCTTCATGTTTTACCATATTCTCAAACCGAAACACTATGTAACCGAATAAACTGTAATACAGCAACATAACATCACGCCTGTAATCCCCGAAGGGTTAGGCAGAGGTGTACCTATTAGTACACCCACATTTCGCCAGCTATGTTTTTAGTCCCATGTAATAGGGGGCGAGCCTATTGCCATCAACCGGGTACAAATCCAGACTCCGAGACTGCTACTGAGAAAAAACCCAATAACACTTTGCCCGACCTGGGAATCGAACCCAAGACCTCATGCACAGCAGTCGAGCTTGCGACCACTAAACCAACGAGGCAGTCAACCAGACTGTAATAGTCGATTATTAATAGGATATACAAACTGATAACGCAGTAGAAACGTACCTAGTTGATTCCGAAACGCGGGGAGCGTAACAAAATGTTAAGGAGAAGTTGAAATTGGTCTGGGATCTGTTTTAATTGTTTGGTGGTCAGGGATAGTGTGATTGGGATCGTTTTTGTTCTATAAATGATGTAGACAGATATATGGTAAAACTCGTTAAAAAGGACTTGATGTTAATTAATTTTTGATTTCGTGAAATAATTTAGAATCTTATGTATGGCCATAGTGTTGGTGTGCCTAAACTGTAAATTTATATCGATGCTGGCTAAAGTCGTAAAGAACTAATATTTGATGTAGCCACACATACAACTGCGAATGCTTTAATTGAAGTTAATATTGACTTTCGATGTTGTATGATGTTCGACTGTCAAGCAGGAGTTACTGTCAATGACAAAAAACAATAAAAAAAATTGATTTATACTTATAATTTGATGGCACAATGGTTAAGGCATCCGCATCTCATGCATAAGGTTGTGTGTTCGAATTCGGGCAAAGTCAAAGTGAAAACATTTATTTCAATTAGACCATTTACAGGCACTTTTGAATTGTCAAGGAGTCGGTCAGCTAGTCCGAAAGTTGAAGCTAGTTGCTCATTCCAAAACGGAGGTAGGCCTCTATGGAGAAGAACGAGCAAGAAACTCCACGGCACTTCTTTTAAATTACAGCAAGTACCAATGTAAGTTTTTCAATTCATATGTACTTTATATAAGTCTGGAATCGCCAATCCGCTTTGAGCAAACGTGGTGATCCATTCTCATGCCTTCCCTGTATGAGAAGAGGCCACAAGAGTCAAATTAATGTGCACTGGGTCTTAAGATATGTGTCGTCACAGTTGTATTTATTTTCCGCAGGCGAGGACTCAATGAAGCGGTTTAGCTATAGTCAGTTCTTTTGTACATACAAGAGAAAACAATATCTGCTTTGTACGCTACACCTCCCTACATGATTACTTCGTCTGAGGATTTTAAAAGAGACTTGGTTCTCGACTGTTTTAGTTTTATCTTACTACTATTTTAAACAGGAAAGTTAAGGATAGGTGTGTGTTTGTTCCACTTTCACGGTAAAACGGCTAAACAGAATTAGCTGAAACTTGCCACTCATTTATTTATTTATTCACTTTAAACATACAAATATCCTTACAAGCTAGACCCAATGCGATATTGTAGCATACTAAAAGAAAAAAGAATTTTATAGTTCCGCTATTTAACCATAACAAATTATATTATAGATTCTATATAGGTTTAGCTTAATACATAGAATATTTTTTATCCTATTTTTTTGGGCTTTGGCTTAATCCTGAAGTTTAGAAAGTCGAAGGCAAAAGCTAGTTTTTTGCTTTGGGCCTACAGCTAAGACTAACAGCTTTGCGCGCTTTCCAAGATACGACGGTCTTACACCACCAGCTTTCAAATTCCAAGCTGCTTCTGAGAAGTTCCTGATGAAAACCCCAATCAAAGTCAAAGTCAAATCATTTATTTCAATTAGACCATTATAAGGCACTTGAACGTCATTTCAAGAGAAAAGAAATATTATCATATTGAATCTAGTTGCCAAAAACTTTTGGCCCAACCTGGGAATCGAACCCAGGACTCCACGCTTAGTAGTCATACTTGTTACTTTAAGATCAATAATAGATAGTACCTACTAAAAAAAAAACTTTAACTGTTTTATTGAAGCCGTCCCTTATTTACAATCAATTCTGAACATTTAAATGTATTTTTTTCTTCTTTTACAAAAATACGATATCGTAAGCAACCCTAGAAATACAAGGTAATATATTATTTTCTTCTAAAAGCATTTTCCCACACAAAGTTAGTCCTTGTCGCAGTTATTGTTTATTTTTTTTAGTTTTTCCCCACAATGGGACCTTTTATATCGCACGAGTTGGGTCACTGAAAGGGGATATTGTTATGAAAAACATAAAAGTTAGCTGAGACATTAATACGACTATAATTTATTGTTTTGTTGCAGCATTTTCAATGATTCTAGCGATAAAATTTTGCTATTCAGAATATTCCATGTTATTTTAATACTTGAAATTAAATTAAGAATTATAATATATCAGACTTTTATTGTTCTACTGCAGGGCAATGAACTCTTCCTGTGTAGAGAAGGCATGAGTATTTACCACGCTTGCTTGATAAGTTCAGATTTCCTCATTATGTTTTCCGTCACTGATGTGAATGATTTTCAAGATCATTTGCCTAGCCTTTTCCCAACTATGTTAGGGTCGGCCTCCAATCTAACCGGGTGCAGCTGAATACCAGTATTTTACATGGAGCGACTGCCTATCAGACCTCCACAACCCAGTAACTGGGTAATATGATACCCCTAGGTAAGACTGGTTGTCAGACTTTCGGGCTTCTGACGACCCGTAACGACTGTCAAAGGTCCACGTATGATAGCCGGGACCAACGGCTTAACGTGCTTTCCGAGGCACGGAGGAGTCTTGGTGTGTAAAGATGGTCACCCATCTACGGACCAACCCCGGCAAGCGTAGCTTAACCTGATGGATCGACCCGTGCGGCTGTTTTAACTTAGCCACGAGCTCCTCATGATTTTCAATGATTTTCAAGATATACTTAGAAAATCCATAATGGAATAGAAAAAGTCACATTAGACTCGAGTTGCTTGTGTCGGGTTGTGAATCTACATTCTCGGGAATGAGAGGCAGGAGCCTTAACCATTGGGCCATCATTCTATATGATGTTATAATGAAAAAATATGAATTTTGCAAATTTTTAATCAAAGGCAAATAAATGGACATGGTAGGCACGCAAGACCAGAGGCAAACTGTTTAATACATCTGAATACAAATAAATACTGATTTTGGGGACGGCACTTTCACTGTCAATAACTAATGTTATAAGAAGTAACTTAAGCATAACATCACGCCAGTAATCCCCGAAGGGTTAGGCAGAGGTGTACCCATTAGTACACCCACATTTCGCCAGTTATGTTTTTAGTCCCATGCAATAGGGGGCGATCCTATTGCCATCAACCGGACACAAATCCAGACTCCGAGGCTGCTACTGAGAAATTCCTGATGGAAAAAACCCAATAACACCTTGCCCGACCTGGGAATCGAACCCAAGACCTCATGCACATCAGTCGCGCTTGCGACCACTAGACCAACGAGGCAGCAACTTAAGCTACTTTCTTATTGTAGAAAATATTGGATCCGTGCAAAAACACATAATCCCGACAGCTGACAAATACGCGGATGCAGTCGCGAGTGTAACCTATATTCGTCGCGCCAATATCAACCAAACGCATCACTTCCATTTCAAATCCGTGCAAACTCCAAACTCTGGAGCTACCTATCGGGTTTTCTGTCAACCGCGATAACCACAGAACCGTGCCAAACATAGCAAACTTCTAGTCTGTTTGTAGCAAACGTTTGTGTTTTGGGTTTAGCAACTAAAAGTTGGACTTTGAGGATACCTTTATGTTTAGATCCTTATTTTTGGTAATAACTAGTTTTGTTGCTGACTGTCCTAATTCTTTTCTACTTAAATTGGTTGAGAGACATTTTTTTTTTAACTTTGACCCACACTATGAGCTCTCTTGTATCGTGTATAAACTTAAATACATATACAGCCAGTCCCGGAACAACTATCTGTCGGTCATACAAATATTTTGAACCCTCGACATGTATGAATTACTCAAGTCCCACGTAATGAGACACAATTGATTTTCTATTGTTCTGTCATACCGGTAAGTCAGCCGAGCCTTGAGCGTTTAAAAACATAGACAGCCAGACCCAAAACCACTATCTGTAGGCCATACAAATATTTCAAACCCGCGACATGCACGTAACAGCCAATCGCTTAGCTACTGCGTCAACAGTATCGTCACTGAAATCGTTTTTCTGGTAGTCGCCGCTGATTATTCTGACTTTTAGGAGTTTAGATTTACTGCAGCTTACACCTTCGTCCCTGTGTAAGTCAAGGATACTAATGATATCCTAGTAAAATCAAAATCAATACAGCTATTTTGAAGCCAAAAAAGAAAGACAAAAAAAACTGTCTTTGCAGTACTTACCGTTTAAATATTTATATGCGTTTATTAAAAAACTATTATGTTAGACATTACAGACACTTATTTTTTTATTAATTAGCCCATAAATAAGAACAGCCCACACCCCCACCTTCCCACACCAAACTAGGCACATCATTCAACACACCTATAATGTTGTCCCAAAGCACATTCAAGATGACCCATATTTTCCAGATCCACGAAGATGAACTTTAGCTTATAGTTTCTAAGCGGCTTATACCCATCTGTATTTAGAAGCCACTTTGGCTCACAACTTTCCCTCAGTCTTAAACTATTCACATGATTTGATATAAACTTGAATGTTTCATGGCTTTCAGAAAGTTATACAAAGGTAAGCAACCCACGTAGTGAGTCTGTCTTCAAACTAGGAGGGCGAACTGTTAAGAGGTACTGTTTATGTATTATTTATTTGAGAACTAGTTTATGCTTGTGACTTTGGTTGTTTTGGGTTTTTTTATACTCATCATGATAATATGACTGCCTCGTTGGTCTAGTGGTCGCAAGCGCGACTGCTGTGCATGAGGTCTTGCGTTCGGTTCCCAGGTCGGGCAAAGTGTTATTGGGTTTTTCTATCAGGAATTTCTCAGTAGCAGCCTCGGAGTCTGGATATGTGCCCAGTTGATGGCAATAGGCTTGCCCCCTATTACATGGGACTAAAAACATAACTGGCGAAATGTGGGTGTACTAATGGGTACACTTCTGCCTAACCCTTCGGGGATTACAGGCGTGATGTTATATCATCATCATATCAGCCATACGACGTCCATTGCTGGACAGAGTCCTAGATGTAAATGTAGTTCTTATGGCAACGGGCGACAAGTTATACGACATTCCCTGGCAGATACCAGGGAAAGTCCTGTCAAAGTCAGTCTAGCCGTTTTGTAACAAACAGACAGACAATATTTTTCTGTGTTATTAAGATAGCGAAGGAGATCTTTAGTATTTTCCTTAATGGCTATTTATTTTTGTGCCATTATCTGATTTTTGGAATAGTTACGCCCTCAATAATACGGTTGAAAAGATTCAAATACTACGAAAAAATTAAAATTTTGTCTGTATTTGGTCTGCCAAATTTTAATTTTGCCGACAAAATTAAAAATTTTCTAATCATTTTTTACCGACTGTTCCTTTCATGCATCAGCCATAAATATAAATAAATTCTCAATAACAATTCCATAAATACTACCTGCAGTGGCCTGCTTATTATTCGTTCCAGGAACTCCCAAAAACACGTCGTGAGCAGATCTTGATAAAATGATGTGCATGTTTGGCGTACTGCCAGGCTGGTCTGCTGACCGTGTCCAGATTACGGACAGCAGTGTCGAGACTAAAAAATAATATACTGGCGCTATTGTGAGACTGGAACTCTGTGTGTAGATTTGAGGTTGTTTTTTTGGCTTTGGCGTTGAAGGAAATTGCAGTGTCTATACGTATACCTGCCTATTATTTATTTATTTTGGGAAAACCAACAGTTACACACATTTCTTAATTTAGTATAATACAACTTAAAAAGTATGTTTACATGTATATTATTGTCCTACTGTAAGGCAAAGACCTCTTGTCACACAGAGAAGACACGAGCATTGATCGCCGCGCTAACTCAAGCTGGACTAGCGATTGCAGTCGTAGTCCAGGTCTTTCAAGATGGTTTCCTTCACCGATGTCAGTTGTGTCCAAGATAAACTTAGAAATTATCAATAAAATGGAATAGACACCAAGTACTTATCGCAAGCATGACTGCGGACCATGCGATCCTGAGTTCAATTTCCAGTTCGGATGTTAAGAGTTTTTGGAGGCAGGATTAGTTAAAAATCTTGTCGGAATCTCATCTCATCGACAGTTCATGTCAAAACAAATATAGATTTTAAGGCATTTTTGGAGATTGCGACTGACATTATAATGAGATCGTTACTAAAAGTTAGTAGAAAATCCCCTTGGGATTAGATAACTATTATTTCACTCATATCTACTTACAAACATACGCAACGTTACATTAAATTCGAAACAGATGAACCCCTTAGGGAAAGCTTCCGATTTCCCAGAAAATTTGCTTGTGTCGAACACCGAAGCAAAATTCAGTAGAATTTCATTCTTATTTTTACAAAAACAACGATTTCCAGTATTTACACCTTCCCAATTTGAACTCCGACAGTTCAACAAAACAACGTTGTTTATCAGGAACTCATACCGGCAAGGCTTTTAGCTCTAATTAGCTCTGAACCTTTCAGTTTTCGACATCAGTGCTGTAGTTTGGAAGTTGATATAGCATGGCGTTTATTGGCATTTGTCATCTTTTAGTAGAAACCTAAATAAAAATCTATGCATCGTTTTTCATTAATGTAACGTATTTACGGATAGAATATAGTTATTTAGGTACTTGTCAGACAAAAGAGACACGAGACAGTCAATGTCAAAATCTTGTCAAAAATATATTAACATTGACATTTTGTTGACCGAAATAGAATTAAAATTTTAACGTTGTTAAACTTACAGGAATTGCTCCTACACCCTGTAATTTACAATTAACCATTGAAAATTACTTTTTCCCCATTGAAGCTAATGCGGAGCCCGATTTTTTTCGATAGTAAAATAAAGCCTTTGTTACAACACTGATAATGTAGATTTTCATGGGTGTTTTTTAAAATAAAAAATACAAACAAAAATACAAATATTTTCTCTTTATAATATTAGTAGATAAAATAAGAAATAAAAAAAATGAGTTTGAGAACGTTAACGATCTGAGTTACCATTTTAAATAAAGAACGCCAGAAAACGTACACAGGTCAATGACCGCTATTGCCATATTATACCAGGCCTCAACACAAACAAAAACAACCTCAAAACAACCGCAGAGCGTTCAAAGAGCAAGACCTATAAAGCCGCATGAAATCTAACGCGGGGTTCACACAAAACTAATCCGTTGCTCTATTACGTTCGGGCTATAAGTCAATCAGCATTGCTATCAACTGGCACAGTGCCAGGTCTGTACCCGTCACTATGATGTATGGCTTTAAAGGGTTCGACTGTGGAGTGCTTACTTTAAACTGGCTGAAATATGAGCTTGAAGAATATGGTTGGTCTACATTCGTTGTTTGTTTTCCAACAAGCTGACCACTTCAAAAGTTGAAGGTTGAGTATATAAATGTGCGCTGTGATGTACCTAGTTACGTATATACGACATAATTAACGTTTATATAACTTTTATTTTACGTGCTTTCCTGTCATACGTTGATCTTTCACAATCGTTAAGAACTTACGTTGGTTACTTACAATAATTTAGGTTTTATTTTATGGCTGGTCGTCGGTCTAGTGGTCGCAAAACGCGACTTCTGAGCATAAGGTCTTGGGGTCGATTCCCGGGACGGGCAAAGTGTTATTGGGTTTTCCTATTAGAGATTTCTCAGTAGCAGCCTCAGAGTCTGGATTTGTGATAGCTGGTGAAATGTGGGTGTACTCACTAATGGCTACACCTTTGCCTAAATTACAGGCGTGATGTTAAGTTATGTTTATTTTATAACTCGTGTTTTATATGTCGTGATTGTTTAGTGCTAAAGACGTCTACCTCTTGAACATGAGAATGTGGTGGGTTTCTAAGTGTATTTTGGACGTCCCTGACATCGGTGAAGGAAAACCTGGACTTACAATAATTATTATAAGTCGGAAATCGTCAATCAGTCATGAACAAACGTCGTGATCAATGCTCATGCCTTCTCTGAACGAAAAGTGGCATTCATCCTGCAGTAGGACCATACTTGAATAGTTTTATTTTAATCACTTGCGACATTGTAAAAGGAATGACAAACTCATTCTGGTCAAATCATAATACAAACTTTTCAAAATTAGACGGCCAATCAACTAATTTAAAATCATTTATCATTTCATAGAATGTGTAATTCAGCATGACACGGTGTCAACGAGCTGTTAGCTAATAAGTGTAAATCATCAGCTTAAAGTAAGTGACGCGTGTAATTCATGATTGTACTTTAATTTAGTTCAGAACACTGTTAGTGATTGATTGTCATGTAATTGTAGTTTAAAATGTTAATCGATTTAATGTTGATCAATTTTAATGAGGCATGATTTTGTTGGATTATAGCTGGTTGGTTTTTCAATCATTTTATTTAGTAGTAGGCTTTTTCAATTTATACAGACTGTTAGTGCAAACACCGTTATCACTTAAACCATAGGTACTTGATTTATTATAAAAAATGTTTATCTAAATTTAAAAATAAATAAACAAAGTTTTCTTTCAAAAATTAAAAAAAAATCTGTCCGACACCGTCCGTAAATTCATGGATACTATGCGCCCGAGTTACGTAATCACCGCAAAGGGCGTTGACCTGCTGCACTGGCCGTCCGTTTTAACTACCTACATAAGTTTTAACTAATTACATCATTGTAATATAGGGTGAAATAATTTTGAGGAAAAATGGAGATTTTACTTAAAAAAAAGATTATTTTTTTTCATTGAATTTACGCTCTAAATGGGCATTTGGCGTGCTTGTATGACGAGATGTATGAGCGTAGATCAGACAAAAGAAGTATGTAAGGATCGTATCAGGTGGCGTTCTGTAGTACCTACCTACCCCCATGGGAAAAAGGTGTGAGTTTATGTATGTGTATGTATGTAATTTCTAAGTTTATCTTGGACATCACTGACATCGGTGGAGGAAAACATCGTGAGGAAATATGGACTTACTGACCGACTCCTTGAGCAAGCGTGGTGATCAATGCTGGTGCCTTCTCTGTATGAGAAGAGGCCTTTGCTCTGCGGTGGCACAATAATAGACTGGTATTAATATTTATATCTGAATAACAAAAACTTGAACCAATATTCCGAAACAGATTTCCTAATACAACCAAACTTCATCCAAGATTTCGGATATTCTACAGTTACCTCGCTACTCCAGAGAAGTTTCCAGTTATATTGCATCGAGCTGAACGTTTATTGGTTCAATTCCTGATAGGCACACACGACTGTTCCACTTCATAGATGTTCTAACAGTATTGTGCAAGAGAAAATTGTGCAAGTTTTGATACTGAAACCGCAGTCCTAGATTTGACACGTGCAGATTGTTCGGAGACAAAAGTTTATCTGTCTCTTAAAAATGTGTTATTACTTTTGTCCAAAACTTTAACCCTTAGTGCCAGTTTTTATTGTTGTGCCTTGTTTGTTCTGTGTCTGGGTGTGATTTATCTATCATATGTATGTATTTATAAATTATATAAGTATGTATATCAGTTGTCTGGTTACCATAACACAAGCTCTGCTTAGCTTGGGATCAGATAGCCGTGTGTGAGTTGTCCCAAGATATTTATTTATTTATTTATTTTATATTTACTTTATTCTGACCGTTGTAAGGTTTAAATACAAAATTGACAACTAAAACTCGATTCTTAAATCAGTTTCTTTAGTAAGATGACCGAATTTATAGTTTAGGTGTAAAATTATATAAGCCGGTATTGATATCGACAACATTACCGTACTTTCGTATTTTCAGTTTATTTAAACATAAATAACATCACGCCTGTAATCCTCGGATTGTTAGCCAGAGGTGTACCCATTAGTAAACCCACATTTCGCTAGTTTATCAGTTTATTTGTTTCTATGAAACATGCCTTGTAATAGACACATACATACAAACAATATCTATAACAGCTATCCCTTTTATCATCATCCCACAATAACATATAACAAACAAGTGAAGTACCCAACAATACCCATTCTGCAGAACGACACATCACAAGAGGCCATTTTGATAGTGCGGGGACAGATGCAAGTAGCCATAAGCAATCAAAATTGATTATTATTTCTCCGGATTATGGTTCAGCTGACCCCTTCGCCCCCACTTTCTATTAGTCATTGAGCTATTATCATTTAAATTCAAAGCGATCTATGTGGCTGTACGGTTATCGCGGAACATTTTCTATCGTTATGTTCGGTCTTCATGTCATATTCATATTTTGAATGTAACGATTAATATATCTTAACTGGCGAAATGTGGGTGTACTAATGGGTACACCTCTGCCTAACCCTTCGGGGATTACAGGCGTGATGTTATGTTATGTTATGATTAATATGTCTGGGTAACTTAAAGATACTCAGTGTATGATTTAGTATTAGAAACAATTGGGTAGTAAGCAGCACCCAAAGCCTCTGTCTCGGCAGTTAACATGGCGATCTATTGGGCCCCAACCGTTAAAGTTAAGATATATTATCGATACGAAGATACGAAGAATCTCAATTTGTGCCCTGTGGATGGCAATAGGCTCGCCGTTATTACATGGGACTTACGCATAACTGGCGAAATGTGGTTGTACTAAAAGGTACGCTCCTGCCTTACCCTTCGGGGATTACAGCCGTGATGTTATTGTATGGGTTCACAAATCCTGTCGCCGAGGCTGCTATTCATAAATTCCTGTGTGAAAAACCAAATAACACTGCCTGACCCGGTAATCGAACACAAGACCTCATGCAAAGCAGTCGTGCTTTGCGATCACTAGCTCAAAAAGGCAGTCTTATATACCAGGCCAGGCTAGGTTTTGTCATAACAATGTAAATAAAAACAATTACGGTCGGGTCATGTTGAAAGGATGAGTGAAAGAGGTATTTATATGACAGATGTGAGTGGCAACGCAGGGAGGGGTCGCCTTAGGAATACCTTAACTGACCTTATTGATGAGGTTCTTTAGAAAGGTCATGACCGTAGTACTTGTAACCAGCGTGCTTGTATGACGAGATGTATAATTGTGGACTAGGCGAAAGGAGTATGGAAGGATCGTAGCATGTTGCGTTCTGTTTCTGCTTACTTTGAGTTTATGTATGTTTGTATGTAATGTAAATAACGAGCAAATCAATTAACACGTGTATTACGTAGCTACCTGTGTTGTTCAACAACATAATTTTCCATAGAAATGACGTGAGGTAACTTAAAGACGTTGTACTCTGTTTTGCTTGTTTCATGACGTCACATGTTTCTAAGGATAACACAACATAGCCTGGAGGTGTACCTGGGACTAACATTTTGACGTCACTAAATATACTGTAGTTATATTAAAATATGATAGAGGATATAATGTGAAGACTTCGTCATGTTGTAGAAAATATTTTGTGAAATATTCTAATATTTATTGTAATTATGATATTTACATTTTGCGTCTAACTATTGTAATAATGATCTACGTTGAATGCCCCATTGGTCTGATACTTAAATGGTTTATTTGAAACTATAGCGACTTCATTTTCGTAAAGGTTGGCTATCACGGAGATGTCTTTTTTTGGTCGTTACCCTAATTTCGTTTCAGACCCGTAACATGTTCTATATTAAAGCCATTATTTTTATTTTTTTCATTACTCCAAAAAGAAAAACGAAAAACTGTTATAAAATTGAATAAACCTCGTTCTAGTCAAATATTTTCAAGATACAAAAATCAAAAATACCAAAAATCCTACTATATACAAAAAAATTAAAATTCATAATTTTAAAAAAAATACCTTTCTTTAACGATTCCAAGTAGATACTTATCAATTTTGAACTTCATTAGGTACAAACGTTTGAATTTATCAAAGCATAATAATATTCAACGTGAAATATTTCATTAATTACAAATTACAACATTCCATTTAAAATCATTGAAACACCATTATTAAAATGTTAATACTTAACTTCGATCAAAATGTCATTATCTTCGTTCAAATATTGTGAAGGTTTAAAAAAAATCCGCTGGCGGCGGACGAGTAAATTAGTTACTGTTGCTACACAAGATCTATCTTCTCTTCCTTTATCGTGTGGGCAGTAAAGTCTTACGACCCCACACACCCTAGTATCAGAGTTTCTAATCCGCCTCTAGGGCCTCTGACATGGTTTGAGTGGAACAGTAAGTCCCAGGTAAACAAAATCAATGGAAAATGATGTCAAGTCAGGTTTTGGTCATTTAAAAAGGTGTACCTTTTTAAATGACCAAAACCTTATAAAACAAACAAAAGACAAAAGAAGAACGAAGAAACCAGAAGAAAAAACAAAAGAAGCTTCCACAATAATAATTCTGCTTGCAATCCACCTGATTATGTTATAACTACAATCAAAGTTTAATTACATTTCCCTCTGTTCAGTCCTTAACAAAACACACCCTTATCCGTTGTACCTACTTCACAACTTTACATAAGGTAAACTTGGGCAATAAATTAATTGTAAGAAGATAGCAGACGATAGCTCCAACGTCTCTTATTAAAATTTTAAACCAATTAAAGTGCTGGATTGGGGTATGGGGCTTTTTGACTGTGTTTATTTGTAAAATTTTGTTTGTGTAATTTATGATTCTTTAATCGGTAGAATGATTGATGCTTTCTTGCCTATTGATTGTAAGCACGATTGATAAGATTTTTATAGTTTTATAAGTGTTTTTCTAACGAGAGTCTTACGTCGTAGTTCAATTACATGGGACATGCTACTGGCAAAATATAGACTTAATAAAATTTTCAACACAATGTTTTTTTTAAATGTTATTTTATCTAATTCAAGAGGTCATGTCTCCTGTAATAATAATCTATGTGAACTGCCCGGTTGGTCTTGTCCTGACTTCGATTTCTACGTCGGGCAAAGTGTTATTGGGTTTTCTTATTAGAAAACTTTTGGTAGGAGCCCACAGTTAGTTTTTTTTTTTGGGACAATTCCGCCGCACTGTTCGCACTGCAACTCCTGAAAGCCAGAATCAACAGTGGAGGCCACCAGAAAAGCGTCGAGGCAATGAAGCTCGACGAGTCCCAGAGAAACGATTAACTGTCTTGGGTCCCGCAACGAAATTAATCAGAAAATAATGGCGGAGGAGTAAGAAAAAAATAGTTTCCACTTCCCTCCATAAAAGCAGGAGACAGAACAGAACTAGGCCAATAGGCACAAAGGGACGTTTGCAACTGGGAAAAGCCCAGATTGCCAAGCACCACGGATTGCAATTATTACTAAATTAATGGGTCCTAATGTGAGCTGTTACTTTTGATTCCAGTAATAGGTATAGCAAAAACGCTTGAACTCACGGAAATTAGTTCTAGTTTCTACAAGGTCCTCATAATAAACGACACCGGTTGGGTGGTGGGGTATGCGACGACACACGGCAATGGCGCGCGCGTCTCCATCACTGGAGCTACTTTAGGCAAGTGAAGTTTTAAAGAATCCGCATATGATATTTTTTTGTTATCATTACTCGTATTCGCAACATTGACACCAGGATTTAATTTAATTTCATCTAATTCGCGTTCCGTATTGGCTAACTTCGTTTCATTACACGATGATTTTAAGGCTAGCATCGAAACAATGGCCGTAACTCGCTGAGTTCTGTCCATGATAGCGGATTTATTCGCAACATTAATACGGGACCCTTGATCATTGACGAGATCGTTAATTTTAGATAAATACGCCGATGCCTAAGAAACTAAATCGCAATAGTCGGTACTGTTTTGGTGGTGAGAATTGCTCGAAATACTGATATATAATATTGGCGAGGACTTTTCACAAGAATCAGATGTTTGCAATCTTTTTGATCTATCTTCGGGCGAGACAGTCGGAGACATATCGCTGTACAAACGTTTGGTATTAGCGGAGGTCGGCGCGGGCGGCGACCTGGGTGTTTTTGTATTTCTCCGAAAAATATCCCCACCACGATCAGGTGGATCATCGTTATTTGATAACATATTTAATTAGAGTAAACGATAAACTAATATAAGGAGAAAAGAAAACGATAAAATAACGGACGAATAAATTATGTCACGATACCCTCACACCGAAGAAAATAAATGTACTTACCGATAATTGACGAAATTAACGAATTACCGCTAATTATGGAAATAAACACGTATAAAAACTTACGATACCAGCATTTAGCACAATAGCACGCAACTAGAAACAACTCACGAGCCGGAAATCGATCACAAAACACAAAAAACTTATTTATAATTAGCAGCGAAACAAATCGCCACTGCACCGAGCGCGCGCGCGGAGGGAAGGTAATTGGTGGGGCGTCTCAACACAGTTAGATATGATGATCTGATACCCCCGTGCTTCGGCAAGCACGTAAAGCCGTTGGTCCTGCGCTTGATCTCACCCCAGTCATGTAGGATTACCGTCCCATCGAAATCTGGAGTTCGGAAAAAGAGAATGCATCTGTATACATATTTGCACACACACTTATGCACTATAAAATCTCCTACGTACTCAGTCAAATACGCAGGAGATGTTATGATAGTATAGTGATGATAGTAGTCAGTCTCCATTGAAATGGGCTACCCTGACAGAAATGAACAAATAAAAGCAGTCCCGTTCATGGCCCATTTCTATTCTCATCTAGGCCTATTGTAATTCTTCCATAGACCCCATGAGTAAATACACTCTCCAGATTGCATTCACATCTTCCTCACTATGTATCAACGTCGACCCGCCCGCGAACATTCTTGTAAGGAATTTCCCTATTTTACGCTAAACTGGATTCCATTCTTTTGAGAATGTTTGCTTCATAGGGATAGCAAATATTGTAGCACGGGAAACGTTTTTGCTTTGATGCAAATATTTATTATTGTTATTGTTTGTTTTTGGTAGGAGAACGTGTCGATTTTGGCGCGATAGTTTTTTTTTCTGTGATGGAAGTCGTGACGCCATTTTTACGTCGAAGTGTTTTTTTATTTTTTATTTTGATGTGGCAAGAGCGATTTACAAGAAAAACAAGATTCAAAAAATGTTTAAGTATTGACAAAATGAGCACACAATAAAAACTTGAAAAAAAAAAACAACCGCCTTCAAAAACTATAAAAATAACTTTGGTTTTGGAAGTCGGCTTTATTTTTGTTTATTGTCATGTACTGCCACCGACTTCCAAAACTAAAATTATTTTTTATAGTTTTTGAAGGCGGTATAGTATATTTTTTGTAAAAATGTTTTGTTTTTCAGTGCATTTATTAACTTTTGTTTCCGAAGTCAGTTTCATTGCCATCATATCAGCCGAACGACGTCCACTGCTGGACATAGGCCTCCCAAAAAAAAAAGCCACAATGACCTGTACAAAGCTGCTCGTCAGTATTAGTGTAAATAAAAATTTCAACCACGCTAAAATGTTGCAAGACTAGCGACTCTAAAATTTTCTAGGTACCATTTTATTACCTACTAAACACTAACTCTAGAAAATACATTTACAACCTTAGAATAAAGTTCTTAACCCTCACATACTGCTATGTAATCCACTTTTTGTGAACATAAAACTTAGCAATAACATACAAAATGTCCACAAGGAAACAGAGTATCTTCGCGGAACCACATTTTGTTAAACGTAAAAACTTTTAATATTGTTCACACATTCCTATAGTGACTGGGTGGGTTCCCACTTGTAGTTGAGAGTATTCACAATACTTTCGACCTCTTTTTTTGTGGGGATGTCCTCATGGATACCTTCCGTCTGGGGAGGACAACGGAGGGTTATGTCGGACTCTTACCTATTAACACCCCATGGTTCCTCCTGCTAAAATAAGTCAGGAGTCCATCTTTTATTTGTTTATATACATAATATCACGCCTGTAATCCCCGAAGGCTTAGGCAGAGGTGTACCCATTAGTACACCCACATTTCGCCAGTTATGTTTTTAGTCCCATGTAATAGGGGGCGAGCCTATTGCCATCAACCGGGCACAAATCTAGACTCCGAGGCTGCTACTGAGGAATTCCTGATAGAAAAACCCAATAACACTTTGCCCGACCTGGGAATCGAACCCAAGACTTCATGCACAGCTATCGCGCTTGCGACCACTAGACCAACGAGGCAGTATTTTATTTGTTAATTTAAACTTTATGCAACTAAAGTACAAAGATTTTTCTTTTATTTTTATCGCGTGGACGTGAAACCGCCTCAAGAGCCTCTGACATAGTTTGAATGGGACAGTAATAGGCTGGTATAAGTCCAGGTTTCCTCACGATATTTTCAGCTTTCACTGGGACCCCACCATGACTTGCAATAACAGTTTCCCAAAATTCCCACGTAGGATTTCATAAAGGAAGCAGAATGCCTTACACACCCCTGTTCCGCACTCGAATGCGCCTTACCTCTTCTGCCATATCAACTGTTTGGAAAACTTTGCCTAACTGAAAATAACTTAGATGCATTTTTGTGCAAAATGTTCGAAGTAGAGGAATTGCTTTTTGGTTCGATTTATTTATGTGAAATTGGATATTTGACATTACCAATCAATTGACATACTTTTTGGGAACTGTCAAAACTCGTTTCTCCTTTAGACTTTGTATGGCAACAGTAAAATGTGACGTCACTTATTTGCCAAATCAATTGATCAACTATTGCAATGCAGCATAGAAAAAAAGCTTACTTAATTTTATAGTAATTCAAAATTAATCCTTATAACATCAGCTAACCGCCACTGTGAGTTTCGACGTAATTGGTCCAGCAGTTTCTTAGGTTGGCCAGAACAAACCGACAGACAAACACATGTTTTAAATTTATTTATTGTCTCCAAGGTTTTAAGCTGCCTTTTTTGATTCCCGAACAAATCGATGCTGGAGCTACACATAGCAAAAAACGTAAGAAAAAAATCATTATAGCGAGCTACCCAACATTTTTATAACTTAAATATAATACTAACATCAACTTACAAACTAATATCACGTTTTACTTTACATGTAAACTGATTACGGAACAGTTTTCATACGTTGCTACCTAGTACTTAACTCACAAAGTTGAGCGATGCGTGAAACTTACAACTTTGTGCTGTACTGAATAAATATAACGCTTTTATGTGATTTTACGACTGCGTGATGGGGCAAGCATGTTGGGAGATGCCCTCAAATATTTATTATTGTCACCGTCAGTACAATACGCGCCACGAAAGATGAGACTTGACAAGCGTCAGTAGTGGGGAGATTGCGCAGGTATGGATGTAAGAAATAGTTATCTATAATTTGTGTATCTATTCAGGGATTTTCCGATGGTATTTAGGTGTGTCAAGTCTCATCTTTCGTGGCGCGTATTGTACCTACGTCTGACCATATTTATAGCAACCCTTAGGTTTACAAGCTTCAGCTGCATTATTGTAACTTTTACTGCAAAATGAAATCAATCACAAATTGATTTTAATTGGACCACTTTGAACATTGAACAAATAATAAACTGTTTACTTTGAACATTGAACAAAATAAAAATCTGTTTATTACTACCAAAAACCAGGCATAATGAATGAGCAAGAAACTCCATGCAATCACTCTTTTCAAATTAACATTTTATAACGTTCAGATTCTTCTCTTCTATGAAAAAGAAGACTTTCAGATTAACTGACACTGACTGCTTGACACTCTAAAAGTACCTGTAAACAGTTTAATTGAAATAAATTAATACTTTGACTTTGACTAATTGTTTTGAACAAACTTGCTTTACAAAATCAGCTCCCGTATGTTCCCCTTAAATAGTTAGTACATGAGTTAGAAACTAGTTAGCAACAATGCAACAGCGCGTTACCTTGGCTAACTCGCGGTGTCTTCAGTAACATTGATGTTACCAACTTTTATAGTAGGTATGTGTGGCTTGAATATTAAAATTTTAAGGTAAAATGTTTATAAGCTTCAAAGATGGATTGCGAGGACGGGTCGTGAAATTTGCCATGTTTGGAGGAAGCTTAAGCTTAGCAGTCGACTTGTTTGTTGCAGACCATTTTATCAGCAGTCGACTTGTTGACACATTTCGATCATACACATGCATTTCGATCGATAATAGCTTGGCAAAACTATGGGTGACAATTCGCCAAACTTTTAAGAATGATCGCAATGTAATAAGTCTATGAAAAATGCCTCTAAACCTGCATTTTTTCATTGGTATGATGAGATAACGACGAGATTTTGAACATTTTTAGTAAGTGGCATTGACGTTTTGATATCGATAAAGGCTTTATCATGGATAACTACCTAGTTGTCTAGGTGTTGTTGTTGGCGTGCATGTATGACAATAAACAAAAATGCCGTGCAAATAAACAATTATTCTATTCTGTTTTATTCTATTCTATTCTATGACATATTATAATATTTATGTACGAACGTAGATGAGGCGAAAGGAATATGTAAGGATCGTAGCAGGTGGCGTTCTGTAGTTTCTGCTTACCCCCATGGGAAAAGGCGTGAGTTTATGTTTATGTATAACTAGTTGTATTTTCACTCATCGGAAGGTGGTATTTTCGGTAAAATTCCGCTGATTTACTCTGTAAAAATCTACCTCTTCTTTATGCACATTGTTTTGACCATTGGGGCAATTATACAGAATAGCATTGCTGGGCCATACATAACAGACAAATTGTATAATAATAAAAAATAACTTGCCTATATTGAACCTAATTGGACACTGCATATCCTGAAAATTTCTATGAACTCAAAACACCATTGTAGACACCATGATCCTTATCTTAAAAACCGTTAATCGTCTGAAGAAAATGGAAAGCTGTATACCTACTTACTACGGTGTTCAAATGCACGCGATAAGAAGTGAAAGGGTGGTTTATGTGAGAATTATGCGTAAACTAGCGTAGCGCCTGGGTTCTGTTTTGTTTTTTTTGTTAAAAATATATTATTTGCCTATTCTTTTTTATTTCTGAGGGGTTTTTCATTCATAAAAATATGTATTTATTTTTAATTTCTTGGTCTCAAATTACCAGTTGAAAGTAATTTGAAGGATTTTTTTAATGTTTTATTTTTCGTTTAATTATTAAGTCAAAGTCAAAACATTTATTTCAATTAGACCATTTACAGGCACTTTTGAATTGTCAAGGAGTCGGTTCGTTAGTCCGAAAGTTGAAGCTAGTTGCTCGTTCCAAAACGGAGGTAGGCCTCTATGGAGAAGAACGAGCAAGAAACTGCGCGGCACTCTTTAAATTAGGTTTTTATAAAATCCTAGTTACATTATTCTTGTTGATTCTACATGTGATCACAATTAAGGGATATTTTATTACTGTATTGTTTTGTGCATTTTCCTAAATATTGTATAATTATTATTTCAGGTGGATCGATAACGTGGTGAAAGTCGCGGGATACCGCTGGATGCGGGCTACGCAAGACCGGTCATTATGGCTATCTTTAGAGGAAGCCTATGTCCAGCAGTGGCCGTCGTTCAGCTGAAATTACGATGACAACTCAAGATTTGAAAAAAAAAAAAAGAATACTGACAGTGTTTTATTTTTGTTTGTCTATTTTATTGCTGGCTTTGACGTACAGTATTCATATTGATGACATAAGCAACATCAATATCCCGATGTCACAAACCTTTCCCATAATCAAACAACGTACAGACAAACCGACGTTATATTATATTAGTTGAGGAAATACATTTGACACTATCTCCCTTATGATGGATTGTATACGGAACTCTCTTGCGCAACAATAATCCGTTTATTTCTTAACATAATAGCATTAAGGTGCACTATTGTGTACAAATGTTTTGTGCAGGAGACTTTTATTTGAAGACGTTATGTTGTGAGGTCTGAAGAATTTTTAAAAACGGTTTGTTTTAGGTATTGTTTTCCTGTTTTCTTGTATTTTAGTCTATACTAGGCTATGCTAGGCTATTCTTCTATGTATCTACAATTACATATTTTTTTTATTTTATGTTATGTGCGTCATTTTCGCTTGAATAAACAGTTTTTCTTTCTTTCTCTCTTTCTTACTACAGTGTACAGGTTTTGTAATTATAACACTAGCTTATGATCGCGTCTGCATTAATAAAAGTTTTCTTAGGGGTTATATTTTTTCGACGTAACCCTAGTAAAGTAGCTTAAGTTACTCGCTATATTATGCCAGTGAAAGTCCCGTCAAAATCCATCCAGTCGTTTCATAGATTAGCTGGAATAATCAGACGGACAGAGATTGTGTGAAAATTGTTAATTTATCGGAAACAGCTTAAACTATCATTACAGGGTTTACCCGAATGCGATAGTTATTTTTATTGTTTAAGTATGTATCGTGTAAAATTCATATAATTACGGACGAATGTGTATTTATTTGATAAAGAAAAACAAAAAGGGTGTTTTTTAAGGCATTCGTTGAAAAATGAATTGGCCAACGTAATCGCATTACTGACAAAGCTCTTTAAATTACGAGGAAAAGAAAATTCCTATGAAAATCAAAGACGATGTTCCAATGGTCATTGATAATTAGATTTTTGTAGGGAGGATTCGTAGGTACATCTAAATAGGTCAGGAAATAATTAGATTAGAAGTCACTAAGCGTATTAGGTATGATTAATTAAGTTCGGAGATAATTCTCGTATATTTTTACCTATATCATATACATAACATCACGCCTGTAATCCCCGAAGGGTTAGGCAGAGGTGTACCCACTAGTACACCCTTAGACCCAATAACACTTAGAACCCAAGACCTCAAGCTCACCAGTCGCACTTTGCGACCACTAGACCAACGAGGCAGGCATCTTCGTGATAATAATTGTTATATTACACTGCCTCGTTGGTCTAGAGGTCGCAAGCGCGACTGCTGTGCATGAGGTCTTGGGTTCGATTCCCACGTCGGGCAAAGTGTTATTGGGTTTTTTAGGAATTTCTCAGTAGCAGCCACGGTGTCTGGATTTGTGCCCGGTTGATGGCAATAGGCTCGCCCCCTATTACATGGGACTGAAAAACATAAATGGCGAAATGTGAGTGTACTAATGGGTACACCTCTGCCTAACCCTTCGTGGATTGCAGGCGTGATGTTATGTTACTTCCATGATAATACAATTGTTATTCCAACGTTCTCACATAAATATCCGGCTTTGCATCTATAAAAAATGGTGAGATTATTTTAATTCATATGAGACGGTTTAATTGCTATTCTCATCCTACTGAACAAAAGGCTGGCAACCGAAAGCACAAAATTGTAAGACAAAACCTTAGTGATACACTGCGGGCCAATTTCACTTGTACACGCAAAATGAGAATTATTTTCCTGCCTTTGGTTTCTTGTTCATGTTCAAGGCTTATTAAAAGGGGAAAGAGGATTTTGTAAGGATATAAATTTTACGTAAAACCTAATTATTTTTTATAGAGATGATATTTTAGAGCCTTGGGTTTTCTTACAGTGAGTATTATTATCAAGGAAAATCATTTGGAAACGTCATTGGCTTTGCTTATTTTGTGCAATTTTTTTTTGTGTATTTTTTTTCTACCGTATATAAAGTTATTATCCAGTGGATTTTAGCACATAAAGCAGTGATATCTATAAGACCTTATTCTGTTTTTGTTCTTATATTGTATAAAAATAACAAGTCTATTATTATCCCACCGCAGGGCTAAAGCCTATTCTCATACAGAGAAGGCATGAGCATTGATCACCACGCTTGTTCAAGGCAGATTAGCGATTCCAGATTTATATTAGTTACAAAAAAATAGGAAATAAATAAAACAAGGAATAGAATATTATTTATTTAAATAGGAATTAAAATAATATATACATATTTACAAGCTTAATAATAAAAATAAAAAAAAAACAACAAGAATAACTAAAACTATAAAAGAGAAGAAAAAAAAGAAGAAAGAAATAAAAGAGAAACTAAAACTAAATGGCACCAAAGAATTAAAAAATAGACAAACAATAAATATTTGAAAATAAATAAAAATATTGGGTCACTAATTCCGACCACTGACTGTAATATAAAAATAAAAAAGAGCGGTCCTGTATCTCGAGCGAGCGTTATTGCTTCCTGCTGCAGTAGCCGTTATCGCCCGCTTACTTAGCGCTCCTAGTAACTGTGGATGTTGCAAAAATACACTGTAAGAACTTACTGACTTTATTTACAAAACCAGCTGCTGCTCGGGAGGTTTTCACTTGCGCTAAGTTACTGCTCCGTTTCCATTGAATGTAGCGTGATGTTATATAGCTTTTACTATTCCGAATGAATCTGGCTTCAATATGTGAAAACATTTTTTCTAATCCGACTGGTAACTTCACATAATATTAGCGCGTTTAAACAAATAACAAACAAAAATCTTTAAGCTTATTATTATTATGAGTATAATTGGGTCTTGGACATCACTGGCATCGGTGAAGGAAAACATCGTGAGGAAACCTGGACTTACTGTTCCACTCAAACCATGTCAGAGGCCCTTGAGGCGGTTTAGAAACTATGACACTAGGGTCGTTAGTCCATACTACCCACACGATAAGAAAAAGAAGGAGTATAATTGGATGTTGCTGGTATTTTACACAGTAGAAG
Organism: Hoplodrina ambigua; assembly: GCA_949774945.1. Taxonomy (NCBI): domain Eukaryota; kingdom Metazoa; phylum Arthropoda; class Insecta; order Lepidoptera; family Noctuidae; genus Hoplodrina; species Hoplodrina ambigua. The sequence continues at coordinate 14,885,817 of OX458968.1, forward strand.
AATTACATGTAAAAGGCATCTGAATTAAGAATACCTAATCACACCTGCAGTTGTTCACAGCTAATGATTTCTATAAAAATGTACTTTAAAACCTTTTTCTACTTTATTCTGGAAAAACATGGCTGTATAAACGTTTTCATTTTGAAGCTTGTACTATAAATGTTAAAAGGTTTTTAGTACCTACCATGGTAGCTAAAGGCAGATTGGCAATTTCATTCTTACATTAATTATTATTAAGTCCAGGTTTCCTTACGTTGTTTTCCTTCACTGATGTTAGTGATGTCCAAAATGAACTAAGATTTGATTGGTTGATTCTTCCCGCCGGCTGGTTTTTACCTTGGCCAGAGGTTAAGCATTGCCATTCAACGTGGCAATGCGGCCAGTCTTTTGGGCACATTTCCAGTAGAAAGCGATGCGGATGAATTTTTTGATGCCATTTAATTTTAGTTTCTCTTTTTTTTATATTCTGGTTGTTTTTTATTTTATTTTTATTATTAAGCTTGTAAATATTGTATATATTAATTATGAAATACACCCAATAAACATTAAAAAAAAAAAAAAAAAACTAAGATAGTAAGTCTGTACTTAAATGAAAGGGATGACGTTGTTTTATTTTTTAACGTTTATTTGAGTTTTCTTTTTTTTAAATTTTGTATTTTATCTGTTTCGTTTAGTGTCTTTAGATCATCATCTACCTAGCCTCTTAACTATGTTGGGGTCGGCTCCCAGTCTAACCGGATGCAGCCGAGTACCAGTAGTTTACATGGAGCGACAGCCTATCTGACCTCCACAACCCAGTAACTGAGTAATACGAAACCCCTAGGTAAGACTGGTTGTCGGACTTTTTTTTAGCTTCTGACGACTCGTAACGACTATCAAAGATCTGCGTATGACAGCCGGTACCAACAGCTTAACGTGCTTTCCGAGGCACGGAATGATGTCAGCAATGTCTAAGATAAACTTTAGAAAGTAAGAATTGAAACAGTCACATTGGTACTTGCCCGGGTTCGAACCCACAACCTCATGGATGAGAGGCGGGCGCCTTAACCGCTAGGCTATCACGACATTATTAGCGAGTTCACTTTTAATGTCTTTAGATAATATTGTAATTGGTACTTGTAACCGTTATAATTTAGGGAAATAAACAAATGAATGTATTTAAAAAGCTACGGGACTCCGCAATCTCATGCATGACAGGCGGGAAGCCATCGTCTCATCTTTATTAATTAAATAAACAAAAAAAAAATAGCATAACTTCAGTAACATTTGGGAAATTCACTGGAGCACCCTAATTGCTTTCTCACCTCCCATAAAAACGTAACGACCAAATCTCTGCAGGGCTACACAATAAAATCTTCTCAATTTGAATCAATATTTCATTTGACTGTAAAACGCAAAACCTGGCGAGATTGAGTTTCATGTATTATGCAGATCACAACCTTGGAGTGCCAAATAAAAGCCGAGTTGGAACCGACTCTGTTTGTTCGGGACCGAGTGTTTAGGCACATCCACACGGATGAAGCATTGCAATAATGTGTTGGGGAAATTTGACCTAGTTTTAAAATTACCTTTAGTATTAATGGTGTTAATAATGTATACTCGAGTTGACAAAACTTCTGATCGCTTGGCGTCTGTCTTGCGTTGTAAGGATCTTCTTAAGAGTCTATGATTTTAAAAGAGTATCTTTTGAGTTTCTTACCCATCCTTCTCATACGAAACTACCTTATGAAAAGGGTAACTATATTCTATTCTTTTTTTCTTAAATATGACGTTCAAAACTTCATTTTCATAGCTTAATTGAAATAAATTATTTAACTTTGACTTTGAAAGTCAATGGAAACGAATTAAGATTGATGCGCAAAAGTTTGTGAAAATAAATGAATGTGTGTTGGTTTGTTACTCTTTCACGATTAAACGGCTAAACAAAATTAGCTACAATTTATCACACATAAAGATATTGATTTAATTAAACAAATACACCATATTTGACTAATTTTAAATTTACACAGACAAAACCACGGGCAAACGCTAGTACTCTTAAAAACAATCCTGTATCTTTCCTAGTTTGTACACAAAAAATCACTTTCACCCAAAAATAAAACTCTCGAAAAATATCCTTTTCCACAAATTGTACAGTAACATCCGTACATACAATTCTCAGGCCGTCCTAAGCTCCTTATATTTATGTAAGACACGGGTAAAGTTAAATAAAAACGCTGACATATCTCTTAGGAGGCCACGTGTTCTCGTAATTGAGTTTCTCTCTCATATTCGGTAAGGCTTTCGCTTGAACGGTTTTTTCTCACGTGTGTGTTTGTCGTGTACGTATTTTCGCGTCTGATTAGGGTTTTTGCACATGATGGTGTAAGGTTTGATGGATGTAAAAGCTGTGCGGTGTGATATCGGTGAGCGTTACGTTGGGACGCCTCGTTGGTTAGCGTTTTACTACCAGGTGATAATTTGTCTTGCAATGGTTCTGGTTACTGGACGTGTGTAACGCCGAACTGTAAACCAACGCAGCAAGTTGCACAATTTTGCGTTTTGCGACGCTTTAGTGGATTTTAACGTGTCCGTCCTTAGAGTTGAATGTTCAGATAAGATTGCCCTAATAAAGGTATTTTATAAAAAGTTAATTTAATACCTAACTCTAAGATAAATTGTTAATATTTTTTTTTTTCAAATTCAAATTCAAATTCTTTATTTGCAGACTATGGGTGAGTTAACAAGATGTTCTTAAAATAAAATTATAAATTGCCATAATCAGGCTCACGCCATGCAAATTTAAATGCAAATGCAAACGCATTTTTATTAATGTTTTGTATTCTCAACACATAGGAAAGAGTGGTATGAGAAAGTCTTTTGTCCAGCAGTGGGACAATACAGTTTTATTAAAAAATGTTCCGTGCAATTAAATAAATAATTATAATTAGAAAACCAATGACATTGATACTATAATGTTATGTTTGAGTATCGTAATTTAGTATACTGCAATGATCTTCAACCTTAAGACTAGATACATCTCAGTCATTCTGTTTTGCACAAGAAACGTTATAATTTCATTCCATCTCCATTAGTAACAGAAAATTCAATTAGAGCAAAACGTCTAGCAAAAAGCAGACATAAAGTCAACTAAGTACATTTAAACATTTATTACACTGCAGTGGATAGTGAGCCTTAAGGACAATTTCTGAGACAACTGGGCACAAAAATAGAAACAATTTCATTTGTCTGTGATTGTACAACATTCTGACGCAGGACGATACTCGACGTCCATCTGATAACGATCTTATATATTTAAGTCTTTTCTGTGTTATACTAAAATGGACTAAGTAGGTACTATAATTTAGTTTTAGATAATATCTGCTATTGCTTTGAATCGGTGCTATTTAGCTAATGAGGCACCTTTTTCAAAGGATGACAATCTTTATTGAGTATTACATAACATACATAAACTCACGCCTTTTTCCCATGGGGGTAGGCAGAAACTATAGAACGCCACCTGCTACGATCCTTACATACTCCTTTCGCCTCATCTACGTTCATACAAGCACGCCGGTTACGAGTACTCCGCACCTGACCTTTCTGAAGGACCTCACCAATAAGGTCAGTGTAGGTCTTCCTAGGGCGACCCCTCCCGGCGTTGCCACTCTCCTCTGCCATATAAATACCTTTTGTCAATCGTCTTTCACTCATCCTCTCAACATGACCAAACCATCTAAGCATACTCTTTTCTATCTTTTATTGAATATTAATGAAAAAAAATAGTCTATTATATTGCAGGCCAAAACCTTTTCTCATTCCGAGAGAAGATACGACCATAGGATTACCGCACTTGCTCATGACGGGTTGGCGATTTCATGCTTACATTAATTATAAGTCCATGAACCTCACAACGTTATTCCTATGTCAGTAATGTCGAAGATAAACTGTAAAAGTATACATATAAATCAGATAAAGTCATAATTGTACTTGCCTGTGTCCGGTAGGTAGCAAGTTCACAGCCTCATGCTGGATTGTACGCCTTAATAACTAGGCTATCACTACTTTCGTCATGTATCTACTTTCATCATATTGGTATGCATTATTTATTTATATATTCTATACACATAAAATCACGCCTGTAATCCCGGAAGGGTTAGGCAGAGGTATAGCTATTAGTACACCCACATTTCGCCAGTTATGTTTTTAATCCCATGTAATAGGGGGCGAGCCTATTGCTATCAACCGGGCATAAATACAGACTCCGAGGCTGCTACTGAGAAATTCCTGATGAAAGAACCCAATAACACTTTGCCTGACCTGGGAATCGAACCGAAGACCTCATGCACAGCAGTCGCGCTTGCGACCATTAGACCATCGAGGCAGTTATTCTATACTTAGTTCTTGATATTTCATTTTACTTCATTTCCATCCCACCTACGTAGTTTACATTCAGAATACCGTACAGTATGCCTCAGCCTAGAACTGCACCCATTTCCAACCAATTTGTATGTATGAAGGAGCTACTTATTTCCTTTTACACGTACGTGGGTATTGAATTTACAGTTCAAACTCGTTTATAAACAGCATTGAGTTCTACCATTATCTTTAATGCTTCAGTAGACTTAATATAACTGGAGGAAAAGAAAAAGAAAAGTCTCGTATGAATGAAAAAAAAAAAAACAATCGTTTAAATTAAATTTACACGTGTTTTAAGGTAATAAAGCTGGCTGCGCACAATGCTTGTTGCTCGAATCTCGAAAAAATATAAATTTAAAATAAGTTAAAGTCAAAACATTTATTTCAATTAGACCATTTACAGATACTCTGAACTGTCAAGGAATCGATCAGTTAGTCAGAAAGTTGAAGCTAGCTCGTTCTAAACCGAAGGTTGGCTTCTATGGAGAAGAATGTGCAAGAAATACAACGAACCAGAAAACACAATTTCTAATCGAATATTCTTAAATTATCTAACTCTTCTTTGGTCACCCCGTATAATTAAATTTTCTGCAAATCTTACCTGTAAAAAGAAAGGTTTTACGAACGTCGTAAAAGCAGAGCCTAAAAAACAGAATTAGCACGAAAGTGTCTGCGCTAAAACGCTCGCCGTTTAACTCAATTTCTGTCTAAAAAGGGATACTTAACTCGTTTTTGTTTGTATTTTTTTTTCCTGTACAGAATTTCTGTCTATTTTTCGAGCAACTTGGCGCAATTCCAGCCGTATTCAAGTCCCAGGAATATTACTGTGATACTATTTTAAAGGAGCGCATTGAATTTTTTGATATTATTTTAACCACGTAGTGCGTTCGACTTCTGCGTAGTTATATTTTAAGAACTGTATGAGATAATATTAGATTTTTTTATTTACAGAACGAAGTTTGTTGAGTTGCGAAAACAACCCCTAAAGCCCATGAAATAAAAACGTTTGCAATGACAAATTGTTATCACTGTCGTATTGCAGACAACTTATTTAAACCTACGATTACTTTCTAAGTTTATCTTAGACATCACTGACATCGGTAAAGGACAACATCGTGACGAAAACTGGACTTATTCAATTAAGGTTTGTAATCGCCAAACCGCCTTAAGAAAGCTTGATTATTATCAATGCTTTGGCCTTTTTTGTGTGAGCTCACTCCATCGTAGACTATGTCTCTGTCACCTGGGTAACTACCGCCATCTCTTAAAACAGTATCATTTTAATATTTGTAATTTCCATTGTTGGATTTTAAACTTTTGGCGCTGAGCCGAGCGTTGATAATCTAATAGTGCGTAAGGTAAAGCAATATTGAAATAATACTGTCCTAAGAGATGGGACTGCCTCGTTGGTCTAGTGGTCGCAAGCGCGACTGCTGTGCATGAGGTCTTGGGTTCGATTCCCAGGTCGGGCAAAGTGTTATTGGGTTTTTCCATCAGGAATTTCTCAGTAGCAGCCTCGGAGTCTCGATTTGTGCCCGGTTGATGGCAGTAGGCTCGCCCCCTATTACATGGGACTAAAAACATAACTGGCGAAATGTGGGTGTACTAATGGGTACACCTCTGCCTAACCCTTAGGAGATTACAGGCGTGATGTTATGTTATGTATGAGATGGGAGTAGGTCTCTTGGACCAAAGACAGGAGGAAATCCATCGTGTATTAAAAAAGAAGAGGCCTTTGCCCTGCAGTGACACAGTAATGGGCTGTTAATATTATTTATGATTACTACTGTTACAGTCAAACAACCAACAATAACACAATTTTGATAAAAAAAAGCAAACGACTTTCAAAAAATCTTAAATAAGATCTGCCATTTAATTTACTAACGAAGTAAAACGCTTCAAGATCTCACAGCAATTAATTTCTTGAGCCTTGTTTTTTCACAAAACTGCGGCGCTTTTTAGCGGCCAAGTCCGTGAAATTATTTTTTGGCCGTAAATTAGATTCGGTTTCTTTACAAAACCTTTCAAAACATGTTTGTTGTTTGCGCAGAATGGTGCGTTAACTTACTTACAAAATAAATGTTTTTACTGTAAATGTAAGCTTTTTGTAGACAAGTGCTTTTTCAACAGATTTTGTTGATGTTTTGTTAAAATTGTGGTCAATTCTTCTGTAAGACTGGCTGCATACGGGCCACTGGCGACAGACAAACGTCGCCACAAATGCTGCCATCTGATTTTAGAAGCGGCGGTGTAGCGACCACCGACGTTTATCGTGTACGGTGAATCTATAAAAAATGTGGCGGCGTTTTGTAGTTGTGATATTTATGTGGCCCGTGTACGGCCAGGCTAACAGGATGAAATTCTAAAAAGGTTGAATTAAGATAGCTGCTGATAGACAAACACCTCACTCATACTAGGATAGCCGATCTGAGGAGACCGGCTGCGGGCTGCAACTCATAGGGGTTTGTAAAAGGTGCGTACGCTCCCGCGACTCCTGGCTTAAGTGTTGGAATATCTTCTACTCTTTTACTTTGCCCTACATCTATAATGATCTCAATTATAAAGTTACCACCTGAGTATACATATGAAAAGCAATAAAGATTTTGAATATTGATTATTTACTTAATAAATTTTAAAAATAATGTGTCTAAAAACATAACTCTTAAAACAAAAAATGGCCGTTGTGTAAAACGTTAACAATATGTACCTACAGTGAGCTAGCAATTTTTTAAATGCTTATACCATTTCTAGTAGCGTAACAGTCACATTACAGACCTTGTAATAATATTAAGTAATGGTACAAAACTTCCCTAACCGAAAACATTAAATGTAGCCACTCAACCAGAATACATAAGAGGATACAATAAAATCCAGGCGGCTCAAAAATACATCAATTTGAGCACAGCTCATTGTGCAAATTCACCCAACGAAATGGGTTCAGTGAATTGACCTTAAAAATGGACAATGTGGAACGGACTAATCGGAATATTGACATTCACAAAACACAAGCTGAAGCGGGAATATAGTTTCAATATTTTGAATATGAATATGCATGGATTGAAAAGAAGAGGAATGCCAAAGAAAAGATGAATGGATTGTGTGAAGAATGATTTGAAAGAAAGGAGTGAGTGATAGCATGACGGCTGGCAGAATAGAATGGAACAAGAAAACGTGTTGCGCCGACCCCAAGTAACATAGGACAAGGGCAGGAATGTGATGATGGTCGTTATAAACTTGGTGCGTAGAAACAGTCTTTATTATTTTGCTGGAATATTTAAGCCTGCCTGGTTGGTCTAGTGGTCGCAAGCGCGACTGCTGCGCATGAGGTCTTGGGTTTGATTCCAGGGTCGGGCAAAGTGTTATTGGGATTTTCCATCAGGAATTTCTCAGTAGCAGCCTTGGAGTCTGGATTTGTGCCCGGTTGATGGCAATAGGCTCGCCCCCTATTACATGGGACTAAAAACATAACTGGCGAAATGTGGGTGTAAGTACTAATGGGTACACCTCTGCCTAACCCTTCGGGGATTACAGGCGTTATGTTATGTTATATTTATGAATGTTTAAGCTTATAAATAGTTACTATTATTTTATACAGAATATAAAACGATGAGAGCTTACTCATATAATATAACTCTATTAATGAATTAGAAAAATACCGGTCAAGTAGAAATAGAATGTTGCGTTATACTGTAAATGAATGCATTTAGTGAAATTAATGAAAATTTAAGATAACATTTAAATATTGATAGCTTTACAACTATTTTTGTGTAACCTTATAAATAACATAATATAGGTATATCTGGTTTAAATATAACATAATTAAGAGAAAAGTTAAATTAAATCGCTTGTCCCTTGACTTGAGCCATCCACTATTAAGGGCAAAGGGACAAATAGCATCAGGAAAGGTCGGTAAAACCACGGGTCCTACCTTACCCTATAAACGTACACAAACCGAAGGTGTTCTGAGCAAACGCACGTGTTAAGTATTTAATTTATTTTGTGTTTTATTTTGTTATGGTAAGTAAGGATATTGAATTACGGTTTTGGGACACGAGTAGAATTAAATGGTGTTGGGTTATAACAATAGGTGAACGCCGTGATGGCCTAGTGGTTAAAGCGCCCGCCTCTCATGCATGAGGGTGTGGGTTCGAATCCAGGCAAGTACCAATGTGAATTTTTCGATTCATTTGTATTTTCTAAGGTTTATCTTAGACATTACTGACATTCCGTGCCTCGGAAAGCACGTTAAGCTGTTGGTTCCGGCTGTCATTCGTGGATCTTTGACAGTCGTTACGAATCGTCAGAAGCTTGAGAGTCTGACAAACCAGTCTTACAGTCCAACCAGTCGTAAGGCTAGGCAGATGATGATGATGTATAAAATACTTTAAAGTATTTAAACATACAAAAACGAATAATTTAATTGAACACATCAGTCGTATTCTTTCTGCCTTATATTCTGCCAGGATTTTCTTTATCAATCATCATCATCATTACATCAGCCGTAGGACGTCCACTGCTGAACATATCTTTATCAATATCACTTTTAAATCCATAAGAACAGTTCCAAAGATCCAATATCCAAAAGGTCAAACACAATACAACAACACACAGAAAACTAACATCAATAAAATCTTTAACAACCCCAATAACAGGCTACTAAACGACAGTACAGTACTTCCACTCCCCTAACAGGACTAAACATAGCATCAGCTGTCCGAAGTGAATGGAAACTGCTCCACTGACACACTACTAGAGTTATTGAATGGATGAATACAGAAGGATAACTCCATACAATGAATGAAATCGCAAAGTATAGCGAGTACAGCATTGATTTGACATACAAGGTGTAGATCACATTCTCATCAAAAATGAGGTAATTATGCTAGTTTCCATAGCAGTCAATAATAAAATAATTAGGTATTTTTTATTCATTTGTAGGTGATTTTCGAATACGAACAAGTCATCTTGTCCAGCACGCACAGTCATTATAGTCGCGCAACACTGCCTACCGAATATTATAATATACTAGCTTTTACCCGCGGCTTCGCCCGCGTTTGTTTAGAATTTGACAATCAATTCGGGCTGTACTCGGCTTGTTGTTCGGCCAGATCCAGAATTATTAAATACCTACAGACCAACAGACTGTGACTCATAAAAGTCCGTCGGCGTTCAGTTTGCATTTCTGCAAGAGAGGTCCTTCTCACCTGCGACTATTTTAGAGTTTCTGTCGCTGTAATGGCTGAGCTTGTTCTCTGAGACGAAGTTGTGTTTGATTGAAAAGGCGTCTCAGTTGCTCTTACAGCTCTCTGGCTTTCGGCTTGTTCCTCCAAAAGCAATTGCGTTTAAAATGCGTTTCAGTCACTCTCTGAGTAGCTTGGAGGGCGAACGGCTTGGCTCTCTAGTCTTTCCTGGCTTTAAGAAAATGTCTCATCAGCTCTCAAATTTACTTGTCGCTCCGGTTGTGCTTGCCTTCTTAATGCGGCATGAACGGAAGATTCCGAGGATTGAGCAGTAATTTTTGCTCGGGCTCGCAATGAGCTTTTGGTTGTGTGTTGGACCTGCGAGAAATTCTAAAATTGAAAAACGTAACCTACCTACCCTCATTAAAACACACCGGAAATACCTCTAACGAAAAAATAAACAGTACTGAGGGACAAACTTAACTTTGCCGTTGAAAAACTGTTGTCTACAGACATCGACATAGGTCACGGTTAGTTTAGGAACTAACCTCTTCCTTCAGTCAATCATCGACTACACGCATTAAACAAAGCAATTTTACTGTTAAGACAGTTCTGCGCTGTGATCTTATGAGGAGTTTCTTTTCCATATCTCCGAAGTTCATCATCAGATCATGACAGTATTTATTTGGGACCAATTCGAAAAAATAAACAAAAAAAGAATATTACAATTAGCGGAGTAATCGCAGAGTATGCTTCATTGACAGAGCGTAGGTTCACCTTTATTCTTCCATGCATCCTCTATGAATGCGTTTACGCCTGTCAGTGTCAGTGATGACAGTGTCAGTTACGCAGTTTTTCTGTATCCCTGACAACGTATATAAAGTGGGTCACAGACAAACGCGAAATGTTGTGGCGGCCGCGTCAATTGCAAATTTTAACAACCGGCCGCGTGTACTGCTTTTTAAAATGACGCCAAATATAGAAATTGTAATAGAAATAGTGGAATTTAAATAATAATTTAAATTTAACTCACACTTCTCTATTCCTAAGAGTAATATGCGATGCTAATGATAATATAGGTAGAGATAAACTATTATACCTTGACGCTTCCCTCCATATTACCATTTCAATGTGTGTAGTCACATTCGTATGAAAGACTTTGTGAGTAATCGTCTTCAGTAGCAGGCTAGGATATTTTTTGTCAACTAATCATAAATAGCCGACCGCGCAAGACGACGTACCTCTCATTTTCATAGAGAATTTCAGTGCAGCGCCATACTAATAATAATGAGTAATTTTTGACGCCGCTAGTCGAAAAACAAATCGCTGATTTGTTTTTGTCTCGAGAGCCGTCTCAATACGCACACATGCGTTGTGAGTATTTTTAATACTATTAAAAACACTTTCAAACGTTTTGAATTGTGGAAGGGCGCGTCATGTTACTGTAGTTAATCTCTACCTCACACCTCAAGTGTTTAAATAAACGGTTTTCCTACCTTTTTTCTTATCTTCTGAGAGGACTAATGAGTCATGAGAGTAATAAGACAACGTTACGGTTAGCCATATTGACTGACGTCCGATTGCGACGTCCGATTGTCCGATTGTAGCACTATCACCACGCTAATGACACTTCGACTGAGCCGCGGCCTGCGGTTTGCCGTAACCGCAAGTCCGTCCGTCTGGAAGCCACTTTATGCAAAATGTCAGGATACTCTTCAGCGGTTTTGGGCATGAAAAATTATTAAGCAAACAACTTTCGTACTCCTAGGTTGTTTACTTGAAACTGGTCTATCGACATTGTAGACTCATAATGTATTACATGCTTAAACTTAAAATTTAATCATGATCCGATAGACACGTGGCGCCATCTACTGTCATAAGGACGTTTTTGTGATTTCCCTCGGGAACAGTACTTTTTTTCGGGATTAAAGGTATGCCCCATGTTCGTCCCTGTACACCTGGCAACGTATATGCAAAATTTCAGGATGATCGGTTCAGTGGTTTAGGCGTAAAATGGTAGCAAACAAACAAACAAACTTACTTTCACATTTATAATATTAGTTAGGATGCGTCGGGGCGATTCTGTTTATTTATTTAAACTTTATGCATCAAAAGTACAAAGGCGGACTTAATGCCTTAGGCATTCTCTCAACCAAAGATGGTTAAGAGATAACATAGTAGGTCTTTGAAAGTAGTCTCTTCTTTTATACTGTCGTACATAAACATTCCTAAGCAACTATAGATCAGGTTCCGTAATTTCATATGCTTAGGTACTTATGTGTTTATGACAGCCTCTTAAAATTTCATGAGAATGCAAAACTGCACCCTCATCATCATCATAACAGCCGAACAATGTCCACTGCTAGACATAGGCCTGCCCTAATGGTACCCAAAATGACCGGTCCTGGGGTACCCGCATCCAGTCTACACCTTGTGTATTGAGTATTACGTTCGTTTCTTTATCTGGGTATACCTGTTTTCGCTCATGTAAAGTGCCAACCTTCTAAGCCCATCTTTTATGTAACTGTCGCCCTGGTGTCATCTGCCTCGTTCACCGCACGTCGTAAAACTTGATTGAGGGGAAGAATGTCGTGAGTAAGTGTCGCAGCTACCAATATGTCTCTGTCCTATACAGTTTTAGATATAGGTGATGTATTTTGGAACGTGCCTATGAATATGGGGGTTGTTGGTTGTGGTTTTCGGGAGATATGGGACATTAAAGGGGTTGAAAAAAAAAAAGGAAAAATTGTATTGTGCTCGTCCTCTATAACCTAAACAAATAGATGAAATTGAAGTGTCTGTATGCAATGTCAAAATAATAACTTTTTACAAAGTAAATATTAAATTTGAGGCACACTGACTCTGATAGGTTAGGTTAGATTTGAAACAAAACACGGACGCTAGAGTGGGTGAGCAAAGGGAGCGAACTAAGCCCCCGTCATCCTCTTCATGTTAGGTTCCTATAAACCCGGACTGGTGGTATTACTTTAAATGTCTGTCTGTTTGTTCTGGCTAATCACCGAAACGGCTGGACTAATTCCGACAAAACTTTTACTGGTAGATAGCTGATATTATAAGAAGTAATTTAGTCTACTTGAATTTTTGAAAACGTATCACAGATTCGCGCTATAAAAACCTTGTGACTTTGATTTACGTAAACAAAATCGGAAGCATATGTTAACAATATAGAAGCATAATACTCAAAAATGCTTCGACAATTAAACATCAACACCACCAGACTTTCAAACATTGTGAGCTCAACTCCGCAACATTTTGACAGCAAAATAATAGCTCTGAAACTGAACAACAATCAGGCAACACCGCACTCAAAATTAAGACGAGCTTTAAAATTTTAAGCGAGAACAACAAAATAATGGAACCGTAGCAGTCACTTTTAGCAACTGCTAATAGTGATTTTTGTCGCATTGCAGAAGCAACTTTTGACTAAACACGTTTCAGATATCATCACCATTATTATATCAGCTGAAAGACGTCCACTGTTGGACAAAGGTCTTCCCTAAACATAGCCACAGCTTCACGGTACATATTATAGAGGATATCTTACCATCATTGCGATATTTTGTTTTGTTCGGCGCCATTTTTGATAACCTTTTGATTACGGAGAAATTCAAGATAAAAAGTTCCAACGTTTTTATTTTCTATATTTTTTTAAATACGTTTTAAATGTTAACTTCAAATACCCCCATGACCCCTGTACTTTTAGATGTACCCATATGCTTGATGGTTAGGGTGAGTTTGCGCTTGCTCGCTGCGACATTGCGCTTTTCAGACCAAAAATTTAAGTTATTTTCCAGCAATAATTTTCGCACATAATGCAATTTTGTTTGATTGATTATGCGTAGTTAACGGAAAATGATGCGTCTTTATTCAGCCTGTATTTTGGGCTTTGACATTTATATAGTTTGATGCCCAATTTTTTTACCACACTCAAACTCATCGAGTTACCAAAACGCGATGCAGTCGCCATTTTGTCAATCATCAATGCTTAATTCGTCTCTGGTGTGACTTTAATAGATCTCAATTATATTCCAACATGGTAAAGTTAGAATGGCAGAAGCGAAAGCCATCACGATAGAACAGCCGAAACAGTTTTGGAAACTTCTATAGAACGAGAAACGAAAATAAACGAACTGTTGCAATTAAACTTTACGAGGTGGAGAGCGGATCGGGAACTATTTGCTTTTTGCGATCCTTTGTTGAAGCTATATTTTTATTTTGCGGTTTACCGTTATGATCGGCTGCGTATTTTGGCTTAGACCTTTTGAATTTACGGTCGTGTATGTATGTTTTTGACTGCCTTTTCGGCCTCGTCGTCGCTAGAACGACTGTTGAGCGTGGGGTTTTGGGTTCTAGGTCGGGCATAAAATGTTATTGGGTTTTTTCATTAGGAATTTCTCAGTTGGAGTTTGAAAGGTCGGTGTGACACTCCCGTGCCTCGGAAAGCAGGTAAAGCCATTGGTTCTGTGCCTAATCTCTCCCCAGTTTTGTCAGTGTGACTTCCAGGCGAACCATGAGAGTAAGGGAAGAGGGAGTGTACCTGTTTGCGCACATACTTGTGCACTATAGTTTATTTTTTATCATTATTTGTTTTTATAGGTTAATTGAGTACATTTAAAAATAATATAAATGTTATCTTCACATTAATTTTAAATTTTCAAACAAGTACAGCATGTACATTGTTTCACCAAAATTTTAATATAATTTTCAACAACCGTAAAATGTACGTCAACAATTAAAACCACATTTTGGAAAGCACATGAAATTTTAAATTCAGTGACAATGAAGCTAAAAATCCTCTTACTTCTTAATTTACTGGTGGAATGCAATGCGGAACATTTGTGGTGAGTGACAATGGGCAAAAAATTTAACGCTAGAAGAGCAACAGGCGAGATGAACGCAAAAACTATGTTATATGTTATTTCTATTATGTTATTATAGTCGTGAAAGTTTGTGATGGTGGATGGATGGATGTTTGTTACTCTTTTAAACTGAAACGGCTGTACGGTGTTAGCTAAAATTTGGCATCATACAAGTTAGTCTATAGGTAATAGTGACGTCATTAAAAATATTAGATTTCATAAATGCCTAAGAATACTCGGAAATACCTCTTGTACTTTTTGCGATTCATGTTAGGTTAGATACAAGTTTTATTTTTGTTTTTATATATTTCGCATTCTTGTTTTGTTGGGCAGTATTCTTTCACACATGAAATACTTATCTTAACATCATCCATTTAAGATCCGAAAAAAGAAATAATTATTATGGAAAAGGAGGAATTTACGGAGCAAGGAGGAAGGAGGAATTTCAAAAGGTCTACTCTTTGGACCAACTCGTAGGTATATATATATATTTTTTTAATATTGATCTATCTTAGCACATTGTCTATTTTTGTCCTGTGTTAATTCTGGAATCTACGCAGACATAGCCGCAGGCAAAAGCTAGTATAAAAATATACCCAAAATACTGGAAAATGGAAGGATTTTTTCTTAAATGGAGCTTCATTTTCCTTCAGTGTTGCAGCAAGCAATTGATGGTTGGAGCGTGCTGTTGTTATTATAATGATCCTTCTTGCTTGTTCGTCTTTTTTGGTTGCCTTTAATGCATGGCGAAACATTTTGGAGTGGTTTTGAATTTCGAAGTTATCTTTGTTATGAAAATATGGTTTTGTTTTCTGCTGTTTGTTTTATTCAACGTTCTTTGATGCAACATTTAAGTATAACAAAATAATTAATTGCAATTTTTACCTGGTTACAGAGGATTATAATTACATACGTGTATGTATGTTGACCTGTATGCGCCCAACTTACTTTTTATAGCATCAGCTATCTGCCAGTTAAAGGGCCATCAAAATCGCTCCAGCCATTTCAGAAATTAGCTGGAACATGGAGATAAATATTTTTTTGTATATGTACCGTTTAAACAATCTTATGCATGGAATAAAAAGCTGTAATTTAGATATTACAAAAAGACACTTCAATCTTATTTATATATATATATTTTTATAAATAAACCAACTAAAAATATAACTTTTAAATAGACATTTTTATCCATCCGAGTTTTGTTTTCACACACAGCATCATCCGCTCAAACAAACGGATCCCGAGCTAGTACAAAAACACAAACTAAAAACATTAATTCAAAAACACAAGCTCTTTCATCAAAGAAGCTGGAAACAATCACCTTGCACAAATAACAAAGCATCCTGTGAACCAACCGGCTGCTAGCCACGTGGATACAAAATAAACGGCGAAGAGTTTCGCTATTCGATATTGGCTGGTTCGATAAAGGACTTGTAAAGAATAGAACACACCTGTATAAATAAATTTGGAGTATGTAGATGTATGTATGAACATGGAAGAGGCGAAAGGAGTATGTAGGATTGAAGTTGGTGGCGTTCTGTAGTTTCTGTCTATAATTAAGTATAATATTGTGTGTAGATTTGTTATGGGTGGAGCTTTGTGGCTTATGAAATATATTTAACCAATGGGGTCTTCATGCGGATATCCAGCGATAGGTGGTCGCCACAGTCTTAGGACATTTGCATTGGGTTTAAATCATCACAGTTCTAAGTGCGCTTTTTTATTTGCATTTGGGTTATATATGTTGACTGCCTCGTTGGTCTAGTGTCATGAGGTCTTGGATTCGATTACCAGGTTGGGCAAAGTGTTATTGGGTTTTTCCATCAGGAATTTCTCAGTAGCAGCTTCGGAGTCTGGATTTGTGCGCGGTTGATGGCAATAGGCTCGCCCCCTATTAGATAGGAACATAACTGGCGAATGGGTGTACTAATGGGTACACCTCTGCCTAACCCTATATGTATGTTATATAATGATATGTTTTTAACATTTTTTTTTGTTTTTTTTTTAATGTATACACAACACAGTCTTTCACATAGCCTGTGACAAATAAATTTATTTTTTGTCCTTCCTTTTACCACAAAAATCACTTCTTTTATAAAACAAAATATCAGAACATTTATAACTCCAACTTAAAAACTACAAATAAAACACTTGCCAGACAGAAATAAAGAACACCATCACTGCTTCTGTTTAAGGAGTATGCGCACTGTACCGTACCATATCATGAGCGTGCTATGAACGTATTAAGCACTGAAAGAAACATGACAAGGACTAATATGCCCGTATCAACAGATAATTTGTTGACGCTCCTTAATGGTCTAGTGAGCATAGTCTCATACTTTTCAATGTATTGTTTTTTAAAGTGAAAAGTTATTTAACCGCGTTGTGCAAGTTTTAGTAGGAGTAAAACTGATTGGGCTACGTCACCGACGTGCTAATTTAACCGCGTCACCGACATAGATTGGGTTTGCTTTTGACTCTAGTCTACTACTACTTACTGTGTCACTACCTTGCTCATTAAACTTAAGTTTTCACTTCTGTCGCCAGTCTGCTGCAGACTGCCTATTCTTTTGTTGCTTGATACGTTACTAGCACGGTAAGATATAGTGAGCACAGTCCTTTAAGAGCACTTTGTACAGCATGATTTCTTACAGACTCGATTAGAAAACGGATCACGTGCTTCCAAGTAATTTTATATCGAGCCAATATCCGATAGGGTGATGCTTCTGTCGTTTATTTTGTTTCCACGTCGTGGATGGCAGTAACAAGCTCAGTGCTTGCTTGGTTCATTGAACTTTGGTTAATAGTACTGCAGTATTTTCAATGCAGGTGTCAACGTTAATAATCTATACTTAATATCATAAAGGAGCTCGTGGCAAAGTAATAACAGCCGCACGGGTCGACCCACCAGGTTAAGCTACGTTTGCCGAAGTTTGTCCGTGAATGGTGAGCATTTTTACACAACCTGGCTCCTCCGTGCCTTGGAAAGTACGTTAAGCCGTTGGTCCCGGCTGTCATACACGGATCTTTGACAGTTGTTACCGGTCATCAGAAGCCCGAAAGTCTGACAACCTGTCTTGCCTAGAGGTATCTGACCTCCATAACCCAGCAACTGGGTAATACTGGCAAACATGGCTACATGGCAAAGTCTAATCATTTATTTCAATAATTAGACCATTTAATTACTCAAGTCCCACGTAATGAGACACAATTAATTTTCTATTGTTCTGACTTATCGGTAAGTCAGTCGGGGCTTGACAGGTTTTTTTTTTAGATGGTAAATATCATCAATGACTCCTTCCGCCCTGGGTGGGGCAGAAGGGACTGTCAGACTTTTACTGGCTTAAAAACCATCCTGTTCTTTCTGTAGCGTTTCGGGGCCACGGTATCCTGATAAGACGTCCCGCAACACGCGCACTTTTGAACGCAGGCATGGTTATCAATGCTCGCGCCTTCTCTGCATGAGAAGAGGCCTTTGCCCTGCAGTGAGACATTAAAGGCTGGTATTATTATTCATAGTTTACCTTCTGTTCGCTTTTAGCAGTTTCATTTACAATTTATTTATACAGTAAACTTTTAACCAAAGTCATAGTGCGAGCTTAACTTTCTTCTTTATGTTCATATTTGTTTTTATTTCTGGCTAGTCGCCATGACACTTACTGGGATAGTTATGACACCGTCTAGTAGAAACTTGTTGTTCGCATACTTTTAAGTTGACTTGATGAGACTTACTTATCTGAGGTTTCTCTTTTAAAGTGCAAAATATGGTGAAGTATTTTTCAACTGCTTTGTTTTTTTTTCGCGAGGTATTATTTAAATGAGTAGGTGTTATAAAACTCTTTTTAAATAGGTCGTCAAGAGGGGCAGTTTTTCTAAGTTTTAGAAACGATCGCAATTCAAATTTCAAGCTGTTAAAAAAATCACTTTTACAAACATTTTTTGACATGAATTGATGAGATTGGTTTAGATTGTGTTTAAATTTTAAACATTTTTAATAAGTAGCTTTTACATACAAAAGTTGAAGAAACCTAGCTAATGGGTAGGCAGTTATTAGATTATAATAAAGACACTCATGAACAAGAAATATCTCGCAAAATTGATACAAACAAAGACATAAGTAAAACCACAAAGACTAATAAACGAGAGAGACCTAAACCAAATCTTTATATAGACCAAATCGAAGGCAATACTGCGAATATATTCCGCGATCCAATTGCTAAACGGATTGGTATTGCAACCCAACCCAACAATACAGTTTATTGCAAGCACATCGTGGCGACCACAAATCCTCTGAAAGTGGGGATAAAAGCGTTTATTTGTTCAGACTAATGCACATTTTATGCGGGACCCCCGCTCCTTATGACTTACGTGACGTAATCTTGTGGTACAAGGTACAAGCTGATGAGTTAAATTAATACACAATCATACACCAGACACCAGTCCATGATCCAGCGAACGTTTGGCAGATGGACGAGAGTGACCTTGGATCAAGTTTAATGGCTAGCGATTGGAAAGACCTTGTTCTAGATCCAATCCAGCTGTTGTCTTCAGCGAGGCCCAAACCAAACATCGTTACCTACAGAGGATACGCTTAGCGTGTAGACGCTCAAAGTTTTAACCCTGGTATTTTTATTAAGGCATCACAGGAATATTTGTTTAAGTAGCGGATAACCTCCAAGGTCAAACTGAGTGACGTCATTCTGATAAAAAAATAAGAGGTCTAGTCCAGTACAGCTGCTGGACTAGGTTAGTTAAAAAAACATAAAATACATCATAACATATCGCCTGTAATCCTCGAAGTGTGAAGCAGAGGTGTACCCATTAGCTCACCCACATTTCGTCAATTAGTTTTAGCAACAGGGAATGAGCACATTGCCAAAAAAAAACTGCTTTTTCATTTATTTATTTTTCTATTTTTGGGAATCTACAATCATATATTCAATCCATGGTAACAGACTGAATTCCCTCCCACCCTGTATTTCAAGCCCTCTATAAGTTTATCATTTAAATGACTCGCGAAATAGTCAGGACGCAAAGAATAGGCGTCCTCATAAAATTCGGACCGTAAATATGAAAAGAAAAAAGATTTCTGTGAATAATATAACATGGTACCTATGTAACGTGCCCTAGTTCTGCTAAATTATTGTAATACGTATTATTGTGTGTGTTGTGGTAAATATCTTACGTTTTGTCTCTTACAAAAATGTTATATACACGGTGTAAAGGATTTCATAATAAAAACTTTTAAACACGACTTTGGAAAACGATTCTATTCAACAAGGGTTAACATGTTTTGTCAATAAAAAAAGAATGTTTTGTGAGGCCTAAGTTCAGCAGATGACGGCTATAAGGTAATAATTATGAAGAAAATAAAAAAAATCATTTTTTGCATATTGCACTTTTGTATTGATTTTTTTTAAATAAGGGATAAAAAAATGAGATCGTTTGCGTTCTAGAATCATGAATGGTTTCCATGGTTAAAGCCTTCGTCAAAATATTTCTTCCACTGCTTAAGAATAGAGTGTTTGGTTGATTTATTTTTTACTAAACGGTTTAATTAAAGTTTAGAATGATGTTTGTGATTTTAAATGGACTTATTTTAAACTAGCTTCTGCCCGCGACTTCGTCCGCGTCAAAGTTGATAACTCCACACAAACTTTGGACCGCCATTTCATACCTACTCTTTGGGAAATGGGTAATATATTTTGAAAAATCGTTACTTAGCGGACGTCTACTAACTAACATAAACTACCTCCCTGCGAAATTTCCGAGATTTCGTGATGAGCGAGTGAACTTTCGCTTTTGTATATTTATTTAAGGTATATTTAGATTACCTCTTTCCAAAATATTATGAAGTGGTATCAAAATTGACTTATTTTTCGATCCCAAACCATTGAAACGCAAGTTTAATACACTACTGGTTTAATACTGTACCTCACATTGTAGCTTCGATTATTTAGATATTGGATTCGATAGAGCAACTGAAATCAGAATCTGACTTTCGTGTTTTTGAAAGAAAGTATGAGCAAAACCCTGTAAACATAGACTTATTTGAAGTCTAAGCAAAGTTTAACCGTTTTAAATCACGATTTATCGATGATTTTAAATATAATCTTTTTTAGGGTTCCGTACCTCAGTCGGCAAATACGGAACCCTTATAGAATCACTTTGTTGTCCGTCTGTTTGTCTGTAAAGACTCTTTTCTAAGGAACGCGTGGAGGTATCAAGCTTAAATTAAAATGAAATACTCAGGTCTCGGGCACGCCGCACTCGCGGCGGTAAGACCCCTCTTTGAGGAGTGGCTGGAGGTGCACCACGGCGTCCTCGCGTTTCGCTTGACGCAGGTCCTCACCGGACGCGATTGTTTCGGGAGGTTCCTGTGTTGGATTCAGCGGAAGGAAACGCCCGGGTGTCACCACTGTGTAGACCGCCTGGAAGACACGGCAGAGCATACGGTGTAGATCTACCCCGCCTGGACAGAGCACCGCCATGTCCTCTCGCGTCCGGGCCCTGGTTCAGGCCATGCTCCGGAGCGAGAGGGAATGGGAAGCAGTAACCTTCTTCTGCGAAGCAGTAATGCTAACGAAGAAGGAGGCGAAACACGTGAAGAGAGGACATTCTCCACCTCACGCCCCAGCCACCGCGGGAGACCCCCAGGGCATCGGATGTTGCGAGACGTCATCCAGCTACCGTAGGCGCAGGCTTACGGACGGCGAGTGATGGGTAGCTCGTCGTCCAATCAAGGACCAGGCCCAGCTCAACAGCGCGTTTTGTTCCACGCGCGTTTCAAATTAGCTGGCAGCACAAAAGAGCTGTCAGCACAGGGACAGGGCCCCGACAGGGCCAAACGCCTGCCTGAGTCGCGGGAAGTCTTAACAGGATACCGTGGCCCCGGAACGCAAAGGGCAACAGAAGAAACAGGGTGGTTTTTTAGTCAGTAAAAGTCTGACAGTCCCTTCCGCCCCACCCAGAGCAGAAGGACTCATATGATGATTATCAATACCCAAAAAAAAAACTTTGGTCTGCAGCCGTGAAAATTTTTTATTATTATATACGCAAACTAAAGATAAGGACGTTTATGGCGCATATTTTGACGCTCGCTAGGGAATCAAAACCAAATATAAAGGAAACTTCCCGTTGACTTAGAATCATGAAAGGCAAGAAGCAATGCAATGTAGACATAATAATTACTTTTTATGCGATTATTATTAACCTTTTTTTCTGTTGTGTTAAATATTGTATGGTGTAACTGCAATACTTTTCTGGCCCAGTGCCCAAGTGTTCCACAGGCGCTGTAGTAAGTGGGCCATCATATAAAAGGAACACCACACTTGCCCTGAGTATCTGCGGCATCTATAACTCCTCGTTTGCAGCGGCTTACATGAGTGCGCAGTCCATTAAGCGCTTTCCATATAGGCCACTAAAGATCTCAACAGAGTGCCATGTTTGGTGGAAGTTGTGTGATGGTGGGTCTCGACCTGGTCCTGTATGGCCTGTGTGCAAGGTATCTAACCTTCGAATGAAAGGTGGTGCAATTCCAGCCTATGGGAAAAGCTTATTGAGCAGTCAGTTTCAGGCAGCCTCGATATAATTTTACACGTCTCGTTAAGGATGATATTGCTTTTTGTTCAATGACACACTGAACACGCAAATTCACCAGCAGAAGGAGCATAAAGACGTAACAGTTATGCGAAAAACATCGGGTGCTGCTCCCTAGTTGGTAGAAATAAGGTGTCGTAGCAGATGATTTTTTGATTGGTGTTGTGGCAATGTAGGTATATAAAAAGTTAGTGCTCTGTCCAATATAACATCAGGGTACTTAGGCATCTTCTAATACTCTACGTAACTTCCTCGCCACGAAATACTAAGTGTCCTGTTGGCGAATCTATTGTAAAGATGGAAAAATTCATGTCTTGCAGCACAGCCGCGGTAATAAGTAACCTAAAAAATGTAATGTCATTTAGAAATTGATTTTAAAGCGTGGGGAATATGAATGTTATGAATACTATTTACGGTGCCTACAAAAAAAAACTCTTCCTGCGATCACAGTAGCTTCATCAAATCAAGTACCCAGAAAGCTTGAAGTCTGCGAGACATTCTCCGACAGGAGAATTACTGCAACAGATTTTTTAATTGATTTTGGTGCACTTCCGGTTGTTGCCAAATTCTTTCTATTTAGCCATTGAAATAGAAGTATTCTTTTTATTTAGCCATTGAAATAGAAGTATTCTTTTTAGTACCTAATCACTCATCGTACACTAAGATCTTTTTATGAAATAATTCGGAAGCGCAACGAAAGGAACTACTACTCCGTAAAAAAATAACACTCGCCAATCCTTGCTAATTTATCGTCCGCTGGTACTCCAGTAGTATACTTGGCAGTATTGTTGTGCTATGATTGGCTTAGCTAAGCCCAGGTAATAAAATATTGTATACTTAAAATGTTTGCAGATAGGCTGCCCGTCACTTGTTGAGTGTTGAGTAGCTCCTTGTAGTTATAGCGTAATGATTTTGATTTCAGAGAATAAATTATAACTAATACCTAACTGTAGTATTGTATGTAACGTTGGTATCGTTTTATAGCAATCCAGCAGTAAAATGATTAAGAATAATAGCCATAATGCGATAACCCTTACCTACACACATTAGTTATGTTTAATCCCATGTAATATGGGGCGAGCCTATTGCCATCAACCGGGCACAAATCCAGACTCCGAGGTTGCTATTATGAAATTTCTGTTGGAAAAATCCAATAACACTTTGCCCGACCTGGGAATCGAACCCAAGACCTCATGCTTTGCAGTCGTGCAAACAGGCAAAAGTTCTAAAGCTGCTGATTTATGTGTTGTGTAACTATGTATAGATATTATTTTCTACATTAACATTTAAAAATACGTTAATAAATCAAAGTTGTAGTAGAAACATGCACTCCTGCTTTTATTTTTTATTTTTTTGTTAGGAAATCTCACAAATAACCAAACAACATTCAAAACAATATTAGAAAAAAACACAAAAAGAAAAGCTGACTCTGAGGACCGAACTTCCGCCAACAGTTTCGCAAGGCGGTCGTAGAACCGTTAAGCAATTTGCTTCGATGACAAATGACTTCAAATAGCCGTTCTAGTTTTCCGTAATTCACTACTTAGCTCCTTGCAGATATAGCGTAATAATAATTAGTTTAGAACTTTAGTCTGCACCTATTTAAAATATTGTAACATTTTGTCACTGAGATTTGCATAAAAATATGAACATAATGCAACATAGCTCACCCCCCAGAGCAAATAGCGTGATAATTTATAGCCTATGTTCTAATTTGGAAAATGTGGAATATTTATACAAAATTTCAACAGAATCTATCTGGCAGTATTCGTGTGATGCTCTAACTAACATACAGACAACCAGACAAACAGACAAAAATTCTAAAAAAAATATTTTCGGCATCAGAATCACTCCCCGACCTCATAACATTAACTCTTTTTCAAATATATTTAATGTACAGTTTTGACGTCTCTACGATTTTATTATATGTATAGATAATCCTTAATATTTATTTATTATTTTCCAAAGTGTTTACTTAACATTACATTTACATTTTATGAAAAGCTTTAACATTTATATTTTTGAAGTAATTTATCTGCTTGTGATTTTAAAAGAACCTAAAATAAAACAATAAATTTTTTAATATTACCATTTTTTAAACTAAAGAACGTATTATTTGTGAAGTGTGTGATAATTTCTGTTTGTGATTTTAATAAAGTTACATTTAATTAGTAATATCTCATATTACTCACCGCAGATAACGACCTGAAATCTAAAATTCCATACCCATCACGCTTGACAGGCGGATTAGTTAGTGGCCGCAGAATGACGTCATTATAGTCCGAGCGGCAATTACACTTAACCCTCGCTGAAACCTGATTTAGTAGATAATTTGTGATTAAAGTTGTGATCCTTTGCACGTATAATGGTGGAAGTGACATTGATGCGAACAGTTTGCTGTTCATACATTATTTAATTTATTTATTTAAACTTTATGCACATGTAAAACAAATACACTGTACAAAGGCGGACTTAATACCTTGGGCATTTTCTACCAGTCTACCTTAGCCTTACCTTACCTTACCTTAATCCAGTAAGTATTGAAAGAAAGAAACACTATTTATTTCCTCGAAAATGACGTACCTACATGTTATAGAATTTTTTTGTTTACAAAAGGTCAAGCCAAAATAGGGATGTTGCCTGGGTAAAAATAAATCGATTCGATTTAGTCCCGCAGTAAAATTATTAAAAAATATTGAACACGTATTTTTTGTTGTATCAATTAGATAAAAAATTACAAAGATATATCACATCAAAGTTTAGAAGTGGCGGGCTTTGACGTAATAACGTGGTAAAATTTGTAGCACGGCGTGACGTCCGCTGTATCTTCGTAATTTTTTGTTCGCCGGACAAAAGAAAAAATACATATACAATATTTTTTAGTAATCTAACTGATGGACTAAATATATTTTCTTAGTCTCTAACTACCCTATTGTCTCTGAAATGGTTGGCAGGACTTTCACTGGCATCGGAGGCACGGTAACATGAGGAAGCGAATCCCGTACCCCCACCCAAAGGTTTGTCGAGAAACACCGTGA
Organism: Hoplodrina ambigua; assembly: GCA_949774945.1. NCBI lineage: Eukaryota > Metazoa > Arthropoda > Insecta > Lepidoptera > Noctuidae > Hoplodrina > Hoplodrina ambigua. The sequence continues at coordinate 14,910,912 of OX458968.1, forward strand.
TGGTTTTAGCCAGTAAGAGAGTTCATGAGGACTTCCACACGATAAAAGAAAAATGTATATCACTGGCATAATAGCTGATGTAATAAGAAGTAATTTAAGTAAATATTAGTTAAAGAAAAAAAAAATGTAATCCCTTCTTCTTCCTTTGGAGTCGATAATTTAAGACAATCCCTTTTTTATCAATAGTTTTTGAGCCCAGTAGGTGATGCCACGTTTATCGCGTCATCAGTAGTATTATCAACGTCCTCTAAAGTGCAGGTGTAAGTAAGCAGGCCATTGTCTGATCAAGAGCCACGCACTCGCACTGGGTATCGGTAGGATCTATAATCCCCTATTTTGCTAGGTTATGTTTGCAGCGGCCTACATGTAACCCCTCAAATAACCGATATTTACGCGGACGAAGCCCCAGGCAGAAGCTAGTCAATGAATAAATCAACAAAATGCAGACCAACACACCGAATGATTCCCAAAGTACGGGTACAATATTCACTGTATCGGCGTCGTGAGCCGCGTGCGCTGTAATCCAGTATTGTTTACATTTTGCATGCAATTCATCTGACCCGTTGAGATGCCTCCAACCAGATGAAATTGCTTTACATGCATAATTCACAAGCCGATGTTTAACGGTATGGCGTTTCCAATTACCTTTTTAGCTTATTTTGGACGGGTTATTGAAATTTGAGGATAATGACGAAATTGAGGCGTGGTTTAATAAAAGCGTTTACGGCTTTTCATACCTACAAAATTGTAAGTCCGTATTTTGCCAAATGTATGAACCGCTTTTAATAAAACTGACAGAGAAAGAGGATACATAGTTATTATATAAAAAAAATTAGTTACGATAAGACAAATATATTTATTATATGAAGTATGGAAGACTTACAGCTTAAATACTAAGTATAAAGATACCATAGTTGACGGGAAGCCAATTACAAGTCTTTGCTAATAGAATTAGAGAACATTTTGTTGTTCAAACATGAGTGATACATACATGAAAATATAAATAAGCGTGCAGGTCGTGGCATACAAATATTTATGTAGGTAAGTATAATAATTATGCAAATATGAAAACATCTAAATTAATAGTTGTTAACATTTTTATTTTACTACTGTAAGATGTCGAAATAGGGTATTTCTGAACAAAACTCGCACAAACTACACCTTATAGATACCCACCAGCTCGACACCCTGATCACTCTACCAAAATTCGATTAAAGCTACACCAACCAACATATTAAATTTAGAAACGACCAATCACAACGCTCCATCAGGCCATTATTATAACGCTAAATTAAACTTCAACTATAATTCTACTAAAGAAATTCGGGTTAGTTCCGTAAAAAAACCGGGGCCTAACAGGCCAGTGCCTAACGATTCGTGAAACACAGAGTTATTGCAGGGTTAACATCCTAATTCTGTTCTATTTAGTGGAAGGTTACATGTGTGAACGTTCAATGGATGTTTGTTTGGTCATAATAATAGTCGCACGGGTTTGTGAATGCTAATAGGAATCTACTATTATGTTTGTAGGTAGGTGTAATAACAGTTACATTTACGTTGTAAACATGGATAGTAATTACATAATTCATACGAATTATGTAGGTATATTAATTTCAAATTTTGTCCAGGGTTTGCTTAGATGGTTTGGTCATGTTGAGAGAATGAGTGAAAGACGATTAACAAAAATATTTATAGGGCAGAGGTGAGTGGCAACGTAGGGATGGGTCGCCCTAGGAAGACCTACACTGCAAAATCTACCACTAACTGCCTCGTTGGTCTAGTGGTCGCAAAGCGCGACTATTGGGCATGAGGTTTTGGGTTCGATTTCCAGGCCTCGGAGTCTAAATTTGTGCCCAGTTGATGGCGATTGGCTCACCCCCTATTACATGGGACTTTAACATAACTGGCGAAATGTAGATGTACTAATGGATACAGTTCTGCCTTACCCTTAAGGGATTACAGGCATGATGTAATGTTATGTTACGAGATCTACCTAATTCACGCATGAGTGATCTCTTTTTTTGCCACGCAATGTTGATCTTGTGTGTAACATCAATATTGGCATCGGTTATGTGCCTAGGTATTTAACTTTATCTAGTGAGCGAAATGATAACGGATAGTAAACTTAAACATAACAGCAATAGAGTTGACAATTGCGTAAGTTATTGCGTAAATAACAATAATTGCACACAATTTTCGACTCTATTTATGACGACTTTCAGTTTATTATCAACTTCTTCACCATATTGCACTCTGCACTGACGAGTGTATTCGTCACAGTTCGAGTAAAATACATCAATTGAATACAAAGGATGACGGAATTACAACACAGCAGGATTACGCCGAGGCAACGTAAAATATGTTACAGTAAACAGAATTCGATACGGGGTGGTGTCATTACAGCAAATAAAATACGAAGAGATGTATCGAAATTTTTTAAAATTCATCTGCTCATATGGTCTTGGATTACGTAAATGTGGAATGGAAATCATTGGTCGCGTTTCCTGGAAGAAATTTCTTTAGAATCAAGCATTGCCTTTGTTCTTGAGGCCAATTCTACTAAATTTTTAGGAACGATCGCAATCTAATCTCTGCTTCAAGCTGTCAAAAATGCCTGTGATTACAAAAATGTAGGTAAATCTTACATTTATCGTCATTGATTGTCGCTGAGATGAGAGTGCGATTTGCTTAATTTTTAACGTTTTTAATTAATAGAATTGGCTTTTAGATCTGTTTGCATGTGTGAACATAATTGTTTATGTCGACTACCTTGTTTGTCAATATATTTTTAAAATAAGCATGCAATGAGTTTTCTCTACACTGCGTTTTATTAACAGAACTGTACTGCGACTAATCATAATGGGAACGCACTTGTGCGACACACTGAAGCTCGACATCATACTAGTGTGACACTGAAGACTCAAACTTTCTATTCATAATCATTTCCTGTGACGTTGAATGTCCCACCAAATCTTGACTATCCATTCCCAACAATTCCAGGATCCAGTACACAATATACATGCAAATACTAACCACACATGTATTTGTCGTACGATTTACGTCCGTCATTTAGGCAGTTAAACGAACTGGGTACAAATGGGGCGCGGGGTGCGGGGGGACACAGGTAATTTTTCCACGACCCGTGGGAAGAAAATGACTGTAATAATCGCCTTATTTTCGTGTGAAATCATGAGCTTTTTTGCTTTTTCTCTGGATAATTATTATTAATGTTGACGGTTTTACATGTAATATTCATTTCGAATTTTCGACCTTAAACGATATAAAAATGCTGCTAATATACTGCAGAATTATTATACCCTGGCTTTTGCCCGCGACGTCGCCCGCGCAAAAGTCATGTATATCAATAAACATACTTTGTGATACTCATGATTTGTGCCCGATTAATGGCAATAGGCTCGCCCCCTATTACATGGGACTAAAAAAAAAAAAACATAACTGGCGAAATGTGGGTGTACTACTTAATGGGTACACCTCTGCCTAACCTTTCGGTGATTACAGGCGTGATGTTATGTTATGTTATGTGATACTCATGAATGGTGTAGCTCTTTATTAGTGAAAGAATTTTTATATTCGGACTAGTGATTCCAGAGACCTTACCTTACCTTATAATATAGTACTCGTATTTGCTCGCGACTTGTATCACGGACGAAGAAAGTAACTAGCCTAATCCTTTCTTGGGGTTTACCTAAAGTCGGTTCAGTTTTTAAGTCGTGAAAATTTTACAGTCAGATAGACCGAGTTACTTTCGAATTTATAATATTCGTATGAATTATTATAGAAGTAACATAACATAACATAACATCACGCCTGTAATCCCCAAAGGGTTAGGCAGAGGTGTACCCATTAGTGCATCCACATTTCGCCAGTTATGTTTTTCCATGTAATAGGGGCGAGCTTATTGCCATCAACCGGGCACAAATCCAGACTCCGAGGCTGCTACTGAGAAATTCCTGATGGAAAAACCCAATAACACTTTGCCCGACCTGGGAATCGAACCCAAGACCTCAAGCACAGCAGTCGCGCTTGCGACCACTAGACCAACGAGGCAGTATAGATTGTATTTTTTCTTTTTCAATCACGTTAGTAACGTAATTTTACGTTAATTATTTAACGTAGTTTTTAACAAACACATCGCTTCTTCCACCTTCCTCCAAACAAGCTTAAAAGCAAAATACGTCATCAGTAGTGGAAAAATATGAGACATTTGCATTACAAAGACAAATTTGCAACAACACACAGAGGTGGTGACAAGTTCACGGGTATTAACGCGGATTTATGCGCGGAATGCATTGTGAGACGTACACGTACGTGGCGCGGTGCATTGCAAATGGGATGCTGCGGTTACCGCGGGTTTTTACAGCGGTGAGCTCCTATTTGAGCTTCTGATTAAATTTGAGCGTTGAATTTTTCCTTTAAAATGTTTTTTCTTTTCATTTTTGTGGAGATTACTAATGAAGAGACTGGTTTTATTAAAGTTTTGATTTTGCTTGTGACTTTGTCTGTGTAGACTTTAGAATTAAGCTAAAGTCTTAAATTATCTTATAGGATACAAAAGCGAGATAGATATCTTATGTGTTTCTAGCGACCTGCCCCGGCTTCGCACGAACGCACGATAGTTTCTAACTTTACGTGTTAAACTTCCTTGAATTATTCTATACGTAATATAACATCACGCCTGTTATCCCCGAAGGATTAGGCAGAGGTGTACCCATTAGTACACATACATTTCGCCAGTTATGATTTTTTAGTCCCTTGTAGTAGGGGAAGAATTATTCTATCTACTGAAGAAAATCACATTAAAATTCGTTGCCTATTTATTTTTATTATTATAATCTATTTATTATCTAAGCGTATAGACGGCGGTAAACGGTTTTGTTTTATATTATCTAGAGAATCTAAATCACTTTCTATATGTGTGCTTTTCAGCTAATTGCGTTCAGCCGTTTGTGCGTAAAAGAGTAAGTAACAAACAAACATTCATTCATCCACTCATATATCCTCACAAACTTTCGGTTTTATAATTATTAGAATGATACGAGACTATTGAAGTCGCAGTACACTTCTCATTATAAAAAAGGCATGAACATCGATTACCACGCTTGCTCAAAGCGGATTGGCGATTCCAGACTTATATTTATTACTAAGTACAGGTTTCCTCGCGATGTTTTCCTTCACCGAGGATGTCAATGATATCTAAGATGAACTAAGAAAGTATATAGGAAATTTAAAAGCCACTTTGATACTTGCCCGTGCATACTCATAAATGAGAGGCAGGCGCCTTAACCACAGAGCCACCACATAATATATCTCTGCATTTAGTGATTTCAAACCGTGAAATTTATTCGAAAAAATGGGAGACCCACTATTTTGATTTACGATTGAAAAACCCGTTACCTTGCGGGTTTTGAGATGGGGTGCTTGAATAAAAAAAATCCAATTTTTTCTCGACAGTGTGGACCAGTAGTACCGACACTGTACCCCAAGTTTATTTCGCAGATGTTTGCTTACACCATTGAATACAAATTACAGGTGGTTGTAGTGGTTACAAAAATATTTTATGCTAAGACCCTATATTAATCGCGGAGAATCTTAACACCGCGATTCAGAAATCGATCGCAATGGTACAACGCCATCTAGTGACGCGTATACAAACTAAATTCGACAATTGTCATTGCGATCGCTTTGGTTTACAATTCTAACGCTACAATAATGCTACACGGTTCAACATTCCGCCCACCAAGGACATTTTGTGAAACATTATGTCCTTCTAATGTTAAAATTACCAGGTGGTCCTTAAGATCACTGATCGTACAATATTAATAATCTTTACAATATGACTTATACATCTAAACTTAAACAATTACTTACATAACTAAACCGTGCTTAAGCTATTAACAACATTCTTAGGCAATAGGCAAGACACACAGTTTTGATGTTGGCCTTTTAAGTGTGGAACCATTACTGCGGAGTGTGACTACTCGTGTAAGCCCGTCCAGCCCCGGATGCTTTTCAATCACCCTGCCAAGAAGCCACCGACAAGGAGGTAGGTTGTCCTCCTTGATTAAAACTATATCCCCCTCGGTTGGTTCTGGAGTTTGCTTGGACCATTTATAACGATGGAGCAGCGTGGTCAAGTATTCATCGGACCAGCGGCGCCAGAAATGTTGCGTCATCTGTTGAACTAAATGCCACCTTTTCAAGCTAGGAATGTTTGCATCTTCATAGTTATGATCAGGTGCATTCACCATTGGTTCCCCCACAAGAAAATGCCCTGGCGTTAATGCGTTAAATGTGTTAGGATCGGTGAGTCTACATAAGGGACGTGAATTTAAGCATGCTTCTATTTGACTTAACAACGTGGACATCTCTTCAAAAGTTAAAGTAGAGCTTCCTATTACCCTGTTTAAATGTTTCTTACATGACTTTATACCAGCCTCCCACAGTCCGCCAAAGTTCGGAGCATGTGGTGGTATGAAATGCCATGTGGTACCCTCAATGGCCAACGCCGAAGCAATATCTTTCGCTATACCTGAATTTTGCGAGCGAAGCAATGTCTCTAATTCCTTAGAGGCACCCAGGAAGTTTGTACCGTTATCACTCCAAATATCGGTACAGTGACCGCGTCTTGCCACAAACCTTTTAAAAGCGGCAAGAAACCCCTTTGTAGTCAAGTCGCTTACGACCTCGATGTGGACAGCTTTAGTCGCCATACAGACGAATAAAGAAATGTATCCCTTATACGCATGGTGACCCCTACCCTTGGATGTCCTTAAATTAATAGGACCAGCGTAATCTACCCCACTGTTCTTAAACGGCCTATTTGGTATAACACGTGCAGGTGGTAATTGGCCCATTAATTGAGGTTTTGTAGAAGCTGCATAACGCAAACAAGTTACACATTTGCGCGCGTATGCAGTTACTAACCGCTTAGCTCCCTGAATATAATATTTCGTGCTTAGATAGCTAAGCATTAGCTGAGGACCGCCATGAAGATTCCTATAATGTGCGTCGGCAATTAGAAGATTCGTGAAATGACTGTTGCTTGGAATCAACATTGGATTTTTGCGATCCAGATCGAGACCAGAACGTTCCAATCTACCGCCCACCCTGAGGATTTTAACAGAATCGAGGTAAAGATTTAAAGACTTAAACTCCTTTCTTTTAGGTCTTTCGTCTTGCAGGTCCAGGATAACCTCTTCAAAGGTTTGATTTTGACATACCCTAATGCATGTCTCCAACGCCAATCTCATTTCTTCTGCAGTTATAAATTTATAATTCTTTCTTTCAGGTTTCGGTTTTATCAACTCTAAAGGACGTCTTAAATATGCTACCATTCTAACTAGTTGGGTAAGTGATGAGTATCTATTCCAAATAAATTTATCGTCTGTTGCTACATGTACCTTTATTTCTTCTACATTTGTTGAGACCGCCTTGCGTTTGCTAATTTGAATAATTTTGTCTTTCAGGAACCCAGGACCTTCTACCCACAACTTAAAGTTTACAAATTCTGACGCATAAAGACCGCGTGATGCACAATCGGCAGGATTGATTTTCGATTGCACATGATTCCATTGTTGTGGTTCACTTATGCACAAAATTTCTGAAACGCGATTTGCTACGAATGTCTTCCATTTGTTGGGATGGCTATTTAACCACGCTAAAACTATCTCTGAATCGGTCCAATAGTACAAATTAGATTTGCTAATACCCATCACTTCTGAGACTTCCGATAGGAGTTTTGCTAGGAGAACTGCTCCGCACAATTCTAATCGAGGCACTGAGACTGTTTTTATAGGTGCAACATTGGTTTTCGCTGTGATCAAAGTTACCCGTATACTATCGTCAGCCCCAACTACCCGTGCATACACTACTGCAGCGTAAGCTGATTTTGATGCGTCACAAAAACCATGCAAGTCAACCTGCTTATCCCCGTTCTTCATATGCAACCATCGAGGCACCGAAAACTCCGCTAAGCCTTGCAACTCCTGTCGGTAAGTAAACCATTCTTTTTTTATATCCTGTGGAATTTCTTCATCCCATCCAATTCCAGAAATCCATAATTTTTGTATTAGTATTTTTGCTAATACGATTACTGGAGCGACCCATCCCAAAGGGTCAAATAGTCTTGCTATATCCGACAATAACTTTCTTTTCGTTACAGAATCCTGCAGCGGTGGCAACTGAACAGAGTACTGGAAGGTGTCGCAGCTTCGGTTCCAGGTAAGTCCCAACGTTTTAAATATTTCATCCTGTTTTATGTTGATTTCCCTTTTTACACCATCCTGTCCCCTGTACGAGTGCCTTTCGCCAATGATTTTTGCTAGTAGTTCACTGCTGTTACTTGACCATTTCTGTAAAGTAAAGCCTGCTTTTGCTAATAATTTATTTATTTGATTATATATCTGCATGCCTTCTTCTATTGAGTCACAACCAGTCATGAGATCATCCATGTAATAATCCTTAAGGACCTTTTCAGCTGCCAGAGAATAATTGACTCCTTCATCGTGTGCTATTTGCTGCATCGATCGAACTGCTAAGAAGGGCGCTGAAGAGGTACCAAAAGTAACAGTAAGTAACTTATAATCCTTAATTTCAGATTGTTTGTTGTCTCTCCATACGATGCGTTGAAAATCAGTATGATGGTCGGCCACTCGCACCATCCGGTACATTTTGATAATGTCCGAAACTAGGCAAATACGGTACGTTCTCCAACGAATCAATAAATGCCGCAAATCTGGTTGCAGCCCTGGACCAATCATTAGGTCATCGTTGAGCGACCTTCCGTTTTTTCCTTTGCAGGAAGCATCAAAAACAACCCGAACCTTGGTTGTGTCTTTATCGTCACGTATAACCGCATGATGGGGTAAGTACACTGCATGTTTATTTTGTTCTTCTTTAGTTATTTGTCTCATGTGTCCAAGTTGCAAATATTCATTAATTACTTCTTCATATTTTGTTTTTAAATCTGGATTCTTACTCAATTTAGTTTCTAATGCATACAATCTGTTAACTGCTACCTTTCTTGTATCGCCATATTTACAGCTTGGATCTTGACTTCTAAATGGTAAGTTTACTACGTAACGACCTTCACTATCTCTTATAGTTGTAGTCCGGAATAACTCTTCGCATCTTGATTCTTCTTCGGTAAGTATATGTTTTTTATTTTGATTTGGCTCTTTTTCTAGCTCCCAAAACCTTTTTAGGATTTCATCATCACCGAGGTGAGCATGCATCACGGTAATAGCTGATGTACCCTGTGCAGCCGAAGCTACCGTTCCTGATAGAATCCATCCCAATGAGGTACACTGAGCGACAGTGCTACCGATGCTACTCCCAGGAGCTTTCTTCAACCCGGTTTGTAAAACCTGACTATAAACTTCTGCTCCTAACAGCATATTTACTTTATCCGGTTTATAATACCTAGGATCCGCTAATTGAATATCGTTATCTTGTGCCCAATCTAAATATACCGTTTCTCTTACAGGTAGTAATGACGTTAGTGACTTGAGAACGTATGCTTTGACTACAAGTTCAAACGATGGATCGACTCTGGACTGAATTTTAACCTCAACAATCGAATTTAAGGATACCTTGCTATTAGCATCTATACCCGTTATTATACCCTTAGCCGATTTTTTCTGCAACCCTAAAGTCTGTACGGTGTGTTCAGTAACAAAAGACGCCTGAGAACCTTGGTCTAACAAAGCCCTGATTGTGTATCTAACCCCGTTTTTCGATACAGCTCTCACCAGAGCCGTGGCTAGTAGAACTTGGTTATTAGTTGTCTCCTTCGAAAAACAAGTGACTACTTCTTTTGCAGTTTCGACTCCAACCGTGTGTGTATTGTCTTTCGTTTGCGATACCTTATCGCTAGACGAAACACCTTTCTCCCCTACTGACTCCTGTTCACCTTTTGGGTGCAACAAAGAGTGATGTTTACGCTTACATACTTGACAAGAGGCTGTACATCTACAAACCCTAACAGAGTGATTGTGCCCCAAGCAATTGAAACATAAGTTGTGATCCTGCACAAACTTACGCCGAGTATCCACATCCTTGCTGACAAATTGTTTGCAATTTCTTAATTTGTGATCGTTATTACAACACGGACAAACCAATGGACCTTCATTTGCGGCCGTGTGAAAAACCTTTGCCTTATTAACATTAACAGTATTTTTAATTGGTTTTGTTTCCAAGAATTCAAAAGCCCTATATCTGCCTGTTAAGAACTCTTTGAACTGTTCAAATGTAGGCAACTTATCTGAATCAGTGTTACTTGTTACCTTTAATTCCCAATCCCTTCTACTATCTGGATCTAATTTTAAAGTTAGGATATGAATTATTAAAATATCCCAAGACGTTACATCAATATCTAAATTAGTAAGTGCGTTTAGACAGTCGGATGTTGTATCCATTAAATCCTTTAAAGCACTAGCTGACTCTTGGACTATGTTCTTTTGACTAAGCAATCTTTTCAAAATACAGTGAGACAAATATTTTGTATTGTTATACCTGGTCTCCAATTGAGCCCAGCATCTGTCATAATTCGTTGCCAAAATTGGTATATGACGTAGGAGCTGCTCGGCTTCCCCACTCAAATAACCTTTTAAGTAATGCAATTTTTGAACATTATCAATACTATTATTTTTGTGTATTGCTAAATTGCGCCCACAACTCTTCAACATTTTCTAACCTGGTCTCTATATATTGTTTACTGATCCTATCCTTTGGCGACTTTCTAAAATTAGTTTTAGCTCTTGATAAGCGAGCGTGAATATCATCCTGAATCTTAACATGTGATTGCAAAGACATTTTGAAGTTAGCAATCTAAACAATTTACAAAATAAGTCCGAAATTCTATAAAGATAAATGTTAGCTAATTAATCTGTCTTTAATTTAGAAGTTACCAGTTAATGAAAATTTTATAAAAACGAAAAGTTATAAAAATTTTACAAGTCAATGTAAATAAAGAAAATTTTCTAAGTCTTAAATAGGTATTCAAAAAAAAACAAAAAAAAAACTACAAGTCCAAAAAAGTTTCGAAAATTTTACAAGTCAATGTAAACAAAGAATTTTTTCTAAGTCTCAAATATTCAAAAAAAAAAAAAAAAAAAAACTACAAGTCCAAAAATGTTTTGAAAATTTTACAAGTCAATGTAAACAAAGAATTATTTCTAAGTCTCAAATATTTCAAAAAAAACTACAAGTCCAAATAACTTTCGAAAATTTTACAAGTCAATGTAAACAATGAAATTTTTCTAAGTGTTTGACACATTAAATTCTACTCAAAATCGGGCATAGGTTCCCCGTCTGAACACAATTTGCTTAAAATCTAACTAAGTCTAAACATGCACACATGAAATTATTCTAAGTCTATAAATTACGAATTTAAAGTTAAAGTTAAAATCTTCTTGGAAATAAAGTTCACTTTTGCTTGGCATATAAGAAATTACAAAGTACTCACGATTTTAGGCACTATCACTCACTTCCTTACGACTATAGTCGTCTGCAGCTTGCTTGCTGCTGATTGAAATTCCTTCCTCCGTACCTCCCTTGACTGGATCCGGTATTGCTATTTCCTCTCACCATCCAAGATCACTCAGCAGGAACGTATGGGGTTGATGCTTCTCCGTCCAATTAGGAGAAAACACCTGATATGCTATTGTAGCCCTTGCTACATCCGGCTCGAAGGACCATGAAAAACCCGTTACCTTGCGGGTTTTGAGATGGGGTGCTTGAATAAAAAAAATCCAATTTTTTCTCGACAGTGTGGACCAGTAGTACCGACACTGTACCCCAAGTTTATTTCGCAGATGTTTGCTTACACCATTGAATACAAATTACAGGTGGTTGTAGTGGTTACAAAAATATTTTATGCTAAGACCCTATATTAATCGCGGAGAATCTTAACACCGCGATTCAGAAATCGATCGCAATGGTACAACGCCATCTAGTGACGCGTATACAAACTAAATTCGACAATTGTCATTGCGATCGCTTTGGTTTACAATTCTAACGCTACAATAATGCTACACGGTTCAACAACGATTGCGGTCTTTTATTCCCAAACGTTCTCAGGTTAAACCTCCAAACCAATTCAAACGTTCAATTTCGTAAAAATATGCCCGTCTGTACCATTACCCACGGCTCTTTTCCTATCACAAATCCAACCGGTTGTGACCATAAAAATGACACATGTTACTTCAACTTTCTCTTAACCAGACACCATATATCAGGAGCAAACTAGATCCCTACGCCCGTGCCCATTCGTGCATTTCAGATTTATGTATACATCTGACGATTTTGAATGCTGGTATACATACGTACATATTCTTGCGGTCGTCCACTTAATCTTCGTACTAGTTCTGATTTATGGTGGTGATTTTTGATTATTTTTTAGGGAGATCGAATAGTCTAAAGTTGAGTCTTTGAATTAAAAATGGAGAAAGGTTTTAGCTATAGAAAGTATATGAATTGAAAAATTCACATTGGTACTTCCCCGTGCCTTTTTTGAAATAGAAGAAATTTTGAATCATAATATCGCAATCTGATTTCAAGGAATAAAGTCTTCGAAACTATTAAAATAAAAATAAAAATAAAAAAAACATTAGAAGTGTAACATAAACGCAAAAAAAGTATACCATTTACTAACTAATTCTACACATGAACTAAAATCAACACTGAAACTGGTGAATCTTTCAACCCTCAGCATGCCTGGTAATGTCTGTCAAACCCATCTCGGAGACTTTAATTTTTATAAATAATGTCAATAAAAAAATTATGTTTAATTTCACGTTAAAATATGACCTAAAGTTTAATTAAATAAGCAGTATTTTATTCTAATTTAACCCTATCACTGATATCAAGTTTAATTATAAAATAATTACAACCCGGTCGAGCTAAGTTTGCACCTGATGACTATTTACTCTTAAAATCTGGGTCTGACAGACCCACAAAGAATATCATGTAGCCAGTGTTGGCTACCAGGCATGCCAACGGTTAAATGAACCGAGCAAAACTTCGTGCATTTGATAATAAATAATATAAATCTGAAATATGTTAGGTTTATGGAGAATTCTTTCGCATCGGGCGATACGCGATCAAACTTTGACACTTGTATAAAACATGGTCGAAGTTTTTTGTTCATGTCTAAAGAGCAGATGAATAACGTCTAAAATATTACTGGGTTTAGTGAAACTTTTGCGAGTGGAAGTGCTTTTTGATAGCAAAAACAAAATGTTGTTAATGTTAATAATATTGCGAATTGAGTTGCTACGAATAATTTTCCCTTTTTTTTGGGTCGGGATGGGTAATCCTGATGGGTGTCTCACGTCCTGGGGAGGCAGAGGGGTTTGACAGACTCTTGCTGACTAAGCCTGGCCGCACGCATGACACAGACCACTACCACAAAACGCCGCCATCAAACTATAGTTATATTCATACATTTTATATGGACTCGTCGAACACGGTTGACGTACGGTCGCTACAATGTAGCTTCTAGCTTCGAGTGGCGGCCTTTATTATTTATAATTTAGGTGGACTATCTCAGTCTGCAAGAACCCCTGTGTCGGGTTGTACATATAGGGCACGCCGCTGCTGGTGGCAAGTCCCGTGTTGAAGGAGTGGCTGGAGAGGCATCACGGTGCCCTCACCTTCCGGATGACGCAGGTACTTTCAGGACAAAGAATGCTTCGGGAAGTACCTGTGCAGCATAGGCCGGGAGACGTTGATTAGGTGCCATCATTGTCGGAGCTGCCCCGAGGTCACATACATTGCGCTGTTTATACATCTATACTAATATTATAAAGCTGCAGTGTTTGTTTGTTTGTTTATTTGTTTGAACGCGCTAATCTCTGAAACTACTGGTCCGATTTGAAAAAATCTTTCAGTGTTAGATAGAGTAGTTATCGAGAAAGAGTATAGGCTATATACCATCACGCTACGACCTACGGAGCAGTAACCAAAGACGTTGGTGTAACCGCGGCCGACAGCTGGTTGAATAATATTTACTTTAGTTTACTGACATATTCCAATTACAGTATAAAGCAGTAACAAGTACAGGTAAGATTATATCGGTCACAATACAGAACCTTGGCATTCTAAAATAATGCAAGACACGTTCAAGCCACTTATAGTTGGCTACCTTCCAAAAGCACTAACGTACCGGAAGCTGGATGTAAATATTTTTCAATTAAGTTTTTGTACTGCGCTTACTCTCGTACGCTCGCCGTACGATACATTACATACACGTTTAAGTGGTTGTAAATAAGTAACACTATCGTGCGGAAAAAAGCTTTGAAAAATTTAAAAGTTAGGTAAGTAACGGTGGGTAAAGAACATAACATCACGCCTGTAATCCCCGAAAGGTTAGGCAGAGGTATACCCATTAGTACACCCACATTTCGCCACTTATGTTTTAGTCCCATGTAATAGGGGGCGAGCCTATTGCGTCCCAAACTATATTTCGGCGACACCTGCGCAATGGCTAAGCGAATGGCTGCTGCGCTGCGTATCGCGGGTTCAATTCCCGCACGGATCAAAAATATTTGTATGGCTTACAAATAGTTGTTTTGGGTGCGTATGTAAGCGCTCCCTCGATACTAGAGTAATTAATATTGAGGGTCAACGTTAAAAAAAAAAATAAGAAGAAGAGTCAAAAAAATGGGATAAAAAGGATACACCCTCTGCCTAACCGTTCGGGGATTACAGCCGTGATGATGTTACGTTAAGAAGAAGCGAAAAATAAACTGTAGCGCCGTCTTTCGCACAGCATGTGAACTACAGCTGACAATTCATTCATCGCACAATCAAAGTTGAGCACTACGTTAATATAGTATGCAAAAAAATCCCAACAACAACCGTCGGGCAGTAGCCCACCAGGCAACACCCATCTGGTCGAAGGATCCTCCCTTTTCAACGGAGAATAAGAAACTTTACACCTTGTTCCTCATTATTTATTTATTTTATTTTATTTGTTAGGGACAAAAAACAGTTACACGTTACAATATTAACATTAAGTTTAAGCATATCAGTTAAAAACGCATAACCCACACTATTGTCCACGAAATAACATTGAATTTAAAAGAAATAAGGAAACGGACGCATGCAGAGAAGAAAAGAAGACCCGAAAGGTCACACCAACCAACCCTGGACAACGCTCACCTTCCAAAGTAGGAAGTAAGTAGGTTCCATTACTCTGAAAATCTTTCAAACTCTAGTCATACTATGCATTTTATAAACCTCATCAATATCCAGTTCATTACAGCGTCAGGCTCGATCCTTCTCAACTCCACAGCACAAGTCACTAAGCCTTTCATCAAAATAGAAATCTTCATAAAAAATACTTAAGCTGACGCCAAGTTTAACAAGACCCATTTTTGTAAACTTCATAATGAAAGCCTCTTTATGTGAAACAAGGAACAAGAAAGTTTCCGATGTACCTCCGCCTACGATAGACAAGGAAAGTTGTAAACAATAGGTGATTCTGAGACTAACAGCATAATAATACCAGCCTGTTATTGTTTACTGCAGGGCAAAGGCTTCTTCTTAAACACAGAAGGCACGAGCTTATTACTTATATCACTACGCTTGCTCAAGGCGAGTTAATGACTTCAATAGTGACAAAGATTGAAAAGAGTATGCTTACATAGTTTGGTCATGTTAAGAGGATGAGTAAAAGGCGATTAACAAAAAGAATGTATATTATTATTATTATTATCTAAACAACCAACACATCGCCATCTGATCCCAAACTAGGCAGAGCATATACTATGGTAACCAGACAACTGATAAATATACTTATATTTATTTCTAAACACATAGGTACATATCATAGATAAATTACACCCAGACACAGAACAAATCATCGTGCTCATCACACAAAGATTTGTCCTGGGTGGGAATCGAACCCACGACCTCCGTCCTAGCAGTCAGGGTCACTAACTACTAGACCAGCAGGCCAGTCGAATATGGCCAGTTGAATATGGCCGTTAGGAGTGGCAACGCAGGTAAATGACGCCCTAGGAAGACCTACACTGGCCTCATTGGTGAGGTTCTTCAGAAAGGTCGGGTGCGCAGTAGTCGTAACTGGCGTGCTTGTATGAACGTGGACGAGGCGAAAGGAATATGTAAGGATCGTAGCAGGTGGCGTCCTGTGATTTCTGCCATAGGAAAAAGGTGTGTGTTTATGTATGTAGGTATTGTAGATGTATCATCGATAGGAAAAGAAGAAGAAGCCATCCCTGTACCAGGCCATCACGACACTATAGACGTATTAGAATATGAGCATGTTTTAAAGACAGACGTACAAGCATTATTAGATTTAGTGAACGGTATCTTGTTTGACTGCCTCGTTGGTCTAGTGGTCGCAAAGCGCGACTACTGAGCATGAGTTCTTGGGTTCGATTCCCAGGTCAGGCAGTTTTATTGGGTTTTTCCAACAGGAATTTCTCTTGGCTTTCAGTTGATGGCAATAGGCTTGCCCCCTATTACATGGGGCTTGAACGTAACTGGCGAAATGTGGGTGTACTAATGGGTACACCTCTGCCTAACCCTTCGGGGATTACAGGCGTGATGTTATGTTTATGTTATGTATCTTGTTTGGCTTGAGAAAGACTCGGGGTTCATTTAAAGGAACGGCTGAGTTGATAAATGAATTGGTTTCTTTTGTAAAGGATGGGTTGTTTAAAAGTAATGAGTTTAAAAGAACATGGGCTCTAGCTTTTAGCGAGACCTGTGTCTAGAATAATAAATTATTTGCTTTAAGTTACAGCTCGAATATTTGCCGATATTATAGCCGATATACCTGGGAACTTCTAGTTACAAAATTGAAGGATTTATATAAATAGTTTTAAGTATTAAAAGCCCGGTTGATGGCAATAGGCTCGCCCCTATTACATGGGACTAAAAACATAACTGGCGAAATGTGGGTGTACTAATGGGTGCACCTCTGCCTAACTCTTCGGGGATTACAGGCGTGATGTTATGTTTATGTATTAAAAGTCAAATCAAATCATTTATTCCTTTGCAAACATGTGTAAATTTGTACATAGATGTTGTCCTTAAGTTAGTTCTCTATTTTCTGTCATCACATGGGCATTTAAAAATAGTCAATTAATATTTTTTTTAAATAACATTAGAATATTAATAAAAATACCATAATTATTTAACATATTTTTTCTTCTATTTTTTTGTGCTTAAATTGTATTAATATCTCCATAGCCAAAGTGTTATTGGGATTTTCCATCAGATATTTTAGAGTAGCTACCTGGGAGTCTGGTTTTGTGTTCGGTTGATGGCAAAAGGCTCGCCCCCTATTACACGGTTCAGCCATCTATCGGGCAGTGACAAAAAGGAATGTCACACTGCAACTGTTTTAATATTTTATGTAAAAAGAGTAGTTAGTATATAGAGCACTAGATGGCACTTTTTATTTACGTCGGGAAAATAGATCGCGGTGTTAAGATTCTCCGCCGATTTTATATAGCTTCATATTTTAGAGTTCAATTTTGTACATTAAATTACTTAGTGTTACCAAGGGTTTTATTTCTGAAGTCAGCCTATAATACGTTGGGAAACAATCAGATAGTGTCATTAGTGATCCTCACGAAGCCCGAGGGTTCACATGACCTATCTGACACCAGCTCGCAAGGTGAGCGAGCACCATAAACTCTCACGAAGCCCGAGGGTTTAACAAAACCGTACCTGGCGAAATGTGGGTGTACTAACAGGTACACCTCTGCCTAACCCTTCGGGGACTACAGGCGTCATTTATTTAAACCCCTCCTATGTGACGATAAAAACAACAACAATACAATCAAACATGAGTTCTTTAAACAGTAAAAGAGAACCCACGAACACGATTCACATTCGATGTCTCAATTTACAGTAATCAACATCAAAAATGAAGACGTCGCTTTGCTATCCCAGCATGATCGATGCTGCGCCGCGATCTTTTGATATATTTCCTCGAGAGGGTGAATTTTCAAGTGAACGTATTTTGTTAAACTTAAAGCGTGTTTTGATGGCCTACTTCGTGTGATCGCGTCAAAAAGGCTTTTGTTGAAATATAGAATTGTTGGTACGAGATCCTGGTGTCGTCTGACCTTTTTCATGTTAGTATGGCAGAAATTTTCAAGGCAGATAAGAGTATAATTATTATTTAAAATGTATGCATACTTGCATGATAGGACTTGCTTGACTACCTCATTGGTGCAGTGGTCGCAAGCGCGACTGCTGTGCATGAGGTCTTGGGTTCGATTCCCAGGTCGGGCAAAGTGTTATTGGGATTTTCCATCAGGAATTTCTCAGTAGCAGCCTCGGAGTCTGGATTTGTGCCCGGTTGATGGCAATAGGTTCGCCCCCTATTACATGGGACTAAAAACATAACTGGCGAAATGTGGGTGTACTAATGGGTACACTTCTGCCTAACCCTTCGGGGATTACAGGCGTGATGTTATGTTTACTTGCATGATAGGCAGTTATACAAGCAGCTAACTTACAACTCTAATTTGGGATTGAACAAGTTTATTGTAACCTCTTGTAAGGGACAAAGACCGTAATTTCTTAATACTATAACCTAGCTAGGAAAGCGGAACTTCACCATTTGAACCATGTCAATAATGTAGTGATTATAATTGCCAGGGTTAAAACTCATACATTAAGTATGTGTATGCCTCATGTACTACAATCTCCTTTTTCTACATCTACACTAATATGAGGAAAAAAATGTTTTTTTGTTTGTTTGTAATAGATAAACTCAAAAACTACTGGACCGATATTAAAAATTCTTTCACCATAAGAAAGATACGTTATCTGCGAGTAACATAGGCTATATTTTATTTTACTTTTGCGCGGACGAAGTCGCGGGCAAAAGCTGGTATGAAATAAAAATTATTGTTATTATATTATATTTTAATTTGTTTTTTAAAATACCCACCATTATTAACAAACACTAAATCATTTAAAAAAGAAAAGAAAAATATGTGGGATAAAATCTTTTCCTTATATTTGAAATCAAAAAGAAAGCACCCCAAAATGTAGACTGAAATAAGTTTCTACATGATTTAGGTAAAAAGATATTCAGGGCAACGACTAATGTTAGCTTAAAATAGGGTTACCCGAATCACAACTCTAATGCGAACATTATTCGATTCCAAAGTTTTTGCGTTCCTTTTGTAGGCACCAATAATAGTATTACAAGCTTTCTTCTATCAGATAATAATATAGTAATAGTAAAAAGTTTTGTTTGCTTGTATATTTGTGTAAACGTGATAATCTGTACTACGTGTCGGCTTGGAAAAATTGTTTTTTTATATGAGAGCCAAATTACATACATAAATACATAAATTACATATTATCCCCGAAGAGTTAGGCCGAGGTACTGTACCCATTAACTAATCCCACATTTCGCCAGTTATGTTTTAAGTCCCATGTAATAGGGGGCAAGCCTATTGCCATTGACCGGGCACAAATTCAGACTCCGAGGCTGCTACTGAGAAATAGAAAAACCCAATAACACTTTGCCCGACCTGAAAACCAAGACCTCGCGCTCAGCACGCTTTGATGACTACTAGAACAACGAGGCAGTATAGCCAAATAATAAGGAATAATTTATAGGCGATAAAATATAACGTTATGACTCACGAGAGCGAAATAACCACGCGTACAGCGTCGCAGGGAGCACTCTAAGTTGCTTCAGATTTAAAACACACCCCTTTGATCACCATCATTATACCAAGAAAACAAAAAACAAAAGACGAATCGCAATCAATAACACAAAACAACAAGAACAAAACCTTTGTGTCATCAAAAAATTCCGGAAATCTCATTCTGTCCAGTTATTTCTACTCTCGTAACTCTGTGAACTGTAGTCGCGACATTTTCAGCTTTCAACAAAGACCCCCCACTTCGGACTCTCTTCCGGCATTTGGAAAACTTTTATTGGCCTTATCTGACAGACACTAATGGGATTAGGAGGAGCAAGTAACTTTCCTAATTTATTGACAGGGTTACCTTCATTAACTTGAGATTGCCTTGACTTTTACAGTGAGATAAGATCGGTCAAAGTTTTAGATGTCACTTTGGTAAAATGTACCCTGCTTAAAGAATACCTGACTATCTTATAGATTAGGACTGCTCATTTGGTCTCGTAGCTTTAAAGTCGACTGTTTGGCGTGAATGCCTGCGTTCCAAGGTCGGGCAAAAAGCGTCATGGAATTTTTGACCATAATGTGTATGTGAAAAGGATCTTTTTTTTAAGGATGGCAAATCACCAAATGACTCTTTCGCCCTGGGCGGAGCGGAAGGTCAGACTTTTCCTGACTCAAACCCATCATCCGTGTTCCTACTAGTGCTAGTAAAAAGGGTCTGAGTTAAAAAGATGCAGTTTTCCATTCACCATCTTTCAGAAGGCTGTCATAAAAGACATAAACTTAAATAAAATTAAAGAGTGAGTGAAATAACATCAAAATATATCTCATGTAATTTCATTAAAGATAGGAAGCCTTTGAATAATTATTCCAGAAATAAACAATTTCCTTCGAAACTTCAACCATCATTATAATTCATTCTCACATTATAATTCCGGGATGAACATAACCCCAAATCTTGAAACTCTACGCTAAAACCATTAAATCTAACCACCTCTTGAATAAAAACAAAAACCACGTAATCTTGTTAAGGGAATTTTAACAATTATTGCTATTGTTATCACAGTATCAAATTAATATTAGACCTTTAGCAATACTTGCGACACAGTCTAAACTAATTCCTTACAGAAAAATGGTCATACTGATCAATTTCCATAAATGATTGTAGATTTTTTTTACGCTGTGGTCGAATAGAAAGAGAAGAACAAATTCTGGCAATTCACTGAGTTTGTAAGTGGATCCCTTTTTATGATAATAATGTCTGTTTAAAATGGCATAAAGTTTCTGCATCGCCTTATCTTTGGTCGCTTGTTTGATAATTTATTCAGTGATGGTAAGTGGGGTTGGAACTTTCTCTGGATGGTCGGGAATTGCTCAAGGTTTTTTTGCGTGTAAAATAATTCAACAAGCTATAATCATGAAAGTTGTAGATATCTTTGAAAGATTAAAGGTTCTGCGTGTTGTATGAGATGCTCAAAATTAATATTTATAAACCAGCCTTGTCATAATGGCCCAGTGGTTAAGGCGCTTCATTGACATTGGTGAAGGAAAATATCTTGAGGAAAGCTGAACTTATAATAAATGTAAGTCTGAAATCGCCAAGCATCCTTGGGCAAGCATGGTGATCAATGCTCGTGCCTTCTCTGTATGAGAGGAAGTCTTTGCCTTGCCATGGAACAATAACAGGCTGGTATTATAATTAAACCCACCAATAGTACGATGGGCATAAATCATGCCAACAAACAAAAACCTATAAGATTTTGTTTAACTTAAATCGTGTGCGATAAAATAGAAATGGGGGGAAGTCGCTGGCTGAAGGTCATGATTAAAATATAACAGCTATCTATATTCTAAAGAAGAATATATTATATTTTACTTACCCTACACTACTACTTACGTACTTTCTAAAGTTTATCTTGGACATCACTGACATCGGGAGACCTGGACTTACTGTTCCACTCAAACCATGTCAGAGGCCCTTAAGACGGTTTAGAAACTATGACACTAGGGTGTGTGGGGTCGTAAGACCTTACTGCCCACACGATAAAGAAGAAGACTCACCCTACAAATAAAAAAATAAAAATATACAAACCAAACTAATCTTGTCTATAATCTAACGAATTTATCGAAAGCAAAAAACAGAGTCCCTACCCTTCCAATAATATATATCAGAAAAGATAACTACGTTATCTTCAGATTCCCGCGTAAAATGGGCCGGGCGACATTTTAAATCTATTTCGCTCCACAAGATGGCTGCCAGTTGATTATCGACGGCGATAGTAATAGTAAAAAAGGATTTTTGTGTGTACGAACTTTCTTGAAATGTTTTTGAGGCATTCTGAATGTTTATAGTTCAATGGACTTGAAATAATGATGACGGACTCCTGAAAGTCGATTCCAGTATTTCAGAATCTAGTCGCAATCTCATCTTGGTGACAATCAATGTCTAAACTTAGGTAGATGAGAGGCATTCATGAAACACTATTAGACGAGAGGCATTTATGGTCCGCTCCCAGGTAGTCCCAGTAGCGTGATGTTATATAGTCTATACTATTCCTTATAAACCTGGCTATCATAATCAACAAGATTGAAGAATGCGGAGTGCATAGAATGAGGAGT
This sequence comes from Hoplodrina ambigua, assembly GCA_949774945.1. Classification (NCBI taxonomy): domain Eukaryota; kingdom Metazoa; phylum Arthropoda; class Insecta; order Lepidoptera; family Noctuidae; genus Hoplodrina; species Hoplodrina ambigua. The sequence continues at coordinate 14,933,201 of OX458968.1, forward strand.
GGAGGCAGGCCTTTGCCAAGGAAGAACAGAATAGGCTACCAACAAAAACAAAACACGTAGGATATTATCTACCCCGCTTTTGTGTTTCCGTGGGATAATCTTGGACCATGGCTCAATTCTAAAGTCAAGATGAAGTCACGGATAAAAACTAGTATTAGTGTAAGGCCAGCTAGGTTTCCTCACAATTTTTTCATTGATTTACGTCCTAGATAAACTTTAAAAGTACATTATCAAATGTAAAAAGGCACATTGGTACTTGTGTAAATTGTAAACCCACTACTTGGTGCTTAAGACGCGATATTTATACAGTTTGCATTAATTCAAGGTAGTATCAAATTATTCTAAGTTTCATAACTGTCTAATACTTGCCTTAACACTATTTAATGCTACATAAAGCAATAATCTCACGTGTTCCATATTCAAGAAGTTTCGTAATTAATTAGGGAACGTTGTTCAAGTCTGCCTGGAGTGTTATAATATATTATTTTGCTCTCAAGTGTTGCACTAGGTTGCTTGCGTACGAAGACTTGCACTAATGTTAGCCGACCCCTTGAGTATGGCTTGTTATTTCTTTTCTATTTTATTTTTGTTTAAAATGTTCTCTATATTTTTAATCGTTATTTTGGGATCGGCTTCCAGTCTATATATGACCTTCGACTGTCTATATGACCTCCAATACCCAGTAACTGGATAATAACATACCCATTGATAAATCTGGTTGTCACACTTTCGGGTTTCTGACGACCCGTAATGACTATCAAAGATTTACGTATGACCGCGGGGACCAACGACTTATCGTGCTTTCCGAGGCACGGTGGAGTCTCAGCGTGTAGATGGTCACTCATCTACGGACCAACCCCGGCAAACGTAGCTTAACCTGAGTAATCGACCCGTGTGGCTGTTATTACTTAACCACGAGCACCTCTATGTTAAGCAAAAGGTAATGTACAATCCGGGCAAGTACCAATGGGACTTTTTCAATTCATATATACTTTCTAAAGTTTATCTTGGATACGAGTATCACTGACATCGGTGAAGGAAAACATCGTGAGGAAACCTAGACTTATATAATTTAATTTCTGTTCCACTCGAACCATGTCAGAGGCTTTTGAGGCGGTTAAAAAACTCTGATACTAGGGTGTGTGGGGTCATAAGACCTTAATGCCCACACGATAAAGAAATACCTCTATATTCAATCCACTCATCGCCAGCAAAAACGTTTACCTCACACACTACTTCACGCATAGTGTATTGTAAATACATTCAAAGTAAAAGCACATAGTCACACAAAAGAACTATTTAAACGGTCCCTTATATAAAATGCAAAATATACAATCAATGGGAACGCTTCGATCGTCGTAAAATGTAACGCTTACACGAATCGCAAGTAAAATAACATTTCTATTTGGATTTCGTGTTTATAGAACTTATGTTAGGATGTGTTTACACTGGATCGTACGATGTTAAAACATAATCATAACATAAACATCTCGCCCGTAATTCCCGAAAGGTTAGGCAGAGGTGTACCCAATAGTACAGCTACATTACACCAGTAAGTCTCATGTCTAATACATGAGAGGGGCGAGCCTATCGTTATCAACTAGGCACAAATCTAGACTCCGAGGCTGCTACTGAGAAATTCCTGACACAATACTGTTGGCACTGTGTTTAATCTCTTCCCAAGCATCTCAGATTGCCGTCGCTGCGGACTAAGGTCAGAGAAGAGGGAGTGCACCTGTGTTTGCGCACACACTCGTGCACTATAATATCTTCTGCGTACTTCATTGAGATTAGCCACCGTAATCAAAATTAGGTAATGAGAAAAAATGCGCGCTTGTCTAGCGTTTTGTGAAAGCAAAATTTAATTATGTCATTTATTTTGTTTTATTTCTTCGTTTATGTTTTTGTTTTGCTCTATTATTTGTTTTTTTTTTTTTAATAATGTTTTTGTATATTTGTGATTTGTTTTATTGTTGTTAATGTAATTGGCCTTTGGAAGCCGTATTAACTTAAATAAATAAATAAATAATACATTAATTTCATACCATACACAAGAGTCTTCGAGAATCATCGAGACTTTTTTCAATATACTCAAAATTGCGATTTCGAACAAACGTAAAAGGTCCACGTTACCAACCAAGTGTAATTACAGTCAGCCCAACATTTTCATATTTCATTCAACATTACGTACCCAGTGAATACGGGGCTTAACCCTCATATTTACATTACAGTATTGGAAGTAAGAATGGTTAATAGTATGTTTTGTATTGTAAAGGTTTTTGCCTTTTACGGTCTGCTGGGTTTTAAGCGATATTTACACAGACTATTTATTGAAGGTAATGCCTGAAACCTTGTGAAATTATTGGCTGGAAAATGAGGTCTAAATAAGGCTGAAGTTACAGCTGGCAAGAAGAAAAATACTTTTTTGTAAGATTTTATGTTGGTAGTTCTTTGTACTGTCAAGGTTGCAAGCCAAAGTAATCTGGCTGAAATATTTTTTTTCTAAACTCTCAGTTCAAATAATTCCTTATGGAATTCGAATTAAGAAAAATAAGCGAAAAGGTTTTTTTTTATAAAGACAATTTTTTTTACTCTGACTTTTACAATATCTTTAGTAAAAGCCTGTGTTGTCTCTTACATACATTATGAATACACAGTTTGTAGTGTATTATCCTCTGATGACAAAGAGCTAATCTCACAAAGGGATACTACTACAAAAGTTTACGGAGCTTATTGCCATAATTGCTATGATTATCACAAAGCCTTCATAACATCAGTTTGAAAATACGACATTAATAAAAAATCGGCCAAGTGCGAATCAGACACTAAGGGTTCCGTAGATACCAAACATGTTATCTCCTATAAAATATGCGCCATAAACGACCTTTGCTTTGCGCTGCGTTGACTTAGAAGTTTATTTTTTTTACTGCTCCAAGGAGTATGAGACCTGAGTATTTGATTTTCATTTCAGCTTGATACCTCTAAGCGTTGCTGAGAAAAGGGTCTTGACAGACGTACAGACAGACTGACGTACGTATGACGACAACAAAGTGATTTTATAAGGGTTCCGTTTTTGCTGACTGAGGTACGGAACCCTAAAAATAAAATTTATTCCTTGAAATACAATTTTATTGTGGTCTCAACACAAGTACTTACTTTGTAGAGGTCCTATTAGGTAAGCAAATTAATATTTTATTAATGTTTTAATCAAATTGTATAAAATTTACTAAAATATCCTTGAATGGAGAAAGATATTCCCAGGTAGGTATATTTAATTTTCTAAAAAAATAAATATAGCAATAATGAGAAGAACTTGTAACTTTAGGCTTCGCTATTCATTTAGATCCTTTATATAACAATTTGTAATTTAACCTGTAGCTCGCAACTAGAGGAAAATATTTGGCGAAAGTGGACCTAAACTCGATATACATAAGACACACATCATCAAAGGTGCAAACATTATACAAGAATCACTGGAAGAATCACAAAAACTCACACTGAGAAGGGTTGACGTGTTATTTGCAAAGGTCTTGAAAAACTTCAAATTTATTCGACGCCCATGGAATGATATGACAAGAGTGAGTTAGGATTTCATAGCAGAGAAGAATATAATTGGTTTTCGTGAAGATTTGGGATTGAAGGAAATATGATGGGTCAATCCTATCTTGTAGGCACATATTGAAAGTTCCTCTCAAGATCACTGTTGTGAAAGTCAAACTTGAGATATTTTATTTTATTCTAATTTTTATCCGCGACTTCGTCTAAGTAAATGATTGTGTAACACTTTCGTCCCTGGCAAAGTACGCAAAGCTGTTCCTCCTGACCTCTCCCCTCTCGTGTCGCATTGCAGTCCCATCGAACTATGAGAGTGGAGGAACTGAGAGCTCATAGGCAAAGATAGCATGACGTGAGCTGCCGCAAAGATAGCATCGTCAATCAACAGCTCATCTCATGCTCATCATTTCAACGAAGTCCACTGCTGGACATAGGCCTCCCCTAAAGATTGCCTCATTACATCCCGCATCAAGTACCTCAAGCTCACTTTACCAAGGAAGACTTTTGTAGAATAGCACTGCTGCTTCTCTGAGCTTTATCAAAAAAATTGTGAGTACTAAGAATTTCAAAAATGTTTTAAAACTGAAACAAAAGCTCAAATTAAAATTGCTACTTCCAACTCAACATAAAAAAGACACAAAACCCCTAGAGGCAAATTTGTAGCTGCCAACTAAACTTAAAATACAAAGTACAAGACCACAAAGTTCCTATCCAAAAATAAACCCGGAAAATAAAACAGGGGTCCGCTGCTGAAACCAAAATATGTAGGCACCAAACATAAATGTACGGGTTCCGCCTCCAGAGATGTGATGTCACCGCTTCATAATTAATTATTTCATTATAAATTTCACCTAAATCATTAAAAATTCTCCCCGCGCCGTGTTGTCTAATTACTACAGGCGGGTCTGGATCGTAACACAAGCGAGGCTGCTTCTCGCTATATTAAAAAAGAATCATCCAAATCGATTCATAATTGGCGGAGTAATCGTTGAACAAACACACAAAAAAAAAAAAACATACGCGTCGAATTGAGAACCTCCTCCTTTCTGAAGTCGGTTGAAAAATGACGCTATTTATTTTTTGGAATTTCGGAGAAAATATTTTTAGGTTGTTACTATGTTTTAGCTCTGTTCCATATATAAATTATCAACCATTTTATAACACAGAGAGAGATAGAGAGAGTAGAATAGTTTTGTAGCGAATGTTCTCACAATCAATGCTTTCATACAGTGATAGTCTGTTTTAAAGCAGTTTTGGTGTATCCACCGCCTATTGACTAGGAGCTCATAAAACGATTAGCGAATGATTTAAGCAGAAATACCGTAAATAAAAACGTTCAAAATACAGGCGCAATCTCATCTTCGCAACAGTCAAAATCAAAAGCTTGACAAAAATATAAGTAAATAAGTAGTTTAAAAGTTATGAGGGAACAAACAAACATACATACTTACCGGTCAAAATCATAACCCTCCTTTTGGCTTCGCCGTAGTAGATACTAAGATTTAAGAAGAAGAAATGAGAAGGTTCCTAGAAGTTCTTAAAATCCAAATGAATCTGGGGGCCAACCACAAGCTCTTATAACAATATTATTCTAATATTACTTTGCCTTCCACACTGTTGGATTTTCAACGCTCGGATCAGCGCCGAAAGTTGAAAATGCAACAACAGAAATTACAAAGTAATATTAAAATAATATTGTTATAAGAGATGGCGGTAGGCGCCCAGATCTCACCAATCACCTGGCTACCATATCACATTTCAAGATCCGTCGAAAGTCACTGTAAAGTTTTATTACTATCGCAGCAGCTCGTAGGTGTACAACAGACCTAAAGCTCCGCTATTAAACACAGAGGAATTGTTGTATTATTATCTCTGGGGCCATTAATCTTGCACACGTTTGAAACGTTTCATTAAAATCTATTTGCTCTGAGTGTGCACTTCCCTGGATTTTTCTCTGGTAGTTCATTATTTTATGCGCTTGCTTTATTATTATAATAATGGAGTATTCTTTTTTTTTTTTTCTGTTCATTCAAGTACTTGTAGGTAGACTTAACGTCTAGATATTTAAGAAACCTTAAGATAAATTTATCTTAGGCATAAGCTTAACATAATTTTTTTGTACCTACAATCGCTCAGCAATTAAATTAATTATGTCAAACTAATTTATTATGCGTAATGTGTTATATTACTACCGACCAATTATTTAATAATTCTATTTTTTTTCTATATTTTTTTTTTTAAATTTGTAAAAACGACTTTATTTATTGTAATTAATATATACAATATTTACAAACTTAATAATAAAAATAAAATAAAAAACAACCAGAATATAATAAAAAGAGAAACTAAAATTAAATGGCATCAAAAAATTCATCCGCATCGCTGTCTACTGGAAATGTGCCCAAAAGACTGGCCGCATTGCCACGTTGAATGGCAATGCTTAACCTCTGGCCAAGGTAAAAACCAGCCCTTGGGTCACGGGAAGAATCAACCAATCGTTTGGCCAACTCCTTGAAAAGGCCATGGGCACACGGACCCCACGACCCGAGAGTTTCCACCCCAAACGGCTCGAAAATATAGTTACCTGAAAGGGTACTATACTTACTTTTCTATAATAACATTATTCCACACTAATGTGGGTGCGTTTACAAACATATAAACTGACATACTCAATCAACAGACCAACCGGAACAACTACATGTAAGCCATACAAATTACGTGCGGGAATCGAATCCGTGACACGCAGCATAGCAGCAAATCGTTCAGCCACTACGCCAATCATATCGTTAAAATCTAAAGTCATTACAATTGCTTCGGAAATATACGGGTTGATTCGTTTTGACAAAACTAACCCCAATTATGCTAGCATGAGAATTCGAAAGAGAAAGAATTCAATTGTATAAAGTGAAAAACAAAGAGTAGGTACCCAAGAAGTCATTTAATAAATAAAATAAATATCTTGGGACAACTCACACACGGCTATCTGATCCCAAGCTAAGCAGAGCTTGTGTTATGGTAACCAGACAACTGATATACATACTTATATAATTTATAAATACATACATATTATAGATAAATCACACCCAGACACAGAACTAACAATCATGCTCATCACACAAAGTTTGTCCTGGGTGGGAATCGAACCCACGACCTCCGGCTTAGCAGTCAGGGCCATTAACTACTAGACCAACAGGCCCGTCATTTGTAAAAACTTTCTCATTTGCTGTAACAAAAAACGAATTAAAATGTAAGTCATGATTCGCAAGTTACAAACTAATTATGATGTTCCACAAATCTTTTAAAAGTTCAACCATAAACTTTTAGAATGTAAAGATTTCAAGATCTTCCCACCAACTCACCATTGAATAACTTCGTCATCCTACTTCTGCTTCGCCTAATAAAACTTATCGTATGCAGACTGGAGTGAATAGCAAGCAGCAAGTCGATAGAAATTCGCTTTGCATACAAAACTTCTTACGTAGCAAACGCAAGCAAAACTTTGATGCAACTAGGGTTGTATGTGATCGGATAAAGCAGGACGTCGTTAGGCTTTTAGGATACGTGTCCGGTCATATTAGTCTGTTTGTCCGGCTTTTCTTAGGCTTTTTACATTTAATTTATTAGAGGTTCGGTCGATTTAATGATAAAAGTATCGAAAAAATTAGGTGGCGGCATAGTTTTGTTACCGCCGGCGCTTGGTATGGGTATTTTTTCTTATTGTTATTATTTATAACTAAATATGAATAAACGAGAAGGTACTGTTATCCAGTTGCGTTATTTAAACACGCTCTCCAAGTTTATCCATTTGTACATTTTAGTTATCATTTAATGTTTTTTTTTCAACCAACGAAAAAAATCAAAATTGATTTAAAATTAAATCCGGCTGTTTTAGCCAAAAATCTGGCGTAAATCAGATTAAGATTCACGTTCAGATATCTTTATTTCCTCCAACATATTATGTACATATAGTTTTATAGAAAAAGTGCAAGCAAGGTAATACAGGTAGATACATTAAGTTGTGCTAACATTTGCCATAATTATCATGGTGCACAAAAATATTAATACTGATTTATACATACAAAATTGTCACACATAAATGGCTTGTGGTTCGGATTTAGGATCTGCCAACCCTAGATGCAACTGAGGCAAAATTACAAACCAGATGGTACAAAACTTTTTCTCAACACTGCAATCAGACACGGAACCACTCCAAACAATCAGTAACTCGTCCAATTATATTCAGGAGTGTTCTCATTAAGTTTTAATGGGGGGATCTTCAGGAAATCAGTTTAGACAGCTGGATCAGAGCACCGTTTGACCTCTAGCCGTAATTAAATGAGCCCGGATAATCTCACCGTCACTCGGGACCCCGTGGTTGTAATGCAGTTATTTAGTACACCCTACTAGTGGAATAGTGGCTTCTTAAGATTTTTGTCATTAGTTTAAGCCTCTTAAAGACGCATTAGGATTTGTGCTTGCGAAGCAATGAGAAGCAATGTGTTTGGATTCGGGATAAGCTGGTATTAACTTTGTGTTCGAACCACCTTTTCATAAACAGCGATATATTTTAACGAAGTACGTTCTTGGGTTCTATAGGACAACCTCGTAATTGGAAGTGGTGTAAAAAGTCTTAAGTCCAAGACAGAGGTCCACGAAAATCTTTTAATACGTTTGGAATAATTAGAATGCTAATCGGAAAGTCTTGAATTTTGAAGACATACCTATATACATACCATAATGTCTTGAGCTTATTGTTGTAACCTATGGAAAATATTCTTCTAAGCCAAATATTATTTGCACTGGAAAGCGGAGACAACATTTCATGATATCTTTCACTAGTTACGTAATTTCTACATTCTGTGTGTCACATACATATCTAACGACACAAACAATAATAATTTATTACACAGAGACTTTTTACTCTCATTATTATAATTTTATACACGTTTTTTGTTTTTCTGTTTCACGATAAAGTTGATTTACATTCGTAACAAGACACAATTGAAGGTCAAGTTAAAAAACAGCGTCAGGCACAAGTAGTCTGATATTTTTGCTGACATGAGCCTGTTTGGCATTTTTGGGACATGCAATAATGTTTATTTTATGTAGGTATCTTAAATTTTTTTTTGTTATTTTTGTTTTTTTTTTGACTGCCTTGTTGGTCTAATGGTCGCAATCGCGAATGCTGTGCATGAGGTCTTGGGTTCGATTCCCAGGTCAGGCAAAGTGTTTTTGGGTTTTTCCATCAGGAATTTCTCAGTAGCAGCCTCGGAGTCTGGATTTGTGCCCGGTTGACGGCAATAGGCTCGCCCTATTACATCGGACTAAAAAACATAACTGGCGAAATGTGAGTGTACTAATTGGTACACCTCTGCCTAACCCTTCGGGGATTACAGGCGTGATGTTATGTATGTATGTTCATTTTTGTGCTTTTTCTATGACCATACTCTATTCCTCATGAATCTGTCCATCATAATACAAATTCATTTATTCAATCCAACAGGCAGTTCCAAAGATTACTGCATTTAAGCAAATAATAAGCTCTACACCTTTATTTTATTAGTCATTTTTCATGTATTGGTTTTATAAAGATTTATAAAAATTTATCATGGTAGGGGCAAAATCTCTAATCTATTTAATCGTGGTGCCGAGTGCAGCATCTTACCTTCGGTTAAGATAAACTATTAGAAGGTGAATGTACCTACTATTTGCCACTATGTATAAGGTCTGCTCCCTGAAGTTAGCCAATGGACGATAGAAGTTAATTTGGATGAATGGTGAGCATAACATTGGCTGTCAGTTTTCATTTGTACGTTGATTTAGAACTGTTTGGTTTGTATAGTGGAGAATTGATGATCGAAAAGTTATTCTTAAAGATTAGGACAAGTTTTGGTCGTTGTGGAATATTTTTTTGGTTTAGCGTAAGTAGGCTTTGGAGGTTCTTTTACGTGGTAAAGGATGAACACTATGAAAGATAAGGAGATTGTCCAAAAGTGATTTATTTATTTATTTATTTTGTTCAGGTTAACCAACAACTGTTTACACCAGTACACTAGCAACTTAATAATAGATAATAGTTGGATACAATTGCGGGCGCAACAATTAATTATAGGTTAACACCGCTAGCACAGAAAGCAGTGGTAAAATCATTAAATTATTAGATTACAAAATATTCTTAATACAAATGTGAATATAATGCGACTATGAAAAATTAAATTAAATTAGTAGTAAATTAAATTAAATTATATTAATGAATTACTAAACAAAGTGAACTGTGGTGTTAATAAACTTTAAAAATATCCAAATATCCAATTCCATTAACAAACACAAGACATAATCATAAAAAGAAAGAAATAAAAACAAACATATATGTATGTATACATATAACAGAAATAAACAACCGAAATACAAAAAGTGATTGTCTTACGACTGAGACCATGGCGATATTTTTTGGTTTGACGTAATCTTCTAAGGTGTCGTGATAGCACAATGGTCAACACAACTACTGGGCCATGCATGGCCCCTCGCGAATAAGAAGTTATTAAAAGTCACATTGATACTTGCACGTTATACGGTTGGAAAATATGACTCACAACAATTCATAAAGACCAATGTAATTTTTACAAATCACGTATTTACTTTCTTAGTTTATCTTGAATATCACTGATATCGGTGAAGAAAAACAATGTGAGGAAACTTGGTCTTATTTTTAATATAAGTTATAGCAGCCAATCACCGAACTCCCATAAGCAAGCCGAGATCAATACCCTTGCGGTATCTGTATGAGAAGACCTCTTTGAACAATTAGAGGTTAGTATTATTTTTTTTGTTTTTCTTTTTGCCTCATGCGCCGTTTTTTTTTTTTTTTACTGCTGCATCAATGACGATGATTGTGTTTTTAGATAGAAATCTATTGCTCCATATTTTTCCAATGACATCGCAAACCACATTCGTATTAGATTATATCAACAATTTCGTAAACATCCGGCTCAGTGGTTACCGTGTTATTTATCAATCGGGCACGCTATTACATCGTACGGTTCGGATACAAATAGATTTCATATTTTCAGGGGTGACGCGGGGAAAATTGGAAAAAAAATACGTCAGCGGAGAAAAAAATTGGCAAGTCCAAAATATTTCAAACAGGATAAACATTTCAATTCAGGTGAGTTGAACTAAAAGAAATATACAGGATAATTGAAAATATACCCGAAACCTTAAAAGGGGTCATTAATGTACTCATAATTATGAACAACTTTTACTATGGGACCAACCCTGAAATCATGAAAAAAAAAACAGCTGATACATACTTCATACATTAGGATCTTGTTACGTAGCAGTTTTGTAGGGAACAGCTGTTTTTTTTTTGCTAACCCATGGGACAAAGGCGTGAGTTTATGTATGTATGTATGTACTTAACTAAGTAACAGTACATAATAATATTATTATAATGTTTTATTACTAAAGTAGTTACAGCCATAATCTAGCAAAACTGGATACAATTATGTTATCAGTATGTAATTGAGTTCCGACCATCGGTAATGAACGCGTGTTAGTGTATACATGTTATTTGTATTATGTGTTTATTGGAACTAGTTATTACCCGTGACTTTGTCCGTGTGAATATCGATTATTAGATTAAACAGTAATCTATGTCCCTATTTATATTCTATTAAAATGTCGTGATGGCCTAGCCTCTTATGCAATAATCTGTCAATTTATATAATGTACTTTCTAAAGTTTATCTTAGACATTACTGACATCATTCCGTGCCTCGGAAAGCACGTTAAGCTGTTGGTTCCGGCTGTCATACGTAGATCTTTGACAGTCATTACGAGTCGTCAGAAGCTAAAAAAGTCTGACAACCAGTCTTACCTAGGGGTATAGTATTACCCAGTTACTGGGTTGTGGAGGTCAGATAGGCAGTCGCTCCGTTAAAATACTGGTATTCAGCTGCATCCGGTTAGAATAGGAGCCGACCCCAACATAGTTGGGAAAAGGCTAATTATGTCATTATTTATATCCTGAGCTACCTCTTTATCTTTCATGACGATCGATTCAGTAGTTTAGCAATGAAAGCACTACAGACAGATTGACAGATTTACGTTGTCTTTAAAAAAACCTAGATTCTGCCTGCGACTTCGTCTGCTAATAAATCCAAAGTCCTAAATTATCCCACTGGAACACAAAAACGGGATAATTTAGGCCTTACGCTACAAATATAAAAAAATGGGATAAAATTAGGAAGGCTACTAAAAATGGCTAAAGGCTATTATTATTTATAAGAGATCTATAATTGTGTGTGCTAAATCTAGGTCACCTGGTTAAACGTGAAAGAATAACAACCTGTTCGCGTTTATAATAGCATAGATAGTATTTATAGATAGTGGTATATTGTGTTAGGATATTCTCAGAAACGTGTTCTATTAGACTGCCTCGTTGGTCTTGTGGTCGCAAGCGCGACTGCTGTGCTTGAGGTCTTGGGTTCGATTCCCAGGTCGGGCAAAGTGTTATTGGGTTTTTCCATCAGGATTTTCTCAGTAGCAGCCTCGGAGTCTCGATTAGTGCCCGGTTGATGGCAATAGGCTCGCCCCCTATTACATGGGACTAAAAAACATAACTGGCGAAATGTGGGTGCACTAATGGGTACACCTCTGCCTAACCCTATGTATGTGTTCTATTAAATGCGTAGGTGGAATATCTATAACTACATATACATAATGATTAATAGCTATTCATGAACATTATCAGGTTCGAATGAAGCTAAAGAGTAAGTATGGAGTTTCTTGCCCGTTCTTCTCCATACGAAGCTACCTTTTTCAATGGGCAACTAGATTCAATATCATAATTTTTCTTTTCTCTTGTAAATGACGTTCAAAAGTGTATTTTAATGGTCTAATTGAAATAAATGATTTGGCTTTTGATTTTTTTGCTATAACTTTATATTGCTTACAATTTATTTCACTAGCTTTTGACCGCGACTTCGTCCGCGTAAATTTCGGTTAGCGCGGACACGAATTTACGTAAAAAATTACCCATATCCTATCATTTCAATTATTTAGTTAAAATCATGATTCGAAACGACACGTGGCGCCATCTATGTTCATGACAACGTTATTGTGATTTCCCGCGGAAACAGTACTTTTTTTCGAGATTAAACCCTATGTTTGTTCCTGTACACCTGGCAACGTATATTCAAAATTTAGGATGATCGGTTCAGTAGCTTAGGCGTAAAATTTTTTCGCAAGTTAGGATTACCAATTATATTAATTAACATAGAAACAAAACAAAAACTATACAATACAGACAATTCAGTCATAAACCACTATTCACTTTTACTAACATGGAACAGTGGACACCCTTGCATACTGTTTCTCACAGAACATCAGACATAGGCGCTAAATTTTATTCCATACCATCTCTCGAGTCCAACGAAAACCTCAAGTCTTGGTTAAAAATACCCTAGGTTGGAATAACTAGGACGCGCAGTAACAAACTCTTTTGATCAGTCAACTGTGAATCTGTGGCTGTATAAAGGATGAAATAACTTTTAGGGTTGATACTTTTCTGTATAACATTTCTTTGATACGAGTATAATGAGTAAAAAGACACGACGCCGAAAGCAACGTTCTTTCCATCATTGCGATCATACATACATACATAAACTTGCGCCTTTTTCCCACGACGGTGGGCAGAATTCTCAGAACGCTACCTGCTACAATCATCTACGTTCATACATCTCGTCATACAAGCACGCCGGTTACGAGTACTGTACACCTGACCTTTCTGAAGAACCTCACCAATAAGGTCAGTGTAGGTCTCCCTAGGGCGACTCCTCTCTGCGTTGCCACTCACCTTTGCTATTACATTCCTTTTGTTAATCGTCTTTCACTCATCCTCTCAACATGACCGAACAATCTAAGCTTCCCCTTTTCTATCTTTGTCACTACATCCTCTTTTAATCCAATCTTAATCAAATCCAATTTTATTTTTCTTTTATTTATTACTTAACTTTTAATATCCCCACGATTGCTGTACTTCTTCTTTCTGTTATTAGATTTTGAACTCTCGGCGCTGAGCCGAGGATTGAAAATGTAACAGTGCACAAGGCAAAGTAATACTTTTTTACAAGATGGGGGTTGGTCCTCAGATCTTAATAAAAAGGTCTGCCCTCAGAATGACTTTATGCTGTCTATTAGGTCACTTATGGAATGAATATGGGTATATACTGTAAGTATTTTCAAAACCCAGAGTCCAGTAGTTTGTATCTCTAAAATGAACTATAAAGGACAAATATAAGGTTGAATATGGTTTAACCAGCTCGAATCTCTACAGTACTGTCACATAAGAGAAAATATAAGAATCTTACTTAGTAATATAAATGTGAGAGTCTGTGTGTTTGGATGTCTGTTAATCAATCTCGCCTCAACGGCTGAACGGACTTAGAGCAAAGACGTACAGATAGGAGACCCATGGATCATGGGATTCTTTTTATCCCAGCAATAAGTTCCTGTGGGATACTTTCCGACTGTCATGCGGGCGAAGCCACTTGCGAAAGCTAGCTTCATAAATTGTTTTAGATAAAATTTTGGAAATTCAAATACTGCACAGACAAATAAATAAAATTGAACCGTTTGTTTGTAATGTTAAAATAACAGCTTTTTAACAAATGTCTATTAATGTTAACCCAGACCGGTACCTACATATATCAAACAACTAATTTTGTTTTTGTTTTCTGTTTGTTCCAGTTAAACCCTGAAACGGCTGGATCGATTTTGACGAGATGTTTACTGGCAGCTGGGTAGCAGCTGGGAGAAAAAGGGTTCCGTGCAAAAAGATTTAAAGTCCAGCAGAAAACGGACCACCCTGCAGACTAAATCGCGAACATTAACTAGCCTTTACTAAAAGTAGACAACAAAGATATATAAAACAAAATTAGATTAGACAATTCACCAGAATCTCGAACGATTATCATTCTTCTCGATAATCCAGAGGTCGTCAACCCTCAGCAATAACGTGTCACAGGTGTATCGACGTAATTTCATACGTTTGCTCGCGTTCAGCAATGATTACTGAAATAGTGGCTTCATATTCAGGGACCGTATTGGTGATAAAATATACTATTTCATGGATCTAATAGAGGTTGATTCTGCCTAAAGGGTCTTAGGGTCTGAGCTTTACAGTACCTACATTTAGGCCGTTTCTCCGTTGAAATTGCCGAAAACGAACACGACCCTACGATTTGGAAACTCTGTGTAAGTTATTTGTTGTTCGAGGGCTAAATACGATAAAGTGTACTGTATGGCGAACTGCATAATAAAATCGCTTATGTGCACGTGGCCGTCTGTTGACGTCACACTGTAAAATAAAAATTAAACATTGTATAGTAAGCGATCATAAGTGCAGTAGCATGCTAAGGTTTAAATTGCTGTGATCACGCGGTACAGGCCGTGCCTACATTTCTATGTATAAGCGATGTACTACGTGTACCTCAAAATTCGCACATTTTCTATATAATGGTAAATATTGTAACTTTTAATAGTTATTTTCGTTTTGAGGGATCATACACTCAATAATTTAATAAGATACTGGAATTAAATTAATTAACTTACTTACATATCTAACAATAATGTACACTAAAACATATAAAAAATGTGTATTTTAATTAATAGTGTTGTAATGTTTCTAGTAATATTTAAGTGTCTTTAAAACCTAATATTCATATACGACTAGCACATTTGGTATATACCTACTTTACTTCCATTCACGAGCGTCACTCTGTATCTGTGTACCTTTTTATGTCAAATAAAAATTATTTTTAATTTTATTTATTTCTAGAACCTATCAAAACGTAGTACGACTAAGCACAAAATATACCATTAGTTCTACCGATGGAACAGGTATAACAAGTGGGAATAGAGACTCCCACTAGTTGAACTATTTTGTTATATAGTATATCGTAGTACTAGTAAGAACAAAAACTCCCATTAGTTCTACAGTGGAACTGTTTAGTAGAACAAGTGGGAATACAGAAATCCCAATAGTTCTACTATTTTGTTATACCTAACATTGTAGAACTAGTGAGAAAAAAAAAACCCATTAGTTCTACCGTAGAATTGTTGAGTAGAACTAGTGGGAACAAACCCCTGATACAATAGCACGGTCATGGTGTGGTTACTACATCGCATGTAGTAATCACTCATTTCTCACACTAAAAACAAAAGTCACTTTCCAGTCATCATTTCGTACTTTGTCTGATGGGCATTGCAACCTTCACACAAACATTCCCATCTCAACTATCTACCCTCTGACAATACACTTACACGAACTACCTCCCGTAGGTGTTTCCACGTAATCTTCATATGTTTTCGCGCTCTAAGCACAGATTACGGGAATAGTGGCCTCATGTTCACGTATGTAGTAAATCTGTTCGCGCAACCTTAGAATTTTGCACTAGAATTTTGGGAATTTAAATTGGATTTGGAAGTCGAGCTGTATGTAGTCCGGCGAATAAAACATGTACCGTTTAGTTTTGTAACTTTATGATTATTGTGATTCATCATTCTTGACATTATTTGAAGGGTTTGTGTATTTTGGGTTTTTTTTTCCCCTTAATGCATTTTAATGAAGTAAAGAATAAGGATAACTATTTTTACAGGATTTAATCTGGTACGACACTGTAGTTATATACTAAATATATAAGTATTGCGAAGGATTTCTATTCTAAACTCTCTGACAAATCATTATTCGTATTTAGAATTAAAATAAATTATTTTATATGATGACCAATGAACATGAACAGAACATGTAGTTTTCAGCTCCGTTAAGTGTTTTTACACCCATTAAACTACTTCGTTAGAAGTTACAAACACAAAAAAATACAACAGTACTATCTTACATAAACGTTAATCCCCGCTATCATCTCCAAAATGTCTCTGAAGCAGATTCCCAAGGTGAAGGCTTTAGATGAGATTAGACTGTAAAACAACGTTAAGTCAGAACTAAGTCTGCTTTCATTAAGACGTAACTCTTAAGCCCTAAATCCTAGTACTAAGGCCAAGTTCTAAAAGACTTACCTAGTTACTATCTTACACTATTAATACTGAAGCCGACGGAAAATAAAGTATTGCGAACTAAAAGAGTGTATTATGAAGCTGTCTTCCATCTCTGTGTAGGTATTAAAAGAGAAATTTGAAAATTGTACTGGAGCCCATATTTATTTGTGTAAAAGGAAGTTTAAAATTCAAGTCTAAAATATCAGTTAATGAACATTGTCTTCTGTTACTAGTTCCAGAAAAACAAATGGTTGTAATAACAATTAAGAGTAAAGATCCATAATTATTTTGTGTGTAATTAATAATGAAAACAAAAATTATCAATTTTCGCAAAAGACGTCTGTATATACACGACTGCCTGCCTACTGCCTGATAAACGATCAATTAAAGCAGACTTTAAAGTTATATCTAACAATACCAGCCTAATTATTGTCCCAGCAGGCCTAAGACCTCTTCTCATACAGAGAAGGCACGAGCATTGACAACGCTTGCTCAAGGTGGATTGACAATTTCAAACTTATATTAATAGCCTGTAAGTCCAGTTTTCCTTACAATGTATTCCTCTACCGATGTCAGTGATGTCCATATTAAAATTTAATGATAAGTCGAGATGTTATCAAATAAATACATCAACAATTTTGTCATTCAAAGACACTCAAAGTTTGAGCGTCAACTTTACCTATTTCGTCTCAACACGATAATGGGTGCACTCACAGTACGGAGAACCATTGAGTGTGTGTGTGAGGTGGTTAAAAACTTTATGGGATTCGCTGCAGCTGATGCCTCAATTCTTCAATTCCCAGATCAAGGAAGAACTTAACAAATTACATAATACCAAGATTAAACTTCCCCCGCTCGCAATCTTAAAACTATTTCTAGAGCTTACGAATAAATTTAAAAAAGTTCATTGGTTCGAGATTTTTCGCTACAAAGTCTGGTGTTTTACAATTCAAATATAATTCGAAACTTCAAATAAACTGAGTTTTTTTTAAGAATTTAAAACAGTACAGTTCCTGATTTATTGTTGGATTAGTGTTTTGCGATAGTTTTGTATTCGATTGAGTAGTTGGTGGATGTTGAATACGGCGAAGAAAGAAGAGAAAAAATAAATAATAGTAAAATTATTTATTGAGAAATTTGGATTTTAAGGTCATGTTTCACTACGTTACTATTAATAAGGTATATTAAAAAAAACTAGTTTAAATCCGCGACGTTGATTTTTTGTGGGCTTTTATTATTTCACGCGGTGCATTAATTATTTTTCTAAAATAAAAGTAGCTAAAGTAACTCCTTATAACATCATCTATCTGCTGATGAAAGGCCATGAAAATCAGTTCAGCCGTTTCGGAGATCAACAGAACAAACATGATTTATTGTTATTAGTCTCGTATATGCATGCATTTATAGTATGCATTTTGTAAAAACAAAAACATTTTAATTTGTTCTGAAAATGTATTGGTGAAACAGAATTAACATTTCTGCCAAATAATTAATCGGAAGAACTAATAAAAGCTCTAAGTCTAAAATTAAAAAATAGAGTCTCAAAAAACCCAAGGATTCGTAAATGATCGTACTTTAAAAGTACAAAAACCAAAATTAAACTCTCGACCAACCCGAAACCCCAAAAGTTAAACAACCCTCAAAGAAAAATTTTACCGCGGCTCACTTCATGATTTCCAACTCAAATGTTTCCATTGTACTTTGTTGGTAAAAATTGCGGCCATTTTACTTTATGAGGAAAAAGTGATCCGAGCCATGAACAACCGCTTTCTTGGGGTGTGGTGAAACATTTCTCAGCTTTACGTACGATATATTATCGTGTCCTTTTGGGATTCCCCCTAATATATAGCGCGAGCTGATTGTTTTGGGTTTTATTTGGGTATATCGCGGTAGGTCCCGAAGCCTCTTGAAATAGATTTTCGAAGATTTTTATAAACGAACGAAGATTTTTATAAATGAATGAAGATTTTTATAAATGAACTGTTTCTTAGTGACGATGAATTTGATGGGAACTACGAAATTGTTTTCGGGACTCCAATTCAACTTTCAAGCTTCTCTTTATATAGAGAGGTTGATGATCTAATGATGCGGGTTGTAAAAAGCCACTTTTAACTATTTTTACTGGCCATCAAAATAAGTAACAATGAGCAACTAGATGCAAACCTTTTTTTTTATGTGACGTTCAAAAGTGCCTTATATTGGCCTAATTGAAATAAATGATTTGACTTTGACTTTGACATTGAAATTTATGTACCAACTTTGCGCAGAGGCAATATCGTAACCAATGAGGTTAATCTGCGGTGCGATTATTGCTATTTGAAAAAAAAAACTTTATGTCTACCTAATGTTATTGGTGTACTTAATTGAACTTAGTTTCAAAACGACAAAAAATATTGAAGGTTCAAAATATGGTCAATACAAAAAAAAAAACCCGCAATATGATAGGAACAACTTGTAACGATCGGCTTTGATCATTGTTGATCATTTTATTTTTACACACCCTTTATACTTCATTACATAAAAAAAAAACATTAATATTCAAAAACGAGGTATATCTGTTCAACTAATTGGGCCTGAAAAAATATGATAACAAGCTCTTTGAAGTCTGAGCCAACACAAACAAATCAGCGTAATAAGAAACAAAATGTTTCTCTTATCCGCTACACGTGTTCTGAAGCTAAGATATAAATGGAAATAACTCTAGAATATTTATGGAATTTACTTCAATTGGACCAACAGCCTTCTTTTAATTCACTGAGGAAAAACACTTACCACGATCTTAAATTCTGCCTAATGGCTTGTCACCACTTAAAATCCAGGGAGAGATTCGAAATGTGGGTGTTACGTGTTATCCTATAAATTAAGTATGGAGTTCCTCGCCTATTTCTTCTCTAGCGAAACTACATTTTCAGTAGCAACTAGATTCAATTCTTTTTTCTTGTGTAAGACGTTTAAAAATGCTTTTGAATGTCATCGAAAAATTCCTCCGTATCGCCGTCAATTGGTAATATGTCCAAAAGCTAACGGCATTACCTCGTTGGATAGCAATGCTTTAGTCTCCGGTCAAGGCAAACGCCAGCTGTGCTCTGTTATTCAATCATGGAAGTGTCAACCAAACGTTTGGACCCCACGGCTCGAAGATCAGAGTGACCGCCACCATGATTCGCGCACAATAGTTTACCATCAAGGACTAAGTGCGGAAACACCCCATGACAGATAGATGGATTGAAAATATGGTGTAATTAAAAATATATATATATGACTTTGGAAAATCAGACCCTTTTAGATTTAATTTTTCAATCATCAGATAACTCTTAACGTAGGAATAAATATGGCGGTTTGAAAGCTTTTGTATGGAAAATATGCCTAACTTTCATATTTATTCTCTGGATTTATCTGACACACATAACATAACATAACAAAACATCACGCCTGTAATCCCCGAAGGGTTAGACAGAGGTGTACCCATTAGTACACCCACATTTCGCCAGTTATGTTTTTAGTCCCATGTAATAGGGGGCGAGCCTATTGCCATCTAGCGGGCACAAATCCAGACTCCGAGACTGCTACTGAGAAATTCCTGATGAAAAAACCCAATAACACTGCTCGACCTGGGAATCGAACCCAAGACCTCATGCACAGCAGTCGCGCTTGCGACCACTAGACCAACGAGGCAGTCAAAAGTTATTTGACTATTGAAAAATCAGCTCTTTGTAAAATTCAGTAAGTAAGTACCTATTCGTAGTTGATTAATATTTTACATACAATTCATTTAGCATTGTCAACGCTAGTAACTAAATTATTCAACACGAAATAATGGACGGATGCCTTCCGGCAGACATGTCCCATTTTACTGTAGATATAGATTTTCGGATCATGTTTTACCGATGATGACACAGAATATTTCGTTTTTCGTTCTATCAATATGTAGTGGAAATTCAAGTACTTTCCGCTGACAACGATGGATCTGGTAGCCGACGGCTAAATACTGTTATTTATAAATTATGTGAATGTCAATATTTATTATGTACTTTGTACGTTTGGGAATCTGTCCTGTTTAATTAAAAAGCAAAAGCAAAGTAAAGTCAAAGCATTTATCCATACTTAATATTGTAAATGCGAAAGTGTGTATGTCTGTTAACTCTTCACGCTTAAACCGCTGAACCGATTTAGGTGAAATTTTGTATGGAAATAGTTTAAGACCCGGGAAAGGACATAGAATAGTTTTTAACCCGGAAATCACCCCCTGAGGGGGTGAAAAGGGGGGTAGAAGATTGTATGCAAGTACGATATAAACAAGTTCCACGCGGACGTTGTCGCGGGCAAAAGCTAGTCCAAAATAAACCATTTACAGTCTCTTTTGAATTGTCAAGGAGTTGGTCAGTTAGTCATACTGTTGAAGGATAATCGTTTCAAAACGTAGGTGGTCTTTATGGAGAAGACGAGCAGGTGACTCCGCGGACACTCTTTTCAATTAAGTTTCTACAAAAGGCTGGTCACATTAATCTTGTTACTTCTGTATTTGAAAACAATGTTGGTGAATAGCATTATAACCAATTAATAAAATAAAAAATGTATATTGTTGGAATTCCGCCTTGGCATAATGTTCTATCTTTCTTCCAAATTGCATGCGAGGTGATCAATGCTCGTGTCTTCTCTGTATAATAAGGCGCTTGGCACACGGAGCAACTTAAGTTGAGGCAACTGGCAACTCTTTAAAAGTTTCCTGTAAAAGTTGATAGTTGCTATAACGTTGCCGGTTGCCGAACTTTTTGGCAATTTGTAGCGACACTGGCATTACCGGGCACATGGAGAGGGAGGGAGGTTGTGAAATAGCCCGAACCGTTGCGCTTGACGGTTGAAGAAACCGGCAACTATAAAAACCGGTACAGTATTTAAAAGTTGCTAGTTGCGGCAACTAGCAACTAACTTAGTCATCGATTGCAGCAACTGAAAACTGTTGTCGATTGCCGCAACTCAAACCGAAACTCGAGTTGCTCTGTGTGCGCAGTCCAATTGAAATGTATGTAAACAGCTAGTTGCCAGTTGCCAGCTGCTGTAGTCCTTAGGGGTCCTTAGGGCCTTAGAGGCCTTTGCCCTGCAGGGAGACTATAATGGGCTGGTATTCTTTTCTTCCAAATTCTTTAATTTCATGTGACCTGTACAAGTGTACACGTGGTAGTTTGCGTCAAGGTTATAATTTAATTTGTTTCAAGTGGAAGTATATTTTTCCTCAAAACGATTATTATCTGTCCCGGTAAAGAGATTTGTTTTTCAGTGTTTCAAGATAAAATAATTATTAAGCTTTGTTGTAATTTTCGGAACATAACAGAACATCACGCCTGTAATCCCTAAAGGGTTATGCAGAGGTGTACCCATAAATACACCCACATTCCGCCAGTCATGTTTAAGTCCCATGTTATAGGGGGCGAGCCTATTGCCATCGACCGGGTACAAATCCAGACTCCTAGGCTGAAATTGAGAAATTCCTGCTGGAAAAACTCAATAACACTTTGCCCGACCTAGGAATCGAACCTAAGACCTCATGCTCAGCAGTCGCGCTTTGAGGCTACTAGATCACTGAAGTAAGTAAGTAATTTACCCAGTAATTTTGTGAACTGCAAGTTCTTAAAAGTAGTAGCAAATTAATAGGCTCGCCCCCTATTACATGGTGCTTAAACATAACTGGCGAATGTGGGTGTACTAATGGGTACACCTATGCCTAACCCTTCGGGGATTACAGGCGGCGAGTTATGTTATGTTAGAAATAGTAAAGCTCTTTGTGAAGGAGTGCCTCTTGGGATATACAACCACTATACATATTTCTGCCACAAAGCAGCGATTCTGTCTTCCGGGTTGAAGGGTATGGGTTCCGGAGTAATGACAGACACGTGAGACATCTTAGCTTTGTCTTTGGGTTAGTAACATATTTGCGTGACCTCTGGTATGACAGATATCTATAAACAACGGTCGCCACTTAACGTCAAACAGGTCGTCGGCTTGTTTGCCATACACAATGATTCAAATAAACAACAACTCAAATAAAAATATTTTATTATTATCATTCATCATTTCAGCCGAATGACGTCCGCTGCTGGACATAGGCCTCTCCTAAATATAGCCAGTATATAGTATCTAGCAGATTCCCGCAAACTTCACCAGGTTACCGACACACCTTCTCACAGTGCGCTTTCTGGTAGGTACCTGGTCGCTATTAATAACAAATATCTATTTAACACCTAATCTTTCTACCAGTTAAGCATGTGGAATGCCATAAAATAATTGAGTTGGCATATTCATAAAATAAACACTTGTAAATAATTAGTTACAAAGTATAATAATTTTACAAAGTAAGTACAAATTATAAATAAGAAAAGAGGAAGGAAGATAGTTAATAATAGTAATATAGGAAGCTTCTAGGCATCAAAATATTTTTCCGTATCGCTGTCAATGGCGCAAGTGCCCAAAAGGCTGACAGCATTGCCACGTTGTAAGGCAATGCTGATTCTTTGGCTCAAGAAAAGGGATAGCCTTCTGGCCATGTGAACAGTCGTCTCTCTAACAAGGTGAGCGCTCGAACTCCACGGCCTAAGTGTTTCAAACCCAAACGGCTCAAAGAATAGTCTTGAGTGAAAAACTATGCTGTTTTCAACCGATGAATCACGATGTACGGTCCCCTATAAAAGTCATTACCCAAAATGACATCTCCTTGATCTATCGATCCGATGTATACACACAAGCTCCTACAATGTTTGCTCCTCCTCTGCTTTATCCTAAGTATAATCGACGTAAACAATTAACAAACACTTTTCTAGTGTCAGTACCGTGTAAACCAAGATTAATCGTTCGTCAAACCATCCGTCTTGTGGCGTCAAAACGCAGCGTGTCGTAGAAATAAGGTTCGGCTCAGACGTGCGACTATTAGCTGCATTTGAAGGAATTTATGTCTCAAAAAAATATTTGAAGTAATTAGTAGTGATTCTTAACTTATGCTACAAGAATGTTTTTTTTTTCGTTGTAATAAATTTTGGTGGAACAGAAATACTATACGCTGTGTACATTGAAGACATTATTTATCTTGTTCGGTGTCAACTTTATTTATTTATATACTGACTTTTGTCTGTGACTTCGTCCGCGTAAAAGTCGGTAACTGTGAATTAAAAATTAATCTATATATTTCTTGGGATTCGGGAGCTACCTCTGTTATAAATTTGAAAATTGGTTCAGTGGTTTAGCTGTGCAAGTGTAACAAACAAACACTCAGAGTTACTTTTGTGTTTATATATTACACTAATGAGTATGGATATTTTGACTGTGATTGATATACCTATCGAGTTGTTATTCTAATAAAAGTTCTTCAGATATCATTCAGAACTCTGTCAGTTCAAGTTAACATAAACATAACATAACATCACGCCTGATTTCCCCGAAGGGTTAGGCAGAGGTGTACCCATTAGTACACCCACATTTCGCCAGTTATGTTTTTAGTCCCATGTAATAGGGGGCGAGCCTATTGCCATCAACCGGGCACAAATCCAGACTCCGAGGCTGCTACTGAGAAATTCCTGATGGAAAAACCCAATAACACTTTGCCCGACCTGGGAATCGAACCCAAGACCTCATGCACAGCAGTCGCGCTTGCGACCACTAGACCAACGAGGCAGTCAGTTCAAGTTTTGAACCTAAATACTATTTAAATAAATGCTAATTTCCATTACTCCCGATCCGTCTTTACCGACAATCAAGTCGCAAGTCTGGTCCACTCTATTGGTAAATAGACGATATTATCAGCACTGTTCACGTGATTTGCACATTTTGTGACGCGCTCGTGACGTCATAAGGAAGCGGATGGCGTAACAGTAAATTTTACGATGTATTACACAACATATTTCTGCAGTAAAACCTTAGCTGTTCTAGACGACTCTTATTTATATTACGGAGCTGTATTTTCAACATTGTATAACTTTTGTTACTTTCACATATTCCTCAATGGCATTGGAAAATGTATTGGGGATACAATTTAACGACAAGACTGGTGCAGTGACTGAGTGATGAGCTGCTACGTTGTACGCTAAATATTTGTATAAATAATAATAATAATAATTCATTTATTTAAATAATATTAAAAATATCATATAAAAAACCCATGTACATTAAAATAATCAAAAAACACAAATTACACACACACAAGAATAATGAAATGTTAAATGTCAGTTAAATTAAATTAAAATAAATTAAATTCAATATAAAGCCTACCGAAGCCTGCCTGCCTTTTGTATAGCGTACCTAATTTACAGACGTTCCGGTTATGGCTGTTTGTGTTTGTAAACGCTTTCATGATAGAAAAAAAATACCTAGTGTGGGGCAAAAGAACGTGACAAAACTTTGACGTTTCATGTCTCTGTAACCAGAAGATTATAGTCGTGATGGCCGAGTGGTTAAGGTTACTGGTACTAACCTTTAATGGCCTTTCATGCATTATGTTGAAATCCGGGCAAGTATCATTGTAACTTTTTCAATTCATATGAACTTTGTAAAGTTTCGTAAAAATCTTGGACATCACTGACATCGGTGAAGGAAAAACATCGTGAAGAAATCTAGACTTATACCAGCCTATTACTGTCCCACTTAAACCGTGTCAGAGGCCCTTGAGGCGGTTTAGAAACTCTGTCACACGATAAAGAAAGAAAGAAGAAAAAGACCAGCAGATTTTCAGGTATGATCAGAACAAAAAAAATGCTAGCTGTAATGGGTTTAACAAGGACATTTCTGCTTTTATTCCCTTCCTAACAGCTGCTGCCATTTTTATTTCAGCCCGACACGAAAGTAAAACATCGTTAATATTACCAAAGCCGTCCACCAATAACCGTAACAAAGATAGCGAGCTAATCCAAGACATTAATAATGATTTAATACCCACACATCCTCACCTTGAGTGCAACATAGATGTAGATACAGAAGGCCGACTGCACACAACGATCGAAAATGCTCACACATACATGAAGATTTACACAGACGATTTGCTGTTTGGACGATTGAGTCCGTGACACACGAAGCCTAAATTCTATATCAATTTATGATGAAGCCTGCATTTTTGTGTTTATTCTATAACCTTTTCAAGAATAAAAAATCTGCATAAATAATTTTTTGTCATGACACGTGTGGAGTGCTCAAATTTGCTCGTTTGGGCGGCGCGCGGCGCCGCCTTTATGGTACGTGTATAAAGTCTGTGCGAGTTTAATCACAGTCGCAACTGACCAGTCTGATCATAGTAACTTTACTTTTTTTTAAATTATTTATTCACTACAATAGTTACGATACACGGCAGGCTTTAGGGGAGGCCTATGTCTAGTAAGTGGACGTTTTCGGCTGAAATTATGATGGGCATAACACTTTATAATTATGAATCTAACCTTCTGCACTTACTTATTTTGTGTCTTAAATCTCCACGGGTTTCCTTGTTCCACATATTACGGTTTAATGTTCATGAAAAATGTTCGGCAGCTGTTATTTTGATGTTTGGCTATTACTGTGCTTGTATTACATATCACAAATTGTACCTCGACATGGCATTTGAACATCGTAACAGAAGGACGACTGTCGACACTGACCTAATGGGTCAGGCACGTTTGTGTATCACTATGATTCAGTCACGTTAGCGATAAACTGAAAAATCTTACTACTGTAAAAATACGAAATTTTGAATTTATATTTGTTTTTAATTTTGAATTGTTGATATGACTTTAAGATTTGGTTCGATCGCTTTCTGATCTCTGTCTTAATAAATTAGTCAAAAGTGCCTCAAAACTATTTTTTTTGACATCTGTTGTCGCGGTGATAACATCGCGACTAGATTGTGGACGTTTTTAAATAATATAATTTGCCTGGTCGCAAAAAACGCAAAAAAAAAACCTTTTTTTTGTTGGTTTTCTCTTTCAACCTTACCCAATTTTACTAAAAACCGCATAAACCTCCAACGCAAAAACCTTTCTCGCTCGATAGACACTTAATAGGACATTCAGAGTAATATGTTACAGCCCCTCACTCTCTGTAAATAGCACAAAATAACACCTAAATGACAAATGCCAAACGTTTTTCACCAACATTAAACAAATCGTCCCATCCGATGTTATGTGGGCAGGCAGGAAATTGTGCCGAGCTGTGCACGTTAAGTGTAAGTCATATTAATAATGATTAAAGATGAGGTTACACAAGTTTAGCAGGTCCATCTTGTAAAAAAATCCACTCGGTGATTGTAGATATAGATCAATCAATCTGCCGAGCCTTTTCCCATCTACGTTGGGGTCGGCTTCCAGACTAACCGGTTGCCGCTGAATACCAGTATTTTACATGGAGCGACTGCCTAACTAACCTCCACTACCCAGTAATTAACTGCTGTCAATTTTTGAGACAATAAACTATTTTTTTTTTTTTTTTATTTGTTACTGGGTAATATGATACCCCTCGGTAAGACTGGTTGTCAAACTTTCGGGCTTTTGACGACCGGTAACGACTGTCAAAAATCCACGATCGGTGCTCCGGAAAGCATGCGTCCCGGCTGTCATACGTGGATCTTTGACAGTAAGCTTGAAAGTCTGTCAACCAGTCTTATCAAGGGGTATCGTATTACCCAGTTGTGGAGGTCAGATAGGCAGTCACTCCATGTAAAATACTGGTATTCAGATGCATCCAGTTACCACACACAAAGACCACAACAAAGTTGGGAAATGCTAAGCAAAACTTTGAAGAAAATTCTAAATAAATAAACAAAACAAATCAAACACGGAGATTTACACACCGATACAGCACATACATCAATCCACGAACAAGGATAATTCCGCGAATTCGGCGAAAGTTTTCCCCGTGAACGTTAAAAACGTTAGCTAGCAATAAAATAGCAGGCACTATGCGTCCCAAGGGTTCTTTGCCATTACAGCCAGCATTCAGATTAGATTTATAAACGCCACTGAAAATGGCGTGTGAATGTTAGGGAAATATGGGCTTTGATGGTGTTTAGGAGTATTGCGCACAGAAAAAGTTGAAAGAAAAACTGTGGTGTACTTACGATTTGACGGGCCTGTTGGGCTAGTGGTTAGCGGCCCTGACTGCTAAGCCGGAGGTCGTGGATTCAATTCCCACCCAGGACAAACTTTGTGTGATGAGCATGATTGTTAGTTGTGTGTCTGGGTGTGATTTATCTATAATATGTATGTATTTATAAATTATATAAGTATGTTTATCAGTTGTCTGGTTACCATAACACAAGCTCTGCTTAGCTTGGGACCAGATAGCCGTGTGTGAGTTGTCTCAAGATATTTATTTATTTATTTAATTTTTCTTTCTCTAAAACACTTATGAAGTGCCAAGAAGTTTCACGTTGCTAATTATTCGTTTTCAAATTCTGGAAATACATTTGACTATTCGACAAAAATAATATTTTTTTATACAATTTTCTGCCCGCTACTCAGTCCACGTGGAAGTTAAGTATCTACTTATACCATAAAATTAGCCGATGATCTTTATATGATTGAAATAAATTTTGTAATCCGACCATCATTTCATGTTAATTGACATTTCTTACAAAGTAACAATAAAATACAAAAACAGGAAGTGAACTAGGAATTAAACAAACAAGAACGGTTTCAAAGTATATCAAGTGTAACAAGACACTTGACTAAGCAGAAAGTTACATGTTGTTCCTCATATTGCTATATTTTTTGTTCCCTTATTTAGACTGTCGTGATAGGAGTTAAGGAGCCCGCCTCTCATGCATGAGGGTTCGAATCCGGGCAAGTACCAATGTGAATTTTCCAATTCGTATGTACTTTCTAAAGTTTATCTTGGACATTGCTGTCATCGGTGAAGGAAAACACCGTGAGGAAACCAGAACTTATAGATAAGTAAATCTGGAATCGCCAATCCGCCTTGAGTAAGCGTGGTAATAAAGGCTCTTGCCTTCTCTGTATGAGAAGAGACCTTTGCAGTGCAGCGGGACAGTAATACGCTAATATTATTATTATTATTTATTATAGTCTGGTTATTGTACATTCTGGGTATGGAGAAATTGAAGGTCAAATTTACAACTTTTTTGTTACGCCCCGTACATAACATAACATCACGCCTGTAATCCCCGAAGGTTTAGGCAGAGGTGTACAGTACCCATTAGTACACCCACATTACGCCAGTTATGTTTTTAGTCCCTTGTAATAGGGGGCGAGCCTATTGTCATCAACCGGGCACAAATCCATACTCCGAGGCTGCTACTGAGAAATTCCTGATGGAAAAACCCAATAACACTTTGCCCGACCTGGGAATCGAACCCAAGACCTCATGCACAGCAATCGGGCTTGCGACTACTAGACCAACGAGGCAGTCACGCCCTGTATTTATAGAAAAAGCCACAATAACTTAAATATAAAAGCAGTCGAAATCTTGAAGTGTTTTGATCACTTCTGGTGCTCAAGTTTCACGAGAACCAATTGAAGAAAAGCTTCAAATGGTTTTCGTGAGTGCTGTTCAAATCAAAGGCAAGAAGTCAATGGGTTTTCAATTGTGTGAGCGCTTTCAAAGAGATTGGGAGTACAATATTTTGATATGTCCCCATATTTTCGCATATGTTAGTAATTTGTGTGAAGAATCTATGCTTACTAATTTAATAAATACAAAACTGTGATTGATTGTTTGTTTGTCCCTCTTGCACGTCGTAACTGAGCAAGACATTGCCTTAATTTTTTGTTAAGGAATAGCTGTATAGAGTGGCCGGCTTGGGCTTAATAATACACATAACATCACGCCTGTAATACCCGAAGGGTTTAACAGAGGTGCACCCATTAAATGTCAGGTTTGTAAATCTGTATTAATATGTACAACATGTACAGGCTTGATTATATAGTATATCCACATTTCGCCAGTAATGTTAAGTCCCATGTGGCGAGCCTATTGCCATCAACCGGGCACAAATCCAGACTCCGAGGCTGCTACTGAGAAATTCCTGATGGAAAAATCCAATAACACACCCTACCTGGAAACCGAACCCAAGACCTCATACTCAGCAGTCGCGCTTTGCGACCTCTAGGCAACGATCAAATTGTATAGAATTATGTAGCCTATATATTTTTTTTATATTTCAGAGTTCTTTCTTTATCTTGTGGGCAATAAGGTCTTACGAACCTACACAGCCTAGTGTCAGAGTTTCTAAACCGCCTCAAGGGCCTCTGACATGGTTTGAGCGGGACAGTATAAATAGGCTGGTATAAGTCCTGGTTACCTCACGATGTTTTCCTTCACCGATGTCAGTGATGTCCAAGATAAACTTTAGAAAGTACATATGAATTGAAAAATTCCTTTGGTACTTCCCCGGATTTGAACCCATAATCTCATGCATGAGAGGCGGGCGCCTTAACCACTGGGTCATCACGACACAATTCAGAGTTGGTTCTATAATAAAAGTTGTTCATATTTATCACGTCTTTCACCCCTCAAAAGATTGGCAGTACATTAAAAGTCATCCCGTATAATATTATTACCATTTTATTACTTACGTTTAAGGTAACAACACCAATAAAGTGACATCATATTTCATACAAATGATATTCTTTAGTATTCCGCAGTAAAATGTTTCAATTTAAAATAAAAGATGAAGAAAGTAAATAAAGTTATCAACCCTCGCTAAAAACAGTCAGCTGAGGTTTACGATGGTACTTAAACGTTGAAAGAACTATCAAGTACACCATTGTAGAGTTTATATTCTGAGTATAAAGAAAATGGAGATTGAAATTGTATTCTATTCTGTTTGGGTTTGAGATAAAAATCTGTTCGTTTGTTAAGTTAGCAATAAACATACAAAACATCACGCCTGTAATTTCCGAAGGGTAAGGCTGAGGTGTACCTATTGGTACATCCACATTTCGCCCATGTAATAGAGGGGGCGAGGCTATTGCCATCAACCGGGCACAAATCCTGACTCCAAGGTTGCTACTAAATAATTATTGATGAAAAAACCCAATAACACTTTGCCCGACCTAGAAATCGACCCCAAAACTTCATGCTCAGTAGCTACCTTCAAACAAACAAACTCTTCTTTTATTTCATATTTATATAGTTTTTTGTTGCCAATTTAAACAATAACAAGCTCTCTGTCCATATCACCAATTTGCTTACCCAAATATGAACTCACTCAATATCCTGAATCCATTACAGTCAATCTATAACAGATGCAGCGTTAACAAGGTCCATATGTGTACATAACTATGTAGCAACAATACATACATACATACAGAAGTTCGGTTTTATACATCAAGCGAATACTGACGTATCGACACATTGACGTGTACCGTCAACTTAAGAGATAGGTATGCAGGGTCGTCATATATAGCTTACGTACTTACGTACAGAGATCTCTGGTTATGTCAAATACATCTTTTCGAACTGTATAAGTATTTTTTTTTTTGTAGTTTGTTAGCTAGTTGTTAACTTTATGACTGCCTCGTTGGTCTAGTGGTAGTGGTTATTGGGTTTTTCCAACAGGAATTTCTCAGTAGCAGCCTCGGAGTCTGGATTTGTGCCCGGTTGATGGCAATAGGCTCGCCCCCTTTTACATGGGACTAAAAACATAACTGGCGAAATGTGGGCGTACTAATAGGTACAACTCTGCCTAACCCTTCGGGAATTACAGGCGTGATGTTATGTATGTATGTTAACTTTATTGTGTACTACTTTTGGCCGCGACTTTTAGTAATTAGAAACGATCGTACCTTTCCTAAAATACCTGTCTCATTATGATCCATTAATAAAAGGATAGCTAAGTTTATCCCAGAATAAATGAGGGATAAACACAAACTAAGAGTAATAACACTGTAAGATTAAGACATAAAAAATGACGCGCAGAGACGAGATGCAATGTATCTAGCTTATTTATGTGACATACGGGTGAACAGTTTGAGGGATCTTGTGCTTAGTAGGATTTTTGTGTTCTTTGTTGATGATGGCGATGTTGTCTTGAAATTATACAGGCAGTATGCTTATCTAGTGGTTGGAAAGCGCGACTGCTGAGCATGAGGTCTTGGGTTCGATTCCCAGGTTGAGCAAAATGTTATTGGGTTTTTCCACCAGGAATTTCTCAGTAGCAGCCTCGGAGTCCGGATTTGTGCCCGGTTGATGGCAATAGGCTCGCCCCCTATAACATGGGACTTAAACATAACTGGCGAAATGTGGGTTTACTAATGGATAAAGCTCAGACACTGCGCCGAGTGTATCGTATGACATTTTAAATTTTAAACAATGATAAATTATGTATTTTAATCACTGACATCGGTGAAGGAAAACATCGTAAGGAAACTTAGACTAGTTAATTTGGGTCTGAAATCGCCAATCCACCTTGAGAAAGCGTATCAATACCTTCTCAGTACAAGAAGAGGCATTTGCCCTGTAGTAGGTCAACTAAAGGTAAGAATTATTAATGTTGTACATTTTTGCTGACAGTATAAATTCATTTGCAAAGAGATTAACATTGGAATGCGAAACACTTTTCAAGGTGGATATTTGTGTAGATATTAACACTCACAGTACACAGTGGATTAAAGTGAGTTTGTTTGTTGAAACTAAATTACTTTATTTATCTTACTGTGTTTTTATTATGCTGGGGCTACACTAGCGGGCTACGGTGAATATTCGTGTTATAGCGATCAGTGTGGCCGGGTAGATCGTTTTAGTATTCGGGCAAAGACAACACAACACGCTTGTAATCCTCGAAGAGTGAGGTAGAGGTGTACCCATTAGTACACCCACATTTCGCCAGTTATGTTTCAAGTCCCATGTAATCGAGGGCGAGCCTATTGTTATCAGACGGGCACAAATCAAGACTCTAAGGCTGCTACTGAGAAATTCTGAATAGAAAAATCCAAAAACACTTTGTTCGACATGGGAATCGAACCCAAGACCAGTCAGATCAGCAGTCGCAGTGTTAGTATCACAAGTAGTCACCTATTGCTATTATATTGCTATTAATAAAATCTTCAAAATGGATGAATATTATACGCGTAACGGGTAGATCCAATTTAAAAATCGAACGAATTTACACTACGTTCAGAAACGCGGGTAGTACTGTACTCAAAAATTCTACCCGTACCCGCAACTCTCATTTCAATCCCCCCATTCAGTCACGGTTTCATCCTGACTTTCCATTTTTATTACTAACGCGTTTCCAAATCCCGTTCGCTTTCAAAGTCGGACGAGCCCGGACGGTTAAATCCGGACAGATGGCGAGCTCGACTTCAGAGTTCGGGGTGAATTTGGAGTGCACGTGTGATTTAGTTGGTGCGAATTTCGCAATGGGATTTATGCTGTGCAATTACTGTTGTGAGTATTTAGACATGGTTTAGTTAACTCTGTTTTCTGTGCGGATAAAGTGGAATTACTTTTATGGGTACTGTAGGGGTTTAGCCATGTTCCGCCTCATTGAAATAGTTTATTACTGTAGTAGTATAGTAGAGAGATTCACACTGTTTAGACTAACTGTGAAGTACTCGTTTTTGTTATCGATTTCAAAAAAGAAAGAGGTTCTTTGGTTTTTTACACGACTGCCCTAATAAAGGGTGCGTTTAGAGATGTGTTTAGGATTAATATAATATGTATATTTCTCTATTCCACCATAACTATGAAACGCCTGAACCGATTTAAAAGTGAAATTTGCATTACAGTCGAGGGACTTCCGCTCTGTGGAATACTTTCCAATCTAAGAAATCCCCCGACTGCGATAAAAATTTCGGTTTAGTAGATCAAGTAGTTTTGGATTTTTTCATGTTTGGTCAGTGAGTGAATCTTTTTTTTTGTTTATAGACGTATTCTTCTGTGGTCCTGTATCAGTTTCATGATTTCTTACAATAACTGTAGGTACTAAAGATCAAAAATAAATTTTTGGTCCATCTTCAACTAATCATGAACTTCGAAGATACCCCATGAAACTCTTCAATGACGAACAGTACATCATACAGTCTCTCGTGCGGAAAATAAAACAAATTAATTTGCTAATTTTCTAAATACAACAAGAAGTAATAAACCAGACGGTACATGTCACATGTAGTTTGAACCAACTGGTACCGTAGCTCCACGGTACCGGTTAGAGTTCAAACTGGAGGTCACAACAGTTCGTATTTGGAAACTCTTTATTGCTCATGCAGATTTGTTGGCCTAGATTTAGGCGCTTTGCACACGAAGCAACTTAAGTTGAGGCAACTATCAACTCTTTAAAAGTTTCCTGTAAAAGTTGATAGTTGCTATAACGTTTAGGGTTGCCGCAACTTTATGGCAATCTGTGAGCAACTTTCACAGCCGAGTTGCTGTATGCCGTTGCTGTAGCGACACTGGCATTGCCGGGCACACAGAGAGGGACGGAAGGTGTGAAATCGCCCGACGCGTTGCGATTGACGGTTGAAGAAACCGGCATCTTTAAAAACTGGTATAATATTTAACAGTTGCTAGTCGCGGCAATTAGCAACTAACTTAGTCATCGATTGCAACAACTAAAAACTGTTGACGATAACCGCAACTCGAAACTCGATTTGCTATGTGTGCGCAGTCCAATTGAAATATATGTAAACAGCTAGTAGCCAGCTAGTTGCCAGTTGCTGCAATAGTTGCTCTGTGTGCAAAGCGCTTTAATATACAACACGCATTTAGGTAAAGTATTAACATTGCTGTTGCTTTTATAGTACTTTTTGTGCAAGATTTGAGCGTGCCAAGTTAGTACATTATCGTTAGCATTGTGTTTACCCAACGGAAATTAGGCTTTAGTTATGATTGTCCAAGATAAAAACTAGCAGCTGTTAGGGCTTTAATACTACAAGTTCCAAGCTTAAGTGGGAATGGAAAGCCTAGTGTAACTACAACGTAGACGGGAGGTGCTTAACTCTTACAGGCAGGATCGCTAAACAATAGCTCGAAGATACAAAGGATTGGACAGGCCTCTTCTCACACAGAGATACACGAATATGGTATCAGTACGCTTTTATAAACATGAATTACATGTCCAGATTCTCTTACGATGTTTTCCTATACCGATGTCAAAGAAGACCGAGTGAACTGAGAGTACTTTAACATAAATTAGACAAAGTCACATTGGTCCTTGCTCGAACCCATAGCATGAGAGGTGGGTACTTTAAACATAGGGCCATCACGACATAATTTAAGCCAATAAATATCATGTCATTGTGTAAAAATAAATAGAGGCATAAATTAATAATAGTAAGTTCCATTTCCTACACACATTAAAACAATACATGATGTATTCAAACATGCAAAGCCGGAGTAGTAACCCGATTTGCTAGCAGCCTACATACATGTTAATTTGGGCAGCTATGCTGCAAATGTATGCACAAATCAACTGTTCTAGCAGCCACTTTAAAATGTTGCAGTCTGTATCGAATTATGAATAATCTGTAGTCTTACAGACTGCTTCGTTGGTCTAGTGGTCGCAAAGCACGACTGCTGAGCATGAGGTCTTGGGTTCGATTCCCAGGTCGGGCAAAGTGTTATTGGGTTTTTCTATCAGGAATTTCTCAGTAGCAGCCTTGGAGTCTGGATTTGTGCCCGGTTGATGGCAATAGGCTCGCCCCCTGTTACATGGGACTTAAACATAATTGGCGAAATGTGGGTGTACTAATGGGTACACCTCTGCCTAACCCTTCGGGGATTACAGGCGTGATGTTATGTTATGTTATGCTGTAGTCTTATTTTGCGTAATTCAAATATTCAACTCTGTGTTAAATTAGTGTAGAATCAAAACATGAAAAGAACATGAAACATGAGTATTGTAAAAAAAAAAAGGAAAAGTGAAAAACTAAAATATGTAAGCTTAATTGTAAACGAATCATAGACAAAGTAATTTCAATTAGGTAGACAGCATTAAAAGGCACTTTTAAACTTAATTTCCAAGAGAACAAAAAAAAAAGAATCTGGTTGTCTTTGCCAAAAGGTAGTAGTCCCTTGTAGAGGGGAATTGGCAATACGCTCCACTTACAACAAAAAAAATGGATTAAAAAGCTTATAATAATTTTGTAAAACCAAGTTGAAGCACCAAATAACTTGCATCGTCTAAACAACTTTAGTTGATGCATCTTTTATTATTGCATTTGTCTGGCAACTAAATTGTAACGTGTAAATAGGATTCAAAAGATTGTAAGTTAGCGGCAAAATCTTCCGTATACATACATTATGTTTTTCAACATTTAAAATATTTAACATAACATCATGCCTGTAATCCCCGCAGGGTTAGGCAGAGTCAAGGCAGAGAAAAACCCAATAACACTTTGCCCGACCTGGAAATCGAACCCAAGACCTCATGCTCAGTAGTCGCGCTTTTCGACCACTAAACCAACGAGGCAGTCAAAATAACACTTAAAATATTTCTATTTTCAAAATAATATCTCCGCTTCCTTACTCTATTCATATTCCGACTTCACCTACAAAAGCTCTTTGCATCACAGTTCCAACACCAAAAACCGTCAGTAACTGCAGCTAATCCAGCGCTCAAGTGACCACATTACGCGAGACATAAACCGGGACTATTGCGACGGTATAAATCCAAAACAGCCACCGTGTTTTATGGCCACTTTCCTTTTGCGCTGCGCAAGTTATAAGCGTAACAACCAGTGTTACTGAGTATAAAGTTTACTGAAACGATCGAGTCTTTTAAGTTTAGTACGTAGTGTCAGCGCTTTGAGATTAAATACCTAGGAATTACTTTTTTAACTATCACATAAATTTACGTGGAAGTGAGTAGAGCTTATTGCTCGTAGAATGAATGGCTGATAAAGGTGGAAACTATTATATGGAAGTGGTGGCTTCGTGGCGTGGTTAGATAAGTCGATGAATTCGTGAAGGTTATGAGAACCTGGGATGAAGAAACAACCGTCATCTCTTAAAGTAATATTATTGTAATATTAATTAGTAATTTCTGTTGTTGGATTTTGAATTCTCAACGCTGAGCGGAGCGTTGAAAATCCAACACCAGAAATTACAAAGTAATATTAAAATAATATTGTTTTGAGAGATGACGGTAGGGCGCGGGTTGACTATTTTGCGGTGCTTAAGGAAGTGTTGGTTCATTATGTCACTTTTGGAATGAGAGATATTTTATCGCATAAAATGTGACATATGCTTAAAACATAGAAGTGCGCGCAAATACGATAAAAAATCTCAGCGAAAAATATACTACAAGTAATTTGACAATTGGGTCTGTCAAAAAGTTTTAAGTAGTACATAATTTTGGGTCCGCTTAAAAGCTATTTTACAGCTGCAAAATTAGCTTTAAGGGATGATTCTCATTAGGGCGGGCCGTGCCCGGGGCGGGGCCCGGACGGGGCACGGTTTTAAATCTGTTACATATATTTTGTATGAATCAATTTATATTACACAGTGCATTATCCGTGTCCCGTCCGGGCCCTCTCGACGCACTTCAATACCACGTCGGCTCGTCCACGCCCCGGCCCGGGCACGGCCCGCTCTAATGAGAATCATCCCTTAGTTGTCGTTTTAGTAGGGCGAGAATTAAAATTTCCTGTATCCAAAATAAATACTCTTTTCATGCAGCAATACAGTTCAATGTTGTATGAACAAATATTTGAATTCATCACCAATTTTGGCTGTGAAGGGTTTGAATGCTTGGGACGTGCGAGGCGAGAATTTAAATGTTTTATTTTTACAAAATCGAACTGTATTCTTGCATATATTATAGTATTTCGGACTGCCTCGTTGGTCTAGATGGTCGCACAGCGCGACTACTGAGCATGAGATCTTGGGTTCAATTCCCAGATCGAGCAAAGTGATATTGGGATATTCCATCAGGACTTTCTCAGTAGCAGTCTCGGACTCTGGATTTGTGCCCGGTTGATGGCAATAGGCTCGCCCCCTATTAAATGGGACTTAAACATAACTGGCGAAATGTGGGTGTACTACACTTCTAACTAACCTTTTAGGGATTACAGGCGTAATGTTATGTTATGTATGTAAATATAGAATTTATTATTTTATTTATTTATTTTATTTTAGGAAATTATTTATTAAATATTTTTTTATTTTGATTTAATAATTACAACATAAAGATGGCTTACAGTATAAGGTATGTTATTTTGTAACGTTGTTATTTTTCAATATTATTCATATTATTCAATAGCATTTAAATTCTGGCCTAGTCACGCCTAGCCTCGCCGGTTTTAAACCACCTTTATGCGGGCCCAGTGCCCCAGGAACGAGAAATCAGTCTTATTCACAATGCTCGCAGTAAGTTTATAACTTGCGTCAACTTTCAATTACAACGTGTGGCAGTACGAAATGCATTACATATTTTATTTCAGTGTGTGACGCCCCTATAGATAAGCGTTGTTGCTAAAATACTGAGGATTTACTGCATTTTAGTAAATTGAAATAATATATTTTGCAGGATTTAGTAATGCTGTGAAGTGTTGAATTTGCAAATTGCTTTTGTCCATTGCTGGTAATCAAGAATTTGTTTATATGGTTTTCCATGTATGTAGAGTAAGAAAGTTGAAGTATGAACGCAGTTATTATTGTTAAATTTGAACGCAACGGATGAAAGAAAGGGAAGTGTGTGTGCAAGAGAGAAAGATGACTTATGGCGACGGAACGACAGACGACGGCTGTGAGATATTTTAAAATTTAAATAATGATTAGTATTTAAGGCAGAGGTGTACCCACTAGTACGCCCACATTTCGCCAGTTATGTATTCAGTCTCATGTAATAGGGGGCGAGCCTATTGCCATCAACCGGGCACAAATCCAGACTCCGAGGCTGCTACTGAGAAATTTACTGAAGGAAAAACCCAATAACACTTTGCCATCTGCCTAACCCTTCGGGGATTACAGGCGT
Source organism: Hoplodrina ambigua (assembly GCA_949774945.1). NCBI lineage: Eukaryota > Metazoa > Arthropoda > Insecta > Lepidoptera > Noctuidae > Hoplodrina > Hoplodrina ambigua. The sequence continues at coordinate 14,971,694 of OX458968.1, forward strand.
GATGTTATGTTATGTTTATTAGTATTTAAATATTAATAGTTGTTTAAATCGCGTTGGTTTATTTTGCCATACCTATAAGCCACATGTATTTTGTAAGACTTTACTCCTAACCGGCGTGCTTGTATGTCGAGATGTATGAACGTAAATGAGGCGAGAAGAGTATGTAAGGATCGTTCTGCATTTTTTGTTTTCTGCTTACCCCCATGGGAAAAAGGGGTGATTTTATGAGTTTACTACTGTTAAAGTTATGAAAGTGACTGCTTAACACTTGGGCATTTGTGCACCGCTACTGTTATCGAATCTTCACCAAAATTTCCTAGGTCTAATGATAGCGACTGTGTAGTCCAATCAAGGTTACAGTCCAAATAAGGCGGCCATTTTTATTTACTTTTTGCTCTTTTGACGCTATAAACTTTATTTTAAAAATCTGAAACATTATCTACACTATCTACACTATTATTATAAAGAGGATCTTTTTTTTGTTTGTTTTAGTGTTTGTAATAGATATACTCAAAAACTACTGGACAGATTTTAATAATTCTTTCGCCATTAGAAAGCTACATTATCTGCGAGTAACATGGGCTATATTTTATTTTATTTTTGCGTGGACAAAATCGCAGGCAAAAGCTAGTACTTCATTTAAAGCTCTATTCATTTAACCAATTTCTATATTCCCTGCTGCTATAGTTTAGATTTTATGCCCGTTTAAAGTTAAATGGTCCAATAGTAGCAACTTTCCTCTATGTACGAGTATGTGTATCAAAATGTGTTACTACGCTTTGGGCTTTGCTAACAGTTCCACCAGTTCAATTGTTCGGCGTAGACTTATTGATGCTACGCCGTAGAACCCAGTACTACGCCGTAGGCCTCCAATACAACGCGACCAATAGGAATTTTCCCAACGTGCCACATTTCCATACCAAAAAAGTTTGTACATTTTAAAACAAGTTTAATAAAAACTTATATTAAGAATTCTCTCTTGTGTATTTTTTCTGCCTGTTAAACACTGAATATTGAATACTAAGTTTTTTAAGTCCGTATTCATGATACGCAACAATATGGTTCGACATTAACGAAATTTACAAAAAAAAAAGTAAATGTTAAGCAGATGAAAATTTTGTTTGAAACAAAATTATCAAACAGACTTTATATATTTTTTTGCTTTTATTTCTTTAATTTGACAGTGTTTGTATTCTGTACTTATTAGACAGAGTCAGTTAGTAGAAAGCCTCTCATGCATGAGGTTGTGGGTTTAAATCCGGGCAAGTACCTATGTGACTTTTTCAATTCATTCATGTACCTACTGTCTAAAGTTTATCTTGGACATCACTGGCATCGTTGAAGGAGAACACCGTGAGGAAACATGGGACTTACTGTTTGTAAAATCCTAATTTAAAAGAGTGCCGTGGAGTTTCTTGCTCGTTCTTCTCCAAAGAGACCTCCGTTTTGGAACGAGCAACTAGCTTCAATTTTCGGACTAACTGACCGACTCCTTGACAAATCATAAGTGGCTGTAAACGGTCTAATTGAAATAAATGTTTTTGACTTTGACTTTGATTAAGAAACTCTGACAATAGGGTGTGTGGGGTCGTAGGACCTTACTGCCCACACGATTAAGAAGAAGAGACAGTTTATTCTACTCGGTTTTTCCTAAACCAAAATTATACAGTATGAATACAAAATTCAGTGTATAACAAAATTGTACCAAAATTTTTGTGTACACAATTCAAGAGTTGGAGAGTTAAATTAAAAAGGACAATAAAACATTCGTGGGTTTTTGAAATTTGCCTCGAGAAATATAACAGGACGTTAGAACAAATTGAATAAAATATACATAATAATATAGAATTAGTTTTTATGAGAGTTTGCAAATTGAAGCTAGAAAACTTATTCGGCTCAAGGCAAAAAAAAATTGAGAAAATACTGAAGTAAATTAAATGTAATATACTGACCAAACTTTTATATATAAGAGCAAAAAAATAAATGTTAATACAGACTTACAATGAATTCAAGACTTTCACCGAAAATGAATTTGCCTGGCCTTTTCTCAAATATGTTAGGGTCATCTTCCAGTCTAACCAGATGCAGCTAAATACTAATTTTATAAAGAGCAGCTGCCTATCTGAACTCCAAAACCCAGTAAATGAGTAAAACGATACGCCTTAGTAAGATTGATTGTCACACTTTCAGGCATCTGAAGACCGTAACGAATATCAAAGATCCATGTATGATAGGCGAGACCGACAGACCAGCAGTCTCGGCCACCACCTCTAGCTCCACCATCCACCATCACCGAAACATACAAACATAAAAATATCAAAAATTGTTTTTTTCTTGTTTTCAACAAATATTCGTTATTATTTATTTTGTACTAGCTTTCGTCAGCGGCTTCGCTCGCAAATTAAGTTTAAAATTCGATCATAATTCAAAAGACATGTGATTTGATTGACATTTGGTTGGCGCTCACCCACGATGGAAGCTGACCGCGCTCCGCTACTACGTAATCAGGTCAGGCCGATAGCGCAGCAGGGGGCGGGACGTGACATCGCGAGGCGACATCCGGCCACCGTAGGCGCGGGCTTGCGGACGGCGAGTAATGGGTAGCTCGCCGTCCGATCAAGGACCAAGCCCGGGTCGACGGCGCGTTCTGTTCGCGCGCGCCTCAAAGAGCTGTCAGCACAGGGACGGGGCTCCCAACGGGGCCAACGCCTGCCGGGGTTGCGGGACGTCTTAACAGGATACCGTGGCCCCGGAACGTAAAGGGCAACAGAAGGAACAGGGTGGGTTTTTAGTCAGTAAAAGTCTGACAGTCCCTTTCACCCCACCCAGGGAGGAAGGAGTCATAGGATGATTTTTACCACCTTAAAAAAAATAAAGGGGGGCGGGACGTCGTAGTGTGTGGCGAGCGACTTGATGGTGTGTGTACGTTGCTCGATGGGTTGGCATATGTGTGTTTGTATGGGTGTGGAGTTCTCGAGTGTGTGCGCTGCGGTCGTGCGACGCCCGTGTTAACTCGGCGCGCCGCTTACGCAGTGTGGCGTGGTGTCGTGACTGTGAAGTTCAGATGTTTGAGTGAACGGCGTGTAGGATGGTTGCGGCTCACTCAGGCGTCTGTCCGGTAGGAGGCACGTCAGCGATCAGGTCGCGCGGGAACCGCTTGTAGTCCGGCGGTTGCGCGTGCCAGGGCGCTATGTCCGCGATGTGCGGCAGTGTGGAGGCGTCGGCACGCGCGAACATTCTTCGCGCCATGTCGGCCGCGAACTCTTCGATGCTCTCGACGCGCAGGTCTCGGTGGAGGACATCGTTCCTCACGAACCGAGGGGCATTTGTGATACGACGCAGCACGAGATTTTGCTGCGTCCGGAGCTTCTTCCTGTGCACCTCGGCCGCGAGGGCGAGCCAGGCAGGGGCGGCGTAGGTGAGTTGGGGGCGGATGTACGTCTTGTACACCCCCAGCTTCACTCGGGTAGGTAGGCGCGACGAGAGCACCGGGCGCAGTAGGTGGCGGGTGTGCTTGACCCGCGCGACTGTTGCGCTGACGTGCGGGCCCATGGTGAGGCGATGGTCGAGTGTGACCCCCAAGTACTTCGCAGTACTCGTCCACTCGATGTCGCCCCCCATGAGCTTAAGGTTCGGTGGGTGAGTGCGGCTCCGTGACGTCAATATCATCGCCTGTGTCTTGCCCACGTTCACCGACATTCTCCACTTGCTGAGCCAGTCCGGGAGATCGTCGAGCAAGCGCTGCATCTTGACGACCGCGTGTTTGGCCGAGAGCGACGTGGTGATGTACGCGGCGTCGTCCGCGTACAGCGCGAGCGTGGAGGTGTGCGTGGCGGGAATGTCGTCGGTGTACGCTGTCTCTTTCATGATCGAACATTCTGCTCCACTGTCGAACACTGCTTGTATAGACTGCAAGCCTATTTTTATGTTGATAGGTGCTAGCTTGAGTTTTCCTATACAGTTTACGTTCGATGTCAGTGAACGTTCATGCTTAAAGCATTACTTCATAAGTGTGGCCCACTTTCTTGCAGAATGAACAGGTATGTTTGCTTGCTTCGTATCCTTGTTTGATGGCTCAGCATTGGTATTGGTGCCTGAAATTTTGGGCTTGAATCTAGAATCATTCGAGTTATGGTTGTTTCTTTTGCAGTAACGGCAGGAGGAAGATGATTGATAGCCTTCTGAAATTCGTGCACGTTTATTTGGCACCGTAGAATTTGAACTTGGATGTGGACGTTTTGTTCGTATCGAAGAGGTGACTGAAATGAGCTCAGGAACTGTAGTTGCCCTTGCATTTAACAGTTCTATTCTTAGGCGCTCATCCAATCACGGCTTCCACGGCGTCATCATTGCCAAGCTTATCCTTGGTGAGTCTCTTCCACAACACCCAGGCGCGTGATAAATATTCTGCTATATCTTTAGACGAGTCGTTGACGTGTTCGCGGAAGCGAAGGACGTCTCGAGAATACCTGTTTTCCTGTTCAAATGTAGTTATAAGCTTATGGCGTAATTCTTCCCAGGAAGATGTGGTCACCATCCAATCATCTACCCACATTTTGGCTCGACCCTTTAAGAGACCACCCACCTTCATGCGTACATCGAAGTCACTGAGCTTGTATGTCTCCGTGGCATTGTCCAGGTGTTGGCACCACTCTCTTACCCCAACATTGGTATCAGGGTCAAACGATGGTAAATAGATATCGTTTATCTTGACTCTTGCTTCAGTGGGTTTGCAAAGGCGCTCCGACATTTGCTGCATCATCTGCATCATTTGCATAATAAATTCTGGAGGCATACCCCCCATGGATGCGTTGGGCATGGGTAAATTCATCAGCGTCTGCATCTGTTGTTGCGTATTCACCACTGTTGGTGGTGGCGTTGGTGGTGGCGTGGGCAACCATGCGGCATGCGTTTGCACCTCGGAGGTGGACCGCAGCGACAAATGCTTCCGCTGCGGTCAGCCCGGTCATATGGCCGGCTCGTGCGACGCCGCGCCGCACTGCTTTGCATGTGCAGCTGCTGGCAAGCCGGCCGATCACCGGGCAGGGGGCAAGGCCTGCGCCCCACCCGCCAAGGCCAGGGGTAGAGGTAGGCCCTCCGCTGCCGTCCCCGGTACACGGACCATGCGCGGGGCAAGATGGTGGAGGACTGGGATCTGGAGACAGGCCTGGTCATCCTGAACCGGGGTTCTGTCCCCACGTGTGTGCGGATGCGGGGCGAGTCGGTGGTGGACATCTCGTTCGCCAGCCCCGCTCTGTCACCGCGTGTCGTTGACTGGCGCGTAGAGGAGGGGGTGGAGACATATTCCGACCACCGGTACATCCGGTTCGACGTCTCCGCCCAGATCCCAGATACGCCGGTCCGACAAACCCCGAGTGGTCCGCGATGGGCGCTGAAGCAGCTGGACCGGGAGCTCTTCCTGGAAGCCTCGATCGTGCAGGCCTGGGTGTCACCACCAGACAGGCCTGCCGACGTCAACGATGAGGCGGAGTGGTTCCAGGAGGCCATGTCCGTGATCTGCGACATGGCAATGCCCCGGGCCCGGCCAGGAAGCGCCCGGCGTCAGGTGTACTGGTGGTCGCGCGAGATAACGGCGCTACGCGAGGCGTGCGTTGACGCGCGACGCCTGTACGCCAGGCACCGCCGGTGCCGCATCCGACCTCCGAATGCGGCAGCCATTGAGGCGGAGCTGTACGAGGGGTACAGGGCGGCGAAAACCGCCCTCCGAGATGGGATGCTGCGGGCTCGGAATCTATCCCGCAGGGAGATGCTATAGGCTCTGGACAGGGACCCATGGGGGCGCCCGTACAAATAGGTGCGGGACAAATTCCGCCCCTGGGCTCCCCCGTTGACGCAGAGTCTCTGGCCCCAACTCGTGGAGGGCGTCGTGAGCGCCCTGTTTCCTTCTCGGGGGGAACATACCCCCCCGCCCATGGCTCCACCCCTGGCGGTGTCAGACGAAGATGCGGACCATAGCGACGGCGGCGACTACAATGCTCCGGAGGTGGCCGAGGTAGATCTGAGAGTGGCGGTACAACGGCTGAAGGCCAAGAATACCGCCCCGGGACCCGACGGCTTACCTGGGAAAGCCTGGGTCCTGGCCTCGGGGGCTCTCGGTCCTCGACTAGGGGGGCTCTTAAGCGCATGTTTAGAGAGGGGCCAGTTCCCGCTTCGTTGGAAGACGGGGAAACTGGTCCTCATCAAGAAGCCGGGGCGCCCTGCGGACTCACCGTCCGCATACCGGCCCATCGTGCTGCTCGACGAGGTGGGCAAGCTCTTTGAAAGAGTAATTGCAAACCGCCTCGTCGGGCACCTGGGGAGATCCGGGCCGGACCTTGCGGAGAGCCAGTTCGGCTTCCGCAAGGGGCGCTCCACGGTGGACGCCATCATGCGCGTGAGGGCCCTCACGACGGGGGAAGCAGTATCCCGGGGCAGGGTCGTCTTGGCGGTGTCTCTCGACATCTCCAATGCCTTCAACACCCTGCCCTGGAGTTGCATCAGGGAGGCACTCCGGTATCACCGGATGCCGACCTACCTTCGTCGAGTTGTCGAGGACTATCTGACGGATAGGGCCGTCATCTACCCCGGCCAGCGGGGAGAGGGGAACCGGCGAGAGATGTCGTGCGGTGTCCCACAGGGATCGGTCCTGGGACCGCTTCTGTGGGACATCGGATACGACTGGGTGCTGCGCGCCGACCTCCCTGACGGCGTCAGCGTGGTCTGCTACGCTGACGACACGCTCGTCCTGGCACAGGGAGAGTCGCACCAGGCGGCGGCCGACTTAGCGACGCGACAGTCGTCGAAAGGATCCGGCAATTGGGACTCGAGGTGGCATTGCACAAATCCGAGGCCATGTGCTTTCATGGTCTTCGGAACGCGCCACCGTCGTGTTCCCAAATAACGGTGGGAGGGGTTCACATCGGCGTCGAGGCGACGATGAAGTATCTGGGTCTCGTCCTCGACAGCCGGTGGAGCTTCAAGGAAAGGAGCATTTCCGACGTCTGGCTCCGCGATTGGACAGGGCTGGGGCTGCTTTTTGGCAGCTCCTGCCCAACCTCGGGGGACCAGGCGCCTCCTGCCGGAGGCTTTACGCCGGAGTCGTGCGGTCCATGGCCCTCTACGGGGCCCCTGTGTGGGCCCCTACCATCAGGCGGCGGCCACCAGCCAAGTTGGTGGCATGCCAGAGGGTACATGGCCATCCGGATGATCCGGGGATATCGCACGGTCTCCGGCGAAGCGGCAAGCCTCCTTGCCGGATTGCCGCTGTGGGATCTGGAGGCAACAGTCCTCCAGCGCGTCTACGAGTGGCGTGTGGACGCGCAGCGCCGGGGCGAAGCCCCGCTGCCGCGGCAAATCGCGGCACTGCGGAGTGAGCTCCGGTGCGATCTCATGGCGGAATGGGAGATGCGACTGTCGCAACCCAAGTTCGGGCACGCCGCAATCGTGAGGGAGAGAACCACCTCACGCCCCAGCCGCCGCGGGAGACGCCCAGGGCGTCGGACGTCGCGAGGCGACATCCGGCCACCGTAGGCGCGGGCTTGCGGACGGCGAGTAATGGGTAGCTCGCCGTCCGATCAAGGACCAAGCCCGGGTCGACGGCGCGTTTTGTTCGCGCGCGCCTCAAAGAGCTGTCAGCACAGGGACGGGGCTCCCAACGGGGCCAACGCCTGCCGGGGTTGCGGGACGTCTTAACAGGATACCGTGGCCCCGGAACGTAAAGGGCAACAGATGGAACAGGGTGGGTTTTTAGTCAGTAAAAGTCTGACAGTCCCTTCCACCCCACCCAGGGAGGAAGGAGTCATTTGAAGATTTTTACCACCTAAAAAAAAAAAAAAAAATAAAAAAAAAAAAATAACAACGACAGTATAAATATGACTCACAGAGATGTGTTCCGTCCGACGGCTCGTGCGCAACTGAGCCGCTCTGTGGCTGTCGCCTGTATTTATAGACACTAACCACGTGCTCGGCGCACGTGTTTGGGTTTTTAGGTTAGGATTCAAACTTTGTAAATAAATGATTATTTTTACAATCTTTTGGAGTACATAAACTGATAATTAATTGAACCATGCAATTATAATTAATTAATCATCAATAATAATTAATTAACCATCAAAGTAAATACATAATTTGTGTTTTTAAACAATTAATTCGTGATCATAATTGTAATCAACTCTTAATCTAATTATTCGTTGATGTAGCTGCATCTTATATAGTTGACGAGGTTCTTTAAATAATGCACTTGCGCCGATATATATAATATATTAAGTTAGGATTTGGATAAAGCTGTTATGTTGACATTTTTGTAATGTCAAAATAACAGACACTTCTATTTATTTGTATAGATTCAAATTGACTTGACAGACGTTACCAGCCTTCATTTGATCTTTCTTCAATAGACTCTGAAAGGAATCATTTTAGACTTTGGTATCGAAACATTTTTAGTAATAAAATCTGTCATTTATTTACTTTGAGCACAACTTAATTCACTGATCTATAATAATTGAGCTGACTAGACTGCCATTCAATATCTATAAAAATATTTTACCCATATTTTGGGCTGAAATCTTTTTCCTCAATCCTTCAGATAGAAAATACCTTTATAAGGGTCGGTTCACATCTGACGGAAGATACGCCGCATATCGTCAGTCGCGTAACGCAGAAACAGTCAAATAGATAATAAAATAAAATATCCAACCACACACACATAACCGATGATGCGTTAGTGCGTCGAGCATACTAAAGACGATACGTTCGACGTATCTTCCGTCAGATGTGAACCGACCCTAAGGGACCTACACGGCCGTCATCATCATTACCCTTAAAGACATCTGAGCTAGACCATTACCTACAAAATGACGACCTAGGTACCCTAATTTGTAAGATCTAGGTTCAGTCACCTTTGGCCTTACAGTTAGTTTAAATGTGAACTCATTATTCTAGGAATTCACGGCGACAGCATTATTTTTGACACTGATTTATTCTGTTAATTCAGGTTTGGAATAATCTGTTACTTAAGCTGTGATTGGTATCTGGTCATGATTGATTTAAAAGCATCTAGCTTTGACTAGAAACATTTGTTTAAAGTGTGAAAAATAACGATACCAGTCTCTTTTAACACAGAGAAGGCATGAGCATTGATCAACATGCTTCCTCAAGGCGGATTGGCGATTTCAAATCTATATATATATATACAGACTGTTAGTGTAAACCCCGTTGTCACTAAAACCATCGGTACTTGATTTATTATAAAAAATGTTAATCTGGATTTAAAAATAAATATACAAAATTTTCTGTCAAAAATTAAAAACAAAACCTGTCCGACACCGTCCGTAAATTCATGGATACTATGCGCCCGAGTTACGTAATCATCGCAAAGGGCGTTGACCTGCTGCACTGGCCGTCCGTTATAACTACCTACATAAGTTTTAACTAATTACATCATTGTAATATAGGGTGAAATAATTTTGAGGAAAAATGGAGAATTTTACTTTGAAAAAAAGATATTTTTTTTTATTGAATTTACGTTCTATTAGTGAAACCAAACCACTGGTTTTAAGGATAACGGCGTTTACACTAACACTCTGTATAATTATATAAATTTGTATAATATTCAGTTCTCTTTTTTTCACCCAAATTCACCGAAGAAGATTTGTCTAAACTAATGTTATTCTGTTTGTAATGGATAAACTCAAAAACTACTTAACCGATTTCTATATTTTTTTCACCTATGGAAAGCTACATTATCAGCAAGTAACATAGGCTATATAACATCACGCTACAACCCACAGGAGATGAGCAGTAATCAAAGACATAACTCACAATAATTTTGCGAGTACAGAATATTGCTGCTAATAAATTCCTGTTTATTAATGCTGTCAAGGTCAAAAGTTCACCTCAAAATTCTTATCTCAAAGAAAACAAAACTAACAGTCATAAAGACATAACACCCGAAAAGCCTGGTTTTATGTACATAAGCGTGACCCAGACTATTGTTTACGAGCACGCGAGAGTTATAAATAACGTCAATGAATCTAGAATGTCTTTGTCGATAGAGCGTGATGTAACATCTTGTGGTATGTGTGTGAAACTTTATGTTGTATATATATTTTAGTGATGGATTAACTCGAGATACAATTAGGTATTAGATATAAAAAATAAAAATATATCTACAGACATACATACATAAATCCACGCCTTTTTCCCATGGGGGTAGGCAGAAACTACAGAACGCCACCTGCTACGATACTTACATAGGTACTCCTTTCGCCTCATCTACGTTCATACATCTCGTCATACAAGCACGCCGGTTACGAGTACTCCGCACCTGACCTATAATAAAAATATATTTCTTCGCATTCAAATAGAGTTAGTACAATTAGTGGTTAAATAATGTAACATTATTCGGTTATAATTATGGCTTAATAAAAGAGATGCAATGCAAAAGGTTAACCCAAGTTGCGTTTAACTCGAGATAAACCAGTTCGTCTCATAGTCACAAGCACGACTGCTGATCCCCCACGCTCAGCAGTCGCACTCAGCATCAGTCGTCCTGGGTTTATTTCAAAAAGTTAATCCACCAGGAATTTTTCAGTAGCAGCCTGAAGTTTAGAAGCTGGTGGTATATCTCACCGGTCGTGTTAGATTGCCGTCCTGTGGGACTAAGAGTGCAAGAAAATACTTAGGAAGTGCACAAACGTACACTTCCTCCTCCCTCGCTTTCTTAGTATAGTCCTCCTCTTCACCGTATCCGGCGACAGCGACCCAGACTACTTTTCTTCTCTTTCGTGAGCTCTCTGATGACTAGCAAACCCAAACTTGGTCTTGAAGACCCGGTGACATCGTGTACAGAAGAGCTGATTACTATATGAAGGCTTTGGGTGACTTTTACGTATCTGTCGCTTCTTGTCTAGGTCTTCAAGACGATTTGCTTCAAAGCATAGCGTAGTGTACAAAGCTATGTTTGCGCACGCATTAGAGCACTATAATATCTTCTGCGTATTTGGCTGGTCTCCATTGATTTTGGCCGCCATGACCGAAATCGGTCTGGAGAATATTAACTCGAGTAAACTCGAGTTGGGTGCCCACTAACTCGAGTTTATGTATTGCTCATACATGTTAGCACCCTAGTTCGCTAAAGAGGGTGGGCAATGAATACTCTTCATCCAAAAACAACCCACAGATGGGACGTACCTAATCCCGGTGCACTTTTTCAGTTCCACTTTTGAATCTCCAATGGTGTTGCAAAAATATTTTAACCTTCAATCTGCGACATGCATAGTTTGTAACAAATCAATCAGGTTTGTTCTGCCTAACTCTAGTCAAGTTTTTTCTGAGGCGGTACATCACTAATATATTTTGAAGGACTTATTATTACTGGTTTGTAATAACAAAAAGGAACCTTAACTACGTTTGTTGTGAGTTAGCTTTGTCATGATTATTTGGAAAGTTGAATTGGAGTAATTCTAACTAACTTTTAGGATCGTCCGCGATTTTGTTTGAGTAATTGTTGATTATCACGGGGTTTTGATATATTTTGCGCTGTACCCTATTTATTTAAAAGTAACTTACTTAGTTACTTATTATACCATCAGCTATCTGCCAGTAAAAGTATTTCGAAAATCAGTCCCGGCATTTCGGAGATAAGTCGGAACAAACAAACAGGCAAAGTGAAGTGGAGTGTCAAAGTGTTATTGGGTTTTTCAAAGTGTTATTGGGTTTTTCCATTAGGAATTTCTCAATAGCAGCCTCGGAGTCTGGATTTGTGCCCGTTTGATGGCAATAGGCTCGCCCCTATTACATGGGACTAAAAACATAACTGACGAAATGTGGGTGTACTAAAAGGTACACCTCTGCCTAACCCTTCGGGGATTACACGCGTGATGTTATGTTATGTTTTTGTAAACAAACAGGCAGATGTTAATTTAAATAATTGTTTTATTGGTGTACCATTCATTTTAATTTGTAAACATTTATTTTATATAGTCGTTACAAATGTACACTTCAATTTTATTTACTTGTATAAATATTATAGATCGCTATAAATAATCTCCTTCTCTATCTGATTATAATGCCCCTAATTTTCCTACATTCAATTTTTGACATTGATTGTCGCTGAGATGAGCTTGCGACTACAGTTTGAATCTTTTGAATTAGTTGAATTGATCTTCAAATCTACTAAAAACAAACACTTTAATTTATCAAGAATCTTTAGAACTCTTTTGCAGAACTGAGTCATGAAAATAAATGTATTGAGCTCTGAATTTTGAATATATTTGAGCAATTTATTAGGATTATCAACGTTCACATTTATAGCGTCTACAGCTTTAAGTACCATAATGAAAACACAACCCCCATCAATTTCTGCCTTTGACTTTGACTGTTCTTGGCAGCAAACACGTTCTTCAATGAATTATTGCTCTTTATCCCGTCACCGACATGCATCACAATATCGATTTGTTACCATTCATGTTTGGCTGCTAGATCAAAGAGGTTTCGTGGCGCGTCTGTCACGTGGCCGACTGTTCTGTGATTAATTGGCTTCATATTTGCCCGATTTTCATTTGTTTCATCTACGTCACCTTACGTTTGAGATAGATCAAAGCGTTTACCTGGTAGAAATATACCAATTAACAGACTGTATGTATTGGTTTGTTTATTTTAACATACATACATAAACTCACGCCTTTTTCCCATGGGGGTAGGCAGAAACTACAGAACGCCACCTGCTACGATCCTTACATACTCCTTTCGCCTCATCTACGTTCATACATCTCGTCATCCGTTCTAGCATCCCGGTTACGAGTACTGCGCACGTGACGTTTTTGAAGAATCTCACCAATAAGGTCAGTGTGTCTTCCTAGGGTGACCCCTCCCTGCGTTGCCACTCACCTCTGTCATATAAATCAGTGACCGAACCATCTCGTCATTTAAATTACTTAATAATACGGTATTTTTTATTTATTAAGGATTTTTATTTGTACATTCAGTTAGTATAGCTAACTGGATATAGAAGAAGAGATTTTTGTTTGTTTAAACTTTTTTTCGGTGGATACAAGTCGGATTGGAAAAAAAATTGTAAAACGATAGAGCCATAGATTCACGAGGAATAGCCTAGCCACGATACGACTGGAGCAAAGCGGTAAGGAAAAGGGAGAAAATTAACGTGACCGAACAAAACGCGGACGAAGTCGCGGGCAAAAGCTAGTATTACAAACAAACATTTCATTAAACCACTCCAAAACTAAAGCTGCATTGCAAACCTTTGTATTGCAGAACAGAAATACGAATTTGTTTGAAAATTTTAGAGTTCCGAAGTAATTTCTCATATATATAAAATCTCCGCTCCATTTTTCGAATTTAGAACATAACCAGAGTTATTGTTCGTTATTGCACTGAAAGTTTCGGGTTAGTCATTTGTATTTATACTATTCGAAAATAGTCCTTTTTGTTGTAGTTTTGAAAGTATCGTTGTCAATGTAGTGTATAACCTATGTTCTAAGTTTACATATACCTATCTATGTTACTCGTGTACTAAAATACCAATACTTATTAATAAATGAGTCAGTGATCTACGAGCAGTCAGAGCGTTTTATTCTCCTTCCATACCCAAGCTTTACATGGCGACCCTGCCATGTTTGGTGATGGGGTGTCGGGTCGCAATGCAGGCGCATTGTGTGTGTGGTCCAGGCTCTCGTTCTAAGTGTACGTTGCGTTATTGAATTTTTCGAGAACTTTAATAAACTTTAAAATGTGCAATTCTAACACTCCAAAACGAGAAGAAGTGATAATAAACCAGAATGGCATTGGAGCTTCGAATGTGGCTAATACCGACCAGCTACAATTTCATCTTTCTGCAATTAGCATTGTGATGATGATAATTTTGGGTTTATTGCTGATATTGGCAGCCTATTTCCTGTACAAATGCTATAAGAACTGCCATCATACGTGGATTAATGACCAAATACTTCGTCAAACCTTAAGAAATTCGTTTTCTCGGCGTGGTCGTAGAGGAACTGCAGAAGGAAACAGATGTTCGGCGTGTGGAATGCGATATTCGGCGTTCAATACCAGGTGTACGTCGTGTTCAAACAGTTCAGGGCTTGGGGCTTCACTTCCTAAAGAAGATTTCGTGGTTAAACCGAATGTGTGATACCGTAAGGAAAACGTAAAAGTGAAGTGTTAAGAGTGTGTTTTGTGCGTAAAAGTGAATGGAAACCGATGAAAAAGGCGATTGAACTATGGTAATCTGATATATGTAAACTTTTATTATTTAGTTGTTAAGTATGCTAGTTACTTTATTTTATATAACAATGACAAATTATGGCTCATGAGCTCAAAGATATATATGAAAAATTGAGAAAAGTTAAAGAAAATTTATTTAAATTGAGCATTGAAAGGAGAACGCCGGAGCGTTTGAAAGAAAAGTTGAATGAAGCAACTATTGTGTATAATAGTTATTCTGTTTTACTACCAAGTATTAGAAAACAAATAGATAATAAGACATTTAGTGGCGACAGTTTGTCATTAATTAAATCGCATTGTGATAAAATTGCAGAGTTATATTCTCAAATACAAGAGTTTTGTAATAAGTTGCACATACCGATAACTGATAAGAGTAGTTGTGAACTATTTGGCTCAACATCGAATCTCGAATCCAAAATGGAGTTTAATTTAAAAATTGCCCTGAGTTTGTTACCAGTTATGAATAATGAGGAATTGACGACTCGTCAATTAATTGACGGTATCGATTACTATAGCTCTACTTTGAAGACCGAACAGTGTAAATTAAGTTTAGTTAACTTTGTCTTAAAAAGCCGTCTTTCTCAACAAGCAAAATTAAGTCTTAAATCAGAATATCCATCCATTGATGCATTACTTACTGATATGCGTATGATTCTTTTGCCTAAAAAGAGTACGGTCGCCTTGCAAACTAAACTTCAAACTTCGCGACAAGATCAAAGGTCGATTAATGATTATGGTAAGGAGTTGACTGAGCTATTTATGGATTTATCTGTAGCGCAAGCCGAGGGCAAAGCGGAAAACCTCAAGATTTTACAACCTTTAAATGAAAAACAAGCGATTAAACGCTTCGCCGACGGATTACGCAACAGACGACTCAGTACGATAATAGCTGCACAAAAATTTGAAACCTTAAGGGACGCGGTGCAAGCAGCTATAGATGAAGAGACCATTGCAATGCCGTCTCAGTCTGAAAATATTTTAACTTTTAATAGGAAACGAAATAATTATTTTCAAGGTCAGCAAAATCGAGGAGCCACCCGCTGGTCTCGAGGTGCCTCCACGTATAACAATTTCAGCAGGCCTACCGTCCATCGTGGTGCGACTTTCTACCGAGGCCGTGGTCGTGGTCGTGGTTCGTTCCAGGCCTATAATCGAGGTCAGCCTAAACAGAATCGAGGTACGTACTATCATTCTCATAATAGGTACAACAACTCCAGAGGACATCAACGGAACGTGCAACGTTGTAATGAAAATATTCACGTTTTAAAAACCGATGAGCCCTCAAAAACTAATTCAACTGAGGAGCAGACCAAGTTTTTTCGTGAATAATGGGTTTGTATTTGCATGTAATAGTCATTGTTGCGTAGAATTATACGTAGATAAATATAACTATTCGTTTTTAATTGACACCGGCGCTTCAATTTGTGCCATTAAATATAAACATGTAATTGAATTAAACATACCGATCCATAAAGAGAGCATTAAGATAAGCGGAATCGGTGGTACAATAGAAGCAATCGGATATGTTTATTTAACTCTAAGCGATTGTTATGAGTTAGGAGGACAATTATTTAATCATAAATTCTATGTTTTTAATTCTTTGCCGTGTATGGCACATGCTATTTTAGGACAGGATTTTCTTACGAAATTCAATGCTATATTAAAATATAATGATAGAACTTTAACATTAAACAATAATATTATGCAAGAAAAAGTAATTTTGCCTTTAAAAGCAAATAATTCATGGATTTCAAATAATATAACGTTACCGCCAAGGTCCGAATCAATTCATTACATACCTACTACTATTACCGAAGAGCGTCTTGTTTGCTCGACTGAATTAGGAACAGGAATATTCATTGCTAGCGTATTAGTTAAACCTGTAAATGGTATGATACCTATTTTAATTCTAAATACAAACGAAACTGAAGTTCACTTAGACACTATTGAACCAACTTTACATAGTATCAGTGACTATAAATTGTGTACTTTTGAACAGTGTAGGAATAATAACGCAGACCGTGTTAAAAAATTGTTTAGCTTATTACATTTAAATCATTTGAATGAGGAAGAGCAAATCACGATTGAAAATATTTGTGCGAAATTTTCTGATATATTTTTATTGCCTGGTGATAAATTAACAACAACAAACATTTACAAACATCGAATTACTTTGCAACCCAATGCTCAACCAGTTTTTAGTAAACCATACAGAATACCATATTCGCAAAAACAAGAAGTAAACAAACAGATTAGTAACATGTTGCAGGAAGGTATAATTGAACCATGTCAATCTGAATGGTCAAGTCCATTGTTATTGGTTCCTAAAAAAATTGATAATACGGGCAATAAGAATTGGCGTTCAGTAATTGATTATAGAAAATTAAATAACTGTATACAAGATGACAAATTTCCTCTTCCGAATATTACTGAAATTTTGGATTCCCTTTCGGGTTCTGTATACTTTTCTACTCTTGACCTTTCCAATGGATATTACCAATGTGACCTTGACTCCGAAAGTCGGAAATATACTGCATTTTGTACTGGACAATTTAAAGTTTCGGGTACCGAAGATAAAAATACTGCTTCCGTATCAGGACAGTATCACATGACGAGAATGCCAATGGGCTTAAAAACAAGTCCTAACGCGTTTTCAAAAATGATGACTGTAGCAATGTCGGGTTTGACTTACGAAAAGTGCTTGGTATATTTAGATGATCTCATTGTTTTTGGCAATTCGTTACAAAACCATACCAAAAATCTAATAGATGTTTTTACTAGATTGCGTCAGGTAAATTTAAAGTTAAATCCTCATAAATGTAACTTCCTTAAAAAGGACATATTATATTTAGGACATGTTATAACGAGCGAAGGTGTTTTGCCCGATCCTGAGAAAATACGTGCTTTGAGTAACTGGTCAGTTCCGAAAAATGTTGAAGAATTAATTAGATTTGTCGCGTTCGCGAATTATTACAGAAAATTTATTAAAAACTTTGCCACTATAGCGTATCCCCTAACACAGTTATCAAAGAAAAATGCATTATTCATATGGGATCAAAAATGTCAAACCGCTTTTTCCACTTTAAAGTCTATAATTTCGAGCCCACCTATACTTCAATATCCTAACTTTTCTAGTAACTGTAAATTCATACTGCAAACCGACGCTTCCAAATATTCATTAGGCGCAGTTTTGTGCAATGACAATAGAAAACCGATAGCATTCGCGAGTAGAAATTTAAATAAGGCCGAAATTAACTATCCAACTGTGGAAAAAGAACTGTTAGCGATAGTATGGGCTGTTAAACATTTTCGTCCCTATTTGTATGGCCGTACGTTTGTGATTGAAACCGACCATAAACCACTAATTTATTTATTCGGCATGCGAGACCCATCTAGTCGCCTTATGAAGTTCAGACTTCTACTTGAAGAGTATGACTTTATTGTAGAATATATCAAAGGATCCACGAATATTCCAGCAGATTCAATGTCACGATTACCAATTACATCAACGGACTTAAAAAATATGCATGAAAGCATAATTACGGTTATGACGCGTTCGCAACATAAAAAAGCGCTTGAGTCGCAATATTCTCCTAATGCTATGGGTTCTACTGACGACTGGCCTGCGCAACCAAGAGTCGTGGAGATCCATAGTAAATCGAGGATATCTGTAGAACTTAAATTTATAGAACATACTGAGTTAAATAACCTACGTAGGACTAAAGAGATAGACATAGAAAATAATGTATTTTGTTATTCGTCATCGAGAATGACGTTATTTATTAATCCAGTTTCCCAATCGCAATTGACGCCAGCCGCATTTGTGAGGGAACTGAAATATTTTTGTGAAAAAATTAACGTGCACGAATTAGTTTTTATAAGAAGACAAATTCATGATGAATTTATTAAAAAAGTATTTACAGAAATTAAGGCATATAGAAACTGGACAGGTCCACGATTGTGTATTCTAAATGACATAAGAATAATTCAAAATAACGACGACCGGAAAGTAATATTGAATGATTTTCATCTTCTACCAACAAGTGGCCATGCTGGTATAAGACGAATGTATAATAACATCAAAAAATATTACTTTTGGCCATGTCTGGAAAGAGACGTAAAAGAATTTATTAAGAAATGTGATAAGTGTCAGAAGCAAAAACATACTTCTCATTATGTTAAAGAGCCGTTGGTTATTACAACAACAGCCAATTCGGCGATGGAAAAAGTTTTCCTGGACATAGTTGGCCCCTTAGATCGCGATGATTACAATAATTCATATATTTTAACTATCCAATGTGAGTTAAGTAAATATGTAGAAGCTTATCCTATGATATCTAAAAGTTCGGAGGAGGTAGCGAAAAATTTTGTTAATAACTTTATACTTAGATTTGGTATCCCCGCTAGAGTAGCTACCGATAGAGGCACTGAATTTTTGTCATCTGTTTTCAAGGAAACATATAAACTTCTCAATATAACTACTTTAAACTCTACTGCATACCATCACGAAACAATAGGTTCTCTGGAAAACACTCATAAAAGTTTAGGTAATTTCCTAAGAATTCAAACAAATAACCATCCCAGTTCATGGAGTACATGGTTACCCTTTTGGTGTTTTTCCTATAATACCTCAGTTCACACCACTACTAAACTTACGCCTTTCGAACTTGTATTCGGGAAAAGATGCAATATACCATCAAATTTAAGCCAAAAAACAGTAGATCCACTTTATAACCATGATAATTATCCCTTACAATTGAAATACAGATTGCAAACATCGCAAAAGGAAGCGTATGATAATTTATTGGAAAGTAAATCATTAAGAAAACAAAGGCATGATCAACAGAGTAATCCTATTACGTATAAACCAAATGACTTGGTACTTGTGAAAAATGAGACTGGAAACAAACTCCAAAGTATTTATAACGGGCCATATTTAGTTATCAAAGATGTTTCGCCAAATGTTGAAATATTGAAAGACAATGGAAAAACCGATTTAGTTCATAAGAATAGGACTAAGTTATACTATACATAATAATATCTATTTTGTATTTCGTATAGTAATCATACAATAATCTATTTGTGTTTTAATTATTCTTAATTGCTCAATAACATTTTTATACTTTTTAATGTAGTCTTGTAATGTTATTTTGTTATTTTATCCATGTTAATCTTGTACTCTTTTTACTTATATACTTTGTATAATTTAAATAAAATAAACAAAACTGTAAACATACTGTACTAGAATAAGTTAATCATGATTATTGATTCAAATAAAATAATACTATCATATTATTTTATTTTTTCCTTCCGGGGAAGGTGTAGTGTATGACCTATGTTCTAAGTTTACATATACCTATCTATGTTACTCGTGTACTAAAATACCAATACTTATTAATAAATGAGTCAGTGATCTACGAGCAGTCAGAGCGTTTTATTCTCCTTCCATACCCAAGCTTTACACAATGTTCAAATTGAACCCTGAATTTTATGACCAAGTTCAATCAACTGAGGGAAATGTAGCTAAACGTTCAACCACTGCGCCAACTGACTAATGTGCAGTATAATGGATTTTAACACTTTAATAATATATAACATCACGCTTGTAATCCCCGAAGGGTTAGGCAGAGGTTACCGCGGGGCGAGCCTATTGCCATCAACTAAGCACAAATCAAGACCTCGACGCTGCTACTGCGAAATTGCCCAATAACACTTTGGCCGACCTGGAAATCGAACCCAAAACGTCACGCTCAACAACTTTTATAATACGTAAATATTTTTTAGGCTTTATGGTCGTACATATAGATATGGCGATACTTTAATATCCCAAATAATTACGTAGGTGAAAAGCATTTTTTTATAGTAGGTACTCTGTGAACATAATTATCTTACTACTGTTAGACATTTATATGCGAAAGTTTAGATGGATGTTTGTTACTCAATTACGTCAGAACGGTAGAACAGATCTGGATAAAATTCGGCACAGATATAGATAATAGTGTAGAAAAGCAAATAAATTAGTTTTTATCCCAGAAAAATGTAGGGTGCGTATGCCAGTTGCTGGGTTGTGGAGGCCAGATAGGCAGTCGCTCCATGTAAAATACTGGTATTCAGCTGAATCCGGTTAGACTGGAAGCCGACCCCAACATAGTTGGGAAGAGGCTAAGCAGATGGTGATGGGATAAAGCCTTTATTTACTTCGATGCGAACAAAGTCGAGGGCAGCAGCTAATATCATACAAATAAAAGGTATTCAGTACTTACGTTTTATATTACTTCGTAATTTTCCAATACCTAACAATTATACCACCACAATTTCAGCAATATCGTGAAAATAGGACATTTTACAACCGAAAATGATCCTTAAACACAAATACAGAAGTTATTTATTAGCTATTATGGTGAATTTATTCACAGTCGTAGCGAGTAATGCTGCAACTAGCACGATTTAAATCTACGTTGCTAACGAATACGGGAACTGAAAACAATAATTTATGCGATTAAATACTGCTTCTACCATTTAATTGTATTGAGAATATAAATATTTACTATTTATTTTTACAAAAACGTAGAACATAAAGGAGACGGCGGAACGCTTCCTTGAGAATTGGCAAGACGTTGCGCAATGTCGTGACAGATGAAAAAAATATAGGGAGGCCTTTGCCCAGCAGTGAGACAGGTAATATTTATAATTAGCATACATAACATCACGCCTGTAATACCCGAAGGGTTAGGCAGAGGTGTACCCATTAGTACACCCACTTTTCACCAGTTGTTTTAAGTCCCATGTAATAGGGGGCGAGCCTATTGCCATCAACCGGGCACAAATCCAGACTCCGAGGCTGCTACTGAGAAATTCCTGATGGAAAAACCCAATAACACTTTGCCCGTCCTGGGAATCAAACCCGAGACCTCATGCACAGCAGTCGCGCTTGCGACCAAAAATTAGATACAATATAATACTCGCTTTTATGGTTGCTTGCCCTTTATAATTAGGTACAATTTAATATATTAACATTACAATATAAATATTAATAAAAATAAATTGGCGCCACTTATACAAAAACTTCCTCGTGGTCACAAAGTGCGACTGCTGAGCAATGACATCGGTGGTTCGATTTCCAGGTCGGGCAGTGTTATTAGGAATATCAGTAACAGCCTCGACTATCTACCATTTTCGTTCTATTTTTACCATAAGTCATAATAGTCATAAGTCATTTATTCATTTGTTAACACAAGGCCAATTAAAAGTTGTTATAAAAAAAAATCAAGCGCGCTGTGTTATACCAGACGGCGTACAAATATTTAAAGGACAATGCGAACAAATATTCGGACAAGTTTTAGTATTTTCGGACTAATTAATTTTTTTATTTCAATTTTATACCTACCTACTAAACATTTTTTCACACAGCGTTTTTAACTTAGCCGAAATATTACTAAATACCTGTCTAATACCATAATTATATGGCTATAGGTTCCTAGGCAAGTTTCCATACATTTTTGCGAATTGTCCTTCCAAGCGCCCGGAGCACCGATTCTATTGAACATGTCAAACTGAGGCAGTCGAGCGGTTGTACTATGGAAATGCCAGTACCAGATTCAATGGCTACTGTATTGCTATTAGGCCAGACTAAGGGTTTAATTGACTGGGGTGTTTGCGTTAGGGTATCGTGTGTTTGATATTTGAGAATCGGTTTTGATGTGAATGATATTTGGTTGTTACGTAAAATATTTTATATTAATATTTTATAGCTATTTTATACCTAACCTAACACCTTATACAAAAACTTATGTACACTTATGTTTTATAAATAAAATATCTTTTATCTTTTGTAGTATTTGTATTCTACCTTAACTATGTGTATATTATCTATGGTACTAATATCAATAAAGAGGTAAATTATGTTTGTTTTTATGTTTTTTTTTACTGACTTTTCTACGATAATTTCTCAGTAGCAGCCTTTTTTTTTTGAAGGTGGTAAAAATATAAAAAAACACTCTGTTCCTTCTGTTGCCCTTTACGTTCCGGGGCCACGGTATCCTGTTCTCAGTAGCAGCCTTGGAGACGGGATTTGTGTCCGATTGATGGCAATAGGCTCGCTCCCTTCTACATGGACCTTAAACATAACTGGCGAAATGTGGGTGTAGGTACTAATAAATGCACCTCTGCCTAACCCTTCGGGGATTACAGTCGTGATGTTTTGTTATATGGTAAGTTTAAACCCCAAGAAATATTCGCGACAACTAACATTAACGCGGACGAAGTCGTGGGCAGAAGCCACTCATAAAGCCAACTTAATCAACTAATAACTATAAAAACTCGCAGTTAACAGCTAAATGAACTGTACAGTTTAATTTAACTGCAGTCGAACTCTAGTTTTCATCATTAGTGTAGTTATCCTTGGTACTTTGATCTCGTGAATTTTGTATCGTATGACTATGTAGTTAGTTTAAACTGGTCTATAAAGTATCTTTCGTTTATTACGTACAGATTAGCAATTTTCATTTACTAATCGAAGCTTTGTTGGTTTTCGGCTGAAACAAAGAAAACTTTGTAATGAACAACAACTTATCTACACTAATATTATAAAGAGGAAAGATTTGTAATTTTGTGTGTATGTGTTGTGTATGTTTGTAATGAATAAACTCAAAAACAAGTGTGCCGATTTCACTAACCATTCAGCATTAGAAAGCTTAATTAACCTTGAGTAACATAGGCTATAATAATTTTTTTTTAAGTTAGGGTTCCGTAATGAAAATCATGCGAACGAAGTCGCAGGGAGAGTG
This sequence comes from Hoplodrina ambigua, assembly GCA_949774945.1. Lineage (NCBI taxonomy): Eukaryota > Metazoa > Arthropoda > Insecta > Lepidoptera > Noctuidae > Hoplodrina > Hoplodrina ambigua. The sequence goes on from OX458968.1 coordinate 14,994,721, forward strand.
CTAGTCGTTTATTTCTTTAAATATTTCAATTTTGTGACTATGTTTGAACAGTGCGCAAGTAGTGAGACGACGGAAAGTTACAGAATAGGAGACAAATTATAATGAAGGCGTTCCATTTCTTAAAACTTTAAAAAGAAAATGGTGCCGATTCCATTGGTCACAAACTAAACTAAAATTAGAGTATTTCCATCTTTTTCTGTCCAATAAAACGAAACTAATGTAAATAAGAGCTGTCAAATTTAGTCAATCTGACATATCCATACAATTATAGTTTACATCTTAAAACGTATGGATTAAAAATACGGAAAAGTTCAAAGCAAAACTAATTTGACATTGCTAACTTAGTTCTTTAATGTCACCGTCCTTTCCTTTCGCTATATGTTAGTAAGAGATGTCAATTCTCTAAATTTAATCTAGTTTGTGAACAAGGGAATCGGCACCATTGACCGGGTAAGCAGCAACCTCCTAGATCAGCGAGAACGCCAAACTGAAAAAAATAGACTATTGGTTTTTATACAGGCATGTTTCACAGGATTGTGTTAAAAACTATAACATAAAATAACGCCTTTTATCCCCGAAGGATTATGGGTGTACCCATTACCAAAACCTTTCGTTGTCACTTTTCGTTGCCTATAACTTCATCCAGACGTTTGAAAGTTCAGTTTGGCGACTCTGGAATAATTTTGACCACTATGTGAAACAAGAATTATAAACCTTTGCAGTAGGGCACCGAGTCTCCGTTCATTAATCTTTAAAGGAAATAAACCACTGTTTAACTTGGCTACTAAAACTACAAAAATATAGAACAAAATTTTAAAGGAATTCTTGATAAATGATTTGTGTGGTTGAACAAAATTTATGATCTTTAAACCAAGTCTGTAACTGGAACGTGCTTCCAAATAGTAAGTTACATAAAGTATGTATCGATAGCCTTTACTTTGGAACTCTGCCCATTTGTTAAATGTTCATAATTTATGTTACTTTCATATATTTCGTTAAAATGAAGCATCATCATCTGCCTAGCCTTTTCCCAACTATGTTGGGGTCGGCTTCCAGTCTAACCGGATGCAGCTGAATGCCAGTATTTTACATGGAGCGACTGCCTATCTAACCTCCACAACCCAGTAACTGGGTAATATGATACCCCTAGGTAAGACTGGTTGTCAGACTTTCGGGCTTCTGACGACCCGTAACGACTGTAAAAGATCCACGTATGACAGCCGAGACCAACGGCTTAACGTGCTTTCCGAGGCACGGAGGTGTCTCGGTGTGTAAAAATGGTCACCCATCCACGGACCAACCCCGGCAAGCGTAGCTTAACCTGACGGATCGACCCGTGCGGCTGTTATTACTTAGCCACGAGCTCCTCCTTCGTTAAAATGAAGCAAGAGTACATTTTATTTGTAGGCATAAGAATTGGTGATCTCTGCTTGGTGTATATGACACATTGAGAAAAAATAAAACGATCCATTCTTTTAAGCTCTTGTAATTGAACTAGACATTATTTATCGTTGAAGTATGTAAGGATCGTAGCAGGTGGCGTTATGTGGTTTCTGCCTTCCCCCATGGGAAAATGGCGTGACTTTATGTATGCATGGAAAATCGATTCCTTTCTTGAAAATCTTTAAAAAGGTATCTTAATGACTTGGTGACCAACGAACAACTAAATACGTAAAAACAGAAGATTTTTATTTAAATACTAGTTTCTGACCATGACAACGTACGCGGATCCTGTTGCTTATGCCAGCGACAACGGGGTCGTCGAAGATCTGAAACGAGTGATGTAGAATTCTTTTAATTAATAAAAAGTTTATACAATGTGATTCTTTGTTTACCAGAAACCTGAAAAGGGGACATTTTCAACGCTGAAATCGCGAAAAATATTGGCACACTAAACATTTCAATTCTACTGATTCTAAAAGCTAGATTACGAATAATAATTTCTTTGTAATGAATTATGTAAGATTATAATAATACAACAGTAACTTTTTAACTGTGCTAAGGGTCCCAAAGTAATTAAAACATTTAACTACTTTTCTGAAAGTAATGAAAGAACTATTATAATAGCAATTATATTTTATCACCAAAAGTTTAGAGTATTCAAATATTAATGAGATCGTTTGGAATTCACGACTTTTTGATATTGAAGCTAAATAATTGGGAGTGACAAGAAAATGTTATAATTGGGAAATTTTCGAATTTTCTAGGAAATGAAGTATGAATTGACGAAATAGGTACCTACAATAATATAATACTAGCGTATTATTGTCTGCTGCTGCTACAAAACTACGTAATAGAATAAAACATCACGCTATTATCCATGAAGTGTTAGGCAGAGCGTGCCCATTAGTACACCTAAATTTCCATTTTAAATCCCATGTAATAGGGGGTGAGGTTATTGCCATCAACAGGCGCAAATCCAGACTCCGAGGCTGCTACTGAGAAATTTCTGATGTACAAACCCAATAACACTTAGCCCGACTCCCAGGAATCGAACTCAAAACCTCATACTCAGCAGTCGCACTTTGCGACCACTAGACCAACGAGGCAGTCACAGTGGAGGAAGTCAGGTCGTAAGGTAAGACTGGTTGTCAGACTCTAATGAGCCGTAGTGAGCCGTCGAGCTTCTAATGACCCGTACCGACTGTCAAAGATCCACGTATGACAGCCGTAACCAACAGCTTAAAGTATATTACTTTCCGAGGCACGGAGAATTCTCGGTGTGTAAAGATGGTCACCCATCCACGGACTAACCCCAACAAGCGTAGCTTTACCTAATGGATCGACCCGAGCGTTTCTTATTACTTAGTCACGAGCTCCTCCAAAAAACAATCTACTGTTCAATAAATTCTCGAATTTAGGGTACCCTTAATATTAAACAGAAAATCAAACATAATATAAAAAGCGCTCCAATTTCTTCAGAGAACGCCACAGGGATTTAGTTTTAAGCATGTAAGCTTTCTTCACTGAGACGTGATTGATAAAACAGAGAAAAGTAATCTTCTACTCTCTCAAGGGGCCTGTCTATAACGCTGTGGTAAGGTGGCAACGTACTTTTATTCGGCGTTGAGAAAGTATTTTTTGCAGACGTAGGCTAAGGTGTTTATGTCCATAATAATAAGGTCGAGATTAATTAGATAGTGTTACTGAAAACTGTTTGTTAAATTAAGGTTTCCTCAACATGTGTTTATAGTAAAAAATAGCTTCTTCAGCCGCGTTGAGCGATTTGTCACCGACATGCTAATGTCACCGCGTCACTAACATGCTAATGTGACGTGTTACACAAGAAACTGGTGACGCAAAGTTATTTAATTTACCAATTATGAAACTTAAATTATTCTTATTATCATTAAATTAAAATTAACAGTTAGTCCAATTTTTTTTACTTTTGTCGGTGTCACATTCATGATTAATCAAATTGAAAATCCATTTAATTTTTCTTTCTTTATTTTTCTTCTTTCTTTCCTATTTTTTTTACCTTACGTCATAGCCTCATAGGTATACGGTGGCATCAAGGATTACAAAGTAGGGGAAAATTTGTATAAACACTGATTAATTATTTTATGGTACTTAAAAAGACAGTTGAAATATTTGTTTTTGAAAAAAATATCAACTGTTTTATCAGTCTTACCTTGTACTTATATATTTTTAGGTAGAACAGGAGATTTTTTAAATAATAATTCACCTAAAATTATAGCAAGGGGAGAGGGGTCGAAAACCATGACATTCTAAATCCATAGTTAAAGTTTGCACGGAGATTTCCCTTCTCCCTTAGAACAAATGGAAGCGACTACTTATTCAATATCGAATACTATAGTGGATGGAGGGACATAGTAACAAAAACCTTTTACCACGCATTTAGTACACACCTCCCAGCGATGAATTTCAGTTGTTCCAAAGAAAAGCGCTCGTTCAAAATGAAAGCAAAATGCTTTTAATGTTCGCAGAATTCAAGTCTTAGCAGTTCCTTTATTTCTTTTGAAGGAATTACTGATACCAAAATTCTTAGTAACTAGTTCCTTCAAAGGAACTGCTTATAGGAACTAAAGAACAAAATGTAAATGTATGACTTTTGAAACTGACTCTAAAGACCAGGTATTATGACTACCTTTTCCTTGAAAATGTTGAAAGAAACTTTCCAAGTCTGGACTGGGGAGGTAATAAATTACTTTCCACAAAAAAGAGTACGAAGCCCGGCTTTTTCACTACTTGATTGCACAATTTTCAGTGTAAAAAAATTATATAAATTGCCGAGGTAAAATTTTATTAAGCCCGATTACTCCCCGCCACAAAGGGTATAAACCCGAGCTTGTAATGAAATACAGCGTGTACCCAAAAGAAGTAATAAGTGGTGAATATTGTATTAAGTTTTTGATTAAAACTAAAATGTTTTCATTCATTAGGAGGTATTATTTCAGGGTAAGTTAAGGGTCAAAGCCGAAATCAAATGATTTATGTCAATAAGACCATTTAAAGACACAATTTAACGTCTTACAAGAAACCCTTCCAAAAGGTAATAGCGTATGGAGAATAATGGGAAAGAAACTCCATTCGTACTTAGAGAAAATATTTTACAATTATTGCCTCATTGGTCTAGTAGTCGCAAAGCGTGACGGCTGAGGATGAGGTCTTGGTTTCGATTCCCAAGTAGGGCAAAGTGTTATTGGGTTTTTCCATCAGGAATTTCTCAGTAGCAGCGTTGGAGTCTGGATTTGTACTCGGTTGATGGCAATAGGCTCACCCGTATTACATGGGATTTAAACATAACTGGCGAAATGTAGGTATACTAATGAGTACACCTCTGCCTTACCCACAGGCGTCATGTTATGTACGTTTAAAATCCATTATTTATCATTATCAGACACTTTCCGCCAAGCAGTCCACACACTAACGCCCATAAAAATTTAAACGAGCAAGAATTGCCATAATCTAGTGTAAAAACAGCATTTAAATTACAATTCAACACACAACTAAGCTTTCTACAAATTAGAAATGAAAATACGCGAGTATATCACGTAGGTACGTGCCCGCAACTGTAAGTGAATTTAATTTGTTCCAACGTTTATTCTGACAGGTAAATTTATGTGTTTACATAATTCATAACAGTAAATAGGCTTACATTTTGTGAATATGGGCTTCCCTATGAACAGTAACGTCGAACGATCTCATTGATTTTATTATTAGTGTATAATTTCATTAACTTTATTATTATTTGTGTTGGCTTTTTAAATCTGAATCAAAGCAAAATAACTTATTGATCGATATACAAATAGTGTTTCATATAGATATTGCTATAATTTTGAAGTGGTTTTATTTTTTTGTATGTTTTGGTGTGTTTTCATAATGTTATTAAAAAATCATAAAGTGTCAAAATTTTACAAAGTTTGTGAGTGTGGGCGGATGAACAGATGGTTAGATGTTTGTTACTCTTTCATGCAACGTAATGGAATTAGCTATTTGGCGCACATAAATATTGAGCTGGTTAAACACTCAGGAATCCCGTTTTTTATTCTTTTGGGTAGGTTTAGGCTTCTTTCAGCAGTCTATGCAATACAAAATCACGGACGGAAGCTAGTAAAATATTTGCAATATTTTAGTTCTCATGAACCAGCCTGCAAGACGGCCACACAATCTGTATAACATAGAAAAGTCTATAAAAATAACTGGTACCCAATCAACGTCCCCGCTCACAGCAACACACCGTACATCCCCAAAAACTCGGTACACCCCAGGGTGTGTTACGTTTAACTAAACTTTGACGGGGGCGCAAAAAGAACTGCTGCACTGGGACTGGAAGAACGCTTTGTTTCCGAACTGTGTAGATACTTTGTAACGATGGTAAAGGTTTTTTTAGAAACGAGGTTGCATTAAGTACCTATAGTACCTACACTAACTGAAATTTTTAGTAATGAAAAGCGTTTTTACAAAAAAGAAAACAGCCTTTAAAAACTTCAAAATAAAAAATTACTTTAGTTTTGGAAGTTAGTTTTAGTTTTGTTTTTTTTACCAAATTTATCATAAATCATCTAAATCATTTCATAATTGGCGGAGCAATCGCGTTACAAACATACAAAAAAAAAATCATACAGCCGAATTGAGTCGGTTGAAAATAATAGTACTAATACTCTTTGCCAAAGTCAATGTTAAATCATTATTTTTTCAAATAATCCATTAAAAATGCAGTTTTGAACAACGTACACAAGAATAACGAAATTAATATAGTTGCCTATTCCAAATGGTAGTTTCGTATGGAGGAGAATTGGCAAGAAACTCCATACATACTTACTCTTTGCCCGATTTTTTAATCGAATTAAGGACCTCCTCCGCTCAGTGGTTGTGCTTGCGACCGTGTGCCCAACGGAATTTCTTCTCCATCATGGTTGCACTTACAACCCACCCAACCTGGCACAACTATCAATAGGCCAAACAAATAATCGTTTCATACGGGTACTGAACCAGTGACACGCAGAGCAGCAGTCAATCATTCAGCCACAGCGCCAACCATCAACCATGCCTTCAAACATCCAACAAGAACTTTTTCGTACCCCTCCTCTTTCAAAAGTTTCTTCTACACAATCCTTGATTAATCCATCCATTAGATTCTGGACCACGAATGTTTTCCAAAAGTAACAGCCGGCCATCTTAAGTTTATTTATTATTTAAATGTTTCGGAACATTTTCATGAACTTGAGCGAAGTTTTTAGCGACAAAGAATCATTTAAGCCTCTGCTGAGTGTTTCTATTAAGGGGGAGCCGTCAAGGACCAAAATCATAATGAAATATGTGTGTACAGTCGACAAAAGTGATAGGTATGCAGTGGCGTCAGATATAATTGAAGTTTAGAAACTGATGGATGTTTTTGAATGTAATTTAATATAAAAGTGGAAAATAAACAGTTCATTAATTAAGTTAGGTTTCAATCGAAGACATTCATCGGTTTATAAAAAAACTTCTTATTTTGACTGTTGTTTTAATTTTACTTCTTAAATCTAAATATATTATATAAATTATTACATATTATTTATAAAATAGGAGGGCGAGCGTATAAGGCATCAAATACTCACCCTGCTGTCAATGAGAAAACAGACCAAAAGGCTGACAGCATTGCACGTTGTATGGCAATGCTATTTTGCGTTATCTGTAAATTACACGTCTAGATTCCACGTTTAGATTGCTAAAATAAACTAAATTAAAGTAACTACACGAGGTTTTTGCTAAAGTGTTATTACTTACAGTTATTACCTAAACTAAACTCTAAACTGGAAATCGATAAAAAGCAATAAATCTTATTCATATTTTTTCGCATGTCATTAGTATTCCATTTGGCATGCCCACTGTCACCAGAAACACGTCTTAAATCATAAATCCTTTGTCAAGCTAACTATTATTACTTCCTGATACCTGGTCCTAAGGTACGCACACAGCAATTCACCAACCGGAACCCTACGTCCCGCTACGCATACATCATCTTTACCACGTTCCGGCGGTACATTAGTGGGCTTCATACCTTCGAGCTCCGCCTTAAAGGACCATTTATTTACCGGCCTAAAACCGTTGACAATAGCATCGCATATTCATGACGCTATCCATTGTTGCCTTTATGAATAAGGCGGGAATTTATGCTCAAATAGTCAAGTTATCGGGAGCTGGTTCCTAATGAAGTCGGCGAGGGAAAAGTCAATGAAATCTGCTGGTGTATTCTTTTAAAATCTTTTTAAGTTCAGTATGTGAAATGGGCTTAGGTGAGCTGTTGTTTTATCTATGTTAGGTAATGACAGCTAACCTCAAGGTCACTTTACCTAAACTAATCAAGGGAAAAATTTACAGAATAGCACTGCTAAAATAACTGAATGACTTGAATAGCCTCATTCTAGCGACATTTAAACAAATATCGCTTTCTGTTGGTGTGTAGTTTTTATAATTTTTCCTTTTAAAGTGAATCCTAAATCAAATAATTGACATACAATTTAAATCTAAACCCACAGTCGACGCACATTGATATTAATGAATACCTTATGTACATTTTATAAAAGATGGTATAATTGTTCAAACAGCATTGCCACGTTGCCATGTTGTATGTAATTATGATTTTATGGCCGAAGGATAAACCCACTGGTTTATTAAATTAAATTAGTTGATAAATTGTTATAGTCTGTATTAAAACACGCATCTTCATCAAAGGTAATAATTAAAACCATTTAAAAAAGAATACACAAATAACTTAAAAATAAAAATATTCTGTCACGCAAAAATCGTCTGTAACGAACAGAGTTAGAGCTCAAACGAAATGTTTTAAAAGAATAGCAAAACATTCGACCTTTGCCCACATAATTTTACCATTAAGTAACTCCTTGCAGCCACCAAATTCACGGTTCAACCCGACAGTCTGGTTATTACTACAGAATAAATACGCTATCCGCCGTTCGCTAATTATGTTTACGGGAAAGCCAAAAAGGGAGTCTGTGGACGGAGAATAAACTCATTAATTTATGTACGAACTGATTACTTGGGGTCGTAAAATTGTGGACGTTACGTGCGGGTCATAAATGTCTGGACGTATTGGAATGTTTGCTGGAGTGTAATATTTAATCGGTAATTGAGTATTGCATGACGAAATGTTATTACTTTTGGGGTGTTATGACTAACAGTGATATTGTTATGTACACTTGTTATGTAAAAGAATAATGGACGATTTCCTTTAATGAATTTATAGTATACAACGTGTAACGAAATAAACGCTAGGCCTCGTACACCTCAATTAGCATATTAAATAATAAGGCTTAACTAATAAACTTGTGTAATTTTATTTAGTAAAACTTATTTAGTAAAATTTGCTTCGTTTGAGAGTAATGGGTAGCTCGTCGTCCGATCAAGGACCGAGTCCGGGTCGACGGTGAATTCTGTTCGCGCGCGCCTCAAAGAGCTGTCAGCACAGGGACGGCGTCCCCAACGGGGCCAACGCCTGCCGGGGTTGCGGGGCGTCTTAACAGGATACCGTGGTCCCGGAACGTAAGGGCAACAGTAGGAACAGGGTGGTTTTTTAGTCAGTAAAAGTCTGACAGTCCCAGAGTAAGGTGGTAAAAATCATTATCACCTAAAAAAAAAAGTATACTATGCTATCTCTTCGCACACATGCACAGCGCACACTAGTGCGGCTGTCAGCTGGCTAGCCACGGCAACTGTACCTACCTACGTACTGGAACCGAACATTCACAAACAGATGACATGATTATAATAATAATTTTACAATCATAAAATTATAGATTTAAATGCTATGTAAAAAATAATTTTATTTAATGTACTCTAAATAATATCGATGTACAATGAGTATGCCGTACATACTACCACAAAAGATACAATCGGCTGGAAGAGGTATTGCAACAAGAATTTAGGTTGGTTATTTAAAAAAAAATACGTATTTTTGCTTCGACTTTGCTTACTTGGATATTATTACCAAACTGTATCCACTTGAATACTGCTGATCAACTGATGTACAGTTTGTCAGAAGAAATGTGTATTTTTCTATATCATTATAACTTTTATTGGTTATCCAATAAAAGTTATAAATAAATACAAAAGCTCTTTCATACATTTTTAGCGTAGCGTTAGATGTGCCCCTTAAACCATTGTAAGATGTCCCTTCCACTGAACATCTAAGCGTAGCTCTTACAACTATCATTTTGAAAATTGTACCGTCACAAGTGCGCATTACTTTCGATCTTATTGCTCATAGCTTAATAATTCACGATGCTAAGTGTATTTCAGTTCAAAGTTGAAAAACACTCAATAATTGTTATTTGTGCATGTTTAATTAAGTAACGAAAAATATTAAGCTCATAAGGTTATAATTAAATACTCAATTTCATAACCCAAACATTTTCCTCAAAATTAAAAAAATAATTACAACTTAAGTCACTTCAAAATCCCCCAATACACTTTTACGACACGATTGCCACTTCGTGCCTCATACTTCCCACTCCAAAACAAACATTCAATTCGTCCCCATAAAAAAATAATCAATAAATTTGCGCCTATAGATATTTACTAGCTTCTGCCCGCGACTTCGTCCGCGTCAAAGTTGATAACTCCACACAAACTTTGGACCGCCATTTCATACCTACTCTTTGGGAAATGGGTAATATATTTTGAAAAATCGTTACTTAGCGGACGTCTACTAACTAACATAAACTACCTCCCTGCGAAATTTCCGAGATTTCGTGATGAGCGAGTGAACTTTCGCTTTTGTATATTTATTTAAGGTATATTTAGATTACCTCTTTCCAAAATATTATGAAGTGGTATCAAAATTGACTTATTTTTCGATCCCAAACCATTGAAACGCAAGTTTAATACACTACTGTTTTAATACTGTACCTCACATTGTAGCTTCGATTATTTAGATATTGGATTCGATAGAGCAACTGAAATCAGAATCTGACTTTCGTGTTTTTGAAAGAAAGTATGAGCAAAACCCTGTAAACATAGACTTATTTGAAGTCTAAGCAAAGTTTAACCGTTTTAAATTACGGTTTATCGATGATTTTAAATATTATCTTTTTTAGGGTTCCGTACCTCAGTCGGCAAATACGGAACCCTTATAGAATCACTTTGTTGTCCGTCTGTTTGTCTGTAAAGACTCTTTCCTAAGGAACGCGTGGAGGTATCAAGCTTAAATTAAAATGAAATACTCAGGTCTCGGGCACGCCGCACTCGCGGCGGTAAGACCCCTCTTTGAGGAGTGGCTGGAGGTGCGCCACGGCGTCCTCGCGTTTCGGTTGACGCAGGTCCTCACCGGACGCGATTGTTTCGGGAGGTTCCTATGTTGGATTCAGCGGAAGGAAACGCCCGGGTGTCACCACTGTGTAGACCGCCTGGAAGACACGGCAGAGCATACGGTGTAGATCTACCCCGCCTGGACAGAGCACCGCCATGTCCTCTCGCGTCCGGGCCCTGGTTCAGGCCATGCTCCGGAGCGAGAGGGAATGGGAAGCAGTAACCTTCTTCTGCGAAGCAGTAATGCTAACGAAGAAGGAGGCGAAACACGTGAAGAGAGGACATCCTCCACCTCACGCCCCAGCCACCGCGGGAGACCCCCAGGGCATCGGATGTTGCGAGACGTCATCCAGCTACCGTAGGCGCAGGCTTACGGACGGCGAGTGATGGGTAGCTCGTCGTCCAATCAAGGACCAGGCCCAGCTCAACAGCGCGTTTTGTTCCACGCGCGTTTCAAATTAGCTGGCAGCACAAAAGAGCTGTCAGCACAGGGACAGGGCCCCGACAGGGCCAAACGCCTGCCTGAGTCGCGGGAAGTCTTAACATCATACCGTGGCCCCGGAACGCAAAGGGCAACAGAAGAAACAGGGTGGTTTTTTAGTCAGTAAAAGTCTGACAGTCCCTTCCGCCCCACCCAGAGCAGAAGGACTCATATGATGATTATCAATACCCAAAAAAAAAACTTTGGTCTGCAGCCGTGAAAAAATTTTATTATTATATACGCAAACTAAAGATAAGGACGTTTATGGCGCATATTTTGACGCTCGCTAGGGAATCAAAACCAAATATAAAGGAAACTTCCCGTTGACTTAGAATCATGAAAGGCAAGAAGCAATGCAATGTAGACATAATAATTACTTTTTATGCGATTATTATTAACCTTTTTTCTGTTGTGTTAAATATTGTATGGTGTAACTGCAATACTTTTCTGGCCCAGTTGTGCCCAAGTGTTCCACAGGCGCTGTAGTAAGTGGGCCATCATATAAAAGGAACACCACACTTGCCCTGAGTATCTGCGGCATCTATAACTCCTCATTTGGCTAGGTTACGTTTGCAGCGGCTTACATGAGTGCGCAGTCCATTAAGCGCTTTCCATATAGGCCACTAAAGATCTCAACAGAGTGCCATGTTTGGTGGAAGTTGTGTGATGGTGGGTCTCGACCTGGTCCTGTATGGCCTGTGTGCAAGGTATCTAACCTTCGAATGAAAGGTGGTGCAATTCCAGCCTATGGGAAAAGCTTATTGAGCAGTCAGTTTCAGGCAGCCTCGATATAATTTTACACGTCTCGTTAAGGATGATATTGCTTTTTGTTCAATGACACACTGAACACGCAAATTCACCAGCAGAAGGAGCATAAAGACGTAACAGTTATGCGAAAAACATCGGGTGCTGCTCCCTAGTTGGTAGAAATAAGGTGTCGTAGCAGATGATTTTTTGATTGGTGTTGTGGCAATGTAGGTATATAAAAAGTTAGTGCTCTGTCCAATATAACATCAGGGTACTTAGGCATCTTCTAATACTCTACGTAACTTCCTCGCCACGAAATACTAAGTGTCCTGTTGGCGAATCTATTGTAAAGATGGAAAAATTCATGTCTTGCAGCACAGCCGCGGTAATAAGTAACCTAAAAAATGTAATGTCATTTAGAAATTGATTTTAAAGCGTGGGGAATATGAATGTTATGAATACTATTTACGGTGCCTACAAAAAAAAACTCTTCCTGCGATCACAGTAGCTTCATCAAATCAAGTACCCAGAAAGCTTGAAGTCTGCGAGACATTCTCCGACAGGAGAATTACTGCAACAGATTTTTTAATTGATTTTGGTGCACTTCCGGTTGTTGCCAAATTCTTTCTATTTAGCCATTGAAATAGAAGTATTCTTTTTATTTAGCCATTGAAACAGAAGTATTCTTTTTAGTACCTAATCACTCATCGTACACTAAGATCTTTTTATGAAATAATTCGGAAGCGCAACGAAAGGAATAGTAATTACTTCTCCGTAAAAAAATAACACTCGCCAATCCTTGCTAATTTATCGTCCGCTGGTACTCCAGTAGTATACTTGGCAGTATTGTTGTGCTATGATTGGCTTAGCTAAGCCCAGGTAATAAAATATTGTATACTTAAAATGTTTGCAGATAGGCTGCCCGTCACTTGTTGAGTGTTGAGTAGCTCCTTGTAGTTATAGCGTAATGATTTTGATTTCAGAGAATAAATTATAACTAATACCTAACTGTAGTATTGTATGTAACGTTGGTATCGTTTTATAGCAATCCAGCAGTAAAATGATTAAGAATAATAGCCATAATGCGATAACCCTTACCTACACACATTAGTTATGTTTAATCCCATGTAATATGGGGCGAGCCTATTGCCATCAACCGGGCACAAATCCAGACTCCGAGGTTGCTATTATGAAATTTCTGTTGGAAAAATCCAATAACACTTTGCCCGACCTGGGAATTGAACCCAAGACCTCATGCTTTGCAGTCGTGCAAACAGGCAAAAGTTCTAAAGCTGCTGATTTATGTGTTGTGTAACTATGTATAGATATTATTTTCTACATTAACATTTAAAAATACGTTAATAAATCAAAGTTGTAGTAGAAACATGCACTCCTGCTTTTATTTTTTATTTTTTTGTTAGGAAATCTCACAAATAATCAAACAACATTCAAAACAATATTAGAAAAAAACACAAAAAGAAAAGCTGACTCTGAGGACCGAACTTCCGCCAACAGTTTCGCAAGGCGGTCGTAGAACCGTTAAGCAATTTGCTTCGATGACAAATGTCTTCAAATAGCCGTTCTAGTTTTCCGTAATTCACTACTTAGCTCCTTGCAGATATAGCGTGATAATAATTAGTTTAGAACTTCAGTCTGCACCTATTTAAAATATTGTAACATTTTGTCACTGAGATTTGCATAAAAATATGAACATAATGCAACATAGCTCACCCCCCAAAGCCAATAGCGTGATAATTTATAGCCTATGTTCTAATTTGGAAAATCTATACATATAATAAAATCGTAGAGACGTCAAAACTGTACATTAAATATTTTTGAAAAAGAGTTAATGTTATGAGGTCGGGGAGTAATTCTGATGCCGAAAATATTTTTTTTAGAATTTTTGTCTGTTTGTCTGGTTATCTGTATGTTAGTTAGAGCATCACACGAATACTGCCGGATAGATTCTGTTGAAATTTTGTATAAATATTCCACATTTTCCAAATTAGAACATAGGCTATAAATTATCACGCTATTGGCTTTGGGGGGTGAGCTATGTTGCATTATGTTCATATTTTTATGCAAATCTCAGTGACAAAATGTTACAATATTTTAAATAGGTGCAGACTGAAGTTCTAAACTAATTATTATCACGCTATATCTGCAAGGAGCTAAGTAGTGAATTACGGAAAACTAGAACGGCTATTTGAAGACATTTGTCATCGAAGCAAATTGCTTAACGGTTCTACGACCGCCTTGCGAAACTGTTGGCGGAAGTTCGGTCCTCAGAGTCAGCTTTTCTTTTTGTGTTTTTTTCTAATATTGTTTTGAATGTTGTTTGATTATTTGTGAGATTTCCTAACAAAAAAATAAAAAATAAAAGCAGGAGTGCATGTTTCTACTACAACTTTGATTTATTAACGTATTTTTAAATGTTAATGTAGAAAATAATATCTATACATAGTTACACAACACATAAATCAGCAGCTTTAGAACTTTTGCCTGTTTGCACGACTGCAAAGCATGAGGTCTTGGGTTCAATTCCCAGGTCGGGCAAAGTGTTATTGGATTTTTCCAACAGAAATTTCATAATAGCAACCTCGGAGTCTGGATTTGTGCCCGGTTGATGGCAATAGGCTCGCCCCATATTACATGGGATTAAACATAACTAATGTGTGTAGGTAAGGGTTATCGCATTATGGCTATTATTCTTAATCATTTTACTGCTGGATTGCTATAAAACGATACCAACGTTACATACAATACTACAGTTAGGTATTAGTTATAATTTATTCTCTGAAATCAAAATCATTACGCTATAACTACAAGGAGCTACTCAACACTCAACAAGTGACGGGCAGCCTATCTGCAAACATTTTAAGTATACAATATTTTATTACCTGGGCTTAGCTAAGCCAATCATAGCACAACAATACTGCCAAGTATACTACTGGAGTACCAGCGGACGATAAATTAGCAAGGATTGGCGAGTGTTATTTTTTTACGGAGAAGTAATTACTATTCCTTTCGTTGCGCTTCCGAATTATTTCATAAAAAGATCTTAGTGTACGATGAGTGATTAGGTACTAAAAAGAATACTTCTGTTTCAATGGCTAAATAAAAAGAATACTTCTATTTCAATGGCTAAATAGAAAGAATTTGGCAACAACCGGAAGTGCACCAAAATCAATTAAAAAATCTGTTGCAGTAATTCTCCTGTCGGAGAATGTCTCGCAGACTTCAAGCTTTCTGGGTACTTGATTTGATGAAGCTACTGTGATCGCAGGAAGAGTTTTTTTTTGTAGGCACCGTAAATAGTATTCATAACATTCATATTCCCCACGCTTTAAAATCAATTTCTAAATGACATTACATTTTTTAGGTTACTTATTACCGCGGCTGTGCTGCAAGACATGAATTTTTCCATCTTTACAATAGATTCGCCAACAGGACACTTAGTATTTCGTGGCGAGGAAGTTACGTAGAGTATTAGAAGATGCCTAAGTACCCTGATGTTATATTGGACAGAGCACTAACTTTTTATATACCTACATTGCCACAACACCAATCAAAAAATCATCTGCTACGACACCTTATTTCTACCAACTAGGGAGCAGCACCCGATGTTTTTCGCATAACTGTTACGTCTTTATGCTCCTTCTGCTGGTGAATTTGCGTGTTCAGTGTGTCATTGAACAAAAAGCAATATCATCCTTAACGAGACGTGTAAAATTATATCGAGGCTGCCTGAAACTGACTGCTCAATAAGCTTTTCCCATAGGCTGGAATTGCACCACCTTTCATTCGAAGGTTAGATACCTTGCACACAGGCCATACAGGACCAGGTCGAGACCCACCATCACACAACTTCCACCAAACATGGCACTCTGTTGAGATCTTTAGTGGCCTATATGGAAAGCGCTTAATGGACTGCGCACTCATGTAAGCCGCTGCAAACGTAACCTAGCCAAATGAGGAGTTATAGATGCCGCAGATACTCAGGGCAAGTGTGGTGTTCCTTTTATATGATGGCCCACTTACTACAGCGCCTGTGGAACACTTGGGCACAACTGGGCCAGAAAAGTATTGCAGTTACACCATACAATATTTAACACAACAGAAAAAAGGTTAATAATAATCGCATAAAAAGTAATTATTATGTCTACATTGCATTGCTTCTTGCCTTTCATGATTCTAAGTCAACGGGAAGTTTCCTTTATATTTGGTTTTGATTCCCTAGCGAGCGTCAAAATATGCGCCATAAACGTCCTTATCTTTAGTTTGCGTATATAATAATAAAATTTTTTCACGGCTGCAGACCAAAGTTTTTTTTTTGGGTATTGATAATCATCATATGAGTCCTTCTGCTCTGGGTGGGGCGGAAGGGACTGTCAGACTTTTACTGACTAAAAAACCACCCTGTTTCTTCTGTTGCCCTTTGCGTTCCGGGGCCACGGTATCCTGTTAAGACTTCCCGCGACTCAGGCAGGCGTTTGGCCCTGTCGGGGCCCTGTCCCTGTGCTGACAGCTCTTTTGTGCTGCCAGCTAATTTGAAACGCGCGTGGAACAAAACGCGCTGTTGAGCTGGGCCTGGTCCTTGATTGGACGACGAGCTACCCATCACTCGCCGTCCGTAAGCCTGCGCCTACGGTAGCTGGATGACGTCTCGCAACATCCGATGCCCTGGGGGTCTCCCGCGGTGGCTGGGGCGTGAGGTGGAGGATGTCCTCTCTTCACGTGTTTCGCCTCCTTCTTCGTTAGCATTACTGCTTCGCAGAAGAAGGTTACTGCTTCCCATTCCCTCTCGCTCCGGAGCATGGCCTGAACCAGGGCCCGGACGCGAGAGGACATGGCGGTGCTCTGTCCAGGCGGGGTAGATCTACACCGTATGCTCTGCCGTGTCTTCCAGGCGGTCTACACAGTGGTGACACCCGGGCGTTTCCTTCCGCTGAATCCAACATAGGAACCTCCCGAAACAATCGCGTCCGGTGAGGACCTGCGTCAACCGAAACGCGAGGACGCCGTGGCGCACCTCCAGCCACTCCTCAAAGAGGGGTCTTACCGCCGCGAGTGCGGCGTGCCCGAGACCTGAGTATTTCATTTTAATTTAAGCTTGATACCTCCACGCGTTCCTTAGGAAAGAGTCTTTACAGACAAACAGACGGACAACAAAGTGATTCTATAAGGGTTCCGTATTTGCCGACTGAGGTACGGAACCCTAAAAAAGATAATATTTAAAATCATCGATAAACCGTAATTTAAAACGGTTAAACTTTGCTTAGACTTCAAATAAGTCTATGTTTACAGGGTTTTGCTCATACTTTCTTTCAAAAACACGAAAGTCAGATTCTGATTTCAGTTGCTCTATCGAATCCAATATCTAAATAATCGAAGCTACAATGTGAGGTACAGTATTAAAACAGTAGTGTATTAAACTTGCGTTTCAATGGTTTGGGATCGAAAAATAAGTCAATTTTGATACCACTTCATAATATTTTGGAAAGAGGTAATCTAAATATACCTTAAATAAATATACAAAAGCGAAAGTTCACTCGCTCATCACGAAATCTCGGAAATTTCGCAGGGAGGTAGTTTATGTTAGTTAGTAGACGTCCGCTAAGTAACGATTTTTCAAAATATATTACCCATTTCCCAAAGAGTAGGTATGAAATGGCGGTCCAAAGTTTGTGTGGAGTTATCAACTTTGACGCGGACGAAGTCGCGGGCAGAAGCTAGTGTGGAATATTTATACAAAATTTCAACAGAATCTATCCGGCAGTATTCGTGTGATGCTCTAACTAACATACAGATAACCAGACAAACAGACAAAAATTCTAAAAAAAATATTTTCGGCATCAGAATTACTCCCCGACCTCATAACATTAACTCTTTTTCAAAAATATTGAATGTACAGTTTTGACGTCTCTACGATTTTATTATATGTATAGATGCACGGAATAAAACCAGCCTTGAAAATTGATCCGGTTTACTTTGCCGAAATAAATCCAACGGATCGAGCCGAGCCTTAATGGATAGCCAGTCAGATGGATCGTTGTGAGCTCATCTCAGCGTTTTTATATCGTTTCCCTTTTAGTTTTAGTTATTCTAATTTGTAGTAGGTTTTTATGTAAATGTTAGTCATACTGGTTGATTAATTAAACATTGTGTTTAGTTTTCTTGAAAGGCTTTTGACTTTACGCTGAATTTTTATGATAAAGTTCATCCACATTAAAAATGTCTCCTATATCGTGGGTGCAAACATAAAACTCTCACATTTATAAAAATCAGACCCGCAATAACTGTAAGCCAATCACGTTTGTTCCATCTGGAAATCAAAGTCAAGAAAAACAGCACAGCAACTAATCACCTTCAGCCAGTACACGAATAAAGTCTGTGTAATGATAAGTACTTACCTTTTTTCCCGGTTTCAATTAATTTTGTTACACGTTGACACGTTGTGTGACTGTTCCTAAAATACCCTAGGCTGATAAAATTTTCGTTTTTACTAAATATGTAGAAATTCGTGTTAATGGTAATGTTATAATAGGTCGGCTTCCCCTTATATTTTAATTATTTTTTTTATTGTCTTTAAAACAAAATATTAAATAAAGAACAGTGACAAGTATCCACTAGAAAATGACCTGTAACTAATTTAAACATGCAACCACTCTCTCCAGTTGTCGCAGCAACCGCCAGCTAAAAGCACTGAGTTCATTATTCCTATTTAGGTACTTCAGAGTGAAAGGTTTATGTAAATTACTGGGTAGGCTTTTATTTATCGATCGAGGGATAAAACAAAAGGAATGTACGCGTTTCTGCGTCTGTATGTAGAGTGAAATATGGCTACCAGCTAAATAAATTGAGTAGCTTTTCATTGTTCTCGTATAAGAAAAAAATACGATATACCTCCACAAGACACACAATATATTCAAAAACAATTATCTAAGTAGTTTTTTGTGTGCAATACACGCAAAAAAATACATCAACAAAATCTAAATAATCAATCTGCCTATCTTTTACGCTTTCAAGACTAAACCACTAAACCGATTTTGATGAAATTTGGCACCGGGTTAGTTTAAAACCCAAAAAAGGACATAGGCTACTTTTTATCCCGCGACTTTGCCTGCGTCCGCGTATCAAGTCGCGAGCAAAAGTTAGTGATTAATATTTTAAATGACATTTTCAATTTGACATTACAGACATTAAATAATTTTAAACCTGTTTGAGATTAAACATTGAGCGATTAACCACGCGAGACTTCACTGTTTTAACATGAATCCTGTGTAAAACAGTGTGCAATCGATTATAAACTTTTAATTAAACCTCTGACAGAACAATGATAAATAATGACAGGAAATTCGCATTTAATATTAAAACTTTACTGAAATTCAGCCGAACATCATGTATTTATGGAATGAATTGTAATGTTACAAAATAAAATAAATAAATGAGTTTATTTCGGGCAATCCGTCAATAACAGTACTTGCTTACATTTTATTTGTAGCTAAATTATGTCAGCCATCTAGCAAGACGCCATTTTTATACATACATACATAACATCACGCCTGTAATCCCCGAAGGGTTAGGCAGAGGTGTACCCATTAGTACACTTACATTTCGCCAGTTATGTTTTTAGTCCCATGTACCTAATAGGGGGCGAGCCTATTGCCATCAACCGGGCACAAATCCAGACTCCAAGGCTGCTACTGAGAAATTCCTGATGGAAAAACCCACTGACACTTTGCCCGACCTGGGAATCGAACCCAAGACCTCATGCACAGCAGTCGCGCTTGCGGCCACTAGACCAACGAGGCAGTCAGCCATTTTTATCGTAATCAAAAACGTTTAAAACCTAGTCGCAATCTCATCTTAGTGACAATCAATGTCAAACATGCAGGTGAATTAGAGATATTTTTAACAGATTGAGACTGATATTGAAATGCGAACGTTTTAAATGTACGGTAATTGCCCCTCAAAGGTCAAAGTTTCAATTAGACTGTTCTGAATATCAAGTAAGTCGTAATGATTTTAGTAAGATTGGTACTTAGTAGAATTTTTGGTAAGTAATAATTTACAAGTAAACAAACATTGAGTAAATGTCGTTAATCGTTTTAGTAGTTTCGTAAGAAAAAAATTTCGTTATTGACAAAAAAAAAACAATTAATTAGAAATAAATTCATATTAAGCATTAAGGAATATTTATTTAAAATAAAAATTATAATAAAAATGTTGTATCCAATAACATAAATAAGTAATGCTTAGACTTCCTCTAACATCAAAGTCAAAGTCAAAGATTTATTTAAATTAAACCATTTACACCTTTGAATTGTGAGTCAGTCAGTAAGTTGAAGCTGGTTGCTCGTTCCAAAACGTGGTAGGCCTATACGGAGAAGAACGAGCAAGAATTTCCACTGTGACTCCATTGTACTTAAACAATACATTGTATACCTTATCTATGACTACCACATCTCCTATATTATTATTTTAATTCATACCACGAAGATCAAACTTCAGAATATCTACCAGGGATCCAGAAAAACAAAGAGTTTAGTCTTATCTGTCGATCTAATATAGCAAGCTATCTAAACACAGCTATCTATACGGCTAAACTTATCCGATACGAGGCAAGTGTTATGATTTCACTAATACAGTACTTATAAGTTCTGCAGTAATAACAACGGTCGTGCAGTCTATTATAAAGTTTTAATTGAACGGTGCGATGGGAGTAATTAAAAATAATAGCCTCAGTGCTAGTAGAGTGTGTGTTTTATTGATTCATTTGTTTGGCCTTTCGAAGTCGGGATTGGAAGTGCGATAAATATTGGTTGGTTTTTGTTTTATGGCCTATTTTAAGCAACATTTAATCGTATGATTACGTAATAAATTTGATTTTGGGTTAATTAAGTGGGCTTTGAAAATTTTGGCTGTTTTTTTTATATTTGGGCTTTTTTCACCTGAGTGTTAAGTTACGTCTTTGGTTACTGCTTCGTTTGCTCCCGTAACTCGTAGCGTGATGTTATATAACCTAGAGTATTTATCATGAATCTTTTAGATTAGATTCGAGTTTTAACAAATAAACAAAGTAATTAAAAATCTCTTTATCTTTATTAGTATAGATTTGACATTCTAGTAAGTCCTTACGTCATTATTCTGAATAAAAGTGATACAGTTTTTACATTGCATTGCATTTTCTTTGCTTTTAATTTGAAACGCATTGCACTGTCCACTTGATAAAGATATTACTATTATAGGCCTAGGTGTAGGCTTATTACTTAATGTAATTAAGTTTACTGAAGAATATATAAACTTAAGTATAAACATGTACGAATATTTTAAATTTTAATTGAAAAAAAAAAACACTTAAAAAATGTTCCTTTACACAGGAAATTGTACAACTCATAGAAACACTAAACAAACATGTAGATTCTTTAATTCAACACCATCTATTATCCATAATTTGTGTTAATAAATGTCGATGCAATTTCAGGCGATTCATATTCGCACGGCAATAAAGTCTCAATTCCTCACTCTAACGACGTCAGTTCGCAAGTTTTATGGCCAATTATTAAAATGTGTCGCTCGTTATTTGATAGAAACACATTAGGGTTGCTTCTTGATTGAAAATAAACGCACTTCGACATTGTTAGATACGTATAGATAAATTATAAAATCCGAAAGCTAATTCTATTAATAAATAACTTTAAAAATCTAGTCGCAATCTCAAATCAATGTCAAAAAAGTAAATAAAAAAATTAAAAGACCCGACTGCGTTAAAAGTGGACCAGTTTGCATAAAAAAAATAATTTAATTTAAAACAGAAAAGCAAAGTTAGTACAGTAATCTAAACTTCAGTTATGTAATAACTATACCATTTAAATATTTGCACATAAAACAATAATACATTCTATTATGGAGCATTGCGATTTTGATAGCTGGGACCCATTATTGGCAAGCCGGTCTAGGTTTTTAATGTATCCAGACTGAGAAAGTGTTTTATTTTAGAAAAAGAATAACGTTCCAGCAAAAAAATCGACATTTATACAGGAAGATTTTTTTATCAGGTTCCAAATTTTAATATTATGATGTTTATTAAAAATAATGAAATACGTGTTTTTTCTTTAAGTAACACTCAGTGAGATATATCATCACATAGTTGTGGACATTATGCGCCGCGTCGAACACTGGACCTGACTCGCGCGCCTGGCCCCACCCCCAAACATTGATAATGACAATCAAAACGTAAGTTGCAAATTTTCCCTTCATATTTTCACGGGCTTAGGACCACCAAATGGGAAAGGTATGTCGTATTCCGGTTATAACAATATTTTATTTTGAAAATTTCACATACCTACCAATTTATTTTTAAAAATGGTGTCTGAAAGATACCTAATGCCTAGGAAAAAATAGAATCGTAATAAAAAAAATCTTCCTGTATACGCGAGCAATTGGACAAGCTTAAATACAGCTGAAAATTTATTTATGTTGATGATGACTCAGGTAACTAAATGTAGGTCATTCAACTCCGAAGAAAATAAACAGCGTTCCTGTCATCTACTTGAAAAAACCGATAAAAAACCCAGCAATCTTCTCCCATTAGGCAACCCTTATCACATTATGCATGACATAGTGTTATGAGTTTAACTTGGGAGATGTAACAATTATTGTGTTAATTTGGTTTGAGTAATGGCACCAAGATTGTGTGTTAGATCAAGTAATTTAGCATTCAGAAGGAAAAGTGGGTGTGTTTGTTGCTGATGAGGGGATGTGTATCTGGTTGTGGGGTGAGAGTGATTTGATGGCAATAATATTGAAGTTGTTTAGTTGATTTTGAGTTATAGTTTTTATTTATTGTTTAAATAATCATATCTTACTACTATTAATAGCTGCTTCTTCTTATTACTTTTTATTTTTAATTGTTTTTACTTTTTTGGATTGTAAGTCAAACGGTGGACAGGCACAGTCCTCTTGCTAAGTTTTTGTTGTTCATGTCTTTGTATTACCTCGACCAAACACTACCTCTTAAGATACAGGTGTATATCCTAGTTTATGAAGCATAGTGATCATCCATTTTTATACAGATTTGCAATATTAACTTTGAATTTGAACTTTGAATCTGTCAATTTGTATTTTTTGGATAAATAAACGTTTTTATTATTATTATTTAAAAATGTGAAAGCAACTCTATCTGTACAGACAGACAATTGCAAGTGTGTCTGTTTGTTACGCTATTAGGCCTAGACCGCTGATCAGATTTTGATGGAATTTGGATCAGAGATGGATTAGACCTATGAGCAGGATATAACTTTGCCGCGAAATGAAGAAATGAAAGTTTGTAGGGAAATCCGCCATATTTGAAGAAAAAAATCGCGTAAATCTGTGTTTAGGCACTTGATAAAAAAATATTATATTTGTTTCAGCATAATTATATCGAAGTCGGTTCGTATGGAACATCAAACAAATTTATCTATACTTACTATTTTTGTTGCCCAGTGTAACAATTCTATGTGGACAAAGTCGCGCGCTAAACCTATAAATACTAATCCAGGTGCAATTTTGCAACAAAGAGCAAGCAAATTATACTCGTAAACCATAAATAATTAAAAACATCAACATCAATACACGTAACCCGTTTAAAAACGAGACATTCCAACTTTATGAACCGTGAAAAAAGAAATAGGCCCGTTTAGGATTTTTTTGGGCCAATGCCAGAAATGTTAGCTTTTGAAAAAAAATCGTTAGATATTTTTTTTCGTGTTTGAACACGAACTGCGTGATGAATCCGTTCTAATAGGGTGTGACTATTTGTAGTATCGTGAAATGTGTTTGTTGTTTGGTCGTATAATTTATAAATTACTAGCTTTCGACCGCGACTTCGTCCGCGCGCAAATAAAATAAAATATAGCCTATGTTACTCGCAGATAATGTAGCTTTCTAATGGTGAATGAATTTTTGAAATCGGTCCAGTTGTTTTTGAGTTTATCCATTACAAACAAAAAAATTTTTTTTTCCTCTTTATTATATTAGTGTAGATCTACAATATACGACTAGCGACCGGCCTCGGCTTTGCTTAGGGTACCTATGAATTTCGGAAAATCCTTTCTAATTGGTGCATAGTACCCTTCAAGTTTCAGTTCTATACGATCAGCCAGTTAGGCTGTGCATTGATCCGTTTGTCATTCAGGACAAAGCATTTTTTTTTGAAGAAACAGATGTAACACCGCTATTATATACTACCTATGTCTACAAACAAAGATTTAAGTTTCGTATACATTTTCTAAAGCCTGACAATTAAGGCCGGAAAAAAAAACTATCGAAAAAAAAGAATTACCAATATTTTTCGTAGCCGATGTGCCAATTCACGCCAATTTATTTGTGGTTATATTTTACTCACGGCTTCTCCTTAAGGAACCTTGGCAACTTGAAACAGATGCAATTGACAAGAAGGAAAAGTGTGATTTATTGTTACTGATTAAGAGTAACGAGGGTTCGGTTTTAATTTCAGTAAAGTCTTGGAATTTGAAACTTGAAGCGTGAAAAAAGTTTGTGGAAAATTTTGGGCAGTTTGCTTTGCTATCATCATTTGAAATGTCATTTGTAAATCGATTAATAATTATTATTATTCCAAACATCATTTAACCTATGGTCTAAGGCTAGTGAGATCCATTTTTAGATAGGTACTAAATCAAGGTAATTTGAATTTAATTAAATAAATAGTAACACACCCAAACCAGACCCACTGCCTCGTTGATCTAGTGGTCGCAAGCGCGACTGCTGTGCATGAGGTCTTGGGTTCGATTCCCAGGTCGGGCAAAGTGTTATTGGGATTTTCCATCAGGAATTTCTCAGTAGCAGCCTCGGAGTCAGGATTTGTGCCCAGTTGATGGCAATAGGCTCGCCCCCTATTACATGGGACTAAAAACATAACTGGCGAAATGTGGGTGTACTAATGGGTACCTCTGCCTAACCCTTCGGGGATTACAGGCGTGATTTTATACAAATAGTAACAGTTCTTCCAAGTACGAAAAAAGACAGGGATAAAAAATACACTGCGCTACTAATTAAAACTACGAGGACATTGAAGTTTTAGTGTTTTGTTAAAAAATAAAAGCACTCAGCCTATTCTTGTCCCACTGTACAGCAAAGGCCTCTTCTCATACAGGGAAGGTACAAGCATTGATCATTGATGCTCAAGGCGGATTGTCTATTTCAAACTTATATTAATTACAAGTCCAGGTTGCCTCACGGTGTTTTCCTTCACCGATATCAGTGATGTCCAAGAAAAACTTAGAAAATACATTAGGTATTTATTGACAAAATCAGATTGGTACTCGTACTTGCCCGGTTGGGACCTACTACACGGCCACGATACGGCCACGACACGGCCACGGCCTATACATTACGTTATTAACAGCTTCCCAACTAATATTATAAATGCGAAAGTAAGTTCGTTTGTTTGTTTGTTACCATTTTACGCCTAAGGCACTGAACCAATAATCCTAAAATTTTACATATACGTTGCTAGGTGTACAGGAACAAATACAGGGTATCTTTAATCCCGAAAAAAAGTACTGTTTCCGAGGGAAATTACAATAACGTTCTTATGATCATAGATGGCGCCACGTGTCGAATCATGCGTTTAACTAAATAATTTAAATGACAGGACATGGGTAATTTTTTCTGCGACTTTGTCTGTGTCCGCGATAACCGACATTTACGCGGACGAAGTCGCGGGCAAAAGCTAGTTATAATATAAATTGTTGAATAATGTTTCTGAAAAATTAACATCCCATCAGAAACTCCCATCAATATATATCTCATCATCTAATTAAATTACAATAATGTAACACTCGAGCGCATCCCACATAAATTCATCAAACTTTAAAATCAATTAGCGAGTAATTCGATTGTCATTCGCTTTCCTGTCGAGTGTTTGAATTCAAATTAATTGAAATTTCGCCCCAAGTGCTTTTCTAAAAGAAAAATAAAAGAAGAATTGTTCGTGATAATGGATGGAAGAGTATTGGAAGTAAGAAACTAGCTTCCTATTCAAAAGACGCTACAAGTGGAATGAAAACAATTGAGAATATAGTGCTCGTTTTATAGGATGCTTGCCAAGGAATTGTTGCAGTTAGTACTGAATAGAAGGATGAAGAACATTCCAATAGTCTAAATAAGGTTATTCTGACTTTGTATAAAAGAAATACCTTTTCTAGATCTATTCTATGAACTAAGATATAAGGTCGAATTTGCTATTCAATTAGATACTGAAAATTGTAGTTTTGCTGTACAGTTATGACAAAGATTTAAATCGTTAAGTGCGCCCCATCGCGTTATATGGTGCTCAAAATCTGTTCCATTTGTTTTGTTTTACCATGGCTTCGCACGATTAAAGTTTCGTTCCTATTTACCCATGCTTTCACGCCGCTATAATATGATAAACATAACATAACAACACGCCTGTAATCCCCGAAGGGTTAGGCAGAGATGTACCCATTAATTACTACACCCACATTTCGCCAGTTATGTTTTTAGTCCCATGTAATAGGGGGCGAGCCTATTGCCATCAACCGGGCACAAATCCAGACTCCGAGGCTGAGAAATTCCTGATGGAAAAACCCAATAACACTTTGCGCGGCCTGGGAATCGAACCCAAGACCTCATGCTCAGCAGTCGCGCTTGCGACCACTAGACTAACGAGGCAGTCTATAATATGATATGTATGAAAATCAAGATATTTTCAAACCATAAACACATACATAAATTACATTTCCCAGTATATTTTTACAAGACCTGACACATCATCCAACATTCAATCCTATTCTATCAAAAAGAAAATACAAAAGGAACGTCCAAACCGTATTCTGAATTGAAAAATCATTTCTACCCACATCAGACGCTGGACATGTAGATTACCATACAAAGGAGGTCCAAGTATGGTGCCTTGCGGAAGGGTCTCAAAAGCCACTTAATCAGAGGGACCCTTTATATTTTCAATTTCCTTCAACGGTATAACAACATGGTTTACTCTTTAAGAACTTCAGTCTATTATGTTTTAAGTCAACTTTGTACTGAAATTGCTTTTATATTAGAATTTTTATTGTGACACTTCTTGAAGGTATGGCCTTTGAGAAAGCTATATTATTTTTTTTTTTTAATCTTACTATTTAGAAATTTGAAAGTTCGGATTAATAATTAATTTTTGTAACTTAATCACGTTTGAATGGCTGAAGGGATTTGGGTGAAAGGCACAGAAATACACTATAGTCTAGAATAGCACAGAGGCTACTTTTGATCCTGTAAATATTGACGGTTCCCAAAGGATAATAATAATATTTTTTGACGAGAAGGAAGTCGCGGGCAAAAGCTAGTATTTTATAGTATTTTTATTCGAATATAATAGTACTGACACTTTTGTTTATTTAACCACGCTAATTTCTGGAACTGCCAGTGGAATTGGAAAAAAAAAAACATAATAATAAGGAATAGAATCTATATAAAATCACGCTACGAACCACGAGAGTGGAGTAGTCCTCAAAAACGTTACTTTAAAACGAGTATACCGCAGACGGGATAAAGGTACTATTTATTTATAAATTGTGTTATTAATCACACTGCAGTCCCCCAACAATCGTGAGGAAACCTGGGCTTACTGTTCCAATCAAATCATGTCAGAGGCCCTTGAGGCGGTTTAAGAACTCTGACACTAGGGTGTGTAGGGTCGTAAGACCTTACTGCCTACACGATAAAGAAGAAAGTCCCCCAACCAGGCATTGCCCGCAACTTGGGGGCCAGAGCTGGATAAACTTAAGCTTTAAATCAAAACATTTGAAAATGGACTAAGTAATCAAAATTTTGTTCCTAAAAATACTTCAGCCTTCTGGGTGAACGTACCCAATAAATAAAGAGAACGTAATAAATCTATCATTGGACATTCATTCCAACAAAGTTATCGCTTAATCCACTTAATATTCCTTCATAAGTAATTCCGTATTTCGAAGTTCTATAATCGAATCAGCAAAATCAGACCAAAAGTTTCGCGTAGAACTTGGTACAGATATCAATTGATTTGGAATACTTCGAATCCTGGAGCAATGAGCCGTTTGAGCTTCGACTTGGCTCTTCCAATTTAGTTGAGGTCTTGGCTTCAGACTTGGCTGTGGTGAAGTGTGAGCTTCAAAGTTTGCACCTCTGTAAGGATTGGAAGCATTGTGTAGGAATGGAGCTCACAACACTGCATCTGATGAGCAAAATTCGAAGTTTAATTTTGGGCTCATACTAAAATACATCACATAACATAACATCACGCCTGTACTGCCCGAAGGGTTAGGCAGAGGTATACCCATTAGTACACCCACATTTCGCCAGATATGTTTTTTTTTAGTTCCATGTAATAGGACGCGAGCCTATTGCCATCAACCGGGCACAAATCCACAGGCTCCGAGGCTACTACTGAGAAATTCCTGATGAAAAAATTTAATAACACTTTGCCCGACCTGGGAATCGAACCCAAGACCTCATGAACAGCAGTCGCGCTTGCGACCACTAGACCAACGAGGCAGTCGGTCATAATAATAATACCATCCTATTATTATACCACTGCAGGGCCAAAGCCCTCTTCCCATACAGAGAAGGTACAAGCATTATTTTCAGACTTATGTTAATTGTAAGTCCAGGTTTTCTCACGATCTTTTTCTAATAGATGTTGTATGCCTGGTAACCTATTAGGTACTTGGGACTTAAAAATATAGACATGTGGGTGAACTAATAAGTACACCTCTGCCTAACCCTTGGGGGATTACAGACGTGATATTATGTATGTATGTATGTTTTACTAGCTTTTTCCCGAGACTTCGTACGCACAAAAAAAGCCTATGTTACTCGCAGATAATGTAGCTTTTTAATGGTGATAGAATTTTTAAAATCGGTCCAGTATTTTTTGAGTTCATCCATTACAAACAAACAAACAAAAATACATTTTTTTTCTCTTTAAAATATTAGTGTAGATAATGGAGATACGAGTTTCCTTGACTTTCACGTGGACAAAGCCGCAGGCAGAGTCTGGCTAGTATTATATAATTGCAAACACGTGGACCGTTTCATTGTTATCATTCCTACCTACTTACCGCTTGTATCTATT
This sequence comes from Hoplodrina ambigua, assembly GCA_949774945.1. Classification (NCBI taxonomy): domain Eukaryota; kingdom Metazoa; phylum Arthropoda; class Insecta; order Lepidoptera; family Noctuidae; genus Hoplodrina; species Hoplodrina ambigua. The sequence goes on from OX458968.1 coordinate 15,023,859, forward strand.
CAAAGGTTTCCGGGTTTTCCTAAATAAATACGAATTCGTAGAAACAACCTTTAAATAATACGTATGATGAATGTGCCGGCTGTAAATGGAAACGCCTGGAGATCGATCGGGCTCTTAATAGTGATGTGCTTTCCGGGAAAGTTTCCGAGATTGGGAAAATCGGGTCTTAAAAGTTAGGTGAGATTACGAAATTAGTTAAAACTTACTGTTTAAAAACTGTGTTAAACCAAAGTAAAACATGTTATGTGGTCTTACGAAAAAATTGTTTATTATTCATCGTGTAAGAGATTTTAAATTTAGTTGACATTGTAACCTATAATATGTAGGTATTCATTATTCTCGATCTAGAGAAGGTTCTTACTTTAATTTAAATTAATTGATTCATGCTATGGGCTAAGTTTTTGTAACAAAAACGTTGAACTGCTGTAAATCATGTCATTGTGCATTAAAATAATTTTTGTACTTTTCTTTTAAATAGTTTGGTAAATAAATAAATAAACATCTTGGGACTACTCACACACAGCTATCTGATCCCAAGCTAAGCAGAGCTTGTGTTATGGTAACCAGACAACTGATATATGTACATACTTGGTGACGGTTATCTGGCGACGCACTGACTATTCAAAATTGTTGAATTGCCGTTCTATATTTTTTTAAGCAGAATTTTAATTGTCGTTCTTTGCCTAAGAATTTCTTTTTCTCACAAAGTAACTCTTATGTCTTCCAGAATAAAACACACACTTCACTGTTTAAATGACCAGTCTTATTTCACATTCCGGGATTACCCATTACCAGTGACAACACTATTCGTCCGGTCCCCGAGCGTTGATTGATTGCCTCGTATAGGTCCCGTCCCGAGGATTCCCACATTTGTCACAACTTGACGAATACGAACGCTGACGAAGAATCCAGTTTTATGGATTTTTTGCTACCCACTAGTACATTGATGGGGGAACCTATACCAGTTCTTGCTTCAGTCTGCTTGGATAATATTATTTTAGTGGTAAAAGCTTTATTGATTGGAGTACGTCCGGTTTTGCGTTTGGTTTTTCTTTTACATGCATAACTTAATATCACGCCTGTAATCCCTGAAGGATTAGGCAGCGGTGTACCCGTTAGTACACCCACATTTCGCCAGTTATGTTTAAGTCCCACGTAATAGGGGGCGAGCCTATTGCCATCAACCGGGCACAAATCCAGACTCCGAGGCTGCTACTGAGAAAGTCCTAGTGGAAAAGCCCAATAAGTCTTTGCTCGACCAAGACGTAATGTTCAGCAGTCGCACTTTGCTACTAGACTAGCAAGGCAGTCAAGGTTTTTCTTTTATTTGCTTCTCAATTAGTATAATTTTGTTATATTCAAGAGGGTCGTTGCCTACTATCTAAGCTTATCTTGGATATCACTGACAAGGTAAAAGAAAAAAAATGTTAAGAAACCTGGACTTAAAATAATTATAAGTCTGACATCGTCAATCCGCCTTAAGTAAGCGTGGTGATCAATGCTAGTGCCTTCTCTGTATAGGAACTGGCATTATAATAGGTTTTATTCTTCACCATTTGAAGATAATGATGAAGAATAAAACCTATATAATTATATGATGATTCGTATCAGCCGTAGGACGTGCACTGCTGAACATAGGCCTCCCCTACAGATTTCCAATAGAACTGGTTGAAAGCGGCTTGCACCGAGCGCGATTCTGCGGTCTTTACTAGATCGTCTTACCACCTTGTGGGTCCTAATTCATGGAAGATGTAATCTATTAATTTCTAGTGAGGCTCTCAGTAAAATGCTCAGTAAATGCTCTCAACTATCAATATTCGCTCTTGTATCCCAATATTTTGCGGCCGCGGCCCTCGAGTTAATTAGCAGTAAATTGTAAATTAAAGTGGCGATTCGTTAACAGCATTAAGTTAAACATGTACAATGCATATTGTGCCTCGACGTGGCACGTTGTGTAATGCGAAACAACGGGCGGCATCGAGGCAGCAATATTGCAATTTATCCGATTATTTTAACTCGGTAAAGCTGCTGAATTGATAAGTAGGTTCTGTCTGCGACTTTGTTTGTGTAAAACTCAAGAATTGCATAAACATAATATGCTATAACATTTGGCAATAGTATAGGTTTCTGTATGTGACAGAATTTATGTTAAAAAACAATTGTATTACAAATATTAAAAAAACAATTGTACTTCATTATAATATTTCATAATTATACATAGCATTAAACGTTATTTTCTTAAAGATTATCTATTTATTTATTTAAACTTTATGCAACAAAAAGGTACAAAGGCGGACTCAATGCCCTTATCGTAAAAATAATAAGATTTAAAAAGATCTCGGCACTCAGAATGGGAACTTAAACAACTAATTACGAATCTATTGACACCTCATTTATTAAAATCGGTTCAGTGGTTTAGGAACTACGATAGAACATACAAAGATACATGGACTGCGAAAATCATTACCCTTCCTTTTGGCTTCATCGTAGTCAGGTAAAAAAACATGTGTTGTTAGTCAAAACAGTATCTAACTAGCTTGCTCTATCAAGAGATCCACCTCTACCACAAACTGTTGCCATCTCTTAAAAAACAAAAATCCACTTTCCATTAATTACGTTCACAGTACAGTTACTATCTGGACATGCCTCATATGATCTCTTGGTACAAAATTACAAAATCAGCAACGCATTGCAATAAAGTATCCACTTATTTCATAGTAATGACTCAATAAACGTGAAAGTAGAAATAAGAGAGAGTACGCAACACACCCATCGCATAAGTAATTTAATTTTGCTGAAAGAAACGACATAAAAGTAAAAATTACCCATAAAGTGGAGTGGGCGAATTAGGGTATGGAGTAAGGCATGAGAAGTGGAGATAAGTCTATTACGTATTTCAACACACTCGCTCGTAAAGTGGCTCTTATTGCATCGCTTTTAGGGTCATAATGCTGTGTATTAGACATTCTGCGCTTTTTACCTAGTTTACGCCTAAAAAAAAACAACAACAAAAGATATTGTGTAAATATCACTCATGATGAATAAAATTGTAATATTATTTTCATATGAATTAATTTAAACAATTTTATTTCTCGCCAGTGTGTTGAATAATGTTGTATGCAATACGTGAGTATAATATAATTACACTCTTAGCTCCATCACGCAATTCAGCCTCTACAGCCTCGCTCATAATGGTAAACTTTCTTACTTGCACTATAATGTACTATTTTATCACCCGCTAGCGTCCGCTTAAATTTCGGGACGCAGACGAGGTCGAAGTCAAATGAAAAGTAGCCCTGTGTTGGGATGCAAACTTACCCTGTACCAAATATCATCGATATCGGTTCAGTGATTTAGTCATCAAAGCGTAACAGACAAGCAACCCGACAGTTACTGCATTTATAATATTAGTATGGATTCGGGATGCCTTTGATCTCCTATTTTTTTTACGGATGGGTCATTATCGTATATGAAGGGAGTGTCAGACTCGTACTAACTAAAACCAATCCGTGTTCCTCCTAATGCACTGTGTTCCAGGGCCGCGGTAACTGTTTCGAACAAAACCCGTAACCATGGCACGATCGCCTATGACTTGGCCCAAACATTTTACTAGAAAGTTAATGTCGCCGAATGTCATAATACCAACGTCTCAGTTATGTCCTACGTATTTCTGTTCGCGCCGTTTTATCGACGTCATGTAGATCTGAGAGCCTAACGCGAACGTGCTGACGTAAAAGTTAATCCCTTTGAGACTATTTTCGAATTGGAAACATGAGTGTTGTTTAGCATTTTGGTTATTTTTTTACCAACAAGGAGAATTAGTATCATTTACAGGCACTTATGAACTGTCAAGACTCGCTGTCACTCATTAATGTGAAACAAGCCTTTAATATTGGCCTGTTGGTCTAGTGGTTAGCGGCCCTGACTGCTAAGCCGGAGGTCGTGGGTTCGATTCCCACCCAGGACAAACTTTGTGTGATGAGCATGATTGTTAGTTCTGTGTCTGGGTGTGATTTATCTATAATATGTATGTATTTATAAATTATATAAGTATGTATATCAGTTGTCTGGTTACCATAACACAAGCTCTGCTTAGCTTGGGATCAGATAGCCGTGTGTGAAGTTGTCCCAAGATATTTATTATTATTATTATTTATTAATATTATTCTTATTTTCTTTTATTTTTTAAATACGTTACTTTGGCCGGCCCTATGAATTTATTCGAACCTAGATCAACTATTTGTACTATAGGATGCCACCTCTTTTACTTTCTGTTCCACTTTTGAATAACAGATGGCGTTGTATCAAAAAAATCAATCATTAAATCTATTCGATCTCCAACATATATTATATCCGAAACAAATAATATCCGAATCAATATAATGACCGAAACGGATTTTCCAGTTTAATACTAGATTATATATTTAAATACGTTATTATTGAATTACGGTTACCTACCCCGTGTGCTCATGCTAGGCTTTCTAGCATTTCAACTTAATGCTTACGATGGATTACTGAAAGTTTATGATCGATGATGAAACTGTCATTTTTCGTATTAGCATAGTAACTAAAGTTTTATCGTGAGGTACAAATGGAAAGATAGATATGTTTTTACTGGAACGAAATCAACACAATGTTTTATATACTTTCTAAGACACGGTTTCACACCACCAACTTATGTTGATGGCTGGTGATGTCGTAATGGCCCAGTGGTTACGGCGCTCGCCTCTCATGCTTGAAGTTGTGGGTTCAAACCCGGGCAAGTACAGTCACGAGCAAAAACAAGTATACACTTGGCAATATTACGAAGCTATTTTCTTCGAATATTCTGATTGAAATGTCATGTTTTTAGGAAAATAATATTATGATTTAAATACTACTATGAAATAGGTCTCACATTAAAGTTACAACCAATATTTCACAAGAAAATCGCTTCCGAATTATGCTATGTGTATACCTACTTGTACTTTCTAAAGTTTATCTTGTACATCACTGACATCGCTGAAGGAAAACATCATGAGGAAACCTGGACTTATACCAGACTATTACTGTCCCATTCAAACAATGTCAGAGGCCCTTGAGGCGGTTTAAAAACTCTAACACGAGGGTGTGTGGGGTCGTAAGACCTTACTGCCCACACGATAGAGAAGAAGAAGACCACCAACATTCAAATTTTACTGCTTTTGAGAAATTTCTCATGGAATACCAAAACTTTAGTCCCAGAACCCAATGATACACGATACCAACGGGACAGTCAACTATAATAATAGCTACTACAATATAATACCTCAAGCACTTCATGAACAGCTGTTATGATAGCCGTCATATTGCGGGCATCTCTCATGAAACCTCAGACTATCTGTCTGTGCAACAAGTTCTAACAACTGTAGACGAAAGGCAGCTGTTACAATCTCATTTATTACTACACAAAAAGTCTGATAGTGTTCAATGGTTTAGCTGATTTACTAAAAAGGTTATGGATTTTGACGATCCTATTACTAAGTAACTAGTAGTATTATTGGACTGCCTCGTTGGTCTAGTGGTCGCAAAGCGCGCCTGCTGAGCATGAAGTCTTGGGTACAATTCCCGGGTCGGGTAAAGTGTCATTGGGTTTTACCTTTAGGAATTTCTCAGTAATAGCCTCGGAGTTTGAATTTGAGCCCGGTTGATGGCAATAGGCTCGCCCCCTACATGGAACTTAAATCTATCTGGCGAAATGTGTGTATACCTCTGCCTAACCCTTCGGGAATTACAGGCGTGATGTTATGTATGTACTAAGTCTCAGTTGTCTGTCTGTCCATCTGTTACAGGACTGTATTTTGAACCGTAAATGGTAAACACTTGAATTGACAGACAGTTCATTACTATGGTCGCTGTACAAGCAACGTTGGCATTTTTTGGATGATAGACGACAGAAGCCTTCGTTTATGGGCTCGACCCACACCATGGCCGGATCATTTTTTAAATTACTCTAAGGTCTTCATTTATATTTCTGCTTTAAATCGGGTGTTAAATTCTATGTAAATAAACACTTAGAGAGACTTCTGAGAGCATACCAATTTAATAAAACGTTTGAGTTCGTGATTAAAATGTTTATGACAGCTGTTGTTACATGTACTGAGAAATCCAAAAGCCCGTCAAGCTCTCGTCAAGCGGTCTTATCATAATTATAACGTTGCTTATTTTCACATGTTTATTAAATAAAGTAACAAAAGAGATAAATTATGTAAACTGAATCGTGCATCACTAAAAATTTTGATTCACGAAAATTATTTTAAGGATTATTGAATAATGAACAATTTTTGTCATGGGATCAACTCTTAAATAAATACAGGGATTTTGATCATGTTGTAGTGCATTTAAGGAAACAGTCGATTTTTTCAAATATTTATCATCATAACACTATAATTATACCTCGCGGCTTTCTCCGCATGAAGTGACGTCTTTGGTTACTACTAAGCTCCCGTCGATCGTAGCGTGATGTTATAGCCTATCATTAACAAAAACCATTTTTCTGCAATTCGACGGGTAGTGCCATTGATTAGTGCATTTAAACAAACAAAAAAAATCTTCAGTTTGATTATATTTGGGTCGGTTTACATCTGATGGAAGATACGCCGCGTATCGTCAGTCAGAAACAGTCAAATAGATTATAAAATATCTAACCACACACACATAACCGAGGATGCGTTAGTGCGTCGACCATACTAAATACGATACGTTCGACAATTTTTCTTACGTCAGATGTGAACAGACCCTTAATCTAATACATCCAAAATAAAGTAATACATAAACTACACAGTTAAAGTAACAAACAAACAAATGAAGATCTCTTACTCTCATTCATTCGAACAATTGTTTTGTAAGAAGCGATATCAATGAAGCGATGACGTCACATAAATTCGCTTACAACAGACGAGGTCGCGGCATCGCACTACCTAGTACAGTTCTCGCGCTCGCTTTGAGATAACGCGAGAGGATTTTATATATGACGACTAGAGACAACTACATAAATTCAATTATATTTTTGTTATACATATATGACGTTCAAAAGTGCCTTGAAATAAATGATTTGACTTTGACTTTAAGAAGTAGAAATAGTTTTAAGAGAGAATATATTTTTGATGCAAATAACATCTATTATTAGATACTTGTCAAATCTATTGTTAATAGTTGAATTTGTTTGTAAGAGGTAATGTCTGGAATTACTGAAAGGATTCTAAAAAAAAAACCTTTGGAACGATACATGAATCGCCGAGTGCTTTAAAACTGTGTTTGACTTACACGTGAGTGAAGATGCGCGCTAAAGTAAGTATATTATTGTGTAGATACCAAAAGACAACACACGATTGCCTAATTTTCAAGGTCCATCGTAATGTATCAAAAACATAGCAAACAGAAAAAATGCGTATGCAAAACAGAACGGTCAAGAATAGATACTAAACAAACCTTGAGTAAACTATCTTCTTCGAGAATTTAGAGGATCCAACAATGGTGCCGATTCCCTTGTTCACAAACTAGACTAAATTTAGAGAATTGACATCTCTTGCTAACATACAGCGAAAGGAAAGGACGGTGACATTAAAGAACTAAGTTAGCGATGTCAAATTAGTTTTGCCTTGAACTTTTCCGTATTTTTTAATCCATACGTTTTAAGATGTCAACTATAATTGTATGGATGTGTCAGATTGACTAAATTTGACAGCTCTTATTTACATTAGTCTCTTTCTTGTTTTATTGGACAGAAAAAGATGCAAATAGTCCAATTTTAGTTTAGTTTGTGACCAAGGGAATCGGCACCACTGCCTGTCAAACTCAAGACTTAACAAATAACGTAGTAGTACGTTTACCACTTTCAAAAATGTTGAATCGTGTCGTTCCCGTGTCGTACGTTATAAAGAAGCTCTGTAGAAGTGAATTTTCCGGAGACATTAGGCTAAATCGCACATCTCGGGGGCGAACAGATAAAGCAGCATAAAATATAATGCCAAACGCGAATGTTCTACTCATTTTAGATAAAATTCTGTATATACTGAACTTTAAGAGAGACTTGGAATAATGTGACATAACAATAGGTAGTTATCATAAAATTTTGTAAGTTAAAATATTCTATAGCTGTCTAATCTTGATCTGCTTAGCCTGTTCTGAGAAAATCTCACTTGGTGAGTTTGGGTGAAGTGAGTTTGAGGTGAGATGACAATTTCTAGTATTAGGTGTGATATCAGCTCACTTAACACACATAACAGCACGCCTGTAATCCCTGAAGAGTTTGACAGAGGTGAGTCCATTAGTACACCTTGCGAGTATTTTTGTAGTCGCGCTTTGCGACCACTAGACCAATGAAGCAATCAGCCAACGCAAATGACCAACATAATATTGATTTTGAAATTAATTCAAAATCTAAATTATTTTGACTGCCTCGTTGGTCTAGTGGTTGCAAGCGCGACTGCTCTGCATGAGGTCTTGGGTTGGATTCCCAGGTCGGGCAAAGTGTTATTGGGTTTTTCCATCAGGAATTTCTCAGTAACAGCCTCGGAGTCTGGATTTGTGCCCGGTTGATGGCAATAGGCTCGCCCCCTATTACATGGGACTAAAAAAACATAACTGTCGAAATGTGGGTGTACTAATGGGTACACCTCTGCCTAACCCTTCGGGGATTACAGGCGTGATGTTATGTTATGTGTATGTGAAAATCTAATTTATCTGGAAATCGAAAATTAATTTTCAGAGGAGAAATAAAGTGATTTTTCAGTGAAGTTGTCGTTAGTTAGTTTCAGTATAACAATGCGTTTAAGATACTGGTGGGGTTGCCCCGTTACTGTAGTGCGTCAGGGATGTTCGCAGATGCGCATGTAGATTGCTTTTACCGACAATGCGCAAAAGATGCGCTTCCCTGGTGCGCAGGTTGTGGGACAGCTCCAACAGTGTCTTAAGACTGGTTGCCAGTCGCCTGGACGGTGTGTATGTGGGTCGCTGTTGTGCCGTCTCACATGGGGTGTTGCAACAGTGAGCAAACGTTATTTCTTGTTTTGTTTTTCTTTTTTGTTTAGTGCTTACTAACGTCTTGGTGAATCGAATAAATAAAATTCTATTCTATAGGTTACTAGAGTCAAATACCCAATCCTGAATTGATTTTATGACAAACAAAATCACATGAATATGAAAAGTCGTATCCATATTTTCTACCAAAAACGAATTCACGAAAACATGCATCCGATAATCCAACACATTGTCGAACGCTAAAAGGTTTTACCAGTCCTTAATGCTTACAAATACACAAACAAAACGAAAACAAAATCAAAAACCAAAATGAATATTAACGGTAAAGGAATTTGCATCCCGATCACGTACAGAAGCAACGTGTTAATCTTTTTTAAGGAAATGAGAAAACTTCGGACAGCGCCGTGTTTAAACGTGGCCAACGTTTTTGTTATATTTTCGGCCTTTTATTTTATTGTTATTTTTTTCTTTTGTTAAAAGTCGGTCGTTTGTCTTCATTATCTACGTCTAGTTTATTATTTAAGTTGTGCTGTTTTAGTTAGGGACATGTTACCTGGTAAAAAGTGGACCAAGATTCAACACGAAATCTCGAAAACTACTGGGTTTTTAATAATAACAGTATATTACTATCCTGCCTTGTTGTCTAGGGCAGGATAGGTATTTAGAGATGAGGTCTTGGGTCCCAGTTCGGACAAAGTGGTATTGGGTTTTTCCATCAGGAAGTATTTCTCAATAGCGGTTATTACATGGTACTTAAAATAACAGGCGAAATGTGGGTGTATTAATGGGTATACCTCTGCCTAACTCTTCGGGGATTACAGGCGTGATGTTATGTATGTATTATCCCACTGCAGGGCAAATGCCTCTTCTCATACAAAAAAGACACAAGCATTGGTCACCACATTTGCTCAAGGCTGAGTGTTGATTTCAGACCTATAAGTCCAGATTTCCTCACGATGTTTTCCTTCATCATCGATGTCAGTGATGTTCAAGATAAACTTAGAAAATGCACATGAATTTAAAAAGTCGTATTGGTACTTGGTCGGTACCGAAATCAAAACCATATTATGAGACGCGGGCGCGAGTATTATATGAAAATTATTATTATATTAACAAGATAATTATATGAAAATATCATCCAGATATTTCCATCTAATTATCTTTTCCCATCCTTTCTTAATATCAACATCAACCAAGTAATTACGTCGGTTGATTCCTCTCATCCATACACGCCGCACAACACCGCAACAGGCATCTGTCTGCAAACAAAATGCTGCGTGTAAGCACTTATTAAAGGCATATTTATCACTGTCTCAGGGCTGTCTCAATTATCTCCAAGGCGAACGGTTTAAAACGATGATTATTGTTGTAGATAGGACTGTTAAGATCATGTTCTTGCCTATTTCTAACCCCCGACGCAAAATCGACGGGGTGTTATAACTTTGACGTGTCTGTGTGTGGGTCTGTTGTATCGTGTCTCCCTAACAGATGACCCGATTTTGATTTGGTTTGTTTAAAAGGTGAATTAATCGGAACCTTTCTTAGCTGTTTGATCAAAATTAGTCCAAGATGATCGCTATACGGGGTTCTTAAATTTTAGTTAGATGTGTTTGAGTTTAAACTGTCCGTCCAATTACCAGCACTGGGAATCGATTATATTCATCTTCATTGTGATCACATATAGAATCGACAAGAATAATGTAACCAAGATTTTGTAATAACCTAATTTAAAAGAGTGCCGTGGAGTTTCTTGCTCGTTCTTCTCCATAGAGGCCTACCTCCGTTTTGGAACGAGCAACTAGCTTCAACTTTCGGACTAACTGACCGACTCTTTGACAATTCAAAAGTGCCTGTAAATGGTCTAATTGAAATAAATGTTTTGACTTTGACTTTGATTCCAGAACGCCTTGCTACAAGCACTAATGCTAATTACATTGTAGCGCCAACATGACGGTTTACGTGCTCCGCTGTGCTTGCTTGCCAGCCTCCCCAATTTTTGCAATACCAAACATTACATTCTTTCCTAAGTGACGACACAACAAAATGATTGGCGTTATGTCTGATGGATTGGCTCTTACGCTGCGTGTCGCGATTTCGATAGCCGCACGGAATAAATGTGTGGTCTACATGTAATTGTTCCGGGTCTGGTTGTTTGTACACCTATGTAAGTTTATATACTTTTAAACGCACTTTTAACATAGTAGATATTCCTATTGTGGAGCAAAGGTTTTGTAACTTTTACATAACGCTCAAAACTTCTCGCGTTGTTCCCTAATCTGCAGCCAAAAACCCTGAAGGTCAATGTACTTTTCAGACTTTTATTCCTTGTACCATTTACCCTGTCGTTACTCCGCCATTTAACAACTCTTTGGCATTACCATCCGCAGACATAAATCTAACTAAGTGTCAATTAAGTAGAAAATACGGGAGGCGCGAACACCTATAAATACGTTTGTTGTGACCTTTAGAAAGTTTCAGCGATTTCGTGTGAGGAGGATCTCTCGATATGGTGTTTAATGAAGATCGAAGATCGGGTCCGGATTGCTGAGATAGCGGCCCTAAACGCGAGCTTTGGGTTGACATCTCGATTTTTTTCTTGGATTTCGTGAAGCGACTGTGAATTCTCTGCTCATTTTAAGTCCATTCAAAAGTAGTCTTGAAATTCATTCAAGACTACGCTTTATGTGCGATAGTTTTATAACTATTTGTCTAATGTAAATAATAATAAACGACATGGATGTTGATGATCCAATTGGTACAGTGACTGAGCGACTAGCTATTATTTCGCGGGTTCTAGCTATTATGTTTAGAAAATATATGTTTACAAATATGTGTTTTTCACTCCTCTGAAATGTTAATGAAACTGATTTTTAATATGTCATACATAAAAAGAATTTTTTTTCCAGACAAAAATGCACATTTTTTTTAAGGATGGGAAAACATCAAGGAGCTAAGGGGAGTGTCAGACTCTTACTGACTGAAACCCATCCGTGTTCCTCCTAATGCCTTTTTCATTTCAGGGCCGCGGTGACTCTTTCTCTGTCAAAGTAAGTTGTTGAAAAAAAAAACTTTTCATAAAGTTGTTTTTTTTTTGTAGTCGTAATCATCAATGTCTTCGTTATGATAACATAACATAACATCACGCCTGTAATCCCCGAAGGGTTAGGCTGAGGTGTACCCGTTAGTACACCCACATTTCGCCAGTTATGTTTTTAGTCCCATGTAATAGGTCACAAATCCAGACTCCGAGGCTGCTACTTAGAAATTCCTGATGGAAAAACCCAATAACTTATGATGATCTTAGTTATGATGTCTCTTTCAATAAGTAAACAGTTCATTTATTTCGTTCAATTTAAGTTTAATTTCCGGATATTTAAAAATAATATCCTTAACCTAAATGTATTCAGTAACACAAGTCTAAACTTACAAGTCTAAAACAAACATCATAACTTTACATTTATAATTTTGACGTTAACAAAATTATTTAAAGTCGAACTTCGACTTCCTATTAAGAAATCAAAACACGATGACGTCACCAACATGGCCGCGTAAACATGTTTTTGTCGGTATTAAATAAGATTTATAATATTGTACTTTTGTAACGCTGAACTGTCAAACTTAGGACAGAAGAATGATGAAGTAAATGGTTGTGAAAACTGTTTGGTTGAGTTCATAAACAACTTTTTATGCTATTAAGAACTTTATGTTTAGTGACGGAAGAGCCGAAATCGTTTTTTGTCGTGTAGGGATGCTTGGATAGCGTTAAATGGGCTCAGTGATCATTCAGGCCTTAACCCTGACCGCGGAAGGACTATTCTGGATTGAGAAAAACTTTAGTAATTTACATTGTACTAGCCTGGATTTAGTGGAATGGAATGGAATCCATGAGTTGACGTCGTTGAGTTGTTGTTTTCTAAATAACATTCCTACCGGTCAATGTAACTTATTGTGCATGCATATTAATATTAGATCCATAATCAAAAACTTCTCGGCTCTCGAACAAACGCTGCTCACATCACATAAAGGTATCGATGTAGTTGTTTTGACTGAATGTAATATACCAGAAAGCAAGAGTGCTTTGTTTCAACTTTACGGTTACCGAATGTACACAGCATTACGAGACTCCCGAACAAGTGGTGGTATTATACTATATGTTAAAAATAAGCTCAAGTGTAAGATCACGAAAGCTAAAACAAACTTTTTTGAAAGTATCTTCTGTACCATCACCACCCAATCGGACTACGTTGCGAATCTTTGTGCGGTTTACCGACCTCCAAGTTATAATAAAATCTCATTTATTGACGAACTTCAAAGTGTGCTAAATGTATTCACGAACACCACCGATCTTTATGTGCTAGGAGACACTAACATTGATCTGAAATCTGATAATCCTGTAAAGCATAAATACAATAACATGTTGCATAGCAAGGGCCTGTTGTGCGGGATCACTGAACACACTAGAATAGCAATAAGCAATGGTAGATTAAGTAAAACTTGTATCGATCACATTTATGCGCGATCCCGCACACAGGACCTGTATGCGGCAGCACTCGGCACTACACTGGCTGACCATCGCGCTGTTATTCTCGCTTGCGTTGGCGCACGTATACAGGTTGCTCCTAAACCTACGACCTGCATAAATTATTGTACCCTTGTGAAATGTCTTGATGAAGTACAGTGGGCAAAATCAAACGAAATCAAATGTCCTACCACCCTATATAATTACATTCATACCCAGTTTAAAGAATGTTATAAAAAGTCTGAATATAAAACTAAGGCAAAATGTAGCTCATCTCGTATTCAAAATAAATGGATAAACCTAAAAATTACCAAAGCCTGTGAATATAGAGATAGATTATTTTTAAAATGGATTAAAGACCCTAGCAATATTAGGCTAAAACAAGAATATAATAAAGCGAGGAACTATGCAAATATTCTTATACAAAAAACTAAAAATAATAAGATCAAATCTGAAATTATATCAAATAAAGGAAATATGAGACAACTTTGGCAAATACTGAATGAAATTACTGGAAGGATCAAAAACTCAATTGATGATGCCATCCAAAATTCATTTACAAAACTCCACACAACTTCTAGAGATATTGCTAACAACTTTGCACACACTTTTGATAAAAGCGTCAAACTAATTATACCCAAATGCTCTCAAAATCTGTTAAATAAATCAGAGTACAGAATTCCAGCCAGTGTATCTATGCGTTTTAAGCCTGCAAAGCCAGATAGTGTTATGAAAATTATTATGACTTTGAACAATAATAAAGCCCCGGGAATAGATGGCATTAGAGCAGTTGATTTGAAGAGAGTTTGTGCTACAATCACATCGGTGATATCTAACCTAATTAATCTTACTATACAAACTGGAAAGTATCCACCAATACTTAAAACAGGGATTGTAAGACCGATCTATAAGAAAGGAAGTCGGACGGACTACAACAACTATCGACCCATTACTATATTACCTACTATTGATAAAATTATCGAGAAATACATTTGCAAACAAATACACGAATTTTATCAAATAAACGAGATACTAACACATAAACAATACGGATTTCAACCAAAAAAGAATACAACGCAGTTGTTATCCAAATTCACAGATAGTGTTCAAAAACACCTAGACAATAAACAACACGTATTAGTAGTATTTATAGATTACAGCAAGGCTTTTGATACACTCAGACATGACAGACTAATAGAATGTCTTCATGACAGCGGCATAAGGGGCAAATTACTAGACTGGTGTGGAGATTATCTTAACGAGAGAAATTACATGGTCAAAGTAAATAGCGTGATGAGTGAATCTGTTACGGTAACGGAAGGCATGGCACAAGGCTCGGTCCTTGGCCCGCTACACTATTTAGCTTATGTAAATAGCCTCATCAATGTAATTAAACAGTGTGAGATCTATCAATTCGCCGACGATACTTGTCTCCTAGCTGCTGGACGGAGTGTTGAAGAAGCTCAACAGCAATTACAAGGTGACTTCAATTCACTCACAAAGTGGTCACATGATGCAGGCCTAGTATTAAACGCTGGTAAAACTAAATTAATGTACATCAGTTCCAACCAGAATAGAAGTTCATCCTTGCCTATACTAACAGCTCACTGTCATAGGTGTATGCATGCCAACTGCCTTAACAAAGTACCTACCCAAACCATGCAAATGTGACCCCATTGATCTCGTGGATACTCAAACCTACCTAGGTTTAACTATTGATAGTCGACTAAGCTGGAAACCACATATTAATGGGGTGTGCGATAAATTAAGATGTATCCTAGCCAAATTTTCTTTGATAAAATATAAAATTCCATACCAAACATTATTAATGCTCTACAAGGCACTGGCCGAATCAACGATATCCTATGGTCTATCGAGCTATGGAAGAACATTTAAGACCCACCTTGACAAAATATACACATTACAATTACGTATATTAAAAGTAATTGTCCCGGACAACATAAAGACAAAATATAAAGATGAGTACCACAAGCTGTTTGAGTTCTGTAAAATTATACCCATCTATGATAAAATAAAACTAGCACTCTTAAATGAAGAATATTTCAATGAAAATTATAAGCAAACAAAAATTATATACGATAATCAAACTAATACTCGTAGTGTAACCAGCGCAAGGCTGTTACTTCCTCAGTACAGAAATTTACACGGCAAGAGAACATTAAAATATATGATACCCGACCTTATAAATCATCTACCTACAACATTAAAAGAATTAATAACGCATAAAAACATTAAATATAAATTAAAAAAAACACTTCCTACAAAATCTTAATACATAAACTAACATAACAATAAATAAAAAAAAAAAAAAAAAAGTACAGAGCATCAATTCAAACATCACACAAGTGTCATAACATGTTATAATTAGTATCGTAAAATAGTATAAAGGAGCAACCTGTATCAACTTCGAATTCATACCACTACTACTTTGTAGTGAGACTGGCGGTCTCGGGTCAGCGTGGTTGCCGATGTTCGCACGTCAATTAGATATTACGTACTACTGTATAATTTTTCTTATACCCTCTTTGTTTTTGTGTTATGTTTTAGTTGACGTTGTGTGTGATTACGTTTAGTTGATCTTACCATGTAGTCGATGATTATGATGCACGGTAAAACTCAAATGAGTTTATGTTTGCGTCATCCCAAATATGTATTACTTTTGTGTTTTTAACGAACAAATAAATAATTAAAAAAAAAAAAAAAAAAATCAGTGAGGATTTTTTAGCCAAGTTTTTATTGCTTGATGATTGCAATTGAGTAATTAACACTATGTATAATATGTACAAATAAATAAAATTAAAGTGTCTGTTTGTAATTTCAAAATAACATACTTACAAAAAGAAACATACACAACGACGTATGACCAATTAATTTTAGAATTTTCTACATCATACCTCAAAAATGTCACCAGTTAGAAAACAAAAATTTTTTAACCGTTCAAGCCCCGGGTCTCCGATATGACAGAACTATAGAAAATTAATAATGAATTCAGTAATAAAAAAAATAAAAAAAATTAAGTAATTAGGTATAACTCTTAATCTAAAGCAGCATTTAAGAAAACTTCCTGCAACTGAGTGTCAGTCTCAATTATTTAAAATGTCTCTTATTTTTCATCTTTTTTAACATTGATTATCGCTGAGGTTATTGCGACTATATTTTGAACGTTTTAAATCACCTGAACGGGCTTCTTTCATACCTAAAAATCTTTTTTGATAATTTCATTTCCTATGTAGTAATTGCGACATGAAATACATTCACAATTTCATGTACAGATACATGAAAACCTTTCACATGGAAAATTAAATTTCCCTCCCACAAATACTACAATTTCCTTCCATTCGGAATCCTTGCATCCATTTGAACATCGTTTGACACCAATACAGTATTGTACTCCAATGCACAACAAATTGATAGAACCGCTTTCTCAGTAATGTTGGAGAAAATTCTCAAATAAAATTGCGTTGTATTCGAAAAATTTCGTAAACGTATAAAGGGTCAAATCGTTTGTGAAATCGGCGAGCGGAGTCGCGGCGCAAATTTAATTTTGAAATAAACGTGGCAGCTTTTTGAATGTACTATTGGAAATGCAATTTTTGGAAAAGTGTGTGGCGTTATATGCAAGTGTGCGAAATTTATTCCATTATTGAAATCCTACTACTATAATAAGCTCGAAAGTTTATATGAATCGATGCAAGTTTGCCACTCTTTCACGCTTAAATAGCTGAACAGAATTAGCTGGTTTTGGCACACATTGGTGCCGATTTCCTTGTTCACAAACTAGACAAAATTTAGAGAATTGACATCTCTTCCTAACATACAGCGAAAGGAATGGACGGTGACATTAAAGAACTAAGTTAGGTATGTCAAATTAGTTTTGCCTTGAACTTTTCCGTATTTTTAATCCATACGTTTTAAGATGTCAACTATAATCGTATGGATGTGTCAGATTGACCAAATTTGACAGCTCTTATTTACATTAGTCTCTTTATTGTTTTATTAGATAGAAAAAGATGGAAATAGTCTAATTTTAGTTTAGTTTGTGACTAAGAGAATCGGCACCAGTATAGATATAGGTAATTTTGTTTTCGACTTTGGCTTAATTCCGAAGTTTACGCAGGCAAACTCGCGGGCGGAACTTAGTTGTTCGTAAAGCTTTATGTACTTTACATAAGGCTTATATTTAAAGAACTCACTTCATCTCTCCACTAAAAGCGGATAAATGTCAATGTCATGTCATTCGTTCTAGCGAAAATTAATTGGCCAAAACATTGAATCTTATAATTTAACGTAATATTTGACAGCCATTTTACTAATTGAATAATTAGAGAGACAAAGTAATTTCTTAGAGTGTAATAATATGATAATATCAGCTTATTACTGTCCCACTACAGGGTAAAGGCCTCTTCTCATACAGAGAAGGCATTCTTGCTCAAAGTCGGATTGGTGATTTGAGACTTATTTTAATTATAATTCCAGGTTTCTTCACGATTTTTTTCTTTACCAATGTTAATGATAATTAAAATAAACTAAGAAACCTTTTTGTTGTAAAATCGCTCCTATTACAATAACATAAGATGCCGCAGTATGTACCTTAGAACGCTGTCGTTCGTATATGAAATAGAAAAAGTCACATTGGTACTCGCCCGTGCGACTCGCTCGCTGGCAGGTCGCATCCAACCATAGCATCAAGCAAGAAAGGCTGGTGCCATAACGCCTGATTCATCTCTACTCTCAAGGGAGTATATTATTTTTAAAATAGGAATTAAAAAATCAGTTGAAGGAAAAATCGTAATGATGTAAGAAATAAGAATATTCTTCAGTATTTCTCCTTTGTTTAACTTTTTAATTAATGCCAAGTATATTTTATTTCCCCTGACACAAAATTTAATACCATTATTCAAGCAATTTAATATTAAATCAAGTCCAATTTAGGAAGCACTGACATTTAGGGAATACTTTTAAAACAACTCGAGTAATAAACTCGAAGCGAAAAAAATATTTGAAAAAATCTAATTTTCTTCAAAGTATGAAATGAGAAATATTATCGTTATGAAGTTGTGCTTTCAGTTTCAATTTTTCTGACGTTCTGTTGGTGGTCTCTTGGGAAATCATGGCGCGGGGTCTTAGTACCGTCTTCATTAACCAAGATGGGAACTGCGAAAATATTTTTACTTTTACAGCAATTAATATGACGCTTTTTGAATACCAATTTTGGTAGATTCACAAAATCTTTGTATTATTTGATATTGAACTCAAACATGGAAGACACAGAGTTGAAAATTGCGTAATTGCGTGCAAGATAATGAATGCCGCACAGAATTAAATCTTGCAGACAATTTTCAATTCTATTTGTATTGTGTTTTAAATGAATTAGTAAATGAAAATTGCTAAAGCCTATTGCTACTGTGTTAAAATGACCCAATGACGCCTTGTTGTGAAAATTTTCTAACGAAAACCCCAATAACATTTTATGCCTATAAAATGTCATTGGGGTTTTCGTTAGAAAATTTTCAGTAGCAGCCCGGAGGTTGGAAGTTGGTGGTGTGACACCCCCGTGCCTCGGAAAGCACGTATTATATATTATATTTCGGTATATGAATTAATTATTTCTTCTTCTTCTTCTTCTTATCGAGTCGATGATTATGGACAATCCCCAAATTATAGTTTTTGTGCCCAGTAGGTGGCCACGTTTATCGCGGCATTGTTAAGCATTATTTATCAGTAGCATTGTTAACGTCCTCTAGGGTACAGGTGCAGGGACACTTTGGGCAATGCAGTAAGTGGGCCATCGTTTGGTCAGGAGCACCACACTCGCACTGGGTATTGGTGGGATCTATAATGCCCCATTTTGCTAGGTTATGTTTGCAGCGGCCTACTTGGGTGCGTAGTCTATTGAGCGCTTTCCATATAGGCCACTGCAAATCACAACCGAGTGGCAAGTGTTCCTGGGGTTGAATGAAATTGGGTGGTGGTGGATGTCGTTCCTTCCACAACTTAAGTCTCACCGTAGGTAGTTGGTTCTGAATAGCCTGGGTACAACGAAGAAAACTCCTCCGACTCTTCAGTCTACCCGGGGGTGCCGTACTATGAAAGAGCGGATGACGGGAGTCGGATTCCTGTTTTAATTATTTCTAAATTGTAATAAAACAACGAAAATCGAATCAAATTTTTAATTTTAAGAGGGATGTTTAGTATTGAACTGAACAGAACAGTACTAGACATATGAAAAACAAATAAAATTCTTATTCTTATAAAATTTAAAGTAATTAAATGCAAATAATTAACTTTATCGAACCTAATTCTATGCTATTTATGCTACACTTGTTTTGATAAAGTTAATTACATGGTAAAACATGAGTTCTGTAAAATATGTATGTTTGTTTTTTTATAATTATCTGTTTAATAAAAATAACTTCTGCAGATAAGTGATTTTTTGTAAATGCCTAGTTTCCAAAATTGCAGTTAAGGATTTAATGGCAAAGCCGTATCGCTTTAAAATGACTAGATAGAAATTAGTGAGTTTTTGCATTTTATAGAATGTGTCAAAATAAGTCCAATATAGATAAAAACGTACCTATTTAGTGATTTATTGCAGTTAATGATTTCTTGCAATAAGCCGACGATTTTTTCATGTAAATGACATTCAAAAGTTGCTTTTCATGTTCTAATTGACATAAATGATTTGACTTTGACTTAGAATTTTTATTTTATTATTTATACTGTTACGAAAATCACAGTAAAAAAGCTTTCTCTTAAATATTACATTTGTAGAAAATATCGCCAACTAAAAGTGCCATTAACTATTAATGAACGAAAACTTGATTCTCACCGCGTCACTCTTCGTTACAAACTTTATACGTATTGTTTCCAAAATGTTTAGAACTAACCCTGATCAATTGGACGTGTGTGTTCGTAGGTCTTTAATTTTTAACTATACCTCCATTTATTATAGCTTTCGACAAAAAGCGGCGAAATTACGATAGGTAGGTTTATTTCTTGAATACTAGCTTAGGTAACTTCGTTCGCGTGAATGTCGATCTTTTGCGGGGTTTTAATTTAACTCCGCGGATTCCTAATTATTTTTCTTAAATAAAGTATCGGTAAAATCGGTTCAGCCGTTTAGTAGATTAGCTAGAGCAAACGGACAGATTTTGTTTTTTATTATTTTTTTAAGAGTATATAGGTACTCCTTGTCGACATTCATGTTTATTTTGTAAGACGCTGTTATTTTGTCATTACAAACGGACACTTAATTTTTTTTTATTTGTTTAAAGAACTGCATTTTATTGATATTTTTGGACAATGTTCCTTAACTTAGCTTGCGGTAGAAATTATACTGGCAGAAATAATAACGTAAGCAAAAAGCGTTATGCCCCCTGCACCTTTCATCTCTTGCTTTTTCCCCCCTTTCTATAACATACGGGTATGAGTAAAACAATTCTCAACGACCCTCGCAGAGCTACTTCGATAGTTTCTATTAAAACCTATTTTTCAAAAATCTCTCTGCTTACAGCCTCTTAATAAACGGCTAGCACTTACCCTGCTCTACAGATAACAGTACAACCGTATCCACTTAGCGCCATTACGGTGAGCGCCGCCATCTTGGTGCGTGACGTCACTTGTTGTTACTTTTAATCGTGAAGTTTGTAATGTGCGTTAATGGTTATTTTGTTTACATAACATAACATAACATCACGCCTGTAATCCCCGAAGGGTTAGGCAGAGGTGTACCCATTAGTACACCCACATTTCGCCAGTTATGTTTTTAGTCCCATGTAATAGGGGGCGAGCCTATTGCCATTAACCGGGCACAAATCCAGACTCCGAGGCTGCTACTGAGAAATTCCAGATGGAAAAACCCAATAACACTTTGCCCGACCTGGGAATCGAACCCAAGACCTCATGCACAGCAGTCGCGCTTGCGACCACTAGACCAACGAGGCAGTCAATTTGTTTGTTTAAAAGTTATTTTGTTTGTTTAATCGTTTTATGGTTTATGTTGGGGTAATGCTCCAACACTGTTCTGATAATGATCGCGGAACGTTTCGACTATCCCCACATTCGTCATAGCTGTAATAGACATATATAGCAATCTCATTTATTTATTGCAGTTTTTAAGTAATTTAATATTTTGACATTTTCATTTGTAATTTTATGGCTATAATTTAATTTTACTGTTTGACACATTTTTATTGTTTATTTAATTACCTAATTACGTGGATATTTTTTAATTCAGTTTGTATTGTGTACTTACATCTCTATGGGTTTTGCCTGAATTATTTTTTTTTCTTTTATTTATTTAATGAAAGAAGTGTACCCCCTGCATGTAGGTGTAACGAAAAGGGTTATGGGTTGAAATGGGGTGAGTTGGACTGAATTTTCTTTAGAATTAATTTCAGAATATTGTTGTCCCACTACAGGGCAAGGGCCTTTTCTCAATCAGAGAAGGCAGGAGCATTGATCACTATGTTTACTCAACACGAATTGGTGATGTTAAACTTATGTTGATTATAACTCCAGGTTTCTTCACGATATTTTCCTTCTAGATAAACTTAAAAAATATACATATTATGAATTCAAAAAGTCACATTGGTTCTTAACTGGTTGCGAACCTGCAACCTCATGCATGAGAGGCTTTTAAGAAATACAAATCAATTTATTTGAGGTTGCCACATGTTATACACACGACATGATGATGGCTGATAGAAGACTATCAGCCGTTATCTCAGGAACTTCATCATCATCATCATATCAGCCTATGGCGGTCCACTGCTGAACGTAGGCCTCCTCCAGGAACTTATAAAGAGAAAATTAAACAATTTTTTCATTGTTTGCTGTCCATAGTCCTCAATGGACTATAACAGTCCGCTTCATAACGCATTCTATCTCCGTCGCAACGGAATCTGTCTTTTTTTTTTTTTTTTTTTTTTTTTTTTTTTTTTTTGAGGTGGTAAAAATCATCAAATGACTCCTTCCGCCCTGGGTGGGGCGGAAGGGACTGTCAGACTTTTACTGACTAAAAAACCACCCTGTTCCTTCTGTTGCCCTTTACGTTCCGGGGCCACGGTATCCTGTTAAGACGTCCCGCAACCCCGGCAGGCGTTGGCCCCGTTGGGGGCCCCGTCCCTGTGCTGACAGCTCTTTGAGGCGCGCGCGAACAGAACGCGCCGTCGACCCGGGCCTGGTCCTTGATCGGACGGCGAGCTACCCATTACTCGCCGTCCGCAAGCCCGCGCCTACGGTGGCCGGATGTCGCCTCGCGACGTCCGACGCCCTGGGCGTCTCCCGCGGCGGCTGGGGCGTGAGGTGGTTCTCTCCCTCACGCGGCCCGCCTCCTCCTTCGCTAGCATTACTGCTTCGCAGAAGGAGGTGACTGCATCCCATTCCCTCTCGCCCCGGAGCATGGCCTGAACCAGGTCCGGACGCGAGAGGTCGCCGCCGCCTATCGCCTCCGTGAGGACACGGCGGTGGTCTGCCCAAGCGGGGCAGTCCTGCACCGTATGCTCCACCGTGTCCTCCGGGCGATCCACACAGTGGTGACACCCGGGCGTTTCCTCCCGCCCTATCCGACACAGGAACCTCCCGAAACTACCGTGTCCGGTGAGGACCTGCGTCAGGCGGTAGGTGAGGACGCCGTAGCGCCTCTCCAGCCACTCCTCAAAGAGGGGTCTTACCGCCGCGATTGCGGCGTGCCCGAACGGAATCTGTCTTATGCTCAGATTTCACGCCTGATCAAGCCAATAATTCAACATATCTGTACGCGGTGTTTGCGTCAGCCATGTCAATTAGTAGAGACTAATAATAACATGGTGTTGGGGTACAACAAGTAGGTCACTCATGTCTATAGGAAAATAATTAATGAGTGCCAACAGATGAAGTGTTGTTAGAAATCAACCTGTATGGTAAAAATATTTTGGATCATGAATTGATTTTTAAATTTAAAAAAAGAATGTTCATAATTTAGTTGCAGTCTCGTTTCTGCGATAATCAATGTCAAAAATTTAGGAATATTGGAAGTTAGAAATTAGAAGTTAAAAAATTGGAAGTTAGAAATTAGAAATCAACCTGTATGGTAAAAATATATTAGATTATAAATAGATTAAAAAAAAAAATTGTTGCAGTCTCATTTCTGCGATAATCAATGTCAAAAATGTAGGAAAATTGGAAGCGTTTTTGTTGATTTTGACGTTTGACATTTGAGAGAAACCTGTGATAGAAACTGAGTTTAGATTGCGATCTTTTTTTTGCCGCATAAACCTAATTCTTATATAAAAGCCGCGTTACTTCTTATAACATTAGCTATCTGCCAACTGGAAGTCCTGTCAAAATCAAAAACAAACAGACGAAAATTAGTTTTCTTTTTGTAAAAGTAGTAAACATTTTGCATTTAGTAAAAATCTGTTATTTAAACGTTACAAAGGGACAGTTCAATTTTATTTACTTTTATAAATGTATAAATAGATATCTATATAAATATATAATTTATATGTATAAAGAAAGCCTAAAGGAAAACAATTCAAATATTGAAACAAAGTCAGTTTAACATTAGTTTTTTAAACAAAAATTTGCGGTGCGAATTCGCGAATTTGCGAATTCCGAAGACGAACTCCTAAAGTAGTTTCCTCAGTAGTTAATGCTAACCCGTCGATAACCATTCCAACATACAATCAGTTACGGGCTTCAGCTAATTGCTATGTCTGGAGCAACTGTGTGGCACACGATTATTGAAGCGGTCGGGGATGAAATCGGAGTCTGGGGGTCCGTTCAGACCATTGATTAAATTATAGACTGCACAATATACAAAGCGTTTAATTTGTTATAGTGAACTGACGTAATTGAGCATAAACTTTTCAAACTTTTTGAGGTTTGTATGTAGTCCTTATTGACAAGTCAAAAATCTATAATTACTGTCTAAATATATTAAAGCGAAAGGTCCACTCACTTATCATGAAATAACGCAAACCGCTTGACGTAAACAGACGAAATTTGGCAGATAGCTAGATTAAAAATTACCCCCCTAAGGGGATAAAACGGGAGTCCGATATTGAAGAGAACGAAGTCGCGGGCAGAAGCTAGTACTAAAATAATAAAGCTGAAGATTTTTTAGTTTTTGGGTGATTTTTGTTAAAACGCGCTAATCTTTAGAACTAGCAAAGTGGTTAAAAAAAATGTAGTCATTTATAAAAGTATCGAAACAGAAATATGTACAGTTCCCGAAGAAAAATATGTTAATTTGGCGCGGACGCAGTCGCGGGCGGAAGCTAGTTAAGAATGAAGTTATTAACTCTTGGTAAGGCAAAGGAACAAAGTCATGTTCCCGAGTCATGTTCAAAATAAGGCGTTGTTAAAGATTCTATGTAAGTAACTATCCTAGGAACTCAGTTTTATTATAAAACGGTGCAAATTACAGACTCTTGCGAGGAAAATAATATACGCGCGGCGCATCCTCTTGCAAAGTATAAAATTACTTCTGTATAGTTTGCCTCACTTTAGGAATTTCTCCTGTATCGTTAGTGCATTTCACATATTATCTACTCATAGGATTCAAACAACTAGACCAGGATCAACTAGTTGTGGGCTATACAAATATTTGTTTCGTGTGGAAATTGAAACGGACATCGCAGCAGTCAACTGCTGCGCCAAATCTGTCATATTTCCCTTAGAGTTAGGCAGAGGAAACCTAGATTTCACCAGCTATGTTTAGGTAGGCTACTAGTTACTACTAAGTTATACATAACATAACATCACGCCTGTAACACCTGAAGGGTTAGGCAGAGTTACACATTAAAACACCCACATTTTGCTAGCTATATTAAGTCCCATGTAATATTGGGCGAGCCTACTGCTATCATCGGGGCACAAATCCAGACTCCGAGGCTTCTACTGAGAAATTCCAGTCGGAAAAACCCCAATAACAGTTTGTTTACCTAACCAAGACCTCATGCTCAGCAGTCGCGCTTTGCGACCACCTGAGTTTTTTAACATAAAACCTAATAACAGTAACGTGCAACTAGGGCATCAAAGTCATGACCTTACCCTTAGCAGTCACGCCTGCAAATATTTCCGTTTTTGTTTTCCATCTGGGATGGAAATTCCTCATTGATGCCCCCGCCTTGCGAGACGAGGAGGAAAGAGGGTCTGGCATATTCGTACTGACTAATAACCACGGGTCCCAGGAATTCTGGGAGCATACACTTTCCATCAATGCATCTACATAATATATATCATCATCATAATCATCGTCTCGAAAAGAAGAACAAGAAGACTATATCCTAATCCAACCAGTTAGACACCGCGATTAATAATCCGTCAGCTAATGTGCAAGATTAATATTAATTCCATAAGCCACGACAGGAGAAAATTCTTCTACAAATATCGTTTCATTTTTAAAAACCAAAGTTAAACTCCAAATTCTTCTACATTGTTCCATTGTAGCACTAAATACAAAAAGGGGATCCCGCTGTTCGCTCATAATTCATATTTCTACACGTTAAGCTGGACTGGGTTGATGCATATTCATGTTTTCAAGCTACAAATATTTTTGCTGGCTTATAGATTTAGTACCGAGATGTTGGTTTTTGTTAGTTTCATTTTGTGACTTCAGTTGGCTTTGTTAAAACTGTTAAAAATACTTTTTAAGCCTGTGTTGTGACATCGATGAAGGAAAACATTGGGAAACCTGGGCATATACTTACTAGAAGTCTGAAATCGCCCATCTGCCTTGAGCAAGCGTGGTATCCAATACTTGTAGCTTCTCTGTATGAGAAGAGGCTTTTGCCTTACAGTAGGACAAGGCCATAACATTACGTGTGTAATCCCTGAAAGGTTAGACAGAGGTGTCCCAATTAGCACACCCACATTTCGCCAGTTATGTTTAAGTCCCATATAATATACAGGGTGGCCCAGCTAAGGACGTGCAAACGAAAATTTTAGACTCCTCTCTTCTTGGGCTATTCAAACCACCCCCATGTATGTTCTACGATTTTCTGCGGTTTAAGAGCTAGACGACATTTTAATATTTTTTTGGGATATTCTTCTTTACATCAGATTTTGTAGATTTTCTCTTTTTGTGTCGCATTTTTGGGAAATATACCTGCCTCGACTGAGACTGCCCCGTTGGTCTAGTGGTCGCAAGTGCGGCTGCTGTGCATGAGGTCTTGGGTTCGATTCCCAGGTCGGGCAAAAAGATATTGGGTTTTTCCATCAGGAATTTCTCAGTAGCAGCTTCGGAGTCTGGATTTGTGCCCGGCTGATGGCAATAGGCTCGCCCCCTATTACATGGGACTAAAAACATAACTGGCGAAATGTGGGTGTACTAATGGGTACACCTCTGCCTAACCCTTCGGGGATTACAGGCGTGATGTTATGTTATGTTAATTGGAAATTTCTGCATAATATTAAACAAGATCCCTAAGTTATTTTAAAGTACGCAACAGATTATAATTAATAGATAAAGTCATTCCGTGCAAATGCGGGGCTGGTCGCTAGTCTATTTTAAGGTTTTGTATGTAAATATATTGATCCGATTTTGCCTAATCGTTATCATAGTATCATTATAGCGAATATGTGACACATTTGGTATTTTTATTATTGAATTAGTTTGATGTAACATTTTTATATTTATATATTTTTTAATAAAATTTACATGTACATGTAAAATCACAATAAGGGCCCACGGCAGCATTTTGCAGCCACGGCACCAACGAGTCAATCAAAAGTCAAAAAAGAATGAAGAAAAAATTGAGCCGTCTACTGGAAATAGGCCTCCCCTAAAGATAGCCCACAGATTTCCATCAACACAAACAGTTGAAAAATCTTTTGTTCAGCTGAAACCGTCTACAATTCAAACGCCTTTGTTTTACTCTCATTCCAATAGAATCAAGTACTTTCAAAAGGCCAACAATATCCAACACTCATTACTATAAAAAAGTACGAAAAAAACTTTCTCTTCTCATAATATCACCACTTCCCCGCTATGCATTTTAATTGCAATAATAAAACGGAATTTCTTTGACCGCGAATAGAATGATTACCTCGCTTTGAATTCCTGACTTAATTGTGTTTTATTCCTATTACTGAAGTTCAACTTTTTTTCGACTTTTTAAAACTAATTAGTGATTTAACTACAGTTTTTAATAGTTTTTTTTTCTCAGCTTTGTAAAGAATGTCGGTTCAAAAGAGCTTCAGGTTTTTGTAGGCCATTAAAGTGAATGAAGATTCTAGATTGACTTTTTAAGGTTCTGTATCCGAAGGGTACTGACTGAACCTCCACTGTCTGTCAGCGGGCTGTATCTCATGAACAATAATAGTTAGTTGAAATTTTTATAAAGTGTGTATTTCTATTGTCGCGTCTATAACAACAATTATAAAGTTAAAATTTTGCGAGGGTCTCCTTACAAGATTTTTTTTTCTTGTATTTAATGTTAAAATATTGTAACCTGGTACGAAACCCTTCGTGTACGAGTCCAACTCGCACTTGGTTGGTTTTTGTAATTTTCTTACAACTATGAGAAGATTTCTTTTAAAAAGGGTTTTTTGTAACTTTTGTCATCTTGATTCTTGATAGATCGTTAGCCATTTTAAATCTATTAATCATTTTAGTTTCGTTATAGTGATGGCCCAGTGGTTAAGGTTCCCGCCTCTCATACGTGAGGTTCTGGGGTTAATTCCAATATAACTTTTTAATTCGTATGTTATTTCTGGACTGCCGCGTGGGTCTAGTGGTCGCAAAGCGCGACTGCTGACTAGAGGTCTTGGGTTCGATTCCTAGGCCGGGCAAAGTGTCATTGGGTTTTTCCATCAATTAATCAATCACGGGATCTCGATTTGTACTCGATTGATAGCAATATGCTCGCCCCCTATAACATGAGACTTAAATATAACTGGCGAATAGTGGGTGTCTCTGCCTAACCCTTCAGGGATTACAGACGTGATGTAATGTAATGTTATGTTATTAGGTTTTATTTTTGAAAACTGGCTTATGCGACTTCGCGTGAATGTCGATCTTTTACGAGGTTTTAATTTAACTCCGCGGAATTCAATTCCCACATGGGAACTAAAATATGAGTTGAGAAAAAATCTATCGATAAAAATATCCTCATAATTTTTTTCGTCCTGTCCCAGGTTTCATTCAATTCACATAAAACGTACTTTGTTAAGAGAAAACATAACGGAAGATAGCAATAAATATTGCACATTTCAACTTGGAGAGTATTGAAAGGTTTTCTTTATTTTCCTGTACAGATTGCAAAAGAATGAGCGCTGACCGACGTGCTCGGCATTGCAATCTCTTGAATCGAATAAAATAAAACTAAAAATGTTTAACTCTTTCTAGAACATTAAATTACAAAATATTTCGCGCACATATTAGAAGTTGTTTGTGCTGATAGTACTTTATTTATTGCAGAAAATATTTGTTCTGGAGTCGTGATGGCCCAGTGGTTAAGGCGTCCGCCTCTCATGCATAAGGTTGTGGGTTAAAATCCGGGCAATCCAGTGTGACGTTTTCAATTCATATGTACTTTCTAAAGTTTATCTTGGACATCACTGACATCGCTGAGGGAAAACATCGTGAGGAAACCTGGACTCACTGTCCCACTCAAACCATGTCAGAGGCCCTTGAGGCGGTTTAGAAACCCTCATACTAGGGTGTGTGGGGTCGTAACACCTTACTGCCCACACGATAAAGAAAGAAGAAGAAAGAAAGAATATTTATTCTTTCACACTGCAATAGAGAAAAATAAATATTAATTAAAATTCAAGATGTATTCAATTTGAAAAGAAGAAGAAGATTTACCCTTGAAATCAGTTCTAAATTTAAATTTCAATCAAATCCCAGAACAATTGTCCCAAAATCTTATCCAGATTCCGTCCAATAATTTCAATAACTAAGCAAATCGTGATAAATTCGATTCTAATGTTTACATACAACAATCGGATTCCAATTTATTCGTTGTCACGCTCGAAGGTGGTGAAATGGCAAAACTTTTTCCATTCAGTATTCTTAGTGTCCGCACTTCATCAAATTCAATTTGCTCTGTTTTATCATTATTCTTTTACTTTGCTTTCCGTTACTAGTTCTTTTTTTTGTTTATTTTTGTTAATTTTCAGCACGAAAGATATTCGCCTACGTCCTTAGTGACTACAAACATAATCATTATGGACTGTTGTGACAGGACTCCCACTGTCCCCTCCACTGTCACCTATCTTTTTTGATTGCGCCGGTGGGATGCTTGGCCGGAACGAAAATAGTACATAAATAATCAAATGGGGTGTATAACGGTCGTGGGGTATTTAAGACATTTTATTTTATTTAAGGCATTTTACCAAAAAACTGCCTCGACTGCCTCGTTGGTCCAGTGGTCGTAAAGCGGGACTGCTGAGCATGAGATCTTGGGTTCTTTTCCCTGGAAGGGCAGTGTTATTAAGTTTTTCCATCAAAGGCAATAGGCTCGCTCCCTATTACATGGGACTTAAACAAAACTGGCGAAATGTGGAACTAATGTGTTCACTTCTGCCTAACCTATGTCTAAAGTGTACATGTATAGCATTTTTTTAGTTTCTTTTTTTTTTTTTTCAGGTTTAACCTAATTCAGTCTACAATGCATTGGATATGTACATATTGTATTAGCTTTTGCCCGCGACTTCGCCCGCGCTAAAATAAAATAAAACATAGCCTATGGTACTCGCAGATAAAGAAGCTTTCTAATGGTGAAAGAATTTTTAAAATTGGTCCAGAAGCTTTTGAGTTTATCCATTATAAACAAACAAACAAAAATACAAATGCCTCTTTATTAGTGTAGATGTGTATGTTCATTGTTAGTTCTAGTTATCTCATTGCTTCTTTAAATGCAAAAAAAAAACAAATGTCTGTTTGCCAAACTCAATTCTTATCTTGGCAAAATTAGTAAACCAGTTGGTAATTACAATAATTTATTTATATTTTACTTGAAAACACAGGTTATTTAATCCAATTATAATTATCAAATAATATGCAACAAAAAAGTAATAATAAATGAATATAAAAATTAGACATATCTGTTCAACATCAATGCAAAAATAATAAGAATAATGTAGACGTGTCGAAATATTCCCCAACTATAATAGGTATATCGATCACCAGATGCATTAAAACCGCTGTTACACACAGTCCTATGTGCTAACAGGTTGCGGTGAATTGGACATAAGTAATGAAGCAGCGTTAGCAACATTAGTGGCACCTGCATTAGCAGTGATCATACATTGGTGCCGATTCCCTTGGTCACAAACTAAACTAAAATTAGACTATTTCCATCTTATTCTGTCCAATAAAATAAAAAAGAGACTAATGTAAATAAGAGCTGTCAAATTTAGTCCATCTGACACATCCATACAGTTATAGTTGTCATCTTAAAACGTGTGGATTAAAAATACGGAGAAGTTGAAGGCAAAACTAATTTGACATCGCTAACTTAGTTCATTACCGACTTCACAAAAAGGAGGAGGTACTATGTTCGGATGTTTGTATGTTTTTTTAAATATTTAAGTAATTATTTAATTATGGGCTAAGTACTTACTCATCTGTTTGAAGTCGGTGCCAAGCCAAGTAAAGAGGATTGATAGACTGCGTGCGTACCGCGAAACTCTAACGCCGAGGTCGCTGCGGAATGTGAAACGTGGAGTGGCACCGCCTTCAAGCAGATGAGTAGGTACTTAGCCCATAATTATAATAGTATTTTATTTATTTAAGTTAAGAGCTAGCATTGATTTGAAAAACGAACTTAGTGTAAAAAAATAGACATCCATTATAATACTTTTCTGATCATTCTTTTGGATTAAATATCTAGTCCAGTTTATTTTTTGCTTTTATTGCAGAAGTGTTTTTTTGGTTTAGTTTTAAGTACAGTAGTACTCTGCTTTTGTTTGAAGTCGGTTAATTTTTTTCTTAAAAATGTTTTTTTTAATGCTTATGAACAATGGTATGGGCCATGTCTGTCGGATTCCGTCGGATGCTAAATGCCCGCGTATTACAAGAGTGGCTTGACACAGTAAGACTGGGTTGCGGTAGACCGAGAAGGAGATGGCGGGACGCCTTGGATAGCTTCCTCAGGAACTGGTGAGAGGAGGCACAACACAGAGGAAAGTGGAAGGAATGAAAAATTTTAAAAGAGTACGTATGGAGTTTCTTGCCCATTCTTCTCCATACAAAACTACCTTTTGGAAGGGGCAACTAGATTCAATCCTATTTTGTTTTTTGTGTATGACGTTTCTAAAGTGCCTTATTGGCCTAATTGAAATAAATGATTTGACTTTGAATGGGGGGAGGCCTTTGCCCAGGAGTGGGACAGTAAACTGGCTAGGCTAAATAAAAAAAAAAATAACAATAAGACGAAACCAATAAAAATAATACCTACCAGTGCAGTTCAAAGGCCTCCCAAACAGAAAAGGTTCGAGCTCAAGGCTGATTTGCGATTTCAGACTTTAAATATTATCATTTACGAGCTTTTGCAGGCGGTTTTGTCCACGTAAATGTCGGTTACCCCAAATGCAGATGAAGTTGCGAAATAAAAAGTAACTTTTGAATGTAAATAATGATGAAGTATGAACCCTCAAAAAAGTGCAAATACAAGAATACAAAATACAAATTCATTTATTGTTTGCTACAGGTGAAATGTCATATCTTACAAATTGATTATATAGGTACCCATGAGGTGTAAAATATTTGTCAAAAAAATAAAAAAAAATATTCGTCCCTGTCTAATTTTAAGCTCTAAGTTTCATGTACACATAAGTCAAGAATATTTTAAATTTACGATTTTAGTCCTCCAATAAAAATAGTATACATGGTAAATAGCCTTACATAGCTTTCTAGAGGTCCAAGTTTTAACATCATCATTATTTAAGTCGAACGACGTCCACTGCTGCATATAGGCCTTCTATCAAGCGTTATTTCATCAAAATCGCTGTATCAAAAGCAGTGAAAGTGTAACAAAATGTAATTGTTCAGCTAGGTGGTGCTGATCCATGCGTCATGCTCGTGAACGAGTGCTGTCAGTTGGGATTGGTCATCTCTTAACTGCTATGGCTTTAATTTCTTTATAATATTTTACTACTATTTTATATTCATCTTCATTGTGATCACATAATATAGAATCGACAGGAATAATGTTACCAAGATTTTGTAAAAACCTAATTTAAAAGAGTGCCGTGGAGTTTCTTGCTCGTTCTTCTCCATAGAGGCCTACCTCCGTTTTGGAACGAGCAACTAGCTTCAACTTTCGGACTAACTGACCGACTCTTTGACAATTCAAAAGTGCCTGTAAATGGTCTAATTGAAATAAATGTTTTGACTTTGACTTTGACAAACATCACATTTATAGTATGTAGTCCAGATTTCCTCACGATATTTTTCATCACCGATGTCCAAGATATCCAGAATGAAAATATGAATTAACAATATTGGTACATGACCGATAACTAACCAAACTCACGCATAAAAGATGAAAATAGTACCTACTTTAATATTCCAAAATCTAATTTTACAGTCGGCTTACTCTTCAAATTACCGCAGGATGACAAGCACTTAAAATAAGTGCTGATTTTATTTTACACGATTCATCATGAAATAGTTATTATGGCTGTTTTGACATCTTTGGCTTACAATTTTTTTTCTGACATTTATGTATAATCAAAAATGATATTGACTTATTTGAGTGCCTCGTTGGTCTAGTGATCGCAAGCGTGACTGCTGTCCGAAGCCTGCCGGGGCTGCGGGTTGTTCGAAAGAGATACCGCGCCCCCGGAACGCAAAGGGCACAAGAAGGAACATGGATGGGTTTTAGTCAGTAAAAGTCTGACACTCCCTCCCGCCCCGCCCAGGGAAGTCATTTGATGATTTCCCATCGGCAAAAAAAAAAAAAAAAAAAAGCGTGACTGCTGCGCATGAGGTCTTGGGTTCGATTCGCCGGTCGGGCAAAGTGTTATTGGCTTTTTCCATCAGAAATTTCTCAGTAGCAGCCTCGGAGTCTGGATTTGTGCCCGGTTGATGGCAATAGGCTCGCCCCCTATTACATTACATAACTGGCGAAATGTGGGTGTACAAATGGGTTCACCTCTGCCCTTCGGGGACTATTTATAGGCGTGATGTTATGTGTATGTTCAAAAATTATATTGCTCTAAGGAGATTAACACAGTGGGGCGCAGTCGGGCGGTGTACGTGTAAAAGGCTTCAGCTGATTTCATAGAGGCCAATGCGAAACATGAGATCCGCTTCACCGCCTACCGCGGCGGGTGCGCGGTGCCGTGTGTTAATCGCCTTACGGTTTTTTTTTAATATTTTTTCGCGGTACCATAATTGTTTTTCTATAAAAACAATATTTTTATAACATCCTGTCAATCTCGGTCCAGCCGTTTCAAATATTAACCGGAACGTACTTACAGACAATAAAAATGAAATTTTTGGTTTATGTACCGTGTAGAATTTTATAATGCATTTAACTTAGTGCGATGCTGTTGTATTCATTTGTATGTATAGATGAGGTAGTAGAAAATAAGAACGATGTGTATGTAATGATGGTCATATCTCTCACAAATTATATATTAAAAATTACGTGAATTGGAACTAATCAGAAATCCATATTATTATTATAAGAAAGCTAAAGTATTTTTTTTATTTAGAGAAGCAATTTTTTTTTTGCATGACCAGCCTTTTCCGTTGTAAAATCTTTATTTATATTACAGCCAGATTTGTGACGTTTAGTATAGGCTATATAACATCACACGACGACCCAAGGTAGCGGAGCAGTAGCCAAAAACGTAACTTAATGCAGGTGAAAAAAACCACCGGGTATAAATCGATACTAAACAAACATCAAAATCCTTTCCGTACAAATTAACAAAATGCATCCGAAACTGAACCCATATTTACAAGGAGCCAATAAAACGGAAAAATCTACTATAAAAATAAAACAATACGTACAAAGACTTAAAACTTATGAACAAGTTGAAACAAGTTTCAACTGAAACGATTGAACAAGACAGGAACTCTGTTCAATTCATTGTAGTTGTTCAGTTTCAAAGCAAGTGCTTCATGTAGCTAGCAATCACTTAGTTCTGCGACAGTGTGTATGATCGATTGAACTAATTGGATTGTTGAAGTTTCTGGCTTGTAATTGATTATATCGAGTGTTTTGTGAGAGTTGGTGGGTGTTGTCTGAATTCAGATGCGGAGTTCAAATAGTATTTGTTGAAGATGAAGAAAATAAGTGGCCAGTATTAAAATCTAACGACTGGTTGGGTTTTACAGAACTTTAAATTTAGAAACCCTTTTCACAATGGCCATTGTGAATAGACAAGTACCAATGAGATATTTTTATTCATATCGATAAGGCATATAAGGCCTTTTTATGAAACAAACATAACATACATAACATCACGCCTGTAATTCCCCGAAGGGCTAGGCAGAGGTGTACCCATTAGTACACCCACATTTCGCCAGTTATGTCTTTAGTCCCACGTAATAGGGGGCGAGCCTATTGCCATCAACCGGGCACAAATCCAGACTCCAAAGCTGCTACTGAGAAATTCCTGATGGAAAAATCCAATAACATTTAGCCCGACCTGGGAATCGAACCCAAGACCTCATGCACAGCAGTCGCGCTTGCGACCACTAGACCAACGAGGCAGTCATGTATGTAATAAGGCCTACAAAGTCTAGTTTTTAGAAGGTCTAGTTTGTATTCTAAAACGATCTCGATTTTAGTCACTAGACCAAAATATCTAGCATCTTAAATCGTATAGTCCTGTATCTCCTACTACACACAGTTCTGTCTGATCTGGGGGCCAACCACAACCTCTTAGAACAATATTATTTTAATATTACTTTGCCTTTAGCACTGTTGGATTTTCAACAATCGGCTCACCGTCGAGAGTTGAAAATGCAAAAACAGAAACTACAAAGTAATATTATAATAATATTGTTATAAGAGATGGTGGTAGGCGTCCTGATCTCAAAATTGAAATCAATCTGACCCGCGAAATAGTTAATAGCTATCGTGTTTTCTTTTTTTAACACGTATATTACGTGAATAACCAAGGATTTAAACAAACCAACATTAATTAAGGTTAATTCACCATCTATAAACGATCGCGTGTCGTGCTTACCGCTCAGCATATAAATTAAGCCAGCGGTGACACCTCATAATTCAACAAGGAACCTCGTAAATAAGCCTAAAGCATAATCAACAATAGAACCAAAGTAACCCTTGAAGATAATATAAGAGGTGGATGTGATGTAGGAAAAGAGAATGAAGGAATATGTTGTAATATGAAAGGATTTAAAAACCGGCAAAGTGACAAGATTGGAGCAAGGAGGGTTCCGTGTCAGAGTACAGTAACCGAGACAAAGTCAAAAAGACCGTGTCCGTCTCAGATCAAGCAAAAAGTGCCGAAAAATATGTTTATTGTACGAGAATATTTATATTTATTTTTTTCCGTGTCAAAGTTAATATATTATCCCACGGAAACTGTATATTTTTTAGGGACATTTGCTATTCCAGGCTATAATCCATCTCTGTGCCAAATTTCATCCCGTTCATCATTTAAACTTGCATTTATAGATTTGTTGTTTTAGCGGCAATCAAAATACACATTCTGTGAAAAGTTCATCTCTCTACCTGTTACGGTTCGTGAGAAACATGCCGATAAACAGACGGACAGCAAAGGCTTAGTAATAAGGTCCTGTTGGCACCGTTCAGGTACGGAACCCTGAAATAGGATGACAGTATGGCTTTGTATTGAAAAATGTAATCCTAGTTCGCCATTGTAAAAAATTTGCTGACGCTTCGTATTGAGTTGATAATCCGTTGGTATTTTGAAAGTAGATTTAATTGTTTTCACGTATTGAAGCAACAAGAATATTGTAACCAGAATTTTGTAGAAATCTAATTGAAAAGGGTGTCCATAGAGTTTCTTGCTCGTTCCTCTCCATAGAAGCCTACCTACGTTATGGAACGAGCAACTAGCTTCAACTTTTTGAATAACAGACCGACTCCTTAACAATGCAATATTGCCTGTCAATGGTCGAATTTAAATAAATGTTTTGACTTTGTCTTTTACAATGATCTTAAGGTTTAATAAAAATATTTATGTAAACCAAAAGTTTCTTTTTATTATTTGTCCCTTGTTTTTCTTTTAATAGTTTTTAGAAATATAGAAGAGCAAATTACTCCCCTCATTCCTATCACTTTTCACGAAGATGTTCTTCAGGTTTCCTCACGATGTTTTCCTTTACCGATGTCAGTGATGTCCAAGATAAACTTAGAAAGTACATATTAAATAAAAACAGCCACTTTGGTACTTGCTCGCGCCTGGTTGCTAAGTCATAGTATCGTAAATGAGAGGCAAGAGACGAGAGTTTTTAAAAACACTTTTTTTACAAAAAATATTTAAGTAAATTTTTACGTAACAGCCAAAACCCAACTTAAACTACACTATTACGAGAATCATTTCAATAAAACCCCGGAGTTATACAAACACTCATTCCACGACCTATAAAAACTACTCCAACAAAAAAATCCGACCCTTATGTGCATTACCCGTGCCTCCACAAAACATTTTAGTACAACCCTACCTGTTGTTGAACTATAAACTACCACATCCATTCACCTGTACTCGACAATACCCTTTAGAAACGAGTACAATGGTGAACAAAGAGTTGTGCGTGACGAACTCCCAGAATGATTTAGTACAGTTGCGTGGAAGAGAACAATGTACGCACTTCATCTCCTCAGTGTACATTTTGATGTAGTGTATAATGGAGTCGGTGGTGCGGTCAGACGACGCCTGTTATTTACTGATATTTTGTTTTGAAGTACTTGAAGATACAAACGTAAACGAAAAGTTATTTAAGAAAAGCTGAGATCAACGCCTTTTATAATTTTTCCTCTATATAATATTAGTGTAGAAGATAATATAATAGATAGATAAGAGAATAGATAATAAAAATAAAAATGCTTCTTCCTTTTTAATTTCTTATTTTTAAATAAAAAATAATATTTTTTATTAAATACAACATGGATTTGGTAAATTATGTTGACTAAAGTTCATAACTCTGCACCGTAATTTTTTGATTCAAAGAAATTGAAATTCCAGGAACTATTTTCACTGTTAATAACCATTTGTCCTAGTTCAGTCACAAATAAGAACATCATGTTATTTGCAAAATTCAAAAACGATATTCTCGTAAAGTAACGATTGCAACCTTGAGATAAAACATAAATTTTACAGTAGTATGGGAACTTTACAAATGAATTATTTTATATACATAGCAACAAGACAATTCTGTTCTTTGAAAGAGGTGTATTC
Organism: Hoplodrina ambigua; assembly: GCA_949774945.1. Taxonomy (NCBI): domain Eukaryota; kingdom Metazoa; phylum Arthropoda; class Insecta; order Lepidoptera; family Noctuidae; genus Hoplodrina; species Hoplodrina ambigua. The sequence continues at coordinate 15,061,741 of OX458968.1, forward strand.
TGAAATACTGTAAAACAACAAAAAAAAACTAGTATTTATTAATTACTAGCTCTTGCCCGCGACTTCGTCCGCGTAAATTTCGGTTATCGCGGACACAGACGAAGTCGCGGAAAATATTACCCATGTCCTGACATTTCAATTATTTAGTTTAAATCATGATTCGACTTGTGGCGCCATCTATGATTGTAACAACGTTATTGTGATTTCCCACGGAAACAGTACTTTTTTTCGGGATTAAAAGTTCCCTATGTTCTTTCCTGTACACCTGGCAACGTATATGCAAAATTTCAGGATGATTGGTTCAGTGGCTTAGACGTAAAATGGTAACAAACAACTTACTTTCGCATTTATAATATTATAGGATTGATCTGGTGATGTAATTTAATTTCAGTAAAGTTATGTATTTTATGACAACCTTGTGAAATTTTTCGGGAATTCAAAACTGCACCTTGTGTTAAGACCAATTAAATACTATTTTCGACTCACACCTCGATGTGCTCGTCAGGAATGATAGGTCTTTTGTTCTTCGCAGCGTCTGTTATTATTGGTTTCTGTGTACGTGTATGCCAAACGTAAACCTTCTGACAGTTTTCTGCCAACGGTTCCAGTTTCTCTGTACTTGTAAAGTACGTTAATATTACGCTCTCTTGTAAACCAGTAAGCACTTTTCTTGTGAACTTAGCTTCCGGACGTTCCAGAAACAAAGTAGCGTTGATGGCAAATCCTGCCATATCGATGGGGAATCGTCTTTCAGGCTTCCAACACGCGTTGAAACCGGTCACCTTTCCGTCTTTAACCAAGGGCATCTCTACCCGTAATCCCCCTACTATACCTACTGGCCAAACCCCTACTCTCTTTATTTTCCTCATCTCATCAAACAATTTCAAAGAGTAAGTGTTGTCATCGTCCATGAAATACACAACACCGGCTTTGTTTTCGGTCTTCTGTAAATGGCCTCTAAGCCATTCCAATCCCAGATTTCTCTGTTCCACACCATGTGCTCCCCAATAATTTCTTTTTGTTTTTATGTTAAGATGTGTGTAATTTAAATTAGATTCCTTAAGCAGGTTTGTTACTAAGTTTGTCTGCGCAATGGAGTCTTCTATCAGGATCCAATGGAAGTTCTTCACATGCATCAGAGTTTGTGATAACCTTGTGAGTTCCGCCTTCTGTGTGAGTCTCGTGTACGTCGGAGTAATTCCGTAAATCACTGGCAGATTTGATCTCTCTTTAACATTAATTTGACATCGAAAATTGTATTTCGTATTAAAGTAAAACAAAAACATGAAAATCAATATCCATATTGCTAGATTTTGCTTCTTGATGTACTCAAAAAGCATTTCGATGTCAATCACTATTATTTTTTTACGAACACTTTACACTTGCGTCACATAGTCGATAATGCGTTATTGTATAGTTCAGTCTAGATTAAATTGTAAAATAACTCGTAACTTGAGAAGCCTGATGCGGCCGTGTTGCCGTGTACCCACACAGTACATCTCTACGTAGCATAAAACAAAGTCGCTTTCTGCCGTCTGTACGCCATAATCCACTGCCTGTATGCTTAATTCCAATGTCGTTAGGGATGAGCTCATTCATAACTAAGATATTCCTTATAAAAAAACACAATAGCTCTATGTCTAATTTAGTGATCGAATTCAAAACCAAATGTTGAGCATCGCCGCTTACATATATTTGAACCAAAAGGTAGTCTGCTGTGAAAACCATAGGTTTTTACGCCTTTTAACTTATAAATATTCCCACAACCCACACCCTGGTAACGTAATTTTAAACTTCAAATTACTTGGTCGTTAGTTCCACTTGGGAAGTCGAAACTATTATTTTGATTAGTTAATAATATCCTCCAGTGGTTTTAAATGTAAATGTTATTTTGGGTCGGTCCGGTCCAGGTGTAATAACTAGATTCGGACGAAGGCTCAATTGGGTTCAGAAATACGAACGTTTTTATTGTTCTTCTCTGAAGTTTGTTTAATAAAAAATTCTATGAATTATTTTCTTTTCGGTTGACGCTATCGTGACTATAAAAACATGAGAATATTTATGAGTACAAACTACAATAAACCTTGACTTTTGATTAGCAGTAAATGTTAGTATTTAATTAATTTTTAATTCGAACATGAATAATATAAGACTGCCTCGTTGAACTAGTGGTCCAAAGCGCGCCTGCTGAGCATGAGTTCTAGAGTTCAATTCCCAGGTCGGGCAAAATGTTATTGGGTTTTTCCATGAGGGAATTTCTCAGTAATAGTCTCGGTGTCTGGATTTTTGCCCGGTTGATAGCAATAGGCTTGCCCCATAGTACATGAGAACATGAGTGGCAAAATGTGGGTGTACTAATAGGTATACCTCTGCCTAACCCTTCGGGGATTACAAATGTGATGTTAAATTATGAATAATTACACCCGCGTCTTTGGTTACTGCTCCGCTTCCGTAGGTTGTAGCGTGATGGTATATAGCCTATAGCCTTCCTCGATAACTACTCTATCTAACACTGAAAAATTTTTCAAATCGGACCAGCAGTTCCAGGGATTAGCGCGTTCAAACAAGCAAACACTGCAGCTTTATAATATTAGTATAGATATACAGGTTGATTGTTAATTTACCAAAAACCTGACAAGTCGTCATTATACTCATCATTATGAATAACTTTTACTATGGAACCAATCCTGAAATCAGAAGACAAGCTGGGGCAGGTCGCTATTATGCAATAAATAAATTTCACTACAGTAAAACAACATCAGTCCTTCTACCACCGTTCTATGTACAAAGCCAAAGTTTAATAGTTTGCGATCCATATCCAGTTGATTGTAATTAAATCTTCAATGAACTTGGTGACGATCAATCAAAACTTCGATTATGTTTAACCATTATTTTAGCCTCGTGTTTATGATAGCGTAGGGGAAAAGTCACACATTAAACTAATCTAGGAACAATTTAACTGATCGCAGTTAAAGTACGATACTTTCTAAAAATATTAAAATATTTTCACGAAAATCGCGACTTAGGTATGAGGGGCTTAGACAAAGTAACATCGCTTCGTCGATTGACCACGTGACTTAACGCGGCTTATGTCAATCCAAAACATTTTAGTAACTTCTTCTTCTTTTTCTAACTTCGTTATCGTTTTGCAATTGTTACTTTGTCTAAGCCCCCTGAGTACTAAAGAAAAAGGTATCCACCCATATCTACACAGAAGCCATTATTTTTGAAAGTATTTTTTGCACGTACAGAATGTTTGAAAATATTTTTACTGCAATTTTGACCTTGAATTTTATATAGCCGAAAGACAATGACATGATATCTAAAAATTTATAAAAACAAACATTTGTTTAAAACCTTAAATTTTACGAACCTTTAATTTCTACTTTGTCACGTCACCGACTAGGTAACTCCAGGCTGCTATTGACATATTTTCTAATGGAAAAACCCAATAACACTCTTTGCCTGACCTGCGAATCGAACAGAAGAACCCATAATCAGCAACCGTGCTTTCCGAACACGACATCAAAAAAATGAAAACCAGTCCCAACAACAAAAGACCAAAACCAATAAATCATACTCTCATTTGTTTCTTCCCAAAAATTTTGACGAAATGAAAAAGCCAGAACGTGGTAGCATTAAATAACTTTGCAATCCTAAAACTTTCGAACTAAAGGTCCTTGTCCTTTAAATTATGAATAAGACTGTCAAAATACGGAAACAGTAATAATTTAGAGAGGTCGCCAACTAAAATTACTTTATTGTTTTAGTTTCAGTAAAGTTTGTTTTAGTTTAAGTAAAAATGTTTTGACGACGATGATGTTTTCATTTGTAATAAACTTAATTGGCCCAGTATTCAATTTGGCTCCTTTTATTAGTTTCAAAGTTTTGTGTTATTGGTTAACTATATAGATTTGTTCGAACCGTTGTTTTGAGTTTGGGAATGTTCGAATTTATTTATAGAACAAGCTTAATTTGTTTAATAAACTAATGCATTTAAGAGTTACTTATTAGCTGTAACGCTGGTATTTAAAACTGTAGGTTTTTGAGTAGCTGTACAAATCATAAATCCTATTCTTTCTAATATATAATAAAATACAAGCCATGCCATCTGTACTTTCCAAGTTTATCTTGGACATGACTGACTTCGGTGAAGAAAAAACATCGTGAAAAAACCTGGACTTATAATTAATTCAAGACTAAAATCGCCAATCCACCTTGAGCATGTGTGATAACCAATGCTCGTACTTTCTCTGTATAAGAAGAGATTTTTGCCCTATAGTGGATAATACCAGCCTGGTATTTTAAAATAGGTCTTTAGAATTAGGGTAAAAAAAATGGTTTCATTTTTCCATACAGTATTTTGCATCTAAAAGGACAATTTTACTATGCACCAACAAAACAACGTCCCGAATCTACTACGTACAGAGATAGGGGACTGTGAAATCTATGAGGCCCAAAACAAAAGCGATCTACCCCATAACAATGTTACCATACATGAATAGAATTTACGCTGAGATTTTAACATCCGCGCACCAGCCTCCCGTGTATAACACCTCTGGGAAATTTGCATGAAAATTCACATCCAGATTTCCATTTGAAACGAAGTCTGGCTTTGAAACGGTCCTTCTCGGTTTTCGGGACATATTGTTGAGTACATTTCGCTATATTTCTGGTAGGCGCCCCTGATCGAGGGGCTGTTGTAAATTTTCTTTGTAGATTTTTTTCGTGTAAATATTATTATGTTTTTTGGTTTTGTCTGTTGTCTTTTTTTTCCTGTTTAAGTTATTGTTTGTTCTTGACGTTACTTTCATGTTGTTTTCGAATGGTCGTGTATTTCTTTGTCATGTTTTAACGAACGATTGTTTTGAAATAAAATATTAACCATGGATTTTCTTGCCCATTCTTCTCCATACAAAACCACACTTTAATATTTGGAAAGGATAAAAATATATTTTGTTTTATTATTGTACGTGACGTTCAAAATGGCACTTTTAGTAGTCTAGTCATTTTGTACTGTATAGTAACAATAAATTAAGTTTAGAAAGAAATCAAAACTGAGCTGTATGATAACATACACTTATGATTACTTTTAGAATGACATGCTATTTCAATTAAACACTTTTCATTATAATATATTATTTCAATAAAGGTCGTGATGGCTCAATGTTTAAGACGCCAGCCTTTTATGCATGAGGTTGTGGGTTCGATAGCGGGCAAGCACCAATGTGGCTTTTTCAATTCATATGTAATTTCTAATTTTAACTTGGACATTATTAACAGCGATGAAAGGTTGATTATTGCTCGTGCCGTCTCTGTATAAAAAGACTGGGACAATTATAAGCTGTTATTATTATAGCTATACCTTACATAAACATAATATCACGCCTATAATCCCCGAAAAGTTAGGCAGAGGTATACCTATTAGTACACCCACATTATTTCGCCAGTTATGTTTTTAGTCCCATGTAATAGGGGGCGAGCCTATTGCCATCAACCGGGCACAAATCCAGACTCCGAGGCTGCTGCTGAGAAATTCCTGATGGAAAATTCTAATAACACTTTGCCCGACCTGAGAATCGAATCCAAGACCTCATGCACAGCAGTCGCGCTTGCGACCACTAGACCAACGAGGCAACGGAGCTATACCTAAGTTCTTTGCTTTACTAACCACGTTAAAATCTTTAGTAAAAAATTCACTTCACACAATTTTCTTTCCCAGCTAAAGTAAAGTCGAAATATAAGAAAGAAAACTTATAAAAACTTGCCAATAATAAACCCGGAGTTCTGACGGTAACACATTATATTAGCTCAATAAAAAGGTCTACGATACGAGAAGTATTCGTGTCTAAGTTAGGAATATAGTAACTTGTGTGACTGTTTTACTTTTATTTGTGTTTGGGCTGGCAACTAGAACTATATGGGAGAGTATTATGTCTAAAAAATATAGGGGTATTCATAGAAAAACTGTGTTTAGAAATGAACTGGAATATTTGTTATTTTATTAATCGTACATGAAAAAGAAAATATTAAAATTAATTCAATCAAAAATAGCTATGAAAACTTTTCGATAGGAAAGTTATCATAGACATGTTTGTTAATAAATTATATTTGTTAACTGATGGGTGAAGGTGGATCTTCCACGGTTCAGGCTATTATTTAGAAATGTCAAGTTAACAGTTGTTTATTAAACTGACACCCATAACATCACGCCTGTTATATCCAAAGGGTTAGGCAGAGGTGTTCCCATTAGTACACCCACATTTCGTTAAATGTGTTTAAAACAGACAAACAAATAAACATGTTTAAGAGTGTTATAAACACAACTGACGAGTTATGTTTATAACACTCTTAAACGTGTTTGTGTGGTAGTAACAACTTTTAAATCTGAAAATCTTGAACAACTGTAACACAATTTCACACAAAAAAACAAAAACTTTATGATATCTCTGTAAAAATATTTTATGAGATTATTATGCCGAAAAACGGCTACCAAAAACACTGACCAGAACCCTATGTGACGGATTTTATGGTCCTGTTTACGACTCAGATCCGAACTTACTTCGGGTCCGTTCCGTATTTAATAGTAGAGACCCATACGTCATACTATATCCGGGAAGCTGTGATTAATGAAAATGGGAGATTGGTCGTAAAATTATAAACAGTAACTGGGTTACTGAAAATGTTTTAATAGTTTAGAATAATTTAACTATCGGCTATAGCATTGTTCATTGTTATTCAAAGTATTTTTTTTTTCAATTTGTTCATTAAGACACAGTTTTGAACGTCATAATTATATTCGTACTACATCATATTTTGCATGCAGGGTTGTTACTAGCAATTTTTTTTTTGTCTTTTTTACTTAAAGTTTTTTTTTTTTTGCAGTAGATATTTTACCGGACTGCCTCGTTGGTCTAGTGGTCGCAAGCGCGACTGCCGTGCATGAGGTCTTGGGTTCAATTCCCAGGTCGGGCAAAGTGTTATTGGGTTTTTCCATCAGGAATTTCTCAGTAGCAGCCTCGGAGTCTGGATTTGTGCCCGGTTGATGGCAATAGGCTCGCCCCCCTATTACATGGGACTAAAAACATAACTGGCGAAATGTGGGTGTACTAATGTGTACACCTCTGCCTAACCCTTCGGGGATTACAGGCGTGATGTTATGTTATGTTATATTTTAACTTTTTGAAATATTTAAATTACGTGAAGAGTCTTTCTAAGTTTTTCTTTTACATCACTGAAAATGCGTAAAGGAAATCATCGTCACGGAACCTAAACTGATAATCTGAAAGTCTGAAATCGCCAATCCGCTTTGAGCAAGCGCGTTCTCTGTACAACAAGAGGCCTTTGCCCTACTGTGGCACAATATTTATTTTATTTATTTATTTAAACTTTATGCACATGTGAAAAATACACTTAACAAAAAAAAACATACGCGCCGAATTGAGAACCTCCTCCTTTTTGAAGTCGGTTGAAAAGCGGACTTAATGCCTTAGGCATTGTCACCAGTCTACCTCAGGGTGATGCAGAGACAAAACATAGTAGGTGCACAGATTCTGAAAATTTTCGAGAATAAAATTTAATACCTAATAAATGCATATAAACACACATACAAACAAAATATATAAAGTAGAGAGAGATAAAAATACATAGATGTTGAAGTACAAAAAAATAATTGTGGGACGAGTCTGCCAACTTCTTATGTAAGTGAATAATAGGTTAAATTTTATGCAATTTTTAATTACAAATAATAGGTTATTATACTCCTTCTCTCCGATTAATAAACGTCAGCAATTAGTATAACCTAAAGCGTTTTCGCCGAACAAGCAATCGATCGCAGCTCACTTTTCAAATGACAAGCCATTTCGACAAGCGAAACTCCGCAGTGTTACAAGTTCTCAAAATACGGTTACCACAAACGATTCGTTACAACAGATACCTTTCGTTTCCACATTAATTACTTGCGTGACTTGCTGTACTCACAGGGTTGGCGGATGTATTGGAAACTAGCATATGTCTGTGACTTCGTTCGAGTGAACGTCAGTTATCACAGGCTGTTTTTTAGCTATAATTTCCAGTGAAAGAAAGAAAAATTGTTTAGTCAAGTGAAAGTGACGCACAGACATAAAAAATGTTGTCTACAAAAGCTCAAAACAAAAACAAATTGGTATTAAATCCAAAAAACAAAGATATGGTCCTAGACGGAAATGTGCGATAATATACGTGCATAATGCACGAAACCACGGTTCTGGCTTTCAGCGTAAGCCAGCGTGTCGCTGTCTCGGCACTATGAGTCAAACATCATCAATGCACCTACTAAGGCGGTTTTTAATTTCTCAAAAAATTCAAAACGTTCAAAAATTATATGTGCCTGTACCCCAGTTTGTACATATATAAAAATAGTGTCATTTGATAGTACAGATCTTGTATTATATAAATCTCACTGGTGCATTCTGCTGAGCAGCCGTGGAAAAAAGTTATGAGAGATTAAAAAGTTGATTTCGTCAGAGCAGTGTCAACAGCGTCTACTATACCAAGGGAATAAATCACAGGCGTGGACATTAGACACCCCTACCTAAAAGAGAAACACCAGCTAAATAAATAGGCAGCGTGAGAACCCTAAGCAAACAAGTCTGAACAGGTCGGAACGCGTCTGAAAGGTTCGCATTTTGAACCAGACACAATGGAACGGTTGTAATTAATTATGACAAGTATTACTTCTAGGACTCGGTACGTCACGGAGCGAGGTTTCATTGTGCTTGCACGTGATGTACCCTTTCAATGCACTATTCCAGGGATGGTAAACCTTTATTGGTAAATATGTCATATTTAACGAAAAAAGAATTTTCAAAATTGGTCTACATTATTTGACAGAGAAATTAAAAAAATAAAATAATGATGTTTTTATTTTTTCTTATATTACTAGCTACCGGTCCTATTTAAAAATTCGACTTACGTGGTTATTGCTCAGTCCCACCTATCGCGTAAGTTCGTGGTGTTGATTATTGCCGATTGTCATAGGAATTTTGGTATACATTACTTTATACCAATTTCCTATGACACTCGGCAATAATGTAGCTTTTTGTAAATGAAAGATTTTTTCAAATCGGACGAATACTACCAGAGATTTTCTCTCAAACAAAAAAACAAACTTTTACTCTTTACTATTAGTATAAAAAGAAAAGGCTAATATATGATATGTGATTACTATTGTTGCAAATTAGATTCGATCAAATACACGGATTATTGGATTTGCCAATTATTGGCTCGCCCGAATTATTTCGTCGCGTGCCACCACCGGCACGCGTGCCATTGGTTTGTTATCCCTGCACTATTAATTTGAAAGGAACAGAACCGTGGGTAGGTGCATGACTGTGTCATCGTCAATTACGACAGGTCGAAGCTGCAATATTAAAACAAGATTAAAAATGCTTTCAGGGGTTTGACAAGAAAATTGGAAAACGAGCGTACAATTAGTGAGTTTTGATATAACGCCATAATTTTTTTCTGGGATTTTCGTCAGTTTTCCATAGAAAAAAGAAACACATGGCTAGACGGTGGAAATGTATAGATACGCGATTCCTGTTTTTGTAACTGAATAAAAATGTTAACGATTGAGGGGGAGGAAGGTGTGTGGGCCTTCTCTAAGATCATGTACTGAATCCATTATAAAAATATTAGTTACGATGTTCCGTAACAACAACAACAATATAACATCACGCCTGTAATCGCCGAAGGGTCAAGCAGAGGACGTGTACCCATTAGTACACCCACATTTCGCCAGTTATGTTTTTTGATATTATGTTCCTTAACCTTTGGTTTAAACATAAATTATGCATTTGTTAAAACCCTTTATTTTGACATTACAAACAAACACTCCAATTTTATTTATTTTTATAAATAAAATTTAAAAGCTTTGCACAAAAACATGTTTAAAATATCGTTTAATTACAAGCACCGTCGAGTGTTTTCTTCTATAATCTGTAATAGAGGGGTTATCATCTGTCAACGTCGGGTTCGATCGACGAGGGTTTATCCTGAGAAATTGCTCTGATGTTAGGGCTTTTGTAGATAAGAGATAGTTTTTAAAGTGATGATAAAAATATTGAAATTTGGTAGCTTTGGAGCTTTCAATCAACTGAAGTAACTATTTTATGATAATCCTGTTTGATCAGTTTTTCGATTTGTTACAGTCTTTTGTTATAGAATCTATTGAAACTTTGTTCTTTTTTTAAATTAGTTAGTAATTCTTCATTGTTCATTGTAAATAATTGTAATGTGGCATGTCTGCTATTTGAGGGCTTATGAAGATCAAATATTATTCAACTTGCCATTTGCGGCCAGTCTTTTCGGCACATTTCCAGTAGACGGCGATGCGGATGAATTTTTTGATGCCATTTAGTTTTAGTTTTATTTATTTTTTTATTCTGGTTGTTTTTTATTTTATTTTTATTATTAAGCTTGTAAATAATGTGTATATTAATCAACTGAAGTAACCATTTTATGATAATCCTGTTTGATTAGTTTTTTTATTTGTTACAGTCTTTTGTTTTAGAATCTATTGACTTTGTTCTTTTTTTAAATTAGTTAGTAATCCTTTTTTAACCCTTATTTTTATGCACATCAATGTGTATGAAAATGTGTGTCTATTAACTTTTAAAAGTTGCATTAAAAGATATCTCGGTGTCATAATTGATGAGACCCGTTTTTTATATACTGTGCGATGTTCCAAGAAAATATTTAAGACTAGTTTCCTGCTTTGATTGCATCCGCGTGGAAATCAAGCTAGCTTTCCAATAGTGAACCAGGATCTGCATAGTGAACCAGTGACCAGGATTATGTAAAAACCTAATTTAAAAGAGTGCCGTGGAGTTTCTTGCTCGTTCTTCTCCATAGAGGCCTACCTCCATTTTGGAACGAGCAACTAGCTTCAACTTCGGACTAACTGACCGACTCCTTGACAATTCAAAAGTGCCTGTAAATGGTCTAATTGAAATAAATGTTTTGACTTTGACTTTGACATTAACTTTGAAATAATAGTTGTAATCGGATTGGAACAACCAGAGATTACAAACACAATAGGTTTTTATTTTACAAGCCGCTGCTAGATTTTTTTTATTCACATTAAGTTACGTTTTTGATTACTGCTCCGCTCTCGTAAGTTGGTGCGTGATGTTTTTGAGACTATTATTCCTCTTGAATTTGGATATTATATACAAAAATAATTTTACTTGTAGTTCTAGAAATATTGCCTCAAACAAAATAACAATCTTCAAACCTTTTAAAATATTACTATACCTAAATATTGATTTCTTGGTGCTAATTAATTGCTTCCAATATCTGAAGAATTTGTATTCAAAGCACGCGTTCGAATTTCAAAGTGTCTGGTGGTATGCTCTTCTCTTACGTTAAGAGTCTCTTATATTTCTGCAATATGAAGTGTTACACTACTTGAAGTATAGTTAGTTGCACATTAGGCATCATTTACATCAACTGATTACATATTATTACCATTGACTGCCTCGTTGGTCTAGTGGTCGCAAGCGCGACTGCTATGCATGAGGTCTTGGGTGCGATTCCCAGGTCGGGCAAAGTGTTATTGGGTTTTTCCATCAGGAATTTCTCAGTAGTAGCCTCGGAGTCTGGATTTGTGCCCGGTTGATGGCAAAAGGCTCGCCCCCTATTACATGGGACTAAAAACATAACTGGCGAAATGTGGGTGTACTACTAATGGGTACACCTCTGCCTAACCCTTCGGGGATTACAGGCGTGATGTTATGTTATGTTATGTTATGAACCATTGAAAATTGGCCAATAACCATTCAAAACCCATTGGACTTTGCTAAATGTTTTGTAGAAAACGGATTATTATCAAATCTATGGGATCGGCTTACGACCTAATGTAAGGTCCCTTCCCATTACATAAGGTCAGATTCGCGCTCAAAACAGTCCCATGGGGAGAACACGCCCTAATCGTAAGGATATTACTTTAGGACTGGTCGTAGAGCTGCCTACATATTCATACGTAGGGTACCTATTATAAGGAGTTAACCGTAGATCTTCTTCCCCATAGATTCCCTTTAGCTGTTTACGATCTTTCATCAACTTTTGTTTCAAAGGAGTATAAACAAATCAAGAATCTATTATAGTCTTGCGATTCTTTCCTTTAATTAAATTCACAAAAGTCGTACATTGTGTCAAATAATACCAGTCTATTTTTGACCCACTGCCAGCCGTAGGTGTCATGTCATCAAAGAAGGCAGAAACATTTATCACCATGCTTGCTCAAGATGGATTGACGAAATCAGGCTTATATCAATTTAAAGGTCCTGGTTCCTCACCATGTTTACCTTTACCTATGTCGGTGATAGATATCCAAGATAAAGTTAGAGAGTACTTAGGAATTGATAAAGTTTCTCAGTTGTTTTCTATCGCCTTTGGGCTATTACGACATTCATTGAATTAGAGTATTTTTTTTAATGCTCTTAATTGCGATATTATTACTATAAAAACTAACCAATTTTGAAGGAGAATTTAATCTATCTATACGTATCAGTCATTGACAATAGATACACATGTATAAGACTATAATATACTATTCTACTGTTAATCAAATAGTGACAAGTACTTTAAGGATAATGAACTCACTCTCTGAATACAGCCTTAGATCTTCAGGTTTCGCTCACGCCAACAATTCCGTGCGGATATTCGATACGATAAATTGTCCTCGGTCTCTCTCACGTCAGTACCGGTGGAGCAGGATCGAGATATATTTATTAAGAATGCGAAAGAGACGGAATTGATAATGGTGTTGCGATAACAGATCTTGGTGAAAGTACAAGCGATAAGCAAAAGAGAAATGTGGAAAACATATTAATCTTAAATAACAAAAAATGTCACATTGCAAGGTAATGGCCACTTCTCATGCAGAGATGCCAAGAGCATTGAATATCAGGCTTGCACAAAGTTGATTGGATGGAGTGAAACACAAGGATGAGTGGAAGACGATTAACAAAAGGCAGAGGAGAGTGGTAACGCAGGGAGGGGTCGCTCTAGGAAGACCTACACTGATCTTATTGATGAGGTTCTTCAGAAAGGTCATGTGCGGAGTACTCGTAACCGGCGTGCTTGTATGACGAGATGTATGAACGTAGTTGAGGCGAAAGGAGTAAGTAAGGATGCAATGAGGCATGTGGCGTTCTGTAGTTTTTGCCTACCCGCATGGGAAAGGAGTGAGTTTATGTATGTATGTGTTCCATCGCGTTAAGTGACGTTTTTAATTACTGCTCCGCTTTCGTGGATCGTAGTGTGATCTCTGTTTATTTATTTAATGTAAAAGATAAGTCCAGGTTTCCACACGATCCCTTTATAAATACACAAAGGAAAATTTTCACTGCTGATCGCTTCATTCTCCTGCCTTACACCCTCCAAAATACTAAATCGCGTGACATATCCATGTAACGTATCGAAGGCACAAAACTATAAAGTTGTGTTAACAATAACGACACACAGTTTTATTTCGACACACACAAACTTTATCTTGGGAAATTAGAGTACATTTTTTATATTCATAATAAAAACTTTGATAAAGACGAAAATATACGTACATTTTTGGGTTAACAGTATCGATTACTAAGGTTGAACGTGTATATCAGTTCAGGGCTGAACCGTAAATATATAAGAATAAGGATTGTTATGTCTTTAGTTATTGGTGGTTTCACATCGACGAGGCAAGGAGAGATTTTGTTGACGAGAATTGAATATTTGACACCAATCAATCTGCCTAGCCTCTTCCAGACTATGTTAGGGTCGGCTTCCAGTGTAAAGGAATGCAACTGAATACCTGTATTTCACATGGAGCGACTACCTATCATACCTCTACAACACAGAAACTAGGTAATACGATACCCCTTGGTAAGCCTAGACAATTTATTATTGCCATAAAAAATCTGTGGAAGAATCGCGTTTTGACAGCTCATAACAACTATGTCAATTGACATAATTACTGTGTATTGTGTGACACCTCCGTGCTTAGTAAGGTACGTAAAGCCGTTACTCCTGCGCCTCTCTGATCTTTTCTCTCCACTGATCTCTTTTCGATCGTGTCAGAAAACCGTCTCATTGGGCTATGAGGTTGAGAAAAGAGGGAATACTCGTGTGGTAGCGCACATACTTATGCACTTTAATAATCTCTATTGACATTGGCTCCCGTAACTGAAGATCGGTCGAGAAAACTACGAACAAAATCGTTTAATCGTGTCTGCGTTACAAGCATTCAAAACTTCTCATTCGTTAAATTAGTAGCAAAGAATAACTTAACTGCAAAAACTTCCGTCAGTTAACTTCAACATCTTCAGAAGAATCTTGTAGACCAGTGGTGCCCAAAGAAATATGGACCGCGACCCACAAACTTAAACTTATTTTATATCTCACCTCTTGACTGTCATTAAGACAAAAAAGGCATTACTGTAGAAATAAAGGGCTGTTTAAATTAATAAGACGTTAAAGTCAAAGCTTTTTTTTAATAAACCATTTACAGGCTTTTGAATTGTTACAGAGTCGGTCAGTTAGTCAAAAAGTTGAAGGTCGTTCTATAACGGAGGTAGGCTTCATGAAGAAGAATGAGCAAGAAACTTTTTCCAATTCGATTTTAACAAAATTCTGGTTACAATACTCTTGTTGCTTCAATAATGTGAAAACAAAGAAGATGAAAATAAAATAAAAAGGAACAGAATGAAGTATTTGTTTCCACTTTTTTTATTGTCATGTAATTTTTGGGGCACATCCAATATTAAAATTTGCTCACGGCCCCACCAATGGGTCGCGATCCACAGTTTGGGAACTGCTGTTGTAGACAGTTAAATGTCCGAGCTAGACTTTCTCCAGTAACCGGCTTATCTTTTCCGACTAACTAGAGGTAACTTGGATCTGACTAAAAACTTGCTTCATTCAAATCCAAGATGGGTGTTCCATGGAGTTGATTAACGTATTATCAAACTCCGAATCCCCGCTGGCTAGAGCCCGGTCTGTGGTTGACCATTATTCTCCAACTTTGTAAGTTTCTAGACTTATCTTGGCCTTTGCTTCTTTGGATACTTTTATATAGTACGATTTTTGTGGAGACATTTTTTTAGACCTAATGTATCGCGATACATTAAGTCCTTGATGTTTTTTTATCTGCGTGTCTTTGGAGACTGTTGCATTATTATCATAAGTGGTGTCATGTGTGATGGAGTCCATAATAGTTTTTACACAAAATATTACATCACATCCCCGAAAGATTAGACAGTGGATAGAAAAAAGTGAAAGGGAGGGAGGGATAATAGTATTCTTTTTCTACTATACTAGGTTCAGTTCGCAACTTAATCCACGTGGTATTAATGTATATTATTATTATCATAAATTACCATACGACAATTGATAATGAAGTAGCTAGGTAAAAAAAAAAATTTTTAAAAATTTAGCAATAGTACTTGTAGAGATTAAATCATTTTAAGAAACACAAAAATAAAAACAAACTTTACCTGACTCTTTATAATTAGGGGTGAACAAGACACTACGCAACTACGCATACTGACCATTAAATCAAGTAAAAACCTATTTTTACTTATACCCCTACGACCTCGCTAATGTAGGCATTATTTGTGGGTTTTTTTTAATGTAGGTATTTTTAGAGGGTTTAGTTACAACATTTACCTTTTTTTTGTGAAAAAAATATCTCCGTAACCAGAACGTTACCTGGTATGATCCACATCTAAAAAAATGATGGGAAAAGATCTCACTTTCGATTTCATTAAGAGTCTTCTATCACCCTTTATTATCAAAATCAGAATATCGATATTATCAGAATTGTAATGTTAATAGACATTTACATGTTTTTAATTAATTAATTTTGTTTTTGTGATTTATTTTTAATTTATAATTTGATCATTATTCTTTTTTTAGTATGTTTTATGTATTTTGAATGGCAGTTTCAATATATTTCTATAGAATAAGTTGATGGTAAAGATATGTAAAACTGTAGACTTTGATAGTAAATGATTTGAGTTAGTGTGTGTTTTTTATTATTATTGTACAATTCATTCTTTTAGTAATCAACAATGGACTTCATGAAAAAGTGATGTCCTTTATGACAAATCGTGTCAACTAAATGGCTTTCTCCGTTTAAATATTCAAATGTATACTGAATCCGAACTTAGTTATAAATAAATAACGTAGAATAGTTTTGAACTTTGCACAGTTTTGTGGTAATCCAATGGAGTCGATTACTTGAAAATCATTTTGGACTTTATTATTAGGTACCTAATGTGAGAAAAAATGGGAATCTTAAGTACGTCCTTGAATTTAAGGAGGATTCAAAACTCCGTCTTATAATGCTCTTCTCCTACTTGCATTCATTGAGTTTAAAGACACTACATCACCGAAGGGTGAGGCAGAGGTATATCCATTAGTAAACCCACATGACAAGTTATGTTTAAGCCCCATGTGCTATTGCCATCAAACGGTAAGAAATCCAAACTAAAAAGCATTTTCTGAGAAACTCCTGACGGAAAACCCCAATAACATTTTGCCCGACCTGAAAATCGAATCCAAGACCTCATGCTAAGCAGTCGCGCTTTGCGACCACTAGACCAATGAGCGAGGCAACTACTCATTAACCAATATAATTATATGCCTAGTCTGCTTTTGTATAAAGCGCACAGTCTTTAATTTAAAGTAATAATTTCTGACATTAATTATTATAACTATAATTTATTCTACTACAGTATGACATAATGAAATTATTTAAAAGTAAATGAAAGAATATGACTCTTATTAATATAATGTAACAATGTAAATATTTGACGGGCCTGTTGGTCTAGTGGTTAGTGGCCCTGACTGCTAAACCGGAGGTCGTGGGTTCGATTCCCACCCAGGACAAACTTTGTGTTTGATGAGCATGATTGTTAGTTCTGTGTCTGGGTGTGATTTATCTATAATATGTATGTATTTATAAATTATATAAGTATGTATATCAGTTGTCTGGTTTCCATAACACAAGCTCTGCTTAGCTTGGGATCAGATAGCCGTGTGTGAGTTGTCCCAAGATATTTTTTTTTTTTATTATTTGTATGCCGAATAATAAAGCTTAAATATGACTCTATTTTAATTGATGTAGTATCTTGCATGCTGTTGTATGTGTATACATGTTTACACAAATATATAAATCCTATCTAATCCATACAGTCCCCTTAAAAATAAAATAAATAAGTGTGTCTCTGTAGTAACGACTAGAAGACGAAGTGCGGTTTAGGTTCAGCTCGGCAGAGCGTGAAGCCTGTGGCAGTTGGCTTGATCTAGTGCACGGTAAAGGATCTAGACCCTAGCTAGAACACGGGCATTCTTCATTTAAATATAAAATGTAGAAGGGATTTTAGATTTTGGAGTCTGATATACACATATATAGATAGACAGATAAAACATTTATTCGGTGCACGCAAAATACACATCACAACAATAAAGTATAATCAATCAGCTATGGACTATAACATGCCTGTAATCTCCGAAGGGTTAGGCAGAGGTGTACCCTCACATAATGTGTAGGTGTACCCACTCACATTTCGCCAATTGCCTATTGCCATCAACCAAAAACATTCAAATCAATTTACAACGGTGACGATTCCCTTGTTCACAAAAGAGGACTAAATTTAGAGAATTGACATCTCTTACTAACATACAGCGAAAGGAAAGGACGGTGACATTAAAGAACTAAGTTAGCGATGTCAAATTAGTTTTACCTTGAACTTTTCCGTATTTTTAATCCACACGTTTTAATATGTCAATTTACTCAATCTGACACATCCATACAATAGTGTATGGATGTGTCAGATGGACTAAATTTGACAGCTCTTATTTACATTAGTCTCTTTATTGTTTTATTGGACAGAAAAAGATGGCAATAGTCTAATTTTAATTTAGTTTGTGACCGGCACCATTGTATGCTTTTTTGCTATAATTAAATTACTTTTTTTTTCACGCACATGATCACCGCAATTGGCGATTTTAGACACATATTAATTACAAGTCTTTGTTTTCTTATAATGTTTTCCTTCACCGATGTCAATGATGTTTAAGATTAACTAAGAAGGTTCATATAAATTGGAAAAGTCACATTGTGCCTCAGCAATTAGTGCCAATGTGACTTTTTCAATTTATATAAACCTTTTCGATACTGATATCGAAACCGCAACCACTAAGCCATCACAACATTTAAAATGTTTAAATGTTCTCGCTTTGGTAACTTAATAAAAAGCCTATGTAAACACCAAAAAGCGTAAACAGGATTATGAATGTGAAAGTAGATGGAGTGAAGGGCCGCTTTTTGACTGCGGTAAAATTAAGACGAAATTCTAAATTCAGAGAAGAAAGAAAGAGTCTATTAAGAACACTGAAGCTAGCTCTAAAAACTGAGCTTAAGAATAAAATTTATCCCCATGAGACCCGATATTAACGCGGTCAAGGTCGCGGGCATAAGCTAGTATAAAATAGACAATTCAATAAGTCGACTAAATCGACACATAATGTTAGACAACCGATTAACCGTTCTTCAATTACTGTATCAATTGAAACCAAATTTGGCATCGACATCTACATAGTAATTAGAAGTTAATTAAATCGCACTATGTAGCAGATCGTGGCACTTGAGCTGCACGCAGGACTGTTCAGTTAATCAATTTAGTATAGGCATCGTTAAGCAGCTGATCGACTTTGACGGCGACCAGAGGATTGGCTTGTTCTTGGACAAAGGCATCAGAAATGCTATACAACGTGGTATTGTTGTCAAACTTTTGGGCACTGTCCTAAAGGACAAAGTTGTTTGTCCCATTAGGGTAATTAACAGACGGCACCTCGCACCACCGCGGAAGGCGGTGGCGGTAAAGCGAATTGCAACGCTCAACCGCGCGGTCGGGCGGTGTACATGTGTTAGGCATCAACGGATTTCTTAGAGGACAAAACGGCATGAGATCCGCTTCAACGCGAACCGCGGCGGTGCGCGGTGCCGTGTTATAATCGCTTAACAGCTGCTATGAGTTAAAGTTTTGTGATGTCCTGTGCTTACTATTTTCTTTTAATACGTCGTTATGGCTCAGTCTTTTAAGGCGCTCTAAAAACATCACGAGAAAATCTGGACTTTTAGTTAGTAATGTGATCATGCTCGTGGCTTCTCTGTATGAGAAGAGGCCTTTGCCCTACATTGGGACTATAATAGTCTGGTTATTATACATGAGTATTTTATAAAACTTTTAGTTGTTTTTTGTTGTAGTATGTTGTACTTACATCATCAAATGATACAAGCAAAAAATTTGTTAGTTTTATTCATAACATTTCCTTCCTATTAAACTTTAACTCAGTTTGAATTCAAATAAACATTCAGAGAACAACATTACGTAACAGTAAACACACGCTCTAATAAAGACATTCATGGTATCAATTCCCTCCTCTCACCCTCCATCCTCCGTGCTCACAAGCACTCTAATTTTCCCCTCGTCCCGAAAATCATCATGAAAATTTAGCACACAAAATTAACTTCAACATTTTCTTGAGTTGCTCGTAGAACGTTTTCTCGCATCACTACTCTCGACCAATCTCTGGGAAGTTAATCTCAAAACATCGTGCACTTGCGAGCTATGTATTTTAATTTAGCCAGTTCACGGCGTGACACGTACCTCTTAATTAACTCGGAAACGAGTTTATTACCTACAACGTTTATTTTATCTTTGCAAAACGCGAAGAAAGTGCGCCTCGGGAGTGTTTACTGGGCTAGTAACGAAAAGGTCGTCTAGGTACACGAATAGGTAATGGGTCTCGTTGTTGTGGTGTTTTCTTATATGAGGTCTGTAATGTTAGGTAATTTGGTTGTATTATGGGATTATGTTTGGATAAAATGAAACTTAACAGCTGTATTTAATTTAAGGTATAATTTGAAAATTGGAACGTTATTTTTAAGATTGATACCTGATTGTAGCTTGTATTCTAATCCATTATTAAATCAATAAAATACAGCAGTATTTTGTTTCTAAGTCCAGAGTTTTATCCGTGGTTAATGTATATGATCTTAACTAATTTAGACGTAAAAGGTTCAGTAGGTATAAGAATTAAATAAAGATAAGCGTCTGGTTTGTCTCATAAGCTATTATTAGAAGATTTGGGGGATGCCTGAAAAACAGCAGTTGTAAAAAGTTCGCCATTTACATCACAAACCAGGTTAAAACTCGTGTAAAATCACCCTGCCACCTGTTTTCGCCGTAAAGCCATAAATTTATCAACTTTCCATAACTTTATAGCCATTAACTTTCCAATACAAAATGATCGGAACTATTAAGGGGACGCGCTGGACAAATTTTCAAGTTTTCAGCCTCAGTAAGAAGTTCTATTAGGTTTCACACGTGAAGAGACCTTATCATTCTCATATTCAAATAATCGAACAAGCAGAAATCAACCTTAACAGTAGCTTTATAAGGTTCTTGTCAATTTTTATCAACTGCACATTGCAATTTTGTCAAATCATTACACAACATATTTGAAAATGCTGTCAAAAACTAGGTTTTCGATTCTAAGGGCTCAGCGATAAGGTTCAATGTTAACTTGTGGTCCTTAGAGGTAGGTTCTGGTAGTCGATCGTTAATAAATTTTAGAAAACTTTTAATGGGCGCCGCCGCCGAGAAGTTTTAATTTTCGATGGGTGCAACTTTTTTCCCTTGACTTCATAGGTACTTGGAACATTTTGAGCGATGTTATAATTTCGTGTGGTAAGTACTGACGATTTGGGGAAAGTTTTTAATTTAAATTTGTGATAGTACAAGTTTTCGTGTTATTAGATCTTCACGTTATAAAATTGGGAATGTGATGATGATTAGTGCAACGAGTTAAAACGGTTGGAATTATTAATAATTATTGAGCTTTTATTATAAATTTAACTTTTTAGACAATTATTTAGTCATTATTGTCATCCTCATTAAAAATGTACTTTCTAAGTTTATCTTAAATATCACTAACATCGATGTAGGAAAAGCCTGGACTTGTTGTTAATATAAGTCTAGAATAGTCCCTTTTCTGTATAAGAAGATGAATTTGGCCTTGAGTGTGATAATAATAGGTTGGGGTATATTATTATTATCCCCCATTGCTTAAACATACTCATTAACAAAAAGAACGGATGTCTTCAAAATCATTATACTCTACACATTACATCTTTTTGTTTCATAATTTTAAAGATTACTAGGTAACTGTAGTAATCTTCAGCCTTTTCTTTTGTTTTGAGAGCTCCCAAAACAAAAGAAAAGGCTGAAGCAACCGTTATAAATATTATACGATCATAGGCCCATAATATGGATGCAATAATCGAAAAATATGTGGGCGGGGTCGCGGGCGAAGCGAGTGTATCATAAAGTTTTATTACGTCGCATGACTATGAAGATAGTGTTTGAAAAGTGCTTCGTAGGAAGTTTATATTTTATCGATAAAATGATTTAATACTTCGTGACGTTATCCTGGTTTGTGTGTTTTGTATGGTGTGGCTTTGGAGACGTATGAAAGATTCATGTTTTGTCTTTTTTCTTAATATCTATACTAATATTGTAAAGCTGAAGAGTTTGTTTGAATGACCTAGTGTCAGGAACAAATGGTTTGAAATTAAAATCTTTTTGCATTAATTAGTCCATTTATTGAAGTTATAGGCTATATAATATATAACATTACGCTACGGCCGACCTTATTGGTGAGGTCCTTTAGAAAGGTCAGGTGCGGAGTACTCGTAACCAGCGTGCTTGTATGACGAGATGTATGAAAGGAGATGAAGCGAAAGGAGTATGTAAGGATCGTGGCTACAGAACGCCACCTTTCTGTAGTTTCTGCCTACCCCCATGGGAAATAGGCGTGAGTTTATGTATGTATGTATGCTACGGCCGGCAGGAGCAGAACAGTAATTAAGACGTAACTTTATGCGGGCGAAATCGGTGTCAGGTATTCTTCGATTTTGACCGCATTCAAACTATACTATTTAAAACTGTGTGTGTATATTTTAATTTGTTGCAAGAAATCATGTGTGAATGATACCACCACAAAATTAATTTTAGGAGAATAAAGTTAAAATAATAATAAAAATCGAGGACATAATGTCACAAATGAAGTCACAATTACGAACAAAGAGAAAACAAATTATGAACCCAAGCAATTTACTATCACAAAATCTAGACCGTATAGCCACAAAACTGCAGGTAATAACACAACGAGTTAGGAACTCATACACAATATAATAATGTAAGGAAAAACAAGGCACTATTTACCATTTGTTAGCGGTAAACAGTACTCGGGAGGACATTTATAATACTTTATACCGCGGAACTAGTACAGTACAGCTTAAGCAACGTGCTACCGCGTTTTTGACTCCGTAATAGTAAGAGGGTTTCCATGTTTAATGAGAATTTTGATACTTATTATTCGGTGACACCCTGGACTTTTGTTTTAACTGCATTGTAAAGTTGTTTAACTGCAAATGTCGTGATGGACTTCGGTTAAGGCAGGCGCCTTAACCGCTTCAAATCCGGGCAAGTACCAAAGTAAAATTTTCAAGTTTGATTTTGACATCACTGACATCGGTGAAGGAAAACAACAAATCTGAAATCGTCAATCCGCCTTAAGCAAGCGTGGTGATTAATCCTTCTAAAAGTTATAGTAAAAAAAATAGGTAAATAAAAAAAGTTTGAAGTTTTTTTAAAAAAATCCGGAGAAACTGGTATTGACCAACATAAAAAAAAATATTTATATTTTTTTATTGAAGTTTGTTTGTTCTTGTACCATTATAGTGTTTTATTTATTACTAGCAATATAGTATATAACAACATTGGTATCTCATTCTACCGAACAAAACAGTATTACTACTCTTGCAGCTCGTTTTATTTGCTCCACAAAACGATCGCTGTTTACACAGCCGACGAAGCGACTCTCGTCTTTTTATCTCTTAATTGTCGCTCGATACTGACAGTCTGGCTGTAACGAGATTTAGCTACAAAATACAGATTAAATTTACAGAACGAGGGTATAATGGATTTACTTTCAATTGGAAGATTTGATCAATAAAATTATTCTAATCGTTACAGATCTGTAATGGAATCTGAATTTAATTCCAGAGATAAGGGGCTCAAAATTAAAAAAAAGGGACAGAATTCCATCGAATTTGATCGCTTTGTCCACGATTTTGTCCGCGTGGATTTTCTTGGATCCCTAATTTTTTTGAAAATACCTATAGAATACCTATAGATTATTCAACTTGCTAATGTGTATGGATTCCCATAAAATATTTATTTTTAATTTGTCTAGAACTTTTTTAGTTATATAGTTTAAACGAAAATAATATATTTTTCTTTTTATAATATTAGTCCAAATCACACTTGTTCAACCCGATACTATAGCTACTGCACTGAGATCCTAAGCTTGAGCCAGACGCTTTAAAGATCTGAATTTCAAACTGAAACTAAATTCTCTACAACATACATAACATCACGCCTGTAATCCCCAAAGGGTTAGGCAGAGGTGTACCCATTAGTACACCCACTTTTCGCCAGTTATGTTTTTAGTCCCATGAAATAGGGGGCGAGCCTATTGCCATCAACCGGGCACAAATCCAGACCCCGAGGCTGCTACTGAGAAATTCCTGATGGAAAAACCCAATAACACTTTTCCCGACCTGGGAATCGAACCCAAGACCTCATGCACAGCAGTCGCGCTTGCGGCCATTAGACCAACGAGGCGGTCAAAAAAACTCAAATAAATAAATAAAAAATAGTAAATAGTAAATTCTCTACAAACATAAAGATAAACTGTTCTTATTCCATAACACAAAGAAAATTTATATTAAAAGTTTAAAATACTTCCGCAATAGCCTCAAAGTTGACTTTGAAGACTTCATAGAACGATCCTGAACGATGAAAATTCTGAAACGTGTTCCGCGTAGCGTTTATATAATATCTTAAAACTATAAATTTTTACCAAAAGTATGGAAACGATATTTTAGAAAGACGTTTAGGTGTGAAGACTTTTAGATTTTAGAAATATTTTGTTGCAATAAACATCTGAGGGTTCCGTAAGATTAACAACGATCGCATTCAATCAGAATTTCAATTTGTCAAAATACCTCTAGTTAGTCAACATTTTTGACAAGTTTTTGACATTGATTATCGCTGAGATGACATTGTGATTCGATTTTTAATTACGAGAATTAGCGTTCTAATTTAATTTCTAATCAGTACATTGCAGTGAGCTATATTCAATTACGCTCTATGATGGTGCGGGTGACACATGTCAGCAATTCATCTATGGATGTCATAATCGCGTAACTAAGTCAGTGACATTATTTAATTTACAAGTTATTTACTTACTTATTACTGATTCCGTATTTTACGACTATGATATTAGTGTGCTGTTAAAATATTTAATTATGATTTTAAATCGCGGTAACGTTCACGAGTAAAAAGCAACAGTTTGACAAATATCACCCGCACCATCTTAGAGCGTGAGAAATATAGATTAGGTATATAATTCCATGAATATTTTATTACTGAAATTATTGGGACTCAAGATGAGTCAATCGCTTACCACCATTAGAAACGTAGCCTTTGATAGCGAAACAACTGTTCAGAAACCAAACATCAGCCAGCGTTGTATTCTGCCGGACGGGACGTCTTAACAGGATACCGTAGCCCCGGAACGTAAAGGGCAACAGAAGGAATAATGTGGTTTTTTAATCAGTAAAAGTCTGACAGTCCCTTCCACCCCACCCAGGGCGGAAGGACTCATTTCATGATTTTTACCACCTCAAAAAAAAAATGCCAGCATTGTAGGCATAAAGTCGTCACGTACCCGGATCGTACCATATAAACGTCTGTATCGCACAAACCGCATGGGACTCGTACCGTTCGCCGCTGTTTTGGAAAAATATGATGCGATTAAAGTAAATTCTCCGCGAATGGTAAATGTTAAAACATTGGCGTTGTACGTTTTTGTTGGTGTTAAGTGTTAGTGAGGTTGCGATGTGTTCTAGCTTTATTTTAGTTTCATTCAGGTTTTTTCAGGACTTTTTTTAAAACTTTTTCTGCGCAATACCCATTGTAACTCACGAATAACGTTTCGAGTGTATTATTTATTTCTAAAAAGCCATTTACAGACACTTTGAAATTGTCAGGGAGTCAGTTGGAAAGTTGAAGGTGAAAGGTTGAAAGTTGATATAATATGTTCGTATAGAGAAAAACGAGCAAGAAACTCCATGGACACTCTTTGAAGCTTAATAAAATATTACAAAAGGTCAACGTTAAATAGAGTTTGACTGCCTCGTTGGTCTAGTGGTCGCAAGCGCGACTGCTGTGCATGAGGTCTTGGGTTCGATTCCCAGGTCGGGCAATGTGTTATTGAGTTTTTCCATCAGGAATTTCTCAGTAGCAGCCTCGGTCACGGTCGGTCAGTCTGGATTTGTGCCCGGTTTATGGCAATAGGCTTGCCCCCTATTACATGGGACAAAAAACATAACTGGCGAAATGTGGGTGTACTAATGGGTACGCCTCTGCCTAACCCTTCGGGGATTACAGGCGTGATGTTATGTAACGTTAAATATAGCAAAGGTTACACTAAAACATCAATCATATGAGAAAACAACTACTTAGTACCGACCTCCTTGTTTAAGAGGCTGTGTGACATTAAATAGGAAGTCGGAAATCAAATTCTGATTCGAGTCCCAATTTATCACAAAAAATTTCACATAGCCGAACCGAAGGCCAATTAATACTACTTTTCAAATCAATAGTAATGTCAAAAAGGATTCGTTAAATTAGAGGCATTTTTGCCAGATTGAAATTAGATTGTGATCGAAGCAAGTAGAATTGCCCCGGAACGTAAAGAGCAACAGAAGGAACAGGGTAGTTTCTTAGTCAGTAAAAATCTGTCAGCCCCTTCCGCCTAACCCAGGGCGAAAGGACTCATTTGATGATTTTTACTACATCAAAAAAAAAGATAACAGAAAACGGGTTGCACTCCGGGAGTGCCGGCAGAAGTGAAAACTTGATTATTAACGTTGAGCATGTTTGATATTTTGGAATGGTTAGGGAATAATTTTGCACCAATTGCTTTATCAGTATAAAAGTACTATCATTTATGTGGTAGAATACAATATTCATTTATTGCGCTATCGTACACAAACATGACAATTTATATTACATTAAAAATTTAACACTTTAAAACTATTACAATTATTTTACATTAAAAAGTTATACACGAACATTCGCGCAAGCGCCCTGCGCTGCCTAAACGAAACAGTAGGCCCAGGCATACATTTTCGCCGCGCCGTAGAGAGGGGATAGCTGTCTACTCTCCATCCGTCTTACGCTTTTTCGATCAGGTCACGTGTCCTGACGCGAGTTTAAGATTTTATACCCATTACAGAAAAAGTGCTCAACGCCGCTAAAGAAGTTTTCACTTCAAAAATTTTGACGAAACAAACTACCAGGCTTGAAGTCTGTCGTCTAGCTTACTGTTTCATAAGAACCAGTCTAAGAGGTATTAGTTGTGATGCAACTTGTGAAGCTTATCATAAGCTGATTGGAGGAAGTTAGGCAGTTTTGGCACCACTCAATATTATGACTAAGGCTGCGAAAAGCTTTCTCGTAAGTGTTGGATGTGAAATATTTCTACCTCCGATGAAAACAGAGGGGTGTTGTAAGTTTTTTATGTATTGTCAGTGTTTATATTATTTTATTTTTAATTTTAGTTATATTATTTTATTTCTATTTTTATTTTGCCAGTAATTTTTAATATGGATTTTATAATTTTAATATGAATATGAATATGGATCTTATAATCTGAAATAAATGAATTTTAATTTTTTTTTTTTTTTTTATTGTGTCTGTCTGGTATCGTAGCTCTCAAATGGTTAAATTTGATTGTAATTTTTTGTTTGAAAAGTGACGCTTAGCTCTTCAATAATGCTATTTTCTATTAGATTACTGAATCATAAATGGCTGTGAGCATGTTCCTCAGGTCGGGATAAAAAAGGGGGCCTATCTCCATCTAACAGTGCGGAAGGCAAAGTAATATTAAAATAATATTATTTTAAAAGATGGCGGTAAGCCCCCTGATCGAGATTATTTTTTTTTAATTTCTTATTTTTTATTATGGTACTATTATTTAATTTTTACTGCATTGAAATTACCTTTATATCACCTTATATCATTGAATCTAGGCATTTTTACACTAAACTTATTGTTGATGGCTCAAAATGTATGATTTGATTTGGTGTGAACGCGGCTTTAATCTTTCTCTCTCTTTCTAAGTTTGAAATACTTTACCGTTTTCCCGGTCAACAAGCAAATACAAAACAAAGAAAATGCAGGCGTTCTATATTCAAAAACACACCCGTCACATTTGAATGTGGGCACGTTTTGCAGTGAAACTGTACTAGGAATATATTTCTTGATACTTTAGCATTTTGCGACAGTAGGGAACGAAAATATTGGGTTTGTACCGTTAAGTGACATTTTTGTGAGTATAGCCTGTACAGGGTCCGCCTATTAGTGAGGTTATACCCTTATTACTACATAAGTTAAAGGAAATGATTTTTTTTAACCTTTTCGCAATATCTACATTGATTGGTAGGTATAAAATATCTTGTGTCAGCTCTGTTTTTGAGTCGTTAATAATTTTTAGTTCAATTATTTTAGACAAATGTAAACATAGAAAAATGATTAAATAATTTCTGTAAATCCCAGACTAAATAAAAATAGATACAGCATTTTAAAACAGCAAATCTAGGTGCTACACAAATAAAAAAGAAAAAAAAGCAAAAGATGTTTATTGACAAGTACTTATTAATATAATTACCAAGAAAATTAGTCGGTGGCTGCCACTGAGATAAATGGGAAAATTCATTTTCACGAACAAACACGAACAACCATCAACCCAAAACGCCTACACCTTCTGTGTTCCGTCGTTTGTAATAATTATTTAAATAAAAATATTTTTTACGGGAAGGTTTATTACAATTTTAAGTATTGGACGTTGTATTGTCACCAGCACTAAAAGCGTATGCAAAATTTTAGCTCAATCGGATACCAACAAATAGTCGAAAAATGGTTTGCAAATTTTGAAACGACAGCTAACTTACATACATACCAAGCTAAATAGGTAAAAGCTTGTAAAAATTATAAAACACGACTGCATATTATTTGTACTTTGTTTACTTGTCAGTTTTTTTTTACGACGTTTTTTATCAACTGTGTTATTTTTTTAAGTCTATTTATCAAATTCTAGACGACAAATATAGGTCAGGTACACGGCCAGATTCATTAAAAATATAAATTGAGGCTGGTATTAATTTACGTTTTTAAGTGACCACACCGGTTTCTTTTTCTTTAGGCCTATGTTACTCGGAACGATGCATGAATTGTAACGATACCCCATACATCTAAATCGGTTCAGGCGTTAAAAAGTTATGGCGGAATAAAGAAACTCACAACCCTGAACACATAACACTCCTTTTAGGGGCAGTCGTGTAAAAAGGAAAGAGTATCAAATCGCGCCCACGAGTTACTCGCTCCAGTGTGTCCTAACCTTTAAGTCCTGATCTCCACCTGACAGCCCGGGAGCGTGGATAATTATAAATTGTAATCAACGCATGACAGCTATCAAAATACGGAATGATTAATTTGAATTTCGTTTGGAATTCCCTTGATTCTCTGTTCATGAAATAATGTTGAATGAATTTGAGATCAAGGTGGAAGGTATTGTTTCCGTTTTATTTTTAGTGTATTTGTCGAAAAAGGAAGTTCATTATGGGCAATACAAAATTCCAGTAACTTGCTCTGTTTGTTTGAAAATTTGTTATCGATGTACTGATTGGTCCAGTTGAAAACCAGCGTCAGGCGCAAGTTTTGGCATTTTTGCTGAACTGGGCCTGTTTGGCGCAGCTGTGGGGCACGCAATAATGTTTTCTTTTTGTTCTTTCTATCGTATATCCTTTTTATTGTAAGAAATAATAAAAATCGATGCTTATTTGTCTTGGTTTTGCTTAGGAACCATAATTATTTTTCCAAAATAAAACTATGCTAAGTATCTTCTTTAAACATCTGCCATCTTCTAGCAGTTAAAGTCCTGTTAAAATCAGTCCACGCATTTTGGAGATTAGCCAAAACAAACAGACAGGCAGACAGACAAAAATAAAAATAAACCTGTTATTTTAATGATGATTTTCAATGACAGACAGTTAATATTGTCACATCGCATCGCTTAATTAAACAAACCAAAGCTATAAATTTTAACAGACAAACAAAACTTTTCCAATCCACATTTCCACAATGCGTCAATGATTAACATACTCGACGCAATCCCATAGTCCTCCAACTACATACAAAATTACCTGTGAAAATAATAGAACCGCAGAAACAAAAGAGATAATCGCCATTTTGGTTTTACGCCAAGCGCTTCCAATTTGCTGCAAATCACACGAGCATTTTTGGTTAAAGTTAGTGGTATCGTTTGAGGTTTTTGGATCTTTCGGATAAGGGAAGTGTGGTGTTTATCCTGTATGTTATCTTTTTTTACCTTATTAGTCTCAAGGGATTGTAGTGATAGCCCATTGGATTAAGCTTACGCCTTTCATGCATGATGTTGCTGGTTCGAAACTGGGCAAGAATCAACGTATCTTTTTTTAAGATAAGTTTAAATGGTAGAATTTTTCTTCTAGATCTTCACGATATTTTTCTCTACAGATAAACTTAGAAAATACGTAATAATATTATGTACTTTCTTAGTTATATCCAGTCGCAAACTCACCTCAGCGACAATCAATGTAAAAACAATGTTGGTAAATTTGAGATTATTTTGACAGATGCAGAATAGGATATACTTAGATGGAAGAGATAGATTTCACTCGTTCCTAAAAGTTAGTAGGTAGAATTGCCGTCCTGTATTATATCGAATAATTGTAAGTCTGAATTCGTCAATCCACTTTGAGTAATCATGGTGATCAATGCTGGGCCGAAAATAGGCGTTTGCCCTGAACTGCAAAAATGACTATGCTAAGGGATCACTTGCCTTAAAAGCTGCTATTAGAAATATTATCTACTGTTATTCCCGTGAATGTCAGTCTTCTTTCACTGTTTTAAAAAAAGGTAGACTCCTTTAAAAAAAATAAACTACAAAAACTTTCAACAAGACGAACCAACCGATCTCTGGAACGGCTGTCATCCAAAGATTACAATTTATAATTGGCCAAGTTTTTGGAGTGGCGCGTAAGGATCAGGGGCTAATTGGCATGAGCAGTGATGACGGGGACCTTGAATGGCAGTCATGACTTAAGAATTACACTTACAAACTCGCTCCACGATAACGTTGCTGGATGTAAAGTTTGTGAGTGTTTTAAAGAACAAGTTACGAGATAGAAGCGGTGAACTTAGATTTTACTGGGTAACCCGCCATTGATGACGCAGGTTTGTCACACCGGGTGTTTAAAAAAAGAAGAGGGAGTGCTCATGTGTTTGCGTTCATACTTATACAATTTATTTATTTAAACTTTAAGAATCAAAAGTACAAAGGCAGACTTAACGCCTTAGGCATTCTCTTATTACAGTCGACCAAAAGTGGTGAAGAGAAAACATGATTGGTGCAAGTTTTTGTATTAGCGTAAAACAACAAAATTAGAGATTTTAAAAAAGTACTCGAAAATCAATCAATCAATCAATATCAATCTCCTGCGTATTTGTCTAATCTCCAATGAGATAGGCCGCCGTAACTTAAATTCGATCGAGACAACAATTATATTAAATCGTGCATTTTACTAAAAATTATATTATTTCTGCTAACCACATAAGCATTGAATATGTGTATCTCCTAACTTACACCACATGGAGGATCAAAATATAATTCGAGACGTTTGAGAAGTAACAACGTTTTCAAAAGACAATAAGAGATTTTGCGAAGGCGGGAATATCGTTGAATACTTACTGCTCGTTTTATTGTTAGGATACAAAAGCAGGCTATAAGAATCTTGCTATTGTGTTCTCATAATTATATTCTTCTGAAATATTGACCTACATTACTTTCTGCGAGCGGTTGTATTTAGTACTAGATTCTGCCCGCGACTTCTTCCACGTTGAAGTCAAATGTACCATAAAATATGGCCTATGATAGCAAGAATAGAGCTTTCGATCACTGATCGTTTTCTTTGTAATCGAACCGATACTTCGTCTTACAAACAAAATAATGTTATTAGTTGACACATACACACTAACTTCTGCTGTAGGTTTATATTTTACAAATAAATAATTTTACCTGTCTATAATTATAACTATATGAAACATTTTGAGTCTGGGATTAACGGAAAGTAAAAAAAAGTACAGAAACGCGAACTCCACCAAACAAAATAAAGTAAAACAAATTATTTTGTAAAAAACTTATATTTTCTAAATGCATTTTTACATAAATGGTACTTTGGCTTACATTTGGTCAGATATCTTAGTCATACATTCATACACAGTACTCTTAATAAATTTACCATAAGACTATATTACCACTGTGAATCCACTTACCCACTACGTAGGTACTATAATATTTCTTATCTTAAACTACAGTAAAAGTGTGAAAGATACGGCGAGAATAAAATGGCGTACACTATGACATTTTTATGTGGCCATTAATATGGAAACATACATTATTTTGTACCTCTTTTGTTAGTTTAACTTGAATTCCGGAATATAAGTTCCATTGATTCAATAAGTATTAAGACAATTTGATTACACATAACCTATCTTTTGTACAGTTTTAAGACCAATTTAGATAAAAAAGAATTCATCCATTCCAAAAATAAACAATCAATTGATACATTTAAAGGCAATATTTCATCATTTACTTTATCTATTAAATCTATAGAGATCTTACTGTTGTATGTTCTTACAGCTTAAAATTGCAAAACCACAAAATCATTTACTGGGATATTGAACTTTAACTTAAATACTATAATGACTATACTGTTCATCTCTCAGTCTAACTTATAATCAACCTTTCTTGAATTCAACCTTTTTCACAGTTCCTGTGCTTGTTTCAGTATCATTCGACGAACCAGAATTAGAATGTTCCAGTTTCACTGAATCAGCGCTTTTATCACTAGCCCTTTTGCCTTTCGAACTACGGTTCAAAATTGAAGGCGTTCTTATACTTTTCCTTTGTTTCACTTTAACTGCTTTTTCTGGTGGTCTATGAATACTCTCTGTTCTATGCTGCAGTTTGTTCAAACCAAAATTTGGTTTAATTTGGGCAGTTTTTTCTAAATCACTCACATCTGGTAAAAATAAATCACTAACACATACATAATCATCTTTCTTTTTAGGAACTACTATACCGGGATTAATCTTAACTGGTACAATTTCTAATTTCTTCTCAAAAATCGAGTCTGGACCCTTGGAATCTAATACATCGTCCATATTTGTTGGTGAATCCACGCCACCAACCAATTCTTGTATTAACTTATCTTCAAATTCTTCATCAATATCAATTTCGTCGTCGTCGTCATCTTCCTCAGAGCAAAACGATGAAAAAGATGTAACTGATCCAGCTTGGAAGTGGAAATCAGCAGGAAGGCGAACTCTTGGCGCATTTGTAGGTATTTCGGCCTGGCTCGGAGATGGAGTGATCACAATTCTTGGTTCTTGTGATGAAGAAATATCGCTGGATGCAATTATCACTCTAGGAAACTCTCTATCTTTTGCCATTATAATAGTTGTTTCTGGTTTAGTCCTATCAAAGGATGTATTGCGCGATGGAGCAGGATAATATGGAGACAAACTATCAATATTTTCATAGTTTTTAACCATGACATCTTCATTGATTTTCTTAACGCTAGAGGCGTCAAACGAAGACATAGGTTTCGTATTTTTATATGCGAGACGTCGCTCCAAAGTTGTGGTCCTTGGTGGGGGTTGCGGTGGTACCTTGGGGCGATCATCCATTGAAGCATATCCCCGGAAAGTTTGCATTGAAGTCGGTTGGAGTGATAATCGCTTTTGAGCTTTAGGTAAATCAGGGAGTACCTTTGGGAAGTTTCTCTTTTTGATAGTCAACAAGGCTTCTTCAGCTGTCATTGGGTTAGCTTGTGAACGTTCCTCGCGAGAAGTCACATTAATATCGTTTCTAAAAGTTACAGGTGGCAAGATATTCGCAAGATTAGCACACTCCATCTTTTCTAGTAATTTATCATAATTAACATCTGTTACTGGATCAGATGAGGAATGCTTGTGAGAAATAATTAGAGGTTTATCTTCAACTGATAGAGTCACAACATTTTTATATGTTTTTTCGTCTTCTTTTGGTTCAATAAAACTCGGAGCCTTTAGTTCAATCTCCGTCGATTTTTCAACTTTATTGGAATGTATTGGATCACCACCATCGAATGATTTCAATATTTCGATCGGTTCTTGATTTAATATGGAATTAGTTCGAGCGGCTGGTGTCGCGTCGATAGCTACTGATACTTTTTTAGACTTAATACTTTCAGTGGCTTTGCTTTTAATGGAATCATTAGATTTACTTGCTTGTTTAATACTGTTGAGTGATTGTTTATTACTTCCTATAGAAGAGTGTGAGCCAAGTGCTGAGGTGGATGTAGTTTTCTCTGATGTTCTCGTTTTACTATACGTTTTCGATGCGAAGCTTTTAGAATTGACGCTGTCATTCATCTGCAGACTATCCTTCTTATTTTTCTTAGTATCTGAAAGTAGTTCTTCCGATCTTGTGAAAGGTTTTGCTACAGTCATATGTTTTTCGTTTAAATCAGAGTTTGATTTTCTTAGTATCCCCGGAGAGCATCGGTGCATCATTTCATTGGCAATCCAGTCCCTTACTTTAGTATGGGCATCCAAAGTACTCGTAGATAAGTGCCTTCTTAGTTTAAATCTCTCTCTAAACCCCCCTGAGTCATCAGACTTAGGCGTTTTACAGGGATCAGATTTCTTTTTATGTTTCTTGGAATTGTTTTTCATTTTATTAAAACTCATCGACTTGATGACGCTGCAACTTTTTTTTAGAGTTTGTAAAGCGCTTTTGTCGTCTTTCGAGCTCTTTTGACCGATTACATCCACTTCGCCTATTTCGGCGCGCGGCTGATGAGAACTCTCGAGTGTTTGTTCGCGTAGCCTGAGCTTACGTTTTTTGAAATACAATATGGAACAAATTCCGACGTTGATGGCGAGAAAGAGAATAGCTAACGAGACTATCAATGTTATAGTTGCACTGGACGTTTTTACCGCCATGTTGTTGACGTTTGGTTTGGACGTAGTAGTGTATACGAAGGATTTTTCGATTAATCCCGATGGAACGGGTCGTGATGGCTTCTCGATGGACATTATCTCCTTGTATATAACGTTTGTGTCTGGCCTGCGTACTGGTTGGGAATATGGACGCATTTGTCCGTATATTGATGAAGGATAGTGCGGTGTTTCCGCCACATGCGGTGTCCATATTTTGCGAGTTGGATCTGGGGAAAATAAAAGTTTCAATGTTGTTACATGGGGTAACTATTCTTAAAAGTATAACAGCGGTATCTCTGTATATGTATAGCATATATGGCATATATTCGGTCAGCCAGTGTGTGTTATATAAATGAAAATAAACATAATAAATATTATGAATTGTAGTATGTGTTTAACATACTTATGGTTCCGTATTTGAAGTATGTCAAACGAAACCTTATTATTAGGACTTCGTTATATGTGTACGTCCGTCTATGACCGAGGTGTATCTTTGAACCATATTATGTAGTAGACACTTGAAATTTTCATAGTGTTTGTATTACTTTAATCTCTATGACAACAGCTAAGAATAAAGTTCCAAATTAAAAGGGATTCTTATACATGAAACGTTATTTTATATGTAGTGTTTTAAATTTGACCATATTTTTAATGAAGCTTCTTCTTTCTTTATCGTTTGGGCAGTAAGGTCTTACGACCCTACAAACCCTAGTGTCAGAGTTTCTAAACCGCCTCAAGGGGCTCTGATTTGGTTTGAGTGGAACAGTAAGTCCTGGTTTCCTCACGATATTTTTCCTTCACCGATGCCAGTGATGTCAAAGATAAACTTTAGAAAGAAAACGATGAAACTAATATAATATCTAAATTATAATTGTCTTACCTGAATTCCCTCCCGTACTTGCCGTATTTCGGTGAGTAATTTTCGGTCTCGGCGAGGGAGGAGGTGGAGTGTACTCAAACAGAGGATCTACCACGTATTTGCTCACTTTGTTGGGTAACGTGTCTATCCAAAACTTGGTGTAGACAGACCGGTATGATTTATCTACTTCTGGTGGGATGTCTGTAAATTAAAACGAAGTAAATTAAACAAAAATTAGAAAGCTAATGAATTTTATAATAAGTTTAAAGGTAATTAGGTCTTTATTAATAAGTTCTTTATTAATAAGTTTAAAGGTCCAGAAAATGAATGATTCCGTTTGCAAGAAATAAGCAAATTCGTGTTTTATGATGATCTTTTCAAAACAAACTATTGTCCACAAACAAAAACATACTTTAAAACTCAACTCTTGACTGTGTTTAAGAAAAAAGGACATTACTGCAGGACTTGGAGCTGTTGAAATGAATAAGAAGTTAAAGTCAAAGTTAAAGCACATTCAAATAAACCATTTACAGGCACCTTTAAATTGTCAATTGCTGGTTGGCCGTTTTAAAACATAGGTAGTTCTCTATGTAGAAAAACAAACAAAAAAATCCATAGGCACTCTTTACAAAATACTTTATAACCACAAACAAAACAAACAAAAATTACAAGGAAGCAGTTAAGAGATGACCAAATATTATAATTTAAGACTTACCAAACTTTAAGTAGGATTGTCGTGTACCATCATACTCTGGCCAGTCAAGGTCATAAAGACTCCAATGTCTTCTATCTAAGTTGTAGAACTTGACTGGTGCCTGCGAGTTTGGAGATCTGCAAGAAACATTTTTGCTTTACAACGACCGCGTAGTCCAGCGTTAAGGTACATCTTTGGTTACTATCATACACCAAAATATTTTTCCAAATCAAACTAGTCGTTCTAGAGATTAGAGCGTGTAAAATAAACAGAAAATATTTCAGCTTTATTATATTAAGTATAGACATAAAAAAGAAAGCCATATTAATCTGCAAAAGAAGTTTATTTGAAATGATTTAAAAATAACTCCATTTTTAGATCCGATTTGTCAAATCAAAGACAAAATCAAAGATTACTTGATTATGTCTGTGATTTAAGATTTTTTTTTTATCAAAGTGAAATCTGCGGACTTCAATCTTTTTGTAATATTATTATAATCATTGAAATAAAGTGTTTTAGAACATGCTGAATTGACGGTTTTTATAGGAGTTTAGTTTATACATATAAGTATTGTTCTTTTTTATGAGTGAAGACCTGTGGGCTGTCTAATAATCTAGTCCTATAGGTAGTCTGTTTTTAGTCTACCGTATTTATTTTAATTAAGTAAATACACCAAAAACAAACACACATAACAACATAACTGGCGAAATGTGGGTGTACTAATCGGTACTGCTCTGCCTAACCCTTCGGGGATTACAGGCGTGATGTTATGTAAATAAATAAATTATCTGAACTGATCGTTTCTGTTTTAACACATTCGTTGCATGACAATAATTCTGCCAGTATTTTTTTTACTTTTAGTTACTTTACCCATATTTGACGAAGTTAGTCCACATCCTCATGACAACTTCACTGAGGAGCTTCTCCTGCTGCGTGTAGTCAGGACTGAAGTGGGTGTTCGTAGCTCCGAGAGGAACTCCGAATACATACGGCAGCTCTTGACCTTGGACGCTTTTGTTGAGCTGGAAGTAGAATTATAAGGTTAGAATTGTCGATACGGTTTGTCGGACAATGATTGGCTGCTGCGCTGCGTGTCATGGGATCATCAATTATTTATTATGATCTACAGATAGTTGTGCAGAATCTGGCTGTCAGTGTATGTGAATTTAAACGCACCCACGATCATCATCTGCCTAGCCTTTTCCCAACTATGTTGGGGTCGGCTTCCAGTCTAACCGGATGCAGCTGAGTACCAGTATTTTACATGGAGCGACTGCCTATCTGACCTCCACAACCCAGTAACTCGGTAATACGATACCCCTTGAATGAACGCAATATTATGCTAGATAGTGTACAGGCTACATCCGGTGTTGTTTATTATGCGGACCTTGTAGAAACTAGAACTAATTTCCGTGCGTTCAAGCGTTTTTGCCATACCTATTACTGGAATCAAAAGTAACAGCTCACATTAGGACCCATTAATTTTGTAATAATTGCAATCCGTGGTGCTTGGCAATCTGGGCTTTTCCCAGTTGCAAACGTCCCTTTGTGCCTATTGGCCTAGTTCTGTTCTGTCTCCTGCTTGTATGGAGGGAAGTGGAAACTATTTTTTTTTTTTTCTTACTCCTCCGCTATTATTTTCTGATTAATTTCGTTGCGGGACCCAAGACAGTTATACGTTTCTCTGGGACTCGTCGAGCTTCATTGCCTCGACGCTTTTCTGGTGGCCTCCACTGTTGATTCTGGCTTTCAGGAGTTGCAGTGGGTGGGAAAAGTGTGGCGGGCTTGTCCCATAAAAAAAAAAAAAAAAAAAAAAATACGATACCCCTTGGTGAGACTAGTTGTCAGATTTTTGGGCTTCTGACGACCCGAAACGACTGTCAAAGATCCACATATGACAGCCGGGACCAACGGCTTAACGTGCTTTCCGAGGCACGGAGGAGTTCGGTGTGTGAAGATGGTCACCCATCCACGGACCAAAACCGGCAAGCGTTGCTTAACCTGACGGATCGGCCCGTGCGGCTGTTATTACTTAGCCACGAGCTCCTCGTGTGTGTGAGTAAGTGCTGCTCAAGAGTAAACACTCCTAATAATAAAAAGAATATATTATTTTAAGAATAAAATTATACTAGCGATACCCCGCGGTTCCAATAAAAAATCTTTCACCTATAGCTAACTATACTATTGCCGAGTATGATAAGATATTTTTTACGGCATACTTGACTTAAACATACGAAATCTGAGAAACAGATAATGGTAATTATATTATTTCGCTAATTATAACGTTTAACATACGAACGCTTACAAATCCCTGTTTAAATACACTTAATAATACTTCGTGTCTTCCATGTATATTAAACCAGAAGCTAATCTTTGATGTAACAGCTGGTACTGGCACCTGGTCTGCAGTATCTTCACTGTAGTTTACGGTATCATTATGAAACTAATTTCATAATCCTAACTTGGAAGGTATATACATACTTAGTAGTGGTAGGGCAGAAATGCTAGGGACCGTACTGCATAGTTTGTACATTAAAGCCGAGTTGGGGGTCAAAATTTCTCTTTATTTTCGGTTATAATTAGAAATTTCTGCTTTCTGCCGTCTGTACGTTTAGATCTTTTAAAGTCTGCAACGGATTTTAATGCGGTTTACATTAATGGATAGAGTGATTCAAGGGAAAGGTGAATTGTATCTCCATTGCACTCGTACGAAGTCGGGACGTGTCGCTAGTCTATTCTAGACATAAGATTTGGATGTAAATACATTGACCTGATTTTGTCTGATAGTAATCAAATAATTCATCTAGTTTCACGTAATTAATTAGACTATTATCTAAGGAGGCTTTCGTTAGATGACTGTATCAAGGGCTTATTATTATTTTTCCAGAAGTCAATACTTCCTGACCTATAGTTTGAACCCTGTTTTCTCTTTTTACAATTTTTTATTTAGCTTGCACTGTTCGAATGTAAGTATGTACGTATATGTAAGTAAGTTGTCCGTTCAAAATGTGCAAACCATTTTTCAACAATTTGTTAGTATTCGCTTGAGCTGAAACTTTGCATACACCTTTTAGTTCTGATGACAATACAATGTCAAGTACCCAATATTTCAATAATTTTAAATTTAAGCTTGTTTTTAAAAATATTTTTTAAATTAGTTTCTTTTTTAATATTTGTAATTTTAAACAGAAAATATTAAAAGAATAAAGAATAATTATCATAACTGTTTTCTCTTCTTGCGGATTCCTACAAATTGCTCTCAAACGTTAGCCACAACATGACAGAAATTCCCCGAATCAAATTGCGAGTCACTAAACATTAACTCCATAAAAACGATTTTTCATCTATATTACAAAAGCACCTGTTGCAATACGGTTCTTTTGAAACTCGTAGAACTTAACTTCAGACCGTTTGCACTTTTTTACCGACCATTGTTCAAGAAATGAAACAAAAGACGATCGCGATACATTTCTACCAACATCAACTGTCTTCAAGTAAATTGTGGAAGTCGATTCGATATCAGGTAATAGATTTTCCTCACGAGATCTTTCCATTTGCATGTACTATTTACTTGTTTCTATTTTTAAATTGTTTGTTTATGAGTAGTTTGTGCAGTAACTTCAATATAAACCCTGGTCGAGGGAAATTGATTGACTATGTATTGTTTTTTGCTATCTCTTTGGTATACAAGCTTACGCTAGTAAGAACTACTTCAAAATTCGTTGAGGGCTCCTTCAATTAATCCATTTGGTGTCGGACTGCTCATATACTTGACACGTCAAGAACGCCGCGACACCCGTACTATTCAATTTAGGGTGAACGGAGGATTACGTCCGACTGTTACCGACTAAAACCTATTGTCATCAGTCCTATTATCATCAGCTAGAGGCTCGGTATTTGCTTGACGCATGATCTCTGCGTGCCCATTCACCATGTACGGCCTGTCAAGCGACATTCCTCTAGAGAGGTGCGTAGAACAGTACGCTCCTCCGTGACAATATCAACTGCAGTGTCCGTGGCCGTTTGCAGTCGGACAAACAGACTGCTTTATAGGGCTGCAGAAGTCCGGCACCAAAAGCATACATTAAAAGTGTTGTTAGACTTACCGCAGCATAATCTGAGCTGACAGAATTATGTCCAAAGACATAGAAATAAGATTGCCTGTTGGCTTTCGACTGGTAATTGGCGAAGCGGATGACGGGGGCCAGGGTGCGAGCGTCACTGAACATGTTCAAAATGACGTCACGGTTGGTTTCTACGTTCCAACGTTGAGGATCCAGTTTGGATGGAGAATATCTGGAAAAAAAAATAAGATATACAGTAATCACCGAGGGAGCCCCAGGGAACACTGGCTGAATGGTTAGGGAAAACAACAAAAATGGAATAGTAGAAGGCAATGAGAGAAATCTTGGCCCAGCAGTATGATAATATAGGTAAATGCTAAACGTTAATAGTAAATCTTCCCATTCAGCAACTTCATCCATCAAAATTTAATGAATAAAAACATAAGAAATAAAAATATAAAATAAAATATAATTCATCATCACAATAAAACACAACATCACGCCGTAATCCACGAAGGGTTAGGTAGAGGTATACCTCATTAGTACACCCAAATTTTGGCAGGTTATATTAATTAACATATCTGGTAGTTCTAGTATTTTAATTTAAAATTATTTTCGAAAAGTCTATTTCAATCCAAAATAACTATTTGCACTCTTATATTAAAGTTTCTAGCAATATTGTAAGACCCGAACTGCTTATTCATTCAAGTCTTATAAAAAGGTCAACCAAAAACTTACTCTTTCAAAATAGACTTCAAAGTTTCATCCTCGGCGCCTTCGAAATTGATCTTCGCATACTTCTTGATGAAGTCATCTCTCTGATTCTCCAGTACTCCATGTTCCAACTCTATGACTCCAAAGTCGTGGTACCTCTCCATTTCTGTCACACCGCTTAGCAGTTGATACCTGAAAAAGAAGAAAATATCTTTAGTACCTAAATGTTATAGAAGCCACACACGTTTCGCACGGTAGTGGCGCATATTTCTTATTTTTTTTTTTATTTTTTTTTTTATACCAACCTGTTTTTATTTTGATTTTGTGTAAAAAAAAATTTTTATGTTATTAATAAAATAAAATAAAATAAAAATAATAAAATTAAATTAGAATAATTATATTGTTTTCACATAAGTATAGAAGCAACAAGAATAATTCAACTTATTTGAAAAGAGTACGTGTAGTCGGTGGAGTATTTTTGCTCGTTCTTCTCCATAGAGATCAACTTTCTTCAACTTTCTGACTAACTGGCCAACTCCTTGACTATTCAAAAAATGCCTGTAAATTGTTTAATAAATAATTATTATTTTTTACTTTGACTTTGACATACTCACTTGCTCAACAGATTAGGGTATGACTCCATGGTCTTGGCAGGCTCATTCGGTATAAACGACCCGGCAACCACAGGCCCCAGTGGTGTCTCGAACTCTCGAGCTAAGATTTGCACCTTCTTGATTTCGGATAATCTGAAAATAAAAGGTACACCTTTTTGGAAAAAGTTTTGAGAGTTTTAAAAATACATTTTTAAAACTCTCAAAACTTTTAGTTACCTATCTAAAGAAGTTATAAAGTTTTCATTAGTCAAAAATGGCTCAATAGGTATATTGCTCAAGAGAGTAATCGAAGTTATACGATGCATGAACGTTATAACAATAGGCCAGATCTGTTGGCCATTCAAAAAATTATTCCGTTCGAGAATCGAAACTGCTACACACACTGCACCTAATCGCTCAGCCATTACCCTAGCCTGGCGTGTAAATTTGTATAACACTTCAGGGTTAGAAATCTAAATTATATATTTAACATTATATTTTTATTTTATTTAATAATATTATAATAATTCAAACAAAATGTGAATTGTTTATGAATAAATAAATAGAATAATCTATCTACTTTATTGAAACACTACCGGTTTTCAATTTGGAATTTTCGTTGAAATTACTCAAGAAACATAATTTCTTTTCTCTCTGTTCATAATTAAATAGTAATTAGATACTTACTTAGGGATAGTAAGAATGATAAAAAAATATTATTAAAAAACCGATCATACAATTCATTATGACCAAGGTAAGCTCCATAGCGCTGAAAGTGATAACCCTGATGTTCTCGATATTCAAAAAAAAAACTGCTTGATTATCCAAAAAAAAAACAATGAACACAGAGGTCCACCTTGTTTACAAAATAATCCCTTTGTAGAAAAACGAGCAGGTTGGAAAGATATTATTTCATCCCTAGAATAATAACACAGAGGAAGAATAATAATGATAATTAGTCGGCAGTGGCGTGCATACCATAGAGGCAGAAAGACACTGCCGACCCTACGTAACTCAGATAAATATTTATAATGTTGTTCTGATATATAATATTATTTTATAAACGAGTATTTATCAATAAACAAAAAAATCTTAAATCGTAATTCAGCGCCATCTTTCGAGTGTCGTATAAATAACATTAACATCGATACAAAATAGTCAGCTCGTTCGTATAATTTGACGCGATTTCACATTGCGCTACGCTAACGCCGCTGACTGCCGCGGAATAGACACAAACTATTGGTGCCTCAATGTGTATATGTGTGCTGTCGTGGTCATACGGATTAAATGGGTGTGCGTTTGTATAGATACGAGGCACACATGTCACAAATAACGCACACAAACGCACCAAATAGACACTGCATGACTTGATACACGACGAATCACGAGACTTACCGAAGTGTTCCGATCGGAAGCTAGCTGTATTATGCGACTATTTTAAAAAGTAACATAATTTCATTCAACTTTCTCTAAATAAAGCACCATTTTTTTTGTCGTATTTTATAAACAAGTAGTTTGAGCGGCCATTAGTCGTTTGTTTGTTTTGATTTGGTCGTGAGCTTTGTTATCAGATATTTAAGATTTAACGATGTTATTAGTGTGAAAAAATGGATAATATTCACTGTAAAAGATGTTCATGTGGTGTGTGTATAGAGGAAATAAAAAATATGCGTTTTTAAAACTATCGGTGACAAAAAGACGTGATCGTGCTTTTTTATCAGATATTTAAGATTTAACGATGTTATTAGTGTGAAAAAATGGATAATATTCACTGTGAATGTTGTTCCTGTGTGTGTATAGAGGAAATAAAAAAATAGGTATGTGTTTTTAAAACTATCGATGACAAAAAGACGTGATCGTGAAAGGTCAATGACACCGGATTTTATTTAATTTGACTGCTATTATTTAATTTTCAAATTAATATGAAACATCAAAACATATAGGTATCCGTAAAATATGTCTACAAAATCAGTCAATCTAGGCTATTTAAGGTGGCAATTACCTACATTATTATTTAAGTCGACAAGACGACGAACCAAAACCATGATAGGTACATGTTTGGTAAGATACCTACCTAGCTTAAATAGCTTTTAACTGTTCTGCCTACCCTGTCTAAAAACTCTGTGCACGCCACTGTTAGTCGGGGTCATAATTTTATTTACTTAAGAGTAATCGTGGCTACAAAATTTGACAGCAGTCAAGCATGTCAGTGAAGGGTTATACTATATTTCAATCGTCCTAAGATGGTGCAGATGACACACGTCAGCAATTCATCAATTGATATCAGAATCGCATAATTATGTCAGTGACATTATTAAACTTATTAGTTATTTACTTACTTATTACTGATTCCGTATTTTACGACTATGATATAAGTGTGCAGTTAAAATATTCAATCATGATTGTGAATCCCCGTAACGTTCAAAAGTGAAAAGTAATTTTTGTTTTTTTTTTGAAATGTCACCATCCTAGGACGATTGGAATATAGTAGCTGCCTAGGGGAATAATGTAACAGGTGTACAATACGCGCCACGGAAGATGAAACTTGACACACCACGCAAACTTTATTATTTCGTAATAAATATTATTATGATATTGTTAAGAATTATAATAACATAACATCACGCCTGTAATCCCCGAAAGGTTAGGCAGAGGTGTACCCATTAGTACACCCA
The DNA here is from genome assembly GCA_949774945.1 of Hoplodrina ambigua. Taxonomy (NCBI): domain Eukaryota; kingdom Metazoa; phylum Arthropoda; class Insecta; order Lepidoptera; family Noctuidae; genus Hoplodrina; species Hoplodrina ambigua. The sequence continues at coordinate 15,105,656 of OX458968.1, forward strand.
CATTTCGCCAGTTATGTTTTTAGTCCCATGTAATAGGGGGCGAGCCTATTGCCATCAACCGGGCACAAATCCAGACTCCGAGGCCGCCACTGAGAAATTCCTGAAGGAAAAACCCAATAACACTTTGCCCGACTTGGGAATCGAACCGTCTGACTGCCTGGTTGGTCTAGTGGTCGCAAGCGCGACTGCAGTGCATGAGGTCTTGGGTTCGATTCCCAGGTCGGGCAGTGTTATTGGGTTTTTCCATCAGGAATTTATCAGTAGCAGCCTCGGAGTCTGGATATGTGCCCGGTTGATGGCAATAGGTTCACCCCCTATTACATGGGACTAAAAACATAACTGGCGAAATGTGGGTGTACCTACTAATGGGTACACCTCTGCCTAACCCTTCGGGGATTACAGGGGTGATGTTATGTTATGTAACACTAGATTTCTAATATTAAAAAAATGTAGTTTTGGTTATTATTCTCAAAAAACATAAATTTCATATTTTTTATAACCATAATTGAATATCCAAATTATATATTCTATTCTTATCATATTTTTTTAAATTGTCCAATATTTAGATACTATTTGTAACATAACATCACGCCTGTAATCCCTGAAGGGTTAGGTAGAGGTGTACCTATTAGTACACCCACATTTCGCCAGTTACTATACACCGCTCGCCGCTCACGCACATCGCTTATTTATACTGTTTTTTGTTATTATTGATTCAAAATAAAATAAAAAGGAAAACACATAGGCATAAACCACAATACAGATGCGTTGCTAATACAATCTGTACGCTTGAACATTAAAACCGGAATGGACTATACATATTTTATAAGGCTTTTAAAATTTCTATAAACGTTAAAAGCTTTTAACGCTTGAGATGAGGAATAGAAACTGCTCAATGGTGAATATTCTCCACGGTTTATTGTTCGTTTAGGTTTAAAGACCGGCTTTAAAGTTATTCTGATAAAGAATAATGGAATGAATAGGAGGGGTTAAAGTGCTAAATATTTTGTATCGAAATTTTTCTTACTAAAGGATATGAATAACAATGAAGATTGTATAGCGCATATTGTGAAACTATCAGGAGGCAATTCTCGTAAGTTTTAGGAATGTTCGCAATCTAGTCTTTCTCAATCTGTCAAAATGCCTGTATTATCGACGAGCTTTTGACATTAATTGCCGCTGAGATGACCAGTTTTTTTGAATATTTCAATTATGAGAATTAGCCTTAGATAACTGTTTAAGAATAAGAGTAGAACTTAGTTTGGCTAGGCATAATTGAGCTTAGCCTGCCAAAACCCACATTTTCAATTCATTTAGTTATGTATAACGAATTCAATTTGGTAAGTGTCTTGCATTAGGAATTATGCGGTTAGAACAGGGTTTTACTGAGAATTCAATCCTTTTTCTTTGTGTATGACGTTCAAAAGTGCCTTATATTGGCCTAATTGAAATAAATGATTTGACTTTGACTTTGACTTTGAATTATATTTAAAAAATAACAGCGTTATATCATGTGTATATCCAAAACAATTACAATTACTTCAAAAAAATTACAGAAATTTTGACGTTTTTGCAGAATTAGACCTCATGCATGTTTTCTCTTTACATTGAGGTGACATTAAGGGTAACACTTACGGTTTCTTCTGCAAGCATGTCATCATGTTCTTAGAGCTGGGGTTGCAGCCCAAGCTCTGGGCCACTTGTAATGTATACGGCGTTGGGTCTTTCGTCATCGCCCAGTCCGATAGCGCAGACCCTGACATCAGTATTGCACGGTGAAATAAACCTAAAAAAAAAAAAAACAATATAAATTAAAGATAATCGGGCCAAGTATGAGTAAGAATCTATACTATAATTATAAAGAACGAGCAAAAAAATTACTACACCTTGTATGGAAACCCCCATTAAATTTTATGACCTTATTTTTTTCTTTAAAGTGGCCATAGTATTAAATGATTACTCTGTAAAAAATTTAGTTGTCTACCTAATAGGATTGAAAAGATACAGCCCTGTGTCAGAGAGATAGACAAACGAACCTAGGAGTAAGAACAAAAACCTTAAAAAGCGACTTACAGCGAAAAGATTTGGAATAAAAACAAAAACTTAGATGAAGAAACAGAATATCAAGATCAAGTACAAGATAGAAGTACAAGTGACGACAACAAAGTTACAAACATCATTCCAAAATCGTACTGCGTTCGCGTATCGATAGCTAAAGATTCTATCGTGCTAACGCTCGTTAAGGAAAAGCATTCAAGATTCGAGAGTACATACAGTAAAGACGTCTGAACGGCAATGCGATATCGCCGTGAAACGATTAAGGAAAACATCGTGTGAAAACTCATACGTTCACAATAAAATATAGCTTGTGTAATGGCTTGAGCACGATGATAGGTAAGTCTCTAAAGAATGACATATGGAAGCGATGTGAAGGCGCCGAGTGTTAGGAATTAAAACTTGGAAAGCGACGCGTTTTCTGTTTTTCTTCCACAAGTCTTGCAACAGCTGCATCGTAAACTACTGTGAAGTTTTTGCAGTAAAACTTAACATTTAAGACAAAAAAAAGTTGTTCGGCATTTTGGATTTCTTGTTTTAATGTAAGTTGGTTTTTTGAGAAACTAATTTAAGAGGTACTAAGTTGACTACCAGAGATGTTATTTTTTGTTCCTGGAAAATTCTCATAGATGTCCACCGCCTGGAGGAAAGCGGAAGGGTCTTTTTAGGCCTCCTCAATGCTACGTATTCTGGTAGATCCATAATAACAAGTTTATCTAAGTGATAAACTTGTTATTATGGATCTACCAGAATACGTATCTGCTTTGGAAATCATCGAAAATACAAACACGCGATTATTACACGCGTTCGTTCCCAGTTTATCTAAGTGATAAACTTGTTATTATGGATCTACCAGAATACGTATCTGCTTTGGAAATCATCGAAAATACAAACACGCGATTATTACACGCGTTCGTTCCCAATTACGGCCATGGAATTATTTTGTTTATTAGTAGCTTTGCTTTTATGGTTTCTCTGCGATGAGACGATAGTACTAATTCGGCAACACGAACATTTCCAAAGCCTATAAACCCTACCGGCTATCTTCTAGATTTAGGGTCATAAAATCATGCTTACCATTCGATATTGGAGAAAGCATCAAGAAATTGACACAGGCGGCTCCAGTGCCATGACCCATCAGTGTCACAGAAGATGGATCTCCATTCAGATCCTCAATATTATCTTTGATCCACTGGAGAGCTGCCAACTGGTCTAGCAGCCCGTTGTTGCCGTAGACGTGCTCTGTTAGACTTGGCTTCATGAAACCTGAAATATGGAAATGCAACCTTATTTTAAACCCGTCAGAGCTCGGTTTCAGATTTTGCTTCATGACTCCGATGTCACACAAACTTGATAAACTGAGCAATGACGTACATAATACTTAATTGACCTTTTAGTTCCATAGTGTCAAAAGTTTATTTGCTTAATTAGATCTACAATTAATAGCGATAAATATCAAAATCGATAAATCGAAAAACAGAAATCCCTTTGAAAATTGAGTCAATTATTGACATGTGTGCGTATTAAAAATACTAACCCCAAATATTGTATAGACATTGTAACTTATTTTTTAGGCCACGCATCTTTTCGTAAATTGATGTAGTAATTCTGGAGAAATTTTGCATACCTAATGATCAGGATAAAGTATGTAAGGTACTCACCCAAAATCCCAAGCCTGAAGTTGACAGTGATGACCATAACATTCCCGTATGAAGAAAGCATTCTCCCATCGTACGGGTTCCCAGAACTCCACTCGAAGGAGTCGCCGTGAATGAAGACCAGGACGGGAAATTTCTTGGTTTTTTGTTCTGAGGACAAAGAGGACACTTCATTGTTGGTCAAGTTCGGTAAGAGTCTGAAAGAGAAAAAAAAAAAGGAATTGTTTGTCAAATAATAGGTACTTTATAAAAAAAAGGTTTATCGGATAATTATTTTCTTAAGTGAATTATTTTGCAAAGTCATTGTTTAATACTGACGAAATGACGAATCATGTTTTGGCCAATCATTGTAAGTTGTCAAGTGAAAAATTGTAAATTATTTTTAGTGTACTGGCAGGGTATCACTTTCTAAGGACATCACTGACATTGAGTAAAGAAAACATCGCGTTACTTATTAATTTGTATGTCGGTAATCGCCAATCCTCCTTGAGCAAGCGTAGTGATCAATGCTCCTGCCTTCACTGACAGGCTAGAATTATTATATTTATTATTTTAATTATAAATACTCTTCTTTCACTCTGATTCCACTGACTATAAGGAACGGTTACAATCTAATCGCGGTCTCAATCTGTCAATATTCCCTGTAATTAACCTTCACTTTTTTACATTACTGCGCGGTGAAATGAGATTGCGTCGAGATTTTGCAAGATTTTAACTGTGAGAAGGCTTTAAGAAGATATATTTCATCATCTATCAGATTTAGTTGCCATAATAAAACCGTTCTTGGTAAAATCTCCCTGCATACCAATAAATCCATCCTGCAATCACCAATTCTGCATGGAAATGGGGAAATATGTTCAAATATTCCCCATGATGTATGTAGCAGCAGATAACTCCAGTGCGACCATACAAGGAATATGCACGCTTTGCAGATATTCCTAATTTAGTGTCAGCGTTTGACCGATCGAGCGATTCATGTGCGTTGCAGTGAAGCTGACCCATTTATTTTTATGTTATTTACTAGACGGACTGAAAACCGAACTAAATATTGAGCTTTCGCATAAAAATTGAGGCAGTAATACAACTTTCTATAGTTCTCCTTCAATTTTTATTGAATTAGTTGTTTTTGGTCCGCTTTAAGCAAGCGTGGTGATCAATGCTCGTGCCTTTTCTGTATGAGAAGAGACCTTCGTCATGCAGTCATCATCATCTGCCTAGCCTTTTCCCAACTGTGTTGGGGTCGGCTTCCAGTCTAACCGGATGCAGCTGAGTACCAGTATTTTACATGGAGCGACTGACTATCTGACCTCCTCAACCCAGCAACTGTAATACGATACCCCTAGTTAAGACTGGTTGTCAGACTTTCAAGCTTCTGACGACTCGTAACGACTGTCAAAGATTCACGTATGACAGCCGGGACCAACAGCTTAACGTGCTTTCCGAGGCACGGAATGATGTAAGTAATGTCTAAGATAAAACTAACCTAACCTAACCTTTGTCCTGCAGTGTGACAATAAAAAGCTGGTATTATTGTTATCACTTAATTAGATAATATCGCTTAACTGACGCGCGATAGACATAAAAAAAATACAAGGTGTACGCAAAATCTAATACAAAACAAAAAAAGTTAAAAAGTGAAGGTATGAAATGTTTTTAAAGATTCATTTCATTTACCCCTTCTTAATGATAAACGTATCACAAAGTATTATTTCAACCAAAAAAAAAAAAAACAAAATTCCGACAGTAATTTTCTCTTTAAAAAAGCTAATCTTTATTTATTTGATAATCTACCCTCTGAGTGGATGAAAACGGAAAAAAGCCTAGTTAATTGTACCAACCTTAATTTGGATTTAGGGATTTTAGCCTTTATTTCTTGTAGTATAAGGTTTGTTTTTGAGGTATGGTCGAGATTATTTTTTTGCTGTGCTAAACGTAATCGTTGCAGAGATCAAAGGAACCTTTCCACAAATCAATCCTGTCTAACCTTTTCCCGTTTCTAACTAATGTTAAGGTATTGTTGCCTTTTCCATTACTTTCATTATATTTTTTTGTCGTAAAAGATAAAAATACGTCTTTTCATGTAGTTCTTTATGTCAATTACCTATTGTTGTTAAGAGTTTTACCTCACAGAGAAACACAGTAATTTAATTGCTAATTTGCCAAAAATCTGAAAAGAGGTATTTGTACAAAACTTTTAAACCCGAAATCTTAAAAATAAAAAACAGATTTTCTGTACAAAAATGATTTACAACTCTATTATAATGATTGGAAAAGCTGATTATTATCATTAAATAATAAGGTAAGTAATTAAATTAAGTTGACCTACTTACTTACTTCTCGATTAGGAATATCGTTTCAAAGCCAAAACAAATCATTTATTTCAATCAGACTATTATAAGACACTTTTGAACTTCATTTACAAGAAAAACGGTTTTATAACACTTCCATATGTTGTGTATTTTTTAATTATAACAAGATTTATTTGCGTAAGAACTTTGTACTGTGTTTTAAAGCCACTTCGGGAATTTCTTAATAATGGTTGCTTAATAACAGTTTAAATATAGTAACTTTACTTTCATAACTTTTAGTATTTCAAGCAGTATGTAAATATGACCACAACACATAAATTACATTAAAATCTGCAAAGAAACAAGAAACTTTACCCCCCAAAAAAAAGTGATAACTAATTTTGTCATAAAGACACCTGTAATTTAATCTCCATTAGCACAGTGGATTCAAACTTCCAAAGTTTGATAACATTTTTCATTTTTAATTACCCGAAACTTTTCCGAGGAACCGCCGATTTGCAAATCTAATGTTTATAATTCAAATGTAAGACTAGTAGCGACATCTAGTATCATCTTTGTGAACCACAGTCAACGCTGAAAGTGAAGTTAGCTGAAAGATGTGTGTGCTTTGTTGTAAAGGAATTGAATGGAGCAGCTTCAGTAGTATCACGTTTCGTTTATAGATGGCGTGTTTTCGAGTTATGTAAAATTATGATAAACTAGCACTTGACCCGGCTTTGCAAGAGTATAATTTACTGTTAACGTTGCATTTTGTTATGAGATTGACATAAGATTTTCATACCAAAATACCATACAATACAAACGACATTTCCAGCGATTTTTTTAAAGAATTTCTTTCGTACCTTGTAACTTTATCCAGACCATGAAAAACACAACTTTGTACATGTTATGAGATTTTATGTTAATTTTATATTACCCATTTTATTAACTTTTTATTTGCTAGTTTTATTGGTTTTTTGTTTTCGTGATGTAATTTTTTTTATTGTATCTACTGTGCAATTACTTAGTTGGTGTGTCACACGGTGTGTTGGTGTGACATAGGCTTCAATTTTAATAAAATGCAAAACAAAACATCCTCTAATTGACGCGATATCATATATCATAGCTGATCGCATTTCACTTATAATTTTCATCACCCTAAAATAGACTGGTAGAAAATGCCCAAGGCATTAAGTTTACCTATGCACATAGTATTCATTTAGAGGTAACTAGATTTTATAATATTTTTATTTTCTCGCTCCATGTAAAATACTGGTACTCAGCTGCAGCCGGTTAGACTGGAAGTCGACCCCAACATAGTTGGGAAAAGGCTAGGCAAATGAATGATTTTCTTTTAATGACATTTAAAAGGGCCTTATAATGGCCTAATTGAAATAAATGATTTGACGTTGACTTTGTATTTTTTTATTTTCATTTAGATAAAAAAATTAATTAATTTTCTCCCGACCGACTATCTGTTTGTAGCAGTCAATCTCAATGAAATCTAGTCAAGAATGCAAGAAATATACTTATGCAGGTATATAGTGCACAAGTGTGTGCACAAACAAAGATACAATCCCTCTTCTCTCAGTCTTATTTACCGATGAGACAACACCCCATTACTAAGTATCTAACAAGGTAAAATACAACTTAAACAAACACACCAAGACTTAAAAGTGAACGCTTTAAAAAAAAAGGACATAAACTCGCGCATGAGTAACGCGAGCGGAAATGAGAGAATTCTAGCGGCGACGGCTTTTAGCACATTACTGTACCATTAATAAAGCCACGGTTTGTTTTACGCGAGCACGACAAAGGAATTACCTCGCGAATGAAACTTGAAATGTTCACAATTGTAACTCTATTTTTGACCACACTTTTAGCATGTTTGAAGGATAATGGAGAAGTAGAATTGGGTTAACTTTAAGGGATGTTTGTAAAGGGATGATGATGTTAAAGTGTTAACTGTTTAAGTTCATTTATTAATGTATCCGCTGAGAAAACATGAAAGTTGAACGCGTAATATCACTCTTCACAATTTTCTTCATGAAACGGCTTTTAACGACTCCTAAAATGATTCTGCATAACAACTATAAGATTAAAAATAATTTTATTTTCATATCCACGAAAAATTACTTTATTAGTTATAATATAAAGTAGTTTAAATATAACGTACCAGCTTTTTGCCACGACTTCTTCTGTGTAAATGACTCTCTTATCGCAGACGAAGTCGCGTAATAAAAAAAACAACAATCAAAATACGGTCAAAAAAATCTAAATGATCGCATAAACCAAACTTGTCCCTCACATTCCGTATAACCAGAATATCTCTATCCTTGTCTGACATTTCAAAATAAACAAGGAAAGAACATTTTTACGAACGCCGCGTAAATCACTTAGCCTTTTGTTCAAATCAAAGCGAGGTTTTCTTTGACATTGCGTTTTAAGACTATTAGGAGTAGGTACCTACTTATTAAATCAAGAAAATATTGTGTTTAAGGAGATGAAAATAAAATAACACATGTTTTGTAGTTAACGACAATGCAACTGCAATTATTAATCTCTCAAGTCAGTCAATGCAATAATTATATTTTTTAAATCTTTTTTTTTAGTCTCGTACACCAATTTGCACCTACCATGTTATTTCTTTATAACCTTTGGTTGTCCGTTAGACAATGGTGCCGATTCTTTTGGTCACAAACTGAACTAATATTAGACTATTTCCATCTTTTTCTGTCCAATAAAACAAGAAAAAGACTAATGTAAATAAGAGCTGTCAAATGTAGTCAATCTGACACATCTATACAATTATAGTTGACATCTTAAAACGTATTAAAACGGATTAAAAATACGGTAAAGTTCAAGGCAAAACTAATTTGACATCGCTAACTTAGTTCTTTAATGTCACCGTCCTTTCCGTTCGCTGTGTGTTAGTAAGAGATGTCAATTCTCGAAATTAAGTCTAGTTTGTGAACAAGGGAATCGGCACCAATGAATGCCTAAGACATTTAGTCCGCTTGTACTTTTGTAAACAGTGACTCATTACAAACATTCCAAGTGATAATTTGATCGAGTTTTATTTTAACTTTTCTGAAGACATGCGGGGTGTGAAAAGACACATCACATACCAGTTAACTACGGATACTGCCCATCAAACTAAGCAACAATGTGCTAAAATTATTGCATGGAACGCACTTTTTTTTCTTGCATTGCAATGTAATACGCAAATTATTGTGCCTATGGATGCATAAAACAGTACAGGAGCCTACTCCCATCTCTTAAAACAGTATTATTTTAATACTAGCATTTGCCAGATCGTGATTCGAAAGACATGTGGCGCCATCTATCATCACAAGAGTTGTTGTGATTTCTCTTTGGAACAGTATTTTTTTTCGTGACGAAAGGTACCCTCTGTCCATTTTTATACACCTGACAACGTATATGCAAAATTTCAGGATAATCGGTTAGGCGGTTTACATCAATATCTTCGTTGTTTGGTAAATTTTATCTATCTACTGTCGATATTATTTTTTAATGATAATCACTATTACAATATTATCAGCCGCCAAATGCCGCACGACAATATTACATAACCAGTGACAAACCAAATCAAAATGGCGGCGGCGGCGGTAATCATTTCTTCTCACTCGCTCATCACTTCTACTTAAACGTACGAGTGAGAAGGCATTATTGGCGCAGCTGTCGCAGTACGGCAGACAGCGGTGGCTTAGTACTGACGAGTGTCGCAAGTGATATGGACGGGTTCACGCCAGCAGACGACGAGAAACTAATACAACTAGTTTCACGATTTCCTGTTTTATATGACAGTAAGCACGTTGACTTTAAAGACCAACATTTTAAGGATAAAATTTGGAAGGACATTGCAAAGGAACTGAATAAAAGTGGTGAGTATATTTCGTCACTTATATTTTGCTCGTGTGTGTCGTAATTAGAGTTACCAACTCAAGTTAGTATAATATGATAACCTACTACATATATTTCTGATTATTTGACTGCCTCATTGGTCTAGTGGTCGCAAGCGCGACTGCTGTGCATGAGGTCTTGGGTTCGATTCCCAGGTCGGGCAAAGTGTTATTGGGTTTTTCCATAAGGAATTTCTCAGTAGCAGCCTCGGAGTCTGGATTTGTACCCGGTTGATGGTAATAGGCTCGCCCCCTATTACATGGGACTTGAACATAACTGGTGAAATGTAGGTGTACTAATGGGTACACCTCTGCCTAGCCCTTCGGGGATTACAGGCGTGATGTTATGTATTTCTGATTAAAGGCTAAACTACTATATTTTTAAAGGCATCAAACTAGAAGCAATAATATTTATTTTAAACTACTTCTGCACATTATTCTGGTATATCAAGTTACAGTAGGTTTACTCTTTGCTTACCTACTATATTTTTTTCATAACTACATTTTAGAACTAGGTACTAGATCAAGTTTAAAGCATATTGTTTCATCTTGTCGATATCTAGTATATTTTTAAGGGTATATTTTAAAACTAAGTACTAGTTTTGACAGACAAAGTGTTGGTAACCCTAGTCGTGATGGCCGAGGAGTTAAGGGATTGAAACCAAGCAAGGTTGTTCTTCATGCCATAGAATCATAATAACCTGGTAATATTCTTTTAAATATTTCCATTGAGACAAATGTTTTTGAACTTCTAATTAATGTATGTATTTGTTATTGAAATGGTTCATTTTTTCTATTATGAGCGATTTGCTGCCGCACTGCGTGTCACGGGTCCGATTCCTTTACGGTTAAATTTAAAAAAAGAATTGTATTAGCAGGGCTTTTTAATCTTTTTCTGGTCATAGACCCCCTCTTAAAAATTTAAAAGTATCTACGGAGTATTTCCGAAAAGTTAAAAAATCGTCCAAGTCCTAGTCGATTTCGTACAGAAAAAGTTCTGTACAGTGTTTAAAATTACATACAAAAGCACGTTTCTTGTATGAGGTCCCCTTAAGTTTTAACTTTATTTTACTTTTATTATTTGTTGTTTTCAATTCAATTCAATCCAAAACGTTAATTTCGGACAATAACAATCTACGTTTTGTTAGTAAAGGTAAAATACATACGTACCTACATAATCAAATAAAAACTTAATTAAATAATAATAAAAAAAGTACATAATTATTATAAATATGTATAATTACTGTTATAGAAAAATGACAGAATCGTATTACCCAGTAACTGGATTGTGTTCTTGTGGTGGTCAGATAGGTATTTGCTCCATAGAAAACACTGGTTTCAGCTGCATCTGATTAGACTACAACTTAATTGAAAGTAGATATAATAATAAAAATAAGTATGACATCTATACATATAATAAAATCGTAGAGACGTCAAAACTGTACATTTAATATTTTTGAAAAAGAGTAAATGTTATGAGGTCGGGGAGTGATTCTGATGCCGAAAATATTTTTTTTAGAATTTTTGTCTGTTTGTCTGGTTGTCTGTATGTTTGTTAGAGCATCACGCGAATACTGCCAGATAGATTCTGTTGAAATTTTGTATAAATATTCCACATTTTCCAAATTAGAACATAGGCTATAAATTATCACGGTATTGGCTTTGGGGGGTGAGCTATGTTGCATTATGTTCATATTTTTATGCAAATCTCAGTGACAAAATGTTACAATATTTTAAATAGGTGCAGACTGAAGTTCTAAACTAATTATTATCACGCTATACCTGCAAGGAGCTAAGTAGTGAATTATGGAAAACTAGAACGGCTATTTGAAGTCATTTGTCATCGAAGCAAATTGCCTAACGGTTCGACGACCGCCTTGCGAAACTGTTGGCGGAAGTTCGGTCCCCAGTGTCAGCTTTTCTTTTTGTATTTTTTCTAATATTGTTTTGAATGTTTTTTAATTGATTAATGAGATTTCCTTACAAAAAAATAAAAATAAATGCAGGAGTGCATGTTTCTACTACAACTTTGATTTGTTAACGTATTTTTTAAATGTTAATGTAGAAAATAATATCTATACATAGTTACACAAAACATAAATCAGCAGCTTTAGAACTTTTGCCTGTTTGCACGACTGCAAAGCATGAGGTCTTGGGTTCGATTCCAAGGTCGGGCAAAGTGTTATTGGATTTTTCCATTAGAAATTTCACAATAGCAACCTCGGAGTCTGAATTTGTGCCCGGTTGATGGCAATAGGCTCGCCCCCTATTACATGGGATTAAACATAACTAATGTGTGTAGGTAAGGGTTATCGCATTATGTCTTAATCATTTTACTGCTGGATTGCTATAAAACGACACCAACGTTACATACAATACTACAGTTAGGTATAAGTTATAATTTATTCTCTGAAATCAAAATCATTACGCTATAACCACAAGAAGCTACTCAACACTCAACAAGTGACGGGCAGCCTATCTGCAAACATTTTAAGTATACAATATTTTATTACCTGGGCTTAGCTAAGCCAATCATAGCACAACAATACTGCCAAGTATACTACTGGAGTACCAGCGGACGATAAATTAGCAAGGATTAGCGAGTGTTATTTTTTTACGCAGTAGTAATTAGTATTCCTTTCGTTGCGCTTCCGAATTATTTTATAAAAAGATCTTAGTGTAAGATGAGTGATTAGGTAGGTACTAAAAATAATACTTCTATTTCAATTGCTAAATATAAAGAATACTTCTATTTCAATGGCTAAATAGAAAGAATTTGGCAACAACCGGAAGTGCACCAAAATCAATTAAATCAATTAAAAAATCTGTTGCAGTAATTCTCCTGTCGGAGAATGTCTCGCAAGTCTGCTTGAAGTCTCAAGCTTTCTGGGTACTTGATTTGATGAAGCGACTGTGATCGCAGGAAGAGTTTTTTTTTTTTATAGGCACCGTAAATAGTATTCATAACATTCATATTCCCCACGCTTTAAAATCAATTTCTAAATGGCATTACATTTTTTAGGTTACTTATTACCGCGGCTGTGCTGCAAGACATGAATCTTTCCATCTTTACAAAAGATTCGCAAACAGGACACTTAGTATTTCGTGGCGAGGAAGTTACGTAGAGTATTAGAAGATCCCTAAGTACCCTGATGTTATATTGGACAGAGCACTTACTTTTTATATACCTACATTGCCACAACACCAATCAAAAAATCATCTGCTACGACACCTTATTTCTACCAACTAGGGAGCAGCACCCGATGTTTTTCGCATAACTGTTACGTCTTTATGCTCCTTCTGCTGGTGAATTTGCGTGTTCAGTGTGTCATTGAACAAAAAGCAATATCATCCCTAACGAGACGTGTAAAATTATATCGGGGCTGCCTGAAACTGACTGCTCAATAAGCTTTTCCCAATGGCTGGAATTACACCACCTTTCATTCGAAGGTTAGATACCTTGCACACAGGCCATACAGGACCAGGTCGACACCCACCATCACACAACTTCCACCAAAAAGAGGTCAACCCCAGGAACACATGGCACTCTGTTGAGATCTTTAGTGGCCTATATGGAAAACGCTTAATGAACTGCGCACTCATGTAAGCCGCTGCAAACGTAACCTAGCCAAATGAGGAGTTATAGATGCCGCAGATACTCAGGGCAAGTGTGGTGTTCCTTTTATATGATGGCCCACTTACTACAGCGCCCGTGGAACATTAGGACACAACTGGGCCAGAAAAATATTGCAAAAAATATGCCAAGTGCGAGTCGGACTCTTACACGAAGGGTTCCGTTTCACCATACAATATTTAACACAACAGAAAAAAAGGTTAATAATCGCTTACAAAAGTACTTAATTATTATGTCTACATTGCATTGCTTCTTGCCTTTCATGATTCTAGGTCAACGGGAAGTTTCCTTTATATTTGGTTTTGATTCCCTAGCGAGCGTCAAAATATGCGCCATAAACGTCCTTATCTTTAGTTTGCGTATATAATAATATAATTTTTTCACGGCTGCAGACCAAAGTATTTTTTTTGGGTAGTGAAAATCATCATATGAGTCCTTCTGCCCTGGGTGGGGCGGAAGGCACTGTCAGACTTTTACTGACTAAAAAACCACCCTGTTTCTTCTGTTGCCCTTTGCGTTCCGGGGCTACGGTATCCTGTTAAGACTTCCCGCGACTCCGGCAGGCGTTTGGCCCTTTCGGGGCCCCGTCCCTGTGCTGACAGCTCTTTTGTGCTGACAGCTCTTTGAAACGCGCGTGGAACAAAACGCGCTGTTGACCTGGGCCTGGTCCTTGATTGGACGACGAGCTACCCGTCACTCGCCGTCCGCAAGCCTGCGCTTACGGTAGCTGGATGACGTCTCGCAACGTCCGATGCTCTGGGGGTCTCCCGCGGTGGCTGGGGCGTGAGGTGGAGGATGTCCTCTCTTCACGTGTTTCGCCTCCTTCTTCGTTAGCATTACTGCTTCGCATTCCCTCTCGCTCCGGAGCATGGCCTGAACCAGGGCCCGGACGCGAGAGGACACGGCGGTGCTCTGTCCAAGCGGGGCAGATCTACACCGTATGCTCTACCGTGTCTTCCGGGCGGTCCACACAGTGGCGACACCCGGGCGTTTCCTTCCGCTGAATCCAACACAGGAACCTCCCGAAACAACCGCGTCCGGTGAGGACCTGCGTCAAGCGAGACGTGAGGACGCCGTGGCGCACCTCCAGCCACTCCTCAAAGAGTGGTCTTACCGCCGCGATTGCGGCGTGCCCGAGACCTGAGTATTTCATTTTAATTTAAGCTTGATACCTCCACGCGTTCCTTAGAAAAGGGTCTTTACAGACAGACAGACGGACAATAATGTGATTCTATAAGGGTTCCGTATTTGCCGACTGAGGTACGGAACCCTAAAAAAGATAATATTCAAAATCATCGATGAATCGTGATTTAAAACGGCAAAACTTTGCTCATACTTTCTTTCAAAAACACGAAAGCCAGATTCTGATTTCAGTTGCTCTATCGAATCCAATATCTAAATAATCGAAGCTACAATGTGAGGTACAGTATTAAAACAGTAGTGTATTAAACTTGCGTTTCAATGGTTTGGGATCGAAAAATAAGTCAATTTTGATACCACTTCATAATATTTTGGAAAGAGGTAATCTAAATATACCTTAAATAAATATACAAAAGCGAAAGTTCACTCGCTCATCACGAAATCTCGGAAATTTCGCAGGGAGGTAGTTTATGTTAGTTAGTAGACGTCCGCTAAGTAACGATTTTTCAAAATATATTACCCATTTCCCAAAGAGTAGGTATGAAATGGCGGTCCAAAGTTTGTGTGGAGTTATCAACTTTGACGCGGACGAAGTCGCGGGCAGAAGCTAGTGAGTAAATAAAGATAATAATTATTAAAAATTGCAGGTGAGGTCTGCTGTAAAAGACACTGGAGAAACATAAGAGATGGCTACGCACGTTTTAAGCGATGTAAAAGTGCAACAACAGATGGTCCTAAAAATCCTCGAAGCAAATGGCAATTTTATAAAATGTTATCATTCTTGGACGCGGTAACTTCAGAAAAATCTGGAACAAGCAATATTGAAGAGATCTCTAGAAACAATGATACCGATTCTCAAGATAATATTATTCAGTCGGAATTTGTCAGTATTGGTTCTCCTGAGTTTAACAAAACCGTACCAGATGCTATGGAAGATATCAACGAAGCTTCAACTTCGCACCTCAATCAACCGCAGAAACGTCATCGAGTTTCAGAGAAGAATAGCTTGAATACCTTGATCAATTACTTCAAGCAGAGAGATGAAAAGCGCGAATCATCATTAGCAAGACATGCTCAAAAAAATGACACTGATTTTGACATGGAAACTTTTGCAGCATACACTAAACATGTTTTGAAAAAACTTCCTCCTATGTTAAAAATAAAGGCAAAGAAGGAAATATATGATGTACTTTACAAGTACGAGATGTTGGCTGCGAGTCAAGCAAGAACTCCCAGCGACCATTTAGCTAATGATTCTGGTAACCCTAATTTAAATCCTTTCGTTTTACCAGCACATTTTTTATCTCAAACTTACGAAGAAGAAGAAGTGATGGAAGAGAATGGAATGTAAATTGAAAAACCAAATATCTATTTTCTTAGAGTTAAGTTAACTTTTTTGTCTACATAAGCTCTTTGTAAATTAAATTTCAATTTTTTACTATGATTTTTTTCGTTTAGTTCTAACCAGTCACGTTGCCAATGACTACGTTTGGTTAGATTCATACATTACCTTCAAACTTAATACTATTTAAAACCGCTTTGATAGTTCAATAAAATAATTACGACATTGATTTCAAGAAACAAAATTTTGTCATACAATCAACAAAAATATTTCTAAGTGCTCGTTCGTCTACATTATAAAAAGAAAGCCGTGCGCAAAAGGTCACGTTCTTCGTTCCAGTAGTTTTAGCTGTGTGCAGATACGACAATAAGTCAAGTTATCCCAAATGTAGGTAAACCAATGTAAACCAAAAGATCATGCTGATCAGAATATAAACCAAAATAAACCATTGATCATGCTGATCAGAAACCTGGTAAACGTGCGCTGGATGCAACAAACATAGGACGTGTCGAAGTTGCAAAACTTGGGGGAGACTAACAACAAGCAGTGGCGATATTTCAACAAAATAATAATGTCTATTAAAATGTATAATAACCTATCAACAGACCATTCTTCCAAAGCGTAAGACCTAAGAATAGACTGCAAATGGGTTATGATAGCACTTGTTTGTAATGAGCTATTAATTCGTTAGTACCCATAAACATTTGCGATCTCTAAACCTAACACATTCACTGCTGTGTTTATGCTGATGAATGATTTAAGGAACACCATCGTGCTGTGGGTTTTTAGTCGATGGAAAGAACCAGGAATCTGGATTAGCACTTGGTAATCCTCCTTCTTTTAATAATTAATCGCGAGTCTTCTTTTTTATTGGCCTGTTTTTTCTACTAATAGTTAAACGCTTCCTTGTACTCCTTTTATCTTTCGCGATTCCGTGCTTCATCTTTTTGGTTCTAGAAGAATCCATCCAGTCACGACGCCCGCATGGATATTCGCATGGATATTCTCACCTCTTAGTCCAGAACCTTATCTAAACGAGGTTTTACTACCAAAATGTGGGTGTACGATGCTGTGGGACTCGCCTTGTGGTGGTGGCGCGTCGATGCATGCTGGGGCGTGGAAGAACGCTCTGAGCGACTTCCCGGGCAAAGGTACTTGGTGGCGTTCCTTACACACACCCTTCTGCTTTTCACGAGACGGAAGAAGTCCATGAAGATTTCTTAAGGAAATAAAAAGTGTAATATATGCTGTTCCTCTATAGGTATCCCTGCCTTTTCCTACTTTCTGATACCTTACCTACCTCTTCTTTCTATTCATACTACTGCTAATAGGTATAATCTTGAAAGCTTCTGAGAATGGATGGATGTTTATTACTCTTTCACGCTTAAATAACTGAACGGTATTAGCTGGAATTTGGCACAGATATTGATACTTTAAAATATTGATTTAGCTACGACAATTTTTACTCCGTTGTTGTGTTTCAGTGGGGTTATTTATGACTTTTTCTTAATTCTGAAGTTAACGGAAGCTAGTATTATAATAACTGAGTTTTAAAGCGCCAATAATGATGATGACGTCATTTCATTGCTATTACAAAAAGCTGAATTAAAAACAGGAAATGTTTATTTTAACTAACTGAAAATGTTTATTTGTAAAACATTTATTTTCTAAAATAGGTTAATTAGTACAGCTTGTAGGCATTTAGCCAAGAGCTGTCTCCAATGATAAATCTCTATAGCTTTAGTACTTAATACTAATGTTGGCCATAGATGGCCCAATAGTTTGTTGAACTCAATCATATAATGGCGGACGGTAAGAAACCGAAGTCACGTAATATCGCGACTTATTCCTTTTCATAGTGCCTGACTAAATAATGCGCACGAACATCCACGAATTTCAATATATGCGAAAAGCCGATATAATGTACCAAGGAGTGCCTCTTATGTTTATTCATCATCATCATCATCATATCAGCCGTAGGACGTCCACTGCTGAGCATAGGCCTCCCCTACAGATTTCCAATAAGACCGGATGGAAGCGGCTTGCATCCAGCGCGATCCCGCGGTCTTCATCAGATCGTCTGTGCACCTTGTGGGTGGACCTCCTACGCTGCGCTTGCCGGTGCGTGGTCTCCACTCAAGAACTTTACGGCCCCATAGGCCATGAGTTCTGCGTGTTATATGGCCTGCCCACTGCCACTTTAACTTGCAAATTCGCTGGGCTATGTCGGTAACTTTGATTCGTCTACGAATCTCCTTTTTTTTCATATGTAACAGCTAATTAACTTTTAGGCGAAAAATTTAATCCCTAGAATTCTAGAATCATGTCATCATCATCTTCCCTTGTCCCATATTAGTTGGGGTCGGCGCAACACGTTTTCCTCTTCCACTCTGTCCTGTCAGCCGTCATGCAATCACTGACTCCCGTTTCATTCATATCATTCTTCACACAATGCTTCAATCTTTTCTTTGGTCTTCCTCTTGCTCTCATCCATCCACGTTCATATTCATTTTAGAATGGTGTACTAAATTCATATTGCTGTTGTATGTTATGACCTATACGCGCGTATCAGTACGAGCGTAAAACTCCTTGTCTGGTCATAACCTACTTACTTACGAAAAAAGACGAAAGTAACTTTATTAAATTAATATCCGAGCCGGTTACGTTTGTGAAAGGAAATGTCAAAGATCAGGGAAAACCGCAGGGTTACAATAAATTATGAATTAAGTTAATGTAGTATGGCAGAGCCATATTTTATGTGGGACAACGTGCTAGAGGATTGTGTTATGAAATTCAAATCCAGACCATATTTTTACTGTACTATTCCTCATGAATCTCGCTATCATAAACATTTTTTTTTTTTCAATCTGGTAGTTACAGAAATTAGTGTGTTTTTACAAACACACCTGTAATTCCAGAAGGGTTAAGCAGATGTGTACCCCACATTTCGCCAGTTATGTTTAAGTTCCATGTAATAGGGGGCGAGCCTATTGCCAACGATCAGGCACAAATCCAGACTCCGAGGCTGTTACTGAGAAAACCCAATAGCACTTTGTCCGACCTAGGAATCGAACTCAAGACCTCATGCTCAGCTGTCGCGCTTTACGACAACTAGATCAACAAGGCAGTCTTTATTTATTTCATTAATATAGATTTGTCTTGACTAGTGGTCGCAAGTGCGACTGATGAGAGACTGAAAGAGTGCCGTGGAGTTTCTTGCTCATTCTTCTCCATAGAGGCCTACCTCCGTTTTGGAACGAGCAACTAGCTTCAACTTTCGGACTAACTGACCGACTCTTTGACAATCTAAAAGTGCCTGTAAATGGTCTAATTAAAATAAATGTTTTGACTTTGACTTTGATCGAATATAATGGATTTTTAAGATAACGAATTTGACGAATTTTCTCAAAGTCAATCGACTTCCTAAATCTTATCTGACAGTTACAGTAGCAGATAATTACAGTTTTTTTGGACATTAAAAAACAAGATTAAAACAATAGTGTCGTACCCTCGCAGTCAACACGTCTACTGCGCATTGTTCACCGGATTTCTTTGTTCCTAACGGCCTTTTGTTTGTAGGAAAATTACGTGAAAATTTTACTGAGACACTGTCGAGAAAATGGACGAAGTACTACTTACATGTTTTTTCTACTACTATTATAAATGCGAAAGTTTTGATGGATAGATGTTTGTGGCTCAGTAACAGCAGAACTGCTAAAGATCTAGATTTGATTTACACAACACAGAGATAAATAGTTCGAAATAGCGCAAAGGCTACTTTTGGTGCAAAGGTTTCCGAGACACAACATATCGCGGACGCGGACAAAGTCGAAGGCAGAAGCCAATTTTAATATCCCCAGTTAAAATTTTTCTAATTTAGTGTCATTCATATTAAATTTCTAATGAGTTGCAAAGATTATTTATACAAAATACTGTTTGCAACATGACTGAATAATATCTAGTTTGAACGTATTTTAACAAAAAGATTTGAACAAAATTAAACTTCTGTGATTACAATTTTACACTGTCTCACGTTTGCTAGGTTACGTCTGGAGTTGACGGGACGTTTCTCCAATCTACTCAAATTTAAACCGTAACCCCAACATGTTAAGGTCCAAAATAGAACACAGAGAAAAAAAAATGTAATTCCACTTTTTCCATTTAAGATTTTATCGAGTTCTTTATAACGAAGGTATTATGTTTAAGGGGGCTTGTAGTTCTAACGTTTGAGAAGTGAAGGCAATGTACCTACAGCTTTATCATAAACTTAACTACCGTATTGTGATCTGCCAATGAAAAACCCGTCGACCTAAAACAATCGTGAAATGGCCCGCTGACCAACGGCTTTCGGGAGCGTGTGTTTAGGCGTTAAGTGTATGCCGGGCCCAAAAACTCTTCGATTCTTACCAGATGGGGGATGTCCATGAGGATTTCCTCACGAAAAAAAAGGCGTAACACAAGCGTGTCTACGTGAAAGCATTCGATTCGAGGCGATATTTCATTAATAAAATTAAAATTAACTACAATCACATTGAATGCCTACAGAATAGATAATTGCGTTGTTATAATA
Organism: Hoplodrina ambigua; assembly: GCA_949774945.1. NCBI lineage: Eukaryota > Metazoa > Arthropoda > Insecta > Lepidoptera > Noctuidae > Hoplodrina > Hoplodrina ambigua. Next base: position 15,126,266 of record OX458968.1, read on the forward strand.
AAAACCGCGCGCTTAAAAAAAAACATTTTTTAATGTTTGTCTGTCCGTTTGTTCCGTCAAAATTCCGAAACGGCTGGACCGATTTTAACAAGACTTGTACAGGCAGATACCTGATGGTATACGGTGTAATTTTGGCATTCTTTTATTTTAGAAAAAAAACCCGGTGATAACCTTCAAACGATTCCATTTTTTGAAACACTAGCAAAAAAAATGGCCGCCATTTAATACGTCGTGACGTCACGTCCTACCCCTATACAACAGTTATAACCGTCGTCAGCTGCGCACTAATTCCACGTCTAATTCCGTCATTTCCGTCGTTCACTATCTAAATTCTGAGATATAAATAAACTTTTGGAACTATTAGAAGTGGCGCGTGAAACTCAACTTTGTTGTTGAATGTGTGTTAGTATTTTGAGATGTTGACTGGCGTGCATGAATGGTTCTAAAGATAATGATGTGGGCTAAAACAGTGATTGAGGGGACTTTGGCATGTAAATGATGTTTTGTACGTAAGCTAAAGCAGGTTTTGTTCATCATCATCTGCCTAGCCTTTTCCCAACTATGTTGGGTTCGGCTTACAGTCTAACTATATGCAGTTGAATACCAGTATTTTACGTGGAGTGACTGCCTATCTGACCTCCACAACCCAGTGACTGGGTAATACGATATCCCCTGGTAAGACTGGTTATCAGACTTGCGGGATTCTGTAAAAAATAAGTAATTGTATTAGTTTTGTTGTAAATGTATGTTTTTTTTGTGGTAGCAGAATTGGGTAGGTGACACCATAAATTAATTGACATACTTTTTATTAGCTGTCAAAACGCGATTCCTTAAATTTTGTTTGGCAATCAAACTGTGACGTCACTTATTTGTCAACTTAATAGACTAACAATTTATTGATTTTAGGGCAAATTTTTAAATCGTCAGTTGACTTGTTAACGGAGGAATAATTATGGCGGTTTGACAGCTTTTGTATAGAAAATATGTCAAACTGTCATATTTATTCTTTGGATAAAAGTTATCTGACTATTAAAAAACCAGCCTTTAAAGTAACTACAAATATTTGATTAAAATAAATTTGAAAATTAATCGGTTTTTATGGGCTAAAACGAATTGTTTTTTTTTTTTAGTTTTTTAACATAACATAACATAACATCACGCCTGTAATCCCCGAAGGGTTAGGCAGAGGTGTACCCATTAGTACACCCACATTTCGCCAGTTATGTTTTTAGTCCCATGTAATAGGGGGCGAGCCTATTGCCATCAACCGGGCACAAATCCAGACTCCGAGACTGCTACTGAGAAATTCCAGATGGAAAAACCCAATAACACTGCCCGACCTGGGAATCGAACCCAAGACCTCATGCACAGCAGTCGCGCTTGCGACCACTAGACCAACGAGGCAGTCAATTAAAGCAGTTTTATTTTTTGTCTTGAAATTATTGGTTAATGGATGTGTACTACAATTAGGTTTTAGTAGCATTGTTATCATAAGTAATTTATCCATAACCAGCGCCGTGGATTTCGTGCCTTCGTGCACTGACCACGGCATTATGCTGAGCGTCAGCCGCTTCGCGCAGTAGTGACACATTTCTTACTTGTATTTATTCACTTTCAATTTTTTACATTAATACCAACTTGTTTTTATTTTGATTTTGTGTTCAATTTTTCTTTTATGTTATGTGCATCATTTTCGTGTGAATAAATAGTTTTTCTTTCTTTCTTTTCTTTCTTATGGATCTTGGACCTTTGCCAATTTTTTAAATCAGCACCAAAGTTAAAAAGAAAAGTAATAAATTGCCCTCATTCTCTACAAAACTCGGTAAGCGAATGTCTACACACTATTCCAGTATTTTCGTCCGACATTTAGCATGATTGACATATATTTACTCTTACGAATCTACATGATGGCGCCAAAGTTATTTTTAACCGCGGGAACCTGTACCTATTAGTTTTCTTTGCTAATGTTCTTTTTTTGAGATTCCGTGTTGTATTGGAGTTACGGGATAATTTGAAAGTTTCCTTCTGTAACGTTTAGATAGAAATTGTGTTACAACAAAATATGACTTGTATTTTGTTAAGAATATAGTGTTTATTTGATTGTATGTGTAGTGCCGGTCACAAAATACTGACTAACTAACTGCTGAGGTCTGTGGACTGTGCTGGTAACATCACGAGAGGACTGCCAAAACCACTTATCGCGGTATTTTGATCATTCAAGTCCCAAAATTTTTATAGCAATGGAATCATGTCCCTACCTACAAGATGGCAAAAAGTTATCGAGCAAAATGGTGCCTACATACTTTAGTTAAATGTAAATAAAATATTTAAAAAAATGTTTTGAATTTTCTTAAAAAATGCGAAGAAACTTTTTCCCCAACCTATTACATAACATCAGGCCTGCAATCCCCGAAGGTTTAGGCAGAGGCGTACCCATTAATTAGTACACCCATATTTCCCCAGTTATGTTTTTAGTCCCATCTAATAGGGGGCGAGCCTATTGCCATCAACCGGGCACAAATCCAGACTCCGAGGTTCTACTAACAAATTCTTGATGGAAGAACCCAATAACACTTTGCCCGACCTGGGAATCGAACCCAAGACCTCATGCACAGCAGTCGCGCTTGCGAACACTAGACCAATGAGGCAGTTTTAAATATTAAGTGTAATTAATTTTTTAATAAGTTAGTTTGAGTAAATTGGAAGCATTTTTGTCAGATTAATTATTAATACATAATTAATTGGAATTAACATTGATTGTCGCTGAGATAAGATTGTGACAACATTTTGACCATTCTTGATTTTTAGAAATATCCTTCTTAACACTGATTGGCTTCTAAAATGACTCATTCAAGTAAAGCAGTCCATTACTAAGCTGGTACATTCTAGTACAAATATCCTGCTTACAGTACCAACACAGGAATTAGTAACATAACTATACATACACAAACACAGTGTATGTCTGCATAGTGCTTGTCATAACTGCAGATAAGATCAAAGACTTGTCCATATGTAATGAACTGTTGCAATGCTATTAACTGTAGTGTTACTAACGCGCGTGCGACCACCACGATTGTTTGTTTGTGTTGACTTAGTTCAATTTTGCATGATCATTCTGCCGACCGAATTTTGGTCATGGTGGCAAATCTTTATGGAGACTTGCCAAGTATACGGGAGTTATTATGGTGTACAAGTACTCTTTTTTGCACCAAACGTAGTGCAAGTATAGGTGCACTCCTTTCATAATCTAACACATAACATCACGCCTGTAATCCCCGAAGGGTAAGTCAGAGGTGTACCCGTTAGTACTCCCACATTCCGCCAGTAATATTTAAGTCCCATGTAATAGGGGGCGAGCCTATTGCCATCAACCGGACACAAATCAAGACTCCGAGGCTGCTACTGAGAAATCTCTGATTGGAAAATCCAATAACACTTTTCCCGACCTGGGAATCGAACCCAGGACCTCATGCTCAGCAGTCGCGCTTTGCGACCACTAGTCTAATTGGACGGTAATCCGACACGATTGAGAGGATTTCTGGCGCAGGAGAAATGCCTTTATGTGCTTTTGTCGGATTTTGTGAAAGAACCTAATTAAAGTGGGGAATATTGTTTTAAGACAAACTTTTACAATGGATTCAGTGGGTACATGATTTTAGGCTCCCTAAAGTTCATAATACTCATTTTAAAACTAATTTTTGCCCATGATTTCGTCCGCGTATACATATGTCGGTTATCGCGAATGCAGGCGAAGTCGCGGATTAACAAGTAGCATATATCCTTCCTCGGGATTTAAACTTACTCCGTACCAAATTCCATCAAAATCGGTTCAGAGGTTTAGTCGTGAAAGCGTAAGAGACAGACAAAGTTACTTTCGCATTTATAATATTAGTAAGTTTAGATTAAAACTAAGCTAACGCGCAAAAAAAAAACGCACAGACGAAATCACTATCTTTTGGATGGGGCAACTAGATTAAATTCCTTTTTTTATTTATGTATTATTATGACGTTCAAAAGTGCCTTATAATGGCCTAATTACTTTGACTTTCATAGACATAAGCTGGTTATGTAAAACAACGAAACCACAGTCTTTCACAGTTGTCTGTCCTTCGAACAAATTCCAAGTGAACGGTGATTATATTTTTTGACGGATGCGATACGATTAAGCGTACTCAAAACTTCTCGACGCTCATTTCTGTCGCTAAATAGGCAATTCAACTTTTTGATGAACACAGCATCTATTTAGACGTCCTTTCTGAAGTGATGTAAATTTTTTGAAAGAGTACTTTAAATACCTTTTTAGGGCTAGTGGATAAAGACTAAATGATTAGTAAGTTTTGGATTTAATGAGCTTAGTTTGTGTCTTAAATTATCTAAATTATTTCTTCTTTGGTTTAGCCAGCTTAATTTGCCTCTTCTTAGTCAAAGTCAAAACATTTATTTCAATAAGACCATTTACAGACACTTTTGAATTGTCAAGGAGTTGGTCACTTAGTTAGAAAGTTGAAGCTAGTTGCTCGTTCCAAAACGGAGGTAGGCCTCTATGGAGAAGAATGAGCAAGAATATCCACGGTATTCTTTTCAATTAGGTAACATAGAGAAGGCACGAGCATTGATCATAACGCTGGCTCGAGTGAAATGGCGATTTCTGACTCATATGAATTGTGAGTTCCGGTATCCTTAAGATGTTTTTCTTTACCGATGTCAGCGATGTTCAAAGTAAACTTAAAAATAAATATGAATTGAAAAAGTGACATTGATACATTCCCGGCTTTGAACGCCTAATCGTATGCATGGAAAGCATGAGGCAATCTTTGATTAGAAAATAGAATATACTCGTAACTTACTTTTGCACGCGGTTTTACATGAGTGAAGATCGAAAAATTACATTATTAAAAAAAAATACTGCATATTAAAAGAAGTCTTAAGATATGGTCTACCCATATGCCAAATTTCATACAGATCCATTCAATCGTTTATGAGTGATAGTGTAACAAACACATCCACAAAACTCTGTAGCAGAAACTATAAATTCATCGCACTAGTTATTATGATTGTATACTCCTATTTCTATAATCATATTTCATTCTGACACTCTCTTCCACAGAAAATAAAATAATATTCAAATAACGGTTATTTGTGTGAGTATACACTTTGTAATATCATTAGGGACGTGTTTGTAGTACGATCGTAAAATATAACGAGGAGAATGGACAAATGTTCTAAGTCTTTCATATAAATAATTTGCACCCGACCGAATTTCGGTCACAGAGACCAATCTCAATGGAAACTAGCCAAGTACGCAGGAGATATTGTAGTGCTCAAGGGTGTGCACAAATACAGGTGCACTCCCACTTTCCTCACTTTCAGTGTCCGATGGTACGGTAATCCGACTGGACAGTTGGGAGATCAGGCCCAGGACTAACCACTTAACGTGTCCTCTAATTCACATATAACAACACTATCTCCCAAAATCCGGGCTTTTACTGAGATATCCCTGATGGAAAAACCTAATACCACATTCACCCGACCTAGGAATCGAAAGGAGGACCCATCGCTCTGTGCTCGTAAGCGCAATAACCAAAGATGTAACGCGTACGAAGTCGCAGTTAAAAGCTAGTTTGTTTATATACCAAACATCACTAGAGTGTCGTAATGGCCCAGTGGTTAAGGCGCCCGCTTCTCATGCATGAGGTTGTGGATTCAAATCCGGGTAAGTACCAATGTGAATTTTTCAATTCATATGTACTTTCTAAAGTTTATCTTGGAGATCACTGGAATCGGTGAAGGAAAACATCGTGAGGAAATCTGGACTTAACTGTTCCACTCAAACCATGTCAGAGGCCCTTGAGGCGGTTTAGAAATTCTGACACTAAGGTATGTAGGGTCGTAAGACCTTACTGCTCACACGATAAGAATAAGAAGATCACTAGAGTAGCAATAACTATTCTAGAATTACTATAATGCGTGAAGAATAAATGGAAGATAGAAAAAAAGACGGGTTGCACTCCGGGAGTGCCGGCAGAAGTGAAAACTTGATTATTAACGTTGAGCATGTTTGATATTTTGGAATGGTTAGGGAATAATTTTGCACCAATTGCTTTATCAGTATAAAAGTACTATCATTTATGTGGTAGAATACAATATTCATTTATTGCGCTATCGTACACAAACATGACAATTAATATTACATTAAAAATTGAACACTTTAAAACTATTACAATTATTTTACATTAAAAAGTTATACACGAACATTCGCGCAAGCGCCCTGCGCTGCCTAAACGAAACAGTAGGCCCAGGCATACATTTTCGCCGCGCCGTAGAGAGGGGATAGCTGTCTACTCTCCATCCGTCTTACGCTTTTTCGATCAGGTCACGTGTCCTGACGCGAGTTTAAGATTTTATACCCATTACAGAAAAAGTGCTCAACGCCGCTAAAGAAGTTTTCACTTCAAAAACATTTATAAATTGGCTTAAAATTGATGCTCCAATTGTCCGCCTCCTAAAACCCCACGGAAAATAATGGTAAACAAAATTGGCACTTACGTCTAAATTCTTAAGATTCCACGAATGAATCATTGAACTATGTGAACGGCCTACCATGTGCTAAAAACGTATATAAATTACAATAAGATTTGTTGTAACCCACTTTGAAGATGTCGCCTTTGTATTATAAAAAGAAAAATAATAATACCAGCCTATTATTGTTCTACTGCAGGGCAAAGACCTCTTCTCGTATAGAGAAGGCATGAGCATTGATCACCAAGCTTGCTCAAGGCGAATTGGTGATTTCAGACTGATATTAATTATCAATCCAGGTTTCCTAACGATGTTTATCGATCGACCTTCATCGATGTCAGTGATGTCCAAGATAAACTTAGAAAGTACAGACGTGGTAATCAATGATGAATTCAAGGCGAATTGGTAATTTCAGACTTATATTAATTACTAGCTTTTGACCGCGACTTCGTCCGCGCAATAATAAAATAAAATATAGCCTGTGTTACTCGCAGATAATGTAGCTTTCTAATGGTGAAAGAATTTTTAAAATCGGCCCATTAGTTTTTGAGTTTATCCATTACAAACAAACAAAAATACAAATGTTTCCTCTTTATAGTATTAGTGTAGGAAAGTTCAGGTTTCCTCACGAGGTTTTACTTCACTGATGTCAGTGATGTCCAAGATAAACATAGTTAGTACAATGACATCCATTAAGCACACAAAAAAGAAAATACTATGGAAAACATCGCCATCTTATTTTGACGTGATCCCATTATTCATAAATATGATTCATCTAAAGTATGTGAGAACTTTGGAACTCCTGCCAATGTATGTGATAGTACGAGCGTTGTGTACTATTGCCAATAATAGGCGCCGAGAGGATTCTAGTTCAATAGTTGACAGATATTTTTAGATCTTAGTTGTGCAAGCAACATGGTTTTGATATGACCTCGTATACAGGGTGTCATATAACTGTTAACTATGCGTAGTAACTATTCAGTAATCTGTGACTATGCACACTGCCCAACAAACTAAGCAACATTGAGCAAAAATGAACATTTTGTTTTTATTTTTATTTCGAACATTTATAACCTCTCTTGTCAATAATAATTGACTGTGCATTATATCGTAATAAATATTAAATTAAACCACTTATTATAAAATATTTGTACAATTTATAAAAAGGAACCTTTCTTGATTTGTAATACTTTTTAAGTGCTATGATTTAGTAGTTTTTTAAATAAAGGTACATTGCATTCACGTGCCACTGTGTATGATTCTGTATGCAAATATTGATTTAAAAAAAAAACGTATGTAGTTTCTTGCCCATACTTCTTCATACAAAACTACCTTTTGGAGAATTAGATTCAATTCCTTTTTCTTTTGTATTTGACATTCAAAAGTGCTTTGTAATGGCCTAATTGAAAAAAAACGATTTGACTTTGACCTTGAATTCACCATTTATGATATCGTGCTATTTAGTCCACTTACAAAAATATGCTTTTGGGTGCATGTAACAGTACAGAATTCGTATTTAAGACGTTATTAAAAACGTAAGAACTTTGTCCTCGAAAATTTCCGTAACTAGAAGGTTTCCAGGTAAGATTGAGAACAAAAAAAAAATGAATATGATAGGAAGAATAATAATATGTTATTTTCGGGGATGCAAATCATGACGTTAAACATGTAAGTATATGGCTCGGATAATTTTATGCAGAAACAAGGTGAAAAATAAAGTTAAAAACTAAAATGCATGTTTTTGAATCCATCAAGCTTCCACGTTTATCGCAGCATCAGTGGTGTTTTTAATGCCCTCTAAAGTGCAGGTGTAAGGACACTTTGGGTAATGTACTAGGACCATCATTTGGTGAAACACACTGCACTCGCATTAGGTGTCGGTGAGATCTGTAACCCGCCATTTTGCAAGGTTATGTTTGCAGCAAATTACATACATAAACTCACGTCTTTTTCCCATGGGGGTAAGCAGAAACTACAGAACGCCACCTGCTACGATCCTTACATACTCCTTTCGCCTCAACTACGTTCATACATCTCGTCATACAACCACGCCGGTTACGAGTACTCTGCACCTGACCTTTCATTAATAGTCAAAAAAAGTCAATTGAAAATATATCTAACAAGAGAAAACTGGTGCACAAAAGCAGGTATTATTTCATACTGAGAACTATTATAACTATACTAATGTTCAAGCTGACAAGTCAAAGAAAAATTTCTTTTTCTCTACCATCGGAGCGAGAAAAGTCCACAGTGTTTCCGAGAAAATTGATACAGAGAAAATATACTCTACCTACAGAACGGTAAATTTTTTAGAGACCTATTAATGTCTAGTTTCAGTAGAAACTTTCAGGTAGCGTATTTCAGTGCAGTCAACTCTTAGGAATTTTAACTGCTGAAAATATTTTTAGATACCACTGCACATTGGGTACGCTGGTATTTTCATTCATATTGCAATTTTGTTACATAATGTAATAATGGAGTGGAGGGAGGCCTTTGCCCACGAGGGGGACAGAACAGGCTAACAAAAAAATAATAATAATAATATGAAATTATCAGTTTTTGCATTATGCCTAACTTTTGCAATATAAATAAATACAAGCTTTTTAAAAGTAGTCTAATAGTATATACTATTCCAGACTATTTATTATATCTCTGTGCTAAATTTCATTAAGTTCTGTTCAGCAGTTCTGGCGTGATTGAGTAACAAGCAACCAAACATTCAAACTTATGAATTTATTTATCGTTAAAATTAGTCGTTCTTAAGCTTTAATGGAATATTTCGTTTTAGAATGGCGGAATTCATTAATCAACACTTCTTCAAAAATCATAAAAGAACATGATTTAAAATAGATGTTACATTAGTCTATTTAACTTTTTACTACAATTTTCTCAGTAAAAGCAACTTCGAATATTTTTTAGCTAAATAAACATGAAAGTTTGTTAGATAATTTATTGTGTACAACATTGATTTGAAGTAAATATTTTTATTTTTAGTCGAATCTAGCCGACCTTGTGACGACATCTTGGCGCCGTTTTATGTCACTCAAACCACAAAATAGAAAACTGCAGAAAACCTAATTTGACTCGTCATGAGAAAACACTTTATTCATTAATTTTCGTCTATTATTTTCAGCCGATACAGCTCTTTGAAATAACTAAAGTAAATAAGTAATGAAAAAATATGACTAACTTTCTCAAAAGACGATATCAACACAGTACTTGCGCTGTCAAATCACATAGTCACTACTCAGAATAGTGGACTGATTAAAAAACAGCCAATGAAATGTCCTGTCAAGAGATTCGACGTAAAATTAATTTGCTAAGCTACAATGGTGCCGATTCCCTTGTTCACAAACAAGACTAAATTTAGAGAATTGACATCTCTTACTAACATACAGCGAAAGGAAAGGACGGTGACATTCCGTGACATTAAAGAACTAAGTTAGCGGTGTCAAATTAGTTTTGCCTTGAACTTTTCCGTATTTTTAATCCATACGTTTTAAGATGTCAACTATAATTGCATGGATGTTTCAGAATGACTAAATTTGACAGCTCTTATTTACATTAGTCTCTTTCTTATTTTATTGGAATGAAAAAGATGGAAATAATCTAATTTTAATTTAGTTTGTGACCGAGAGAATCGGGACCAATGTAAAATTACAATGCACTAATTAAAGCGTGCAGTTATAATATAAAGTCTTTTTAATACCTTTTCATTAATGGCAGATAGCTAATAAATTTTCTTGCTCGCTGGAAAGGTGTCTTAGCAGATACCTGGAAAATAATACTCGCTACCATTCCGAGAATTTTTATTCCGGTAAATAAGTAATTAAAGTAATCAAAGGTTTCCTTTTTATAAAATCGTATAGCTGTCTTTTTACTAGTACTTATTTTTAATGAAAAGTAACTTTTTCACACCATCTTTATAATCTGTCAAGCAATGATGACCTTTAAAGATTTAAGTTGACCAGCATTTAATAATCGTAAATTGCATGCACTGTTTATTTTAATATTTTCCCAACGCGTGTTCGTAAAATTATAGGTATTCTGGACCTTTTGTTTGTACCTTTTCTACGTCACGTACAATTAATAATATCTGTTGACAGGATTTCATTTTTATTTTGACTAAAGCAACATAAATTGACTAGTGTATTTTTTTATTTGTTGATTAATTATTTTGGGATTGATACTGGCGAAACGGTCGCGGCTTCGACTTTTTTATTTGTTTTAATAAGACAAAATAGCAGTTAATTATCTCTAACATAACTATCTCTAAATGGAATATTTTGTTAGAGATACTTGCACCTGAATTATATTTTTTGTGCTAGTCTGTACAGTTCATCTGAAAATAGTATTGTGAAAATAGGTAGGTAGGTATAGATTACGTATGCTCTTTTTGGTATTAAATATTGTATATTTTTATTTTATATAATTTATGTCTGGAAAAAAACTAAAAACTTTTCTAAAAGCAATCCAAAACGTTTACATGTCTGTCACTTCTAGCTCGCGTCATAAAATCGCCGCCATCTTTAAAAGTAAACAGTCGTTACTTATTTATATTGATACTTCTCTAAATTACAGAATATCTGTATATTTTTCCTAGATCAAAGGGAATATTAAAGAGGGACTGGTGGATTTCTCAAAGGAGATCAATTCTTATGAAATGGATGGGTATTGTAAATATTTTTTTCCATTCAGCGGTGTTTATTACAGCGTGCGATGATTTACAGGATCTGTTTGATCAACTGTGCCTACGCATTTCAATACATCTTAGTTTAGTACAAGTTCGTGATTTAAGTCTAAGTAAAGATTGATCTGCGCAGTGTGGGAAGGCCCCCCACGGGGTGGACCGAGTATCTGGTAAAGGTCACGGAAAACCGCTGGATGCTGGCAGCGAATGACAAGTCATTGTGGTTATCTTTAGGGGAGTCCTATGTCCAGCAGTGGATGTCGTTCGTATTATAAAAATTGATCTAAGTATTATTTTTTTAAGAAATTTTTAACACGACTTAGGCATTAAGTGTCGCATGATTATAACCGTTTTGACTTACCTCTATAAGGAACATAAATGTTCAAATACAGGCAGTCTTCAGACTCATTGGTAAGGAAAGTCTTCAGCTGGTTCATGCAATGCTGGCGGCCTGATGATGGCGGGTTCCCCTTCTTGATGGGAGGCAGCGACTGAGGGCAGACGGGGGCAAAGCGCGTCGCCATCCTCACTCCAGGCCATGGTGGGGCGCTGACTGCAACAAAGAAAAGAACAGTTAGAATAAGTTGGTTTCTTAAGTTTGTCTTGGACGTCACTGGCATCGGTGAAGGAAAATCTTTGTGAGGAAACCTGGACTTATACCAGTCTATTACTGTCCCACTCTAACCATGTCTCACTCACTCTGTCACTAGGGTGTGTGGGGTCATAAGACGTTACTGCCCGCACGATAAAGAAAGTGGAGATTTTGAAGAAGCAGCTAACTACTTGAACTGAATGCTTGCAACACTGTGTCTCTTGAGTCAAATTTACTTGCGGAACAAATTAATCGAAAATGAACAGCGGGGGAGTAAGAAAGACTGACTGACTGGTTGACTGTAGAGAATGCCTAAGGCATTAAGTCCGCCTTTGTACTTTTGTTGTATAAAGTTTAAATAAATAAAGAAACATAATTTCCACTTCCCTCCTAACAAGCAGGAGACAGAACATAACTAGGACAATAGGCACAAAGGGACGTTTATAACTGGGAGAATCCTAGATTGCCATAAATTTTACATTAATTAATGGGTTCTTAATGTGAATGTTCCACACAAATGGTCGACATGAATACATCGTATATGAAACTAAAGTCTTAGACCGTAGAACAACCAACTTTCCACCTGATAAAATAAAATTCCAATATTTTTATTTCTCTAAGAAGAAAATATCGAATCGTGAGAATCTCTAAAGCCCCGCTAAAGTGTTTTGCTTAAACGCCATCGGATTTTCTCGGAAAACTGCATTGCATTTTAGACTTTCGTGATAACCGATATCTATTTCACAGATAGTTTTGGAGGTTAATCGAGTGAATGAACTATAAGGATGCTGTGCGTTATAATCATTGAACATTTTTTTTGTGATGATTGATTTAATAAAAAATCTGATGCATTTTAAAGAAGGAGTTTCGCATAAAATAGAAGTATACACCTACATAGAAAATATTATTTATCTCGCTTTAATAAATGCTTCAACAAGTCTGACAACCAGTCTTACCATGGGATGTGGTATTACACAGTTACTGGGTTGTGGAGGTCAGATAGGCAGTCGCTCAATGTAAAATACTGGTATTCAGCTGTATCAGGTTAGACTGGAAGCCGACCCCAACATAGTTGGGAAAAGGCTAGGCAGATGATGAACAAAATAAGATTCTTATGAGATTGAAACGTGTCTGAGAAATTGAAAACAGCCTTCTATATTATATTAAAAAAATGATGCGGGCCGATCATTGTGACGAACTATAGGGAGGCCTTTGTCTAGCATTGGACGTCGTACTGCTGATAATGATGATGATAATGAAAGATGTTATTAAATTCCCCCGACTGAATTTCTGTCGCGATGACCAATTTTAATGGAGACTGGCCTAGTATGTTGGAGATATCATAGTACACAAGTATATGCTGCACACAGGTGCAGTTTCCTCTTCATAGCCATCAGGATAGGAGAGTGAGAGACGAGTCCACCTGTGTACTTGCCATCCCAGAAGGGAGGGCAAACCGGGAGCGAGATCAGGCATAGAACCAACTGCTATATCTATGTCTCGGGAGTATACTACCAACTACCAAACTCCAAGCTGCTACTAAGAAAAACCTACCAATACTTTGCCTAACCCGGAAATCGGACGTAGGATCCCACGTTCAGAAGTCACACTTGCGCACGAGCCCAACGGAACCGTCAAACGGCCTTGTACACGTTACTTATAACGTTATTATAACATCAACGTTATTTTGGACAGTGTCCAAAGTTCTCTCTCCACTTTGTGCCAAAGGTTAGGGTTCACACAACTTTTTATTGGAGACTCTACAACAAAACATCCCGCCTGTTATTCCCGAAGGGTAAGGCAGAGGTGAATCCATTAGTACACCCACATTTCGCTAGTTATGTTCAACCGTAAACAAGTTCTATTAAAAACTATTTTTTTAAACTAGCATTTATATTGCATTGTCATGCAATGTGCTTAGATATTCAAAATTCCAGCTCAATAGAACACCGAGAAGTGGATCAAATTTAACATGTAAGGTTTCTGATTAAGTTCATAATTATAGCCACTTTCCAGCTCCTTCATCAGACCAGCTCTGTAATATCATAATATTGTCATGCAAATTGCACATTGAAGCAAAATTTAAGGTCAATCGAACATTGGGAAGTGGATCAAATTTAACTTGTAAAATTTGATCAGTTACAGACACCGGGACAGGTGAAATTAAATAAAAGCTTGTGATCTTTATACCGAAAAAATGATAGCTGATCTATATGATTGCATAATTCCGATGAAATACATGTACAGATCAGCGGGAGTCAACTGATCCAAATAAGTGGTACATAATGATGAGCACAATGATCCCATTTCAAGTTCATGATCTAATTAATGAAATAACAATCTTATAGTCTAGGAGCCAAAGCACAATATACAAAATGTATCATTGCACGAATTACCTTTACTTCTTCCTATTTAACCGAGTGAAAAAAGTTAAAACAGTACAATATATCACTTAGCTCGCAATACTATGGTAAACAGTGTCTTGAAAACCACAATTTTGCAGTCTAAAGATGGTTTTACACCGGCTACACTTTGAGAGGTGAGAATTGAAATTACGCTGACCGATCCACACCGAAAGATATTGTGCCGACTAGCGCTGGCACGCGCTCACTTGCGCGAAATTTGTGTATCCATTTAGCAAAATAATAAAAACTCTATTGACGCAGCAATATAGTTCAGTGTTGTAAGAACAAATAATACAATTCTCGCCTCGCACATCCTCGCGCAGATACAGGTGCTCTACCTCTTCCCTCACCCCCATAATAGTCCAATGGGACGGCAATCCGACCCGATCGGAAAGAAATCAGGCGCCGGATCAACGGCTTTGCAAGGTATAAAAGTTTCTCACTACCAACAAACTCCGGGCTGTTATTGAGAAATCTCTAATGGAAAAACCCAATAACACTTTTCACACACGGAATCGAACCTAAGACCCCACGATTAACAATCGCGCTTGCGGCCACGAGATCAACAGGGCAGTAATTGACCTATACAGAAATTTTAATTATCGCCCTTCCAATTCATTTCTCATCTCGCCGGTGTAAAACCAACTTAACGCTATGCAATGGCATGCTCATTGTTCTTAATATTTATGTTGATCCTCGCTTCTCAGTTTTTATATTGAAGGTATAATTCAAGTTTATTTGATTCAATTTGCATCTGTTTATGATTTTTTTTTTTGCATGGTTTCATGTTGTTTAATTTCGTGTCTGTAATTTTTATTAGGGCGTATTATATAATTGTTTTTCTTACTGGACCATTGCGCCATTTGTCTTATTAAGCCTTTTTAATAAACCCACATATCCTCTCCCACTTTTGGCCAATGGTGAATTCTTTGTGTTCTACATCCGTCAGATTCAGAAACCAAAATTGAAAAGTATCGTCTTCTATAAAAATTGTCTGCATTAGAGCTCTCCTTTGGCCAACCTTTTGGGGCCAATAAATACATTTTATTTTAATTTTATGACATTCTACCAATGTCATAAAATTCTTCATCGTATGGGCAGGAGGTCTTACGACCCCACACACCCTAGTGTCAGAGTTTCTAAACCGCCTCAAGGGCGTCTGACATGGTTTGAGTGGCACAGTAAGTCCAGGTTACTTCACAATGTTTTTCTTCACCGATGCCAGTGATGTCCAAGATAAACTTTAGAAAGCACACATTAGTTAAAGCTACACCAATAATGTATTACGAATTATTGTTTTCTATCTCTTCCATCATAACCGTGGCCAACGAAGCAGAAACACATAATATTTTTAGAAATACAGTTTTCTCCGAAATAATCTCCAAAGCATCGTCGCCTGATTGGCAAGTTTAAAATAGCCGTAACCGGTGAATTCTTTGCATTCCAATGCAATTTAAACGAGTTCTCTAAACTTTGTTCTAAATTATACGCACAGGAACAATTTAGTGTAAGGTTTTATGATGCATAAATTGTTAGCTCCTAAACTAAGAACGGAAATGCAAAATGTATGAGCGTACAAAGTATTTGAATAATGATTGTATGAAATTGGCGACCAGTGTTCTGTAAAGGAGTGTACAGACCTGCCTTTTAGGGTTACGTACTCGAATGGTGCCTACGAGATCGTATTATCGTGCTGTTCGTCTGTCTGCTAGGGGGCAAATAGGGAGCAAAATTTTCGCAGAATGTGTAATTCTAGTGTCACTTAACAACTTAATGTTTTTTTTTTGTCAAAGACAATGTCAACCCATTATTTCAATTAGGCCATTATAAGGCACTTTTGGACGTCATGTACAAAAAGAAAAAAGGAATTGAATCTAGTTGCCCCTTCCAAAAGGTTGTTTTGTTTGTTTGCTTTTACTGTTAGATTTTTTTTTTTCTTAATTGTGTTTTAGTATAATTCGCAACTACTGTGCACTCTGCGCAATTAATTATCTATACGAATATTATAAAGCTGAAGAGTTTTTTGTTGAGCGTGCTAAGCTCAGAAACTACTGGTCGGATTTGTCAAAAATCGTTTTACGTTATAGGTATAGCCCGTTTAGCCAGGCTATATAACATCACGCTAAGCCCCACGGGAGCAGAGCATTACTCGAAGACGTTACTTAATTAGCTCATTAAAAGGCACTTTTGAACACAAAAATAAAAATAATTTAATCTAGTCGATCCTCCCAAAAGGCAGTTTCGTATGGAGAAGAACGGGCAAGACACTCTGCATTTATATTTCAATTCAAATAAATTATTAATTCGGTTTCACGGCCCGAACATTCACAACTGAACTTTAGATAAATATTAAACAATATTTGCATAACAATAAACCTATGCGAGAACCGTATCGCTGGATCAAGCGTGACCTGGCACTGATCCCAACGCTGATCTTATCGTGTTGTGTTTTGAATGAAACTGCCATAGTAAAGTCCAACTACCTACAAATCTTAGCTTCGGTAGGTACTACATTTCTAAATACAAATAAATTAAGTTGATGTGTCTGTGTGTAATCTGAAAATAACAGCTATTTACAAAATTAATACATTAATGTTTACATGAAACTAACACGAAAACACCAAATTTTTTTGACTGTCTGTTTGTTTGTGCGGACTAATCTTCTAAACGGCTGGACAAATCTTTTTAGTAAATTAAAAAAAATGACTGACTTTCCCTTTGTTTGCGATAATCTCCTAAATTGCTGGACTGATTTTGACGTAACTTTCACTTGCAGATAGCTGAGATTGTAAAGAGTAACTTTATTTTAAAATAGGAATTAGGGTTCCGCTAAAAAAATATACTTGTGTTAATCGACATTCACGCGAACAAAGCCTTGGGCTAGTTTTGAATTAAAGAAATTGAATGACAACTATTTACCTGGTGGCATAAACCTTAGGTGCCCCGTTGGTGGGGCAGCATATGGTATGCCAAGAAACATCTCCACAAACTGAAAATTATAATGCCGGCTAGGCTTCACTATCGATCCTCGTAGAGCACCTTGCCTCAGGTGGTATTCCCTTGTCAATCGTTTCCCTCCGTCATCATTCGGAAAACTTCGGCTATCACCGTACACATTCGCGGCACCTTCGTTCGCCATCGGCAACAAGAGCGAGACGAAAATACAAATAAACATATTGTGATTTATAAACGAAGTCGCGTGCCGGTTAGTGGCCATTTTGTTTATGAGCAACGGTTTGCTCGTTTTATGCTCAGCGTTCTCAAAATAGTTACTGTTTTATTGTTTGTTTGCACTCAGCTTTTATTGTCCACTGTACACTGAGTCTGCTATCTTAATCGGGGTTTATTTTTAACCACAGAACTTGTATTTCCAATAATACCGCACAACACTAAAAAAATAATGTCATATTTATTTAAAAATCGAATTTGGAACTTTTATTTTTATCACAGATTTTTTTTACAAATCAGAATGGAACAAAGTTTGAAAATACGTTATTAAATTTAAATTTTGTCACAGTCTATTTTTGTTTCACGATTTTTTTTTGACGATCGATATACGGCGTTTGCGCGTTCCCGGCGCGTGATTCCAACTGGATAGCGTCCAAAGTTGTCCCCGCGAGTCTCTAATACCAAAATACTACGGCATTCGAAGCAGAGGGGATGTGCATTGCTGAGATTGTTTCTAAAGACGCGAACATTCCTTTCAATGGATTTTCTTTGGTGTCAATCTGGATTTAGTCGTGGAAGCAATTGCTTCAAGTGCTATACACCATTTTGAGACTTCTGAGAACACTTCGATATGTCACACGAATACAATTTGTTGTTCTGTCAAATTCGGTCACGTGGAATTTTACTGTTCTGTAGATATTTTGCTGTGAACACCATTAATTCGGAATTCTGATAAATAGAACGCTCAATTTATTTGTGAAATAAAATGCTTTTAATTGAATAATTATATTATATTAAATAATATAACGTATGTAATGACTATAATATCATTATTTATAGCATAATTATGTTTGTAATGCGTTAAACTTACCGCTTTAATTTGATTATTTATGAAAATGTTATTTTAATATTTTACAATTATTTCGTGATAGCAATAATTTTGCTTTTAATGTTGATTTGTTTTTTTTATGTTTATCAGCGCACCCACGATAAACGCCATACCAACCTAGATTATTCGTCAATTTGAAGTCTTTGTGAATATTCAGTCAGCTTCTTGGGTATACAGGGTATTTTTTAAAACACCAGCAACCTGAAATGTGGTCATTGTACTCATCATTATGAACAAATTATTCTATGGGACCAAACCTGAAATCATAAAAAACAGCTGTTGCTGATGCCTTACGAAAAATGCTATTTATCACAATCATGATGTATGAAACAGCTGATTCTTTATACCCCTTTTCAGGTGTTCAAAAATAACCCTGTAAGGCTGCATACAAAACTTAAAAAAGTGTGGGCAAGGTTTGTCAGTTTATTTGTTTGTTTAAGTGCGCTAACTTTCTGCAACACCAGAGGGATAGGAAAATATATTTTTGTATAAGATAGTCAGATTCATGAGGCTATAACGTTACGACCCTCGGAAGCGAAGCAGTACCTAACCAAAGATGTAACTGACGGTGGACGAAACCAAGGAGTATAGCTAGTTACATTAAGTTTCTATTAAAAACACATGACACAAGAATTACATTAAATTAAGTAAAAAAAAAACATTAATCAAGGCACATAATATCTCGCGACAAATCTCCACAACGTATCTCACGTGTACCCGCATCTTTCATCGTCGCACGCGCATCATTATAACCGTTGGACTAACGCTCATCTATTTATGTCGCAGCACGTGGCATTCCGGATAATGACCGAGCAGGAAGGAAACAATGCTTTGATCCGGATGTTTGGTGGTGTAAAAGGGTAAGCAGAGATGTTGGGAAATTGAAATGAGTTATCTTTAATCTTCACGCCTGTTATTGTTAAAGGGTTGGTAGGAATGTATTGGTTTTTGCTTTCGTGTTGTTGCTTGGATATGATACGACTAATATGTCTGCATTTTAAAAGGTAAGATGATCGTCTGTGTAAATATCGTACCCCGTACCAATTTCATCTCAATCGGTTCAGTTGTTTAGTCGTGAAAACGTCACAGACACACAGGTGTAGTTACTTTCGCATTTATAATAATAGTATGAATTAATTTTAAGTTGATTAATTCTACTACACCTGCATATAAAGCGCAAATAAAAAAAAAAACATTAAATGAAGACCAATGACAATCATCTAGGTTCTATACTAAATAGTAAATAATCACACATCTTTTGAATTTGAATTTTTTTCTGTAGTGCGTTCGCATGACTTGTGCGAAAACATCCTTTTTAAACAGGGAAACCTATTAGCCATACAGTACCGTAATGCGCTATTCTAAATTACACATATCGACGTTGATTATGTGCCCAAAAAAAATTAAAAGTATTACATAACATAACATCACGCCTGTAATCCCCGAAGGGTTAGGCAGAGGTGTACCCATTAGTACACCCACATTTCGCTAGTTATGTTTTTTTTAGCCCCATGTAATAGGGGGCGAGCCTATTGCCATCAACCGGGCACAAATCCAGACTCCGAGGCTGCTTCTGAGAAATTCCTGATGGAAAAACCCAATAACACTGCCCGACCTGGGAATCGAACCCAAGACCTCATGCACAGCAGTCGACCACTAGACCGACGAAGCAGTCAGTCATTAAAAGTATTAACAACTTTTACTACGAATTCAACTCTAAAAATATAAAGTTACCGAACTCTCTCTAGCCCATATCGATAGCACTTCGACGAAATTTTATATCTGAACTATTAAGCCAGCATCGGCCATCCATATACACCAGCTACTCCACGTTGCGTAGGAAGACATACATGACAACACCTGGCACACTGTTCCTTTGTTCCCAGAGCAAAATATTTTGTACCTGTTAGTAATGCTAATCTATTCGTGTGGGAAGATTAAATGTCACCCTTTGATTTACCGATACTGTTTCATTTCTCTCTTTTATCTAACGTAGGCGGTCTTTCGCTATTTATTTTGTCTTTATATTTATAGAAATGTGATAAGTTTTGTTATTTTTTTGATGTTGTTTTTTTGGCAATGAAGCTTGACGAGTCCCGGAGAAACGTTTTGACTGTATCGGATAGCGGAGGAGTAAGAAAAATACAATTTCCATGTAACGTTGTTGTTACCGCGAATTGGATAGTTGACAGCTATTAACCAATTCGGAGACTCAACTTCTCTAAAATAACATTTTATTAAGCCAAGCTTATTAGAGTGTTGTAGTTAGCTATTTAAATCAATAAAAAACTAGTCAATTGTAATGTAAAATGTAAAATAGCTTATATATCATTTAATATCATTTATTTCAATTTTGTAAATGTGAGTACCATGGAGCGTTTTATATACTGAGTTACTCAATATATAACTCAGTTAAGAGCTTGTCATTCTCACTCAAATGTCTCGCTGATGGTAGCGCGCGTGTTGGATCATTTGGCTCCCTCCATGATGGTTGAGCTAGGTGGTGCTGGTCCATGCGTCATGCTCGTGAACGAGTGCTGCCTGTTGGGATTGATCATCTCTTAACTGCTATGGCTTATATCTTTAATTTTTTTTATATTTAACTTCGGTTATAAATTCATCTTCATTGTGATCACACGTATAATGTAACAACTAATGAATCAACAGGAATAATGTAACCAGGATTTTGTAAAAACCTTATTTAAAAGAGTGCCGTGGAGTTTCTTGCTCGTTCTTCTCCATAGAGGCCTACCTCCGTTTTGCAACGAGCAACTAGCTTCAACTTTCGGATTAACTAACTGACTCCTTGACAATTAAAAAGTGCCTGTTAACGGTCTAATTGAAATAAATGTTTTTGACTTTGACTTTATAAAAAGAATGACAATTCATATCTACTACGGAATTATGGTAATCGATTCGAAGGTATTACAAATACACGGTTCCTATTTACAAAAACCAATAGTTTTATATTACCAACCGTTGTTAAAGAACGTTTAGTCCTGGAGGGCTCGCTCATGACTGTGTAAATATAAAAATAGTGGGGAATTCTGTAGAAATAGCAATAGCTTTAATTTAATTAAAATCACCC
Source organism: Hoplodrina ambigua (assembly GCA_949774945.1). Lineage (NCBI taxonomy): Eukaryota > Metazoa > Arthropoda > Insecta > Lepidoptera > Noctuidae > Hoplodrina > Hoplodrina ambigua. Next base: position 15,147,617 of record OX458968.1, read on the forward strand.
TGTGTTAAAAACTAATCACATTCTTCTTTTTAGTAATTTTAATAGTATTGGATATTTAATTAAAAATATATTCTAAGCTTATTGCTGGATCACATAACATCACGCCTGTAATCCCCGAAGGGTTAGGCAGAGGTGAACCCACTAGTACACCCACATTTCGCCAATATGTTTTTAGTCCCATGTAATAGGGGGCGAGCCTATTGCCATCCATCGGGCACAAATCCAGACTCCGAGGCTGCTACTGAGAAATTCCTGATGGAAAAACCCAATAACACTTTGCCCGACCTGGGAATCGAACCCAAGACCTCATGCACAGCAGTCGCGCTTGCGACCACTAGACCAACGAGGCAGTCAACGTGCTGGATAGTAACGTAACATATTTGGTATATTAGAGCTGGTTTACATTAGGTCTGTCCGACAGTTTTACCGTTGACCGAGTATCGGGTGTGTCACACTAGAAGCTGCTGATTGGACCCAATGTAAACACCATTCCGGTCCAATAAAACTAAGGTCCAACCTGATATGAACCAGGCCTTAGGGCGAGACTCCACCATAGCGGAGACGAGAAGAGATGTGTCTCACAACCAATCAGCTTACGTCGTTTTGACAGCTCAGCGCTTAGCTTCAGCACAATACAATACGCTATTGGTTAGTTACGAGACATCAGAATCTCCTCTCGTCTCCGCTTTGGTGGAGTCTCGACCTTAGTGTGATGTACTTATATCGGCAAATCTAATCTCAACTAAACAGCAAATCATGACCTTTTGATAGGTCAAAGTTCCGATGTTGATGAAAAGTAAATGAAAACTTCTTTTGACTAAGCAAAGATTTCAAATAAATTCTAAGAGCATTACGTTTACTTATTTGTAATTAAACAACTCCGTTCTTTGCGTAGCTCAAAATAAATTGTCAAAGATTAAGAACTTTATTGAATTAGGCTTGTCGTTGGTGCGATTGCAAACATTAAAACTCATCATCATATCGAATGACGTCCACTGCTGGATGTAAGCCTCCCCTAACCCCACAATAATAGGTCCTACGCTGCCCTCATCCAACGGTTTTCCGCGACCTACCTAACCTACCCACACTGCGCCTTCCAGGGGGCTTAGACAAAGTAACAAATCCAAAACGATAACGAAGTTAAAAAAGACTAAAATGTATGGGATTGACATAAGCCGCATTAAGCCATGTGGTCAATCGACGAAGCGATGTTACTTTGTCTAAGCCCAGTACGTGTTTGCTACTCGAGAGCCTTACGAACCCAACGGTCGTCTGCTCTACGAACTAATATACTCTGCCCATTGCTACTTGAGTCTCGTAATTTTGACCGATACATCATAATAATATACACCAGCAACCAGACCCGGAACAACTACCTGTATCACACAAATATTTTGTGGTCATACAAATGTTAGAACCGCGTGTGTTCGCGTCCGTGTCATGAAACAATTTGAAATACTTGTTTAGGTACATAATATTTATATATTTGAAGACTTTATTCATGTCATAAATTTAAAAGTCAAATCTACAAGACAATTTTAGATTATAATAGTTAGTTTAACACTTACTCATTCTCTCTCCCTCTCTCTTTCTCTATTGTTTGCATGCCTGTCTATGTTTAAGTTCGCTACTTTTATGTTTTAACAGCTTATATAGCGCGCTGTTAGATATAACTTTTAATATGCTGTGGAAAATGTCGTGGGTTATACATTTATAACTCTTGTATATTTGTACCTTAGTATAAGGCTTTAATGTATAACTGTTTATTTTCCCGAATAAATAAAAATAAAATAAAATGTCAAAGGCTGTTATTTGTGCTTGTCGTTTTAAATAAAACATAATGGTATAAGATAGTCATACTTCCAATAAATTGAGAATGAATTTGCACCAAATACCCTTTCGTCAAAGCACTCTCACAAGGCACTTTGAGCTTTTCTGTTATTTCTATGTCATAACTATATACAAACACTAGGTTTTTTCCGTGACTTTGTATAGACGTAGTCACAGATTAAATAGTAACGTATATTCTTGGTTGGTTTTCAAGCTTTGTCTGTACCAAATTTTATAAAAATCGGTTCAGTATTAGCCGTGAAAGCGTAACAAACAAACCATTGAAATAATTCATTTAGCATTTATAACATTACTATGGATTATTGATTTTAATGTCTATTTTATACAAAATTATTGTTACTCTAAAGAACACAAAAGCTCCACGCATTTATAGATCCCAAAACAGCGTCAAATTATTAAACACATAAAAATGTCACATCTGCATAAATTCGCACTTGATCATTGTGAGGACGGGCGGCCATCTTGGATGTACGAAACAGATTTCCTGGAAAGTCGAAGATGAATCGTGTAGTCGGTTCGCCAATTACGGAATTAATTTAATGTTTATTTTAAGTGCTGTGATTATTATTCGTGTGAACAATGAGAAATATAATTTGCTTTAAGGTTTGTGACTGTTGTTAATGTTTCTGAGAATTTTTGCGTCTAGCTTTTAATAGCCGTAGAGTTTCTTGCTCGTACTTCTCCATAGAGGCCGATCTATATTCTGGAATGAACAACTAGCTTAAACTTACTGACCGACTCCTTGACAATTTTAAATCGTCTAATTATATCCGATTTCGAAAAAGTAGTCGCAGTTTGTTCCTTCTCAGTGTGAGAAGAGGCAGCCTATCATTGTCAAAGCTGTCGGATAATAATAGGCTGGCGTTATTTTTTGAGCGATTCATGGTCAAAAACCAAGCGTTATTCAGCTGAATTTCACTCAACCACCATAAACAGCAATTAAAGAAGAAGAGAAACAAACAAGAAACACAAACAAAAAATGTCGACTTCATACAAAAACAGTTCACTTAAGTAACTGACAAATTGCATCAAAAATAATCAGTTACAACTTCACAAATGCCAGGTGCCTCATCTAATATGACAGAAATAGTTACGAGGGAAGTTACAGATATAGAAGATTCGCGCATATGGCTTTAATTGTTTTTTTCTAAGACAAACTATGATTCATACTGAGAGAATGATGGGAAAGATACATTTTAAGTCCTAATGATTCATATTTCATTATCTGTTGATAGTTTTGTACCATCAGGGGATCTATCACAATCTTAAAACTGTAGTGTTGTTGGATTTTCAACGCTCTGATTTGCGTTGAGAGTTGAAAATCCAAACAGTTTTACAGAGTAATATAAAAATAACACTGTTAAGAGGTTGTGATTAGTGTGTTATTTATTGTAAACAATTGACTGACAACTGAATCGCGTTTTATTCTTCGGTTGAGCAATATCTTTGGGATTTTCCTCTACGAATTTTTCTTCAGCAGTCCGGTGTATAAAAGTTAGTGGTATGACACCACCATCTCTTGGAGAGTAAGTAATACCGTTGGTTTTGCGCCTGATCTCTCTCTTTTTTCGTGTTTATTATAATGAAAATATTTATCGATAAGTTATTAACTAGTGTTGTATTTGTTTAAGGAATCTTAAACATACATAACATCACGCCTGTAATCCCCGAAGTGTTAAGCAGAGGTGTACCCATTAGTACATCCACATTTCGCCAGTTATGTTTTTAGTCCCATGTAATAGGGGCCTATTGCCATCAACCGGGCACAAATCCAAGGAATCTTTAATAACATGATTTTAAGCACTTGAGTGTATTACCTGACATACAGGTATAGTCCTAGTTCAGGAAGAACCCTAATATTATTTACCTTTAATTTGTATGCCCTAATTTTGAATATTTTTGTGTTTTTTGTATTTTTGTTTTTGTTTTTGTGCATGGCAATAGGCTCGCCCACTAATTTACATGGGACTAAAAACAAAACTGGCGAAATGTGGGTGTACTAATGGGTACACCTCTGCTAAACCCATCGGGGATTACAGGCGTGATGTTATGTATGTATGTATGTGATGTTTTGTAAATCAATTATTTCTATAAACAATTTCAATACCAATTTCAGTCGTGTCGGATTGCCGTCTCATCGCACTGTAAGAGTGATAGAAGAGGGAATAAAGCTGTGTATGCGCACTCACTTATGCACAGTAATATTATTATCTCCGGCGTACTTGGCTAGCCTCTATTGAGATTGATCACCGTGACCGAAATTCGGCCAGGAAAATATCTACAAAACAAAATCGCTTTCCGCTGTGTGTACGATTATGATTTTAATGAGGTTTTCATCGAAAGATAAAGTAATTCAAAAGGAAAGATTATACCGATTATTGTATAGTAAGTACCTACATTGGAACCATGCGAAGCTGGGGCAGGTCGCTAGTCATTGTATCAACAATATAAAATAATCTTGTCGAATATTTGAGTTTAGGCATAATTTTATTCGAAGTTAAACTGACGAGACTGAATTATGGAAGCTATAAAAATGAAGTTTTCATTAACTTTATTAATAATAAAGCTTACCTTACGTATTTTAACTATAGTAACTCGACCTAACCGTTTGATGTTATTGTTAAAAATTTCATTAAAAAAAATAGTATGGATTGTCTTGCTCATTTTTACATAATATCACGTCTGTAATCCCCGAGGGATTAGGCAGAGGTGTGCTAATAATTATATTGTACACCCATATTTCGAATTATGTTTTAGTCCCATGTTATAGGGGACAAACTTTACTCATTCTTCTTCAAACCAAACTACATTTTGGTAATGAAACTAGAGTCAATCCTTTTTTTCTTGAAGTTTTACTTTTAAATGTCTAATAGAAGTCAATAATTTGATTTTGACTTTAAATCAGGATGTTAAAGAAAAGACCCCACAGTGGTTGAAATTTCGCTGTCAAAACATGATTTTCTTATTACCGTAGTAGACAGAATTTAATAAAGAAACAAATACGTGGAGCATTGAATGTCGCAAGTTCTTGCGTTGCGAGTAGCGGAGTCGTTGATTTTGACAATGCGGCAAAGTACTGTTTTTGTATGTGTCGGCTTCAGATACTTTGTTTCCATCCGAGAGAAGTAAAACATTACTGAAATAGTTACAATTATGCCTGCGTTTTTGTCCGCCTCAATATCGGTTACCTATGGTTTAATGATTTTTTTGCGGCGAATCTAATTTTTCTTTCTCAATTGAAAGTAGCCTAAGTACTTATTAATAACCAGCTATATACTAGTGAAAGCCGGAACAAACAGACACACAGATAAACATTCAAAAAAATTGTTCTTTTGTTGTAAGTACTATTCTAACATTGCATTTAATAAAACGCTGTTATTTTGACATTACAAAGAGACACTACAATTTTATTTATTTGTGTAGATTTTATCAGAATTTTCCTGTTTCTTAACAGAGTTCTGAGCGACTCTCAAGAACCAGTGACACGGCCAGTCACCTGTCAACCTGCTTTCACGCGTCGGCAATGTAATAAGGTAGGACAGCGCTGGCACCAGATTTAGAAGTGTTTACGCTCAAAATATAACTACGACTTGATATTATGGGTGAGGTGAAGGAACTTGGCGTGTTATTATGGGACATATTAATATTATACTCAATAATAATATCTTAGAGCGATGCGTACTGCCCCTTTGGTCTTAGTTGCGGATCCAGAAGGGAAGGAGTTAAGAGGCTCAAGCGACATGGTATTTTGCTTTGGGGACGGGCTGCAGATATAAATTCTATCTTTATCCTGCAAAAGAGGGCCGTCAGAGCCATCTATGTATAATCTTGGCAGTCGAGATACTCTAAGGGAATTGTTTAAAAAAATTAACATCATGACGGTACCTTGTCAATATATATATGAAAACATCATGCACGTTCGGAAAAACCTTCAACTTTTTAAGAAAATTAGTGATAGACATAATTTTAATACTAGAAATAGGAACAAATAAGATCAACCAAGTTTCAGATTGTCAAAAGTAAGCACTTCTTTTATGGGGTACTGCTACTGTGTTAAATGCTATAATAAAATAGCTCTGGATATTCTCCAACTAAATGAGAGAAAGTTTAAAACATGCATTAAACGCACACTATGTAGTCGAGCATACTATAAGTTATAAGATTATATGACAGATAAAAATGCTTGGCTTAATGCTAGTCCTGCTCCACTCGGGCTCACTAATTAGTTATTATTATTATTATTATTTTTTAAGATAATGATGTTTCTTACTCCCTTTTTATTGACCTGAATAACTTGTTTCGTTATCAATACTATTACTTTATCTTTTTTACATACCACAGTTCATCTAACGATGAAGTACACTGAAGTGTTAGTGTTGTACAATTTAATATCATTTATTTCAATTCTGTAAATGTGAGTACCTTGGAGCTTTTTGTTTATTAAGTTACTATGTGCTTTGGCTTAATGAGCATGGCAGTTGAGAGCTTGTCATGCTCACTCAAATATCTCGCTGATGGTGGCGCGTGTGTTGGATCATTTGGCTCCCTCCATAATGGTTGAGCTAGGTGGTGCTGATCCATGCATCATGCTCGTGAACGGGTGCTGTCAGTTGGGATTGGTCATCTCTTAACTGCTATAGCTTACATCTTTAATTTATATTTAACTTCAGTTTTATATTCACCTTCATTGTGTTCACATGTAGAATCAACAAGAATAATGTAACCAGGATTTTGTAAAAACCTAATTTAAAAGAGTGCCGTGGAGTTTCTTGCTCGTTCTTCTCCATAGAGGCCTACCTCCGTTTTGGAACGAGCAACTAGCTTCAATTTTCGGACTAACTGACAGACTCCTTGACAATTCAAAAGTGCCTGTAATCGGTCTAATTGAAATAAATGTTTTTGACTTTGACTTTACTTTGACTTTGACTTTGACTTTGACATGCATTGTCCAAAGCACAAAAAATAAATAAATGGAACAATTATATGATCAGCCTATTATATTGTCTCTCTTCTCAAAGGCGCAATTCGGATTGCAATTGGTAATTTTAGACTTATATTAATTAATTAATGTTTCCTCACTAATCACGATTTTTGTCTTCACCGATGTTAGATACATTCGAATTAAACTTAGAAAAAATCAAATCTCTTTATTGTATTGTCATAATTATGTACCTAGGTGTTAAAGTAGATAAGTTCCAACATAAAACCCGGTAACACACAAATACATTGAACGTAGGTACTTACTTGGTATCGGACACGGAGATCACGACTTTCCATTTTTTCTTTATTCCACCATAACTTTTAAGCGCCTGAACCGATTTAGATTTATGGGGTATCGTTACAATCCTTGCATCGTTCCGAGTAACATAGGCTAGTAAAAAAAGAAACCGGTGTGGTCACTTTAAAACGTAAATTAATACCAGCCTCAATTTTTTTTAAATAAATTTGTTCGTGTTTATGTTTATTGTCTAGAATTTGACTAGTAGATATAAAAAAATATATAACACTGTAAATAAAACTGACGAGTAAACAAAGTACAAATAATAATATGTGCAACTTATGCAGTCGTGTTTTTAATTCTTTAATTATAGTAGCTTGTTAAGTATAAGGATCACTCAATTTATAACATAACATCTCAATATTGTACCTACTTTCTGTACAAATAAACAATTAGAATAATTGTTTATTTGTCATTTCTATTCTATTCTATGTATTTAAAAAACCTAAATGGACAGAATCTTTAAATAATTGATACCAGCCATGCTGATTTATTACCTTTAACACCGGTCAATGAAATGCGGTAAAAGGCAGAAAAGCCAAATCAATCAACTCACTCCCGCAGAAACGAATTCGCTCCCTCAAAATTTGCAACTGAAAATCCTTGCTCAATACCTTATCAAATGCTCGGACAGGCAAACGAAGCAAAAGGCCCATCGTATGCATTCAGAATTTCAGAACGTCATTCGAGAAATCCGTTTCAAAATATCACGGGCTTGAAGGACATGAACAAAAAGTTGTGTGGCAGTCGCCACAGCTGCTCGCTTCCAGAGATATCGATTGCAAAAAGTACAGACAAACAGACAAGCTAACGGCTTGTACACAAAGGGGGATCGTGTTTCGTGTGGTTTTCGTTTTTGGACTTTTCTTTGCTGACCATCGTTCGCGTTTTGGCAGTGTTTAAGCCAATTTAGTGGTTGAATTAGAAGCATTTGTATTGGATTTAATTGAATTCTGCTGTGTTCATTCTGTTGCAACTGTATCCGTGCTTTGTTGGAAACAACATTAAGGTAAAGATAGGAGATAAAGATAAATTTATTTGCTGTAAATTGAGTAGATTTCCGTGCAATTAAATGCATGCAATGATATTAAATATAACAAGTGTTACATTCTATACCATAGAAATTGTACTGTTTTAGGTTAAGCGTGATGTTTGTAATATTTTTAATATTTTACACACAAACTCTTTGCCTGTAATCCCCGAAGGGTTTGGCAGAAGTGTACCCCTTAGTGCACCCACATTTTGCCAGTTTTGTTTAAGTCCCATGTATTAAAGGGCGAGCCGAGCAAAAATCCAGACTCCAAGGCTGCTACTGAAAAAATATTTATGGAAACCTGGGAATTAAACCCAAGACCTCATGCTCAGCAGTAACTAACTAATTGGTACACCTCTGCCTAACCGTACGGGAGATACAGACAAAAAGTTCGTGTTATAATTTTTAATTTAACCTTCTTAAGTTATTTAACACTGAATTAAGTTTTAGCGTTAATGTGCCTTAAAATGCTATTAAAAGTATTCCTCTTAAAACAAAAATAATAACATCTATATTTTAATCTTGATTTGAATAAGATATTTTCTAATGTAATATTAAGTCAGTATGGAAGCAAAAAAGAATGATATACTACATAATACTTTTCTGCTTATTTCGTCACAATGGTCGCGACCTATTTAGATTATAATCTTGTTTAGTATGGCTTGTTTATTTTAAGATAATGTGATGTTTATGTTTTGTTTTAGTTTGACTGTCAATAAAAGTATTTTTTTCTTTTGTATAATAATCCCACTGCAGGGCAAAGGCCTCTTCTCATACAGAGAAGGCATGAGCATTGATCACCACGCTTGCTAAAGACGGATTGGCGATTCCAGACTTATATTAATTACAAGTCCAGGTTTCCTCACGCATGAGAGGCGGGCTCCTTAACCATTGGGCCATCACGACATTTTTTGTTTGTACTATAAAGATATTATTTATATCAATGGATGATAATGATTGTGCTTGTCGTATAAAATTATTCAAACTAATATTATAAATGCGAAAGTAATTCTGTCTGTCTGTTAGTTACGCCTTCACGACTAAACACTGAACCGATTTTCATTTTTGGCACAAGGTTAGTTCATCATCTGCCTAGCCTTTTCCCAACTATGTTGGTCGGCTTCCAGTCTAACCGGATGCAGCTGAGTACCAGTATTTTACATGGAGCGACTGCCTATCTGACCTTCACAACCCAGTAACTGGGTAATACGATACCCCTAGATAAGACTGGTTGTCAGACTTTCAAGTTTTTGACGACTCGTAACGACTGTCAAAGATCCAAGGACAAGGTACAAGGTTAGTTAGAACCTAAAACGGGCAAAGGCTATCTTTTTTTTCCGCATCTTCGTCTGCGCCCGCGATAGCCGACATATACGCAGACGAAGTCGCGGGCAAAAGCCAGTAGGATAAATTTAGCAACACGGTTGGCGCAGTAACCAAGCTGTAATCCTGCTGGTTCAATTCCTGCACGGAACAAACGTTTCAAAAGATGTGCAAATATGTATTCAATAAAATACGGTATTGCCTACTTGAGAATAAAACCTAGTACCCAATGGTTGTCAGCTACTATTGCAACCACAAGACTTATATGGCGATCAATTGAGGAGAGCTGTAATATATCGCAAGCGCAGGAAGTATTCGTAAATCATTTTTATTACACACTGTTCTACTTCTATTTCACTTTAAAGGAAAATTATGTGCCCATCTGTTCAGTGCAAAGTATTGATAATAGTGAATTCAGGGAAAAATAAGTAATAATTCGTGTTTAAACGAAACTCTTGGTTTAGACGAAAATTGGTATGATTGTCTTATTTTTTGGGTGGTAAAAATCATCAAATGAGTCCTATCGCCCTGGGTGGGGCGGAAGGGACTGTCAGACTTTTACTGACTAAAATACCACCCTGTTCCTGCTGTTGCTCTATGCTTTTCGGGGCCACGGTATACTGTTAAGACGTCCCGCAACCCCGGGGAATGTTTATCTTCACGTTGATATATAAATGATTGATTTCCAGCGACAACATGATTTGTTCTCAGTAGAACTATTGATATATACAGTACCAGCCTATTATTATCCCTGTGTGTTTCTTCACTGATGTCAGTGATGTCCAAGATAAACTTGGAAAATATAATACAAATGAAAATAAGTCACAGTCACAGTCTGGAACAACAATAATTAAAAATGAAAAAATCATTTTTGTTTAAAAAAATTCATAGTCACTTTCAAATTGTGTAAACAAAAGCAAAACTCAAGACACAAAATTATGCAAAGCACACAGAGCAACTATTGCAGCAACTGGCAACTGGCAACTAGCTGTTTACACACATTTCAATTGGACTGCGCTCACAGAGCAACTCGAGCTGCGGCAATCGTCAACAGTTTTCAGTTGCTGCAATCGATGACTAAGTTAGTTTCTAGTTGCCGCAACTAGCAACTTTTAAATATTGTACCGGTTTTTAAAGTTACCGGTTTCCTCAACCGTCAATCGCAACGCTTCAGGCGATTTCACACCCTCCCTACCTCTCCGTGTGCCCGGCAATGCCAGTGTCGTTACGGCAACTCGGCTATGAAAGTTGCTCACAAATTGCCAAAAAGTTGCGATAACCGGCAACGTTATAGCAACTATCAACTTTTACAGGAAACTTAAAGAGTTGCCAGTAGCCTCAACTTAAGATGCTCAGTGTGCAAAGCGCCTTAATGTTCCATTTTCGATTCTCATAAAAAAATACAAATCGATTATACTGCACTAACTAAAACATTAAAAATTCACGGCGAGTAAGTTTGGGCGTATGATACGATTAGTTGGTTTTTGTAAGTAGTTATCAAGTTAAATATAGTAATATGAATATTATATTAGTTTAATACTTTATCACAACAAGCTCCAAAACCTATACCATACCGAACGTAGAATACAGAATACTAAACGAGAGTTTAACAGTTCAACAAGAACTTTGTAGTTTACATAGAAGTAATTTCTTTTTATGAAGTTTGTGGTCGGCTAACAACGAATGGAATGAATGAATGACGAACAACGAAACTTACAAGATTATAAACCTAACCTGTTATTGTGTTTTTGCATCAGGAATTTCTCAGTAGCTACCTCATCTGGATTTGTGCCCGGTTGATGGCAATAGGCTCTTCCTCTTTTACATGAGACTTAAACATAACTGGCGAAACGTGGGTACCTACACCTCTGCCTAACCCTTCGGGGATTACATGCGTGATTTTATGTATTATAAACCTCAATAAGTAGACAGGGACACAGAACAAAACAGAGACTTAACAAAATAAAAATTAAACCAAAACCACATCATCCCGAAATTCCTAAATCCGGTAAACGCAATATACAATCATATAAAAATATAATCATATTTCCCGACAATGCAATATCAGCTTAAGAACAAATCCTTGTCTGCCATCTTCGCCAGATTGTACGCACCCTAATAGGATGGTATAATAAATATTTGCCCGCAGATTAGAGCAGATGCGTCGTGGGCGACCGCCTTCCTTGGCTTTGATATGAAACATAACTGAAAAAAGTCTTGTTTCTGGAACAGATTATTTGGGTCCTTGACGAGGATTTATGTGGATTTTTTTTGGCGGTTTCGCTTGCTGATTATTTTGTAGTGGTATTTTTTTAAGTTTTCAATGACCTGAAGGCCTGGCTGTTAGGCGAGGATTCTGTAAAACCTAATTTAAAGAGTGCCGTGGAGTTTCTTGTTCATTCTTCTCTATAGAGGTCTACCTCCATTTTGGAAAGAGCAACGAGCTTCAATTTTCAAACTAGCTGACCGACTACTTAATAATCCAAAAGTGCTTATAAATAGTCTAATTGAAATAAACGTTTTTGATTTTATTGCAATTCAATTGCTGACAGGCTAGCTTTTTTTTGAGCCAAAGAAATAAGTCCAGGTTTCCTCACAATGCTTTCTTTCGCCGATGTCTGTAGATAGACTAAAAAGCACATAATTATGATTTGAAGACGTCACACTGGCATTTACCCGGTTGCGAAACGAGAGCCTCGTGTATGAGAGGCGGGCGTCTTATATCAACTTGTGCATAATCAAGAAATCTAATAAAATCTTAATACAACATTAATTAAGTCTTTGTGAAAGGAATATTTGAGATTTTCTGAGAATCAAATCTCTTTTACTTTGATAAGGAAATATTTTTCTACACGTGTCGTGTTGTTAATTTTTCTTGTAAACAAGTTTACTCACAATAAATTATCCTGCATTTTTTCTAATAGGTAAACATAATATTCTCAAAACTCAATTTCGGTCGCGGCGGAAAATCTCAAAGGAGACTAAGTACGCAAGAGATATTTTAGTACACAAATGTGTGCGCAAACACAGGTGCACTCCCACTTCTCTCACTCTCATAGTCCGATGGGACGACAATCCGACATAACCGGGAAGAGATCAGGTGCTGAGACTGCTTGGCCATTACCAATTTCCAAGCTTCAGGCTGCTACTAAGATATTCCTAATGGAAAAATCCAATAACACTTTTTTGACCTGGAAAAAGAACTTAGGACGTAACACTCAGCAGACCACGAGACCAACAATTAGGCAATTTTCTGATTTTTCGTAAATTCTGCTCCTGTTTGTAATGTTTTCAAAGCTAATCTATCTAAACTGCTGTACCCGGAACCCTATTTTAAAATCCTCTCCAATAGGGTTCAAGTCTGTTTGGAAAAAACTCAAAATGCTTCACAGACGGAATCGCGCTCAAAGCGTTAGTTGAAAATAAATAAAAGCTGTCTACACAATTCTTTTCTCTATGGTCACTGAATATTAAGTACCGCATCACAAATCCCAATGGATTCAAACAAAACTTTTTTGTCTACCAATAAGTGAAAATGTTCGTAAGAACGCCAGAATCGTTTGAATAAAAAAAGTAAAAATGAAAAGTTAAAATTAATTCGTCGACGTAATTGTTAATTAGAAGTTTTTATTAAAATTATGACAGAGTGGACAACAAAGGAGTTCTTTTTATCTTTTTTCTTCTGTTCCAGTTAGTTTCTCTCTTTGATTTTCTTTTTTTTTTTTGCTTTTTTATTTTAAAGCTGTTTCAAATTAGGAACGTTTCTGTGCCTGTTTTTTTTCTGTTTTGTAATTGGACCTCTACAACTGTAAAATTGAAGAGACTTATAGCAAAATACAATTTTTTTGGGTGTACATAATTTATTTGAAAGGATGGTCGCATGGTTTTCACCGAAGCAGGAGCTTGCCCATTCTTCTCCGCTACCTTAAATACCTTTTAGAAGGGGCAACTAGATACAATTATATTTTTTTCTTGTAAATGATGTTCAAAAGTGTTTTTTTAGGGCTTATTAAAATAAAGGATTTGACTTTGACTTTCGCTTTACGTTAAAGCTAAGCGGTGAGATGTGAAAATAACTCAAGTCGATTGGTTATACAAGACATCCCCGTTCTTCTCGTCCTTTGTAAAAATCGAGTGTAAGGCGGGTTTTTCAACTCTCTATCTAGTCATCAGTTACCGCTCGCTGACATAAGACGGACCCTTCGCACCTTCGACCGTTCGCACCCTTCGAGCGCGGAACTTAAAAAAAACTATATATTTTTTTTTTATCTTTTAACAGTTCCACACACTCACCCTTTCCAAAAAGATAAGCAACAAAACTTCAACGAGACCGTAACAAGAAAAATATATAGCTCTTAACCACGTAGTGGTATTTGATATTCAAATGTTATTCAACATAAAAATGATAAGCGGGAAATACGAGGTGTCAACAGCTCCTAAGAAATTAAGCACCCATTACCGATGGTGGCCACAGATAAAACAGGGACAGAATTTCAAATGTCCCATTAAGAAACTGTATATTTGTACCTCCCTATATTTATTCAAATTAATTGCTTTTTTATGGCGACCGTCGAAAATATCCGAGTTTTCTTTTTTTTTGGAGATGTTTTTTTGTTGTTGGTTTGCGAAAATTTGTGGCAGCTAGATGTATTAAAGATTGAGAGGGATTTTGTGTTTTGATCTTGGCTTTAATCTTCTGAGCGTGTCGATGGCAGATGCAGATACTAAGTAACAGCATAACATAACGTCTGTAATCCCCGAAGAGTTAAGCAGAGGCGTATTTATTAGTAAACCCACATTTCGCATTACATAGGCCCTTGAGGGGGAGCCTATTGCCATCAACCTCAAATCCAGACTCAAAGGATGCTACTGAGAAATTCCTGATGGAAAAACCCTTTGCCCGACCTGGGAATCGAACCCAAGACCTCATGCACAGCAGTCGCGCTTGCGACCACTAGACCAACGAGGCAGTCATATTGAGTAAGCTAGATGGAAAAACTCATTAACACTTTTCTCGACCTGGGAATCGGACCTGGAACCGAAAAGGTGGCGAATGGTCTGTGGACAGACACCTCGTCAGACAGACGCGACAGACAAGGTCGATGGCATCTGCGAAATCTTTTTGTTAATGATAACACATACATCACGCTATAACTCACAGGAGCGGAGCAATAACCTAAGATGTTACATAACGAAGGTAGAAATAAACCACGATGAACACCGCGACAGGAATGAAGTCGCAGGAAAAAGTTAGTTATAGACATTCCGCAACTTTTCGTAAAAGCAAACAAACAATTCTTGCTCCATTTTTAAATTCTGAATTTTACAGCGAAAATAAGAAAACAGTTCCCAATTTACTGTGAAAATTCCATTTCGTTGAATAAAATGAAAAGTAAATAATTAATTAGAATCCTAGACTTACCTAACGAGGCGTCCCTTTTTTGCGGACTGTTTCTACACAAATAATACTTTCTGTTTATTTTAATTTTTACGCTAATTAACCGTAGTCTGTATCTGAAATTTTAACTTTCAACCCTTTCATTTGCAAGTGATTCTATCATGCTATTTCAAAACTATACCTAGAATGTTTAGGACAAAGAATAAACTAGCCTATTACTGTCCCACTGCAGGGAAAAGGCCTCTTTTCATACAGAGAAGGCACAAGTATATCACCACTGTTGCTCAAGATGGATTGTTTTTTTCTAACTCATATCCATTACTAGTATTTGCACGCGACTTCATCCGCATTTTCGGTTATAGCGGACGCAAACAAAGTCGCTTTACAGTAAGTAGCCTTTGTCCTTCTTTGGGGTTCAAAATTACCCCGTACTAAATGTCATAAAAATCGGTTCAGTGGGTTAGTCATGAAGGCGTAACAGACAGACACACAGTTTCTTTCGCATTTATAATATTAGTAAGGACAAATCCAAATTTCCTCATGATGTTTTCCTTCATTGGTTTCAGTGATATCTATAATAAACCTAGGAAATATAGGTATATAAATTGAAAAACCCACATTATTACTAGCCTGTTCAAGATTCAAGCTTTAAATATTTAATCAATACCAATTATATAAGGCTAAAGAGATTGTTTCTTTAAACGCCCTTATCTCCGGAACTACCGGGAAGCTACGTAATCCATGAGGCAAAATTAAAAAAATAATATATATGGGTCCGTTTGAAAAGTTACGCTGAATGAATCGCGGCAAAAGCTACTAACACTAAAATTGAAAGTAAAGAAATTTTTAAATTGGCCTAAAAGAGAAAACTCTTAATTTTGTATAGCCCACCGGTGACGGAAACATGGTCCAAGCCAGCAACGGTCAGGGCTCCAAAGATAGAAACCTCCTAACAATGCAGGCTGTGTCTAGAAGTACTCCTTTCTGAATCAAGCCCTTGATCCAGAATCCTTAGATGTTGATGGCTGTTAGCTATTAAGCTATTGGTTGTTTCGACTATCGGCATAATAATCGCTAAGTCTACATTCTACATGTCGACAACCCAACCGAAAATTATAATTCTTTGCTATTAAGGCATCTACAATTATTCACACATTCATAACATACAAACACACATACATACATTCTTGCCATCGTATTAAAAAGCAAGTCAAAAAACAGCAAATATTTACGTAGCTAAGCAAAAAAAAAAAAACAAATCAAAATTTCTTGTTATCGACACAATGTAAAGTAAATTGACTTTGAACAACGCTTTATCGGAAATCGGTAATTTCTATGGAATGAGTGAATAATCTCGATCCTGTGCTGATTTAAAAACTGACGCATTTTGCACGTAGAATGATCCTTTTGAGTCGTAAAGCTTAAACAGTTGGTAAATAAATACGTAACATAAAAGTTTGATAGGCTGGTTTAAGATTTGTGGGAAGAGCGATTTGAAAATGCACTAATCTGAATGTAGCTGGTCAAAATGTTTTGAAAATGCAAAAATAACAAAGTCACATTTTAACTAGCGAAATTGCATCAATGTTTTTCAGATCTTTCCGCTTCGATTTATTCTTAGCATACATCAATACTATAAAATATTAGTAAGGTGTGGTCAATAATCAAGATAATAAAAAACTATCCTATCTTTTAAGTTGATCCAAATGACACAAAGAAAGCTAAATTTCATAAAAAATGGATTTTATTCCGGGAAAACAAACATCGTAATGTATTTAAATGGGCATAATAATATTAATGGGTATGTAAAGAAAGAAAGAAAAAACGTTTATTGACATAGACAATGTGCACACAATAATAATAATAAAAACAAAAAAATAAATTAAACATTACTATGTGCTCCACAGCTGCGCGAAACAGGCCCAGTTAGCAATCAAAGTAGTAATACTGACACCATCAATACACATTTTAGGCGATTAACACACAGCACCGCGCACCGCCGCGACTGGCGGTGCAATCCGTTTTACCGCCACTGCCCTCCACGGCGATGCGCGGTGCCGTGTGTTAATCGCCTTAGATTAGTAATTTCTAACCCGCTAACCACTTGTTACTTGTACCAAACCAAAATTATACATTGTCGAATCTTCATTACGTGGAGTTGTTTACTAAGGGACGAACAAACACAGCATGCAATTTGACTGCCCGCACACTTTCGTGTTTTTCTACTTGACGAGCATTAGCCAAGGTAAAGTGATGTGAGTGAAAATAATATTAAAGCATGGGTAGTTTGGTTAGCCGATGACAGAAACCGGCTGATTGCGTGTCGGGCCACGCACAGTGTAGGATTCCGTAGTAGCCCGTAGTAGCAAGCAACTATTTCATATTACTCATTTTAAAGGATTCTAGAATTTTGATTCAGTTCAGTCAAGAGAGATCACACTGAATAGTAATATAAATTTAATATTTAAATAGAAATTAAGGAATTTAAAAATACATAAATATAGTAGCCAACCGGTAACAGTAACAGGATCCAAGCGGGCGGCAAGGGCTCCAATGAAACTTCAAAGTCAAATCATGTATTTCAATTAGTCCATTATAAGGCACTTTTGAACTATCCATCCCCTTCCAAAAGGTAGTTTTGTATGGAGATGAAACTCCATAATATGTACTCTTTTAAAATCAATGTTTTACAATATTTGCATACAGAATCATATATGATTACACGTGAATACCATATATAAAAAACTACAATATCATAACACGCAGAAGGAATTTATATTACAAATTAGGAAAGAAATACTGCGTCATTATTATAATTTTTTAACTTCAGAACCACCACATAACATACTAATAACTTAATCAACATAAATTCACCAACAATACCTACAATTTCTGCCCATCCCCAAAACTATCAGCGCAACAACCATCCCCAGTTAACGAGAAAAAGCGTAATAACGTACAAATACAACAAACAAACAAACTGACCTATTTCTTATACTCATTCGCGATATTACAGAAACTGGATAGCAAACACATAAATCTATGTTATGCTGTTACTTTTAGTTCAGGAGATAGAAGCTTACTAGATTCAATATTATATTTTTTCTATTCTCTTGTAAATGACGTTCAAAAGTGCCTTTTAATGGTCTAATTGAAATAAATGATTTGACTTTATTTAGTTGCAGAAATAAGAATTCTTGTTTAAAGTGGGTTTAGTTTTGTCCAAACGAACTAACTCAAGTTTTTTTTTTTTCTCATTTTTAGAATTAGTTGTAGTACTCAAAGTAATTTATTTCATCCCACTTTGACTGCCTCGTTGGTCTAGTGGTCGCAAGCGCGACTGCTGTGCATGAGGTCTCGGGTTCAATTCCCAGGTCGGGCAAAGTGTTATTAGGTTTTTCCATCAGGAATTCTCAGTAGCAGCCTCGGAGTCTGGATTTGTGCCCGGTTGATGGCAATAGGCTCGCCTCCTGTTACATGGGACTAAAAACATAATTGGCGCAATGTGGGTGTACTAATGGGTACACCTCTGCCTAACCCTTCGGGGATTACAGGCGTGATGTTATGTATGTAGTTTATTTGTGTCAGTGTCGAAATCTATTTTACGGGAACCGATTTTTTTTATGAGATAAAAAGTATTCCAGACTTTCTATCTCTGTGCCAAACTTCATCAAGATTCGTTCAGCCATTCTGCCGTGATGGAGTACCTAACAACCATCCTAACTTTATACTTTAACATTTATATTGTAGTAGTAAGATAAATCAATATGGGCACTATTGAATTTTCAAGGAGTAGGTTAGGTTGTAAGTGTCTGTTTGTATTGTCAAATAATAATATTTTTTACGAAATTATTATGATTGTAAACAAGTTACAAAATATTTGTTTAAAATTTTGCTTGTCTGTCTGTTTATTTCGGCTAATCTTGAAAACGGCTGGACTTTCACTGGCCTACAGCTAATGTAATAAAGAGTAACTAAGGCTACTTTTACTAATAAATTAAAAGAAGTATAAGAATAATTAAAAGATTTAAGATTTCCAAAAAAAATATCCCCGCGACAATCGACACTCAAACGAAGTCGCGGTCGTAAGCTAGTTCCCAATATAACTGGTTCAATCAACCGACTAAATCCTCAATATTACGGCACTTAACTGTCAAAACTTCACAAACGTTAAACTATCACTAATACAATCTTAGATGCAGTAACTTATAGCGTGGCTGTCTCCCGGACTATCCGTGTTTGGACGGCGAAGCTGCAAATCGACCGGATGACTGACTAATTATGTTGGATGTTTTGCATGCTAAGATAAACAGTTGCTAATATTGAGTGATCTGTTTAGTAGTGTTTATGTAAAGGTATACACATAAAGTCGAGTGTTGCAATTTGTTGAAACTTTGGTGGTTCGAATTCTATATAATTATCTAGGTACACTAATCTATACTCGGAAAATGGCAAGATGAGGCAAAGGCCTCATCCCTAGATGCTTCCCTAGATGCTGTTCCTGATGTTTCTGTTTCCTTCCCTAGATGCTTTCATCTTGGAAAGGAATAGGGAGAGACATGTACCAAGGAGTGTGAGGGTGTACAAGCCAGCAAAAAAAATAATCTACATATACATACTCATATTCAAGGTTTGCTTGTATATGTTGTTTGAATGCGCTGATCTCCGGAACTACTAGTCTGATTCTTTAAATTCTTTCTCTAATAGAAAGTTACGTTATCCCTAAGTGATAAAACATACATACGTATTCGCTGAAATCCATGGTAATTTTTTTATTATTGGAAAGTCGAAATCAAATCATTTATTTCAATTATAACTAAAAGGCAATAAGTATAGAACGTCACATACAATAAAAAATCAGTTGCCCCTTCCAAATTATAGTTTTATATTGAGAAGAATAGGCCGGAAACTCCAATAACACTTTGCCCGACCTGGGAATCGAACCCAAGACCTCATACTCAACAGTCGCGCTTTACAACCACTAGGCCAACGAGACAGTTCATCCTCAGTAATACAAAAGCATCTTCCATCACAGCTTATCCATAAAAACAAGTGCCAACACACATAATTCGACTCGCACAGAGCCGTGACGTGATTGAAGACTATTTTCCCAGAGAAGTCCGACAAACTTTGTTTCTAGTTAACTCTCAAAGTGGGATTTGTCGCAGATAGAGCCTCCAAACGACACGATAAGGACTGTCTTATCTGCCTCTGATTTAATATTATTCTATGTCTACCCGAGGGTAGGATTGACGCTGGTTTATCAGATAATACATTCGGTTTTTTTTTGCTTGACTTTTGTGAAGTAGTGTCGTGATAGGCCAGCGGTTAAGACGCTTCTCATACATGAAATCCGAGCAAGTACCAATGTGTTTTTTTCAATTCATATGTTTTTCTGACACTTTCTTTATCATGTGGGCAGTAAGGTCTTAATGACCCTATACACCCTAGTATCAGAGTTTCTAAACCGCTTCAAGGGCCTCTGACATGGTTTGAGTGGAACAGTAAATCCAGGTTTCCTCACGATGTTTTCCTTCACCTGTATCAGTGACACACAGTATACTTCGCCTGACCTTACCTGTATCGTTCTGTAAAGTTTCGTTATGGCCCAGTGGTTACGAGCCCGCCTCTCACGCATGAGGTTGTAGGTGATCAATGCTCGTGTATTCTCAGAACGAGAATAGACCTTTGCCCTACAGTGCATCATCTGCCTAGCCTTTTCCCAACTATATTGGGGTCGGCCTCCAGTCTAACCGGATGCAGATGAATACCAGTATTTTACATGGAGCGACTGCCTATCTGACCTCCACAACCCAGTAACTGGGTAATATGATACCCCTAGGTAAGACTGGTTGTCAGACTTTCGGGCTTCTGACGACCCGTAACGACTGTCAAAGATCCACGTATGAGGCACGGAGGAGTCTCAGTTTTTAAAGTTGGTCACCCATCCACAGACCAACCCCGGCAAGTGTAGCTTAACCTGACGGATCGACCCGTGCGGCTGTTATTAATTAGCCACGAGCTCCACCTCTTTGCCCTACAGTGCATTATTATAATTTTGTAAAGTAAATAAAGCCTTATATTTCATTGTATTGTAGTTGGTTTTATTTTGTGTGTAAGTGGTATGTTGTTGACATGTTTAAAAGGTTTTATTGTTACTGTCGGCAAGAAAAGTTGGTTGAAAAACAAAATCAGCACAAAAGTTGGCCAAACCAAAACAAATTAGGCAATACTGCTTATGTACGAGTAATTTATCTGTTGTTTTTAGGGTTTCTTACCACAAAAGGAAAAACGGAACCGTTATAGGATCACATTGTGTTTTTTTTTTTTTTTTTTACTTTTGCTATGGTGTTTTGCTTAGCAGGGAATTAACATTTTAATATATTTTATTTGTTTAACAATGTTGTCAATTAAGGTATCACAACACCATCATTCGATAAACAAAATTTTCCTTTAGAATAAATTCTTCTTTATTTTAGAATAAATTAAATAAATAAAATACAAAACAAAATCAAAAAAAGAATCAGTACTTAAATGAATAAAAAATAAGTAAAAAACAAATAAATAAAGTTGATAGTTACATCAACTAAAGTTGCTCTATCTGCGGAGCGCCTAAAAGTGACGAGAAAAACAACTCTTCCCCACCAATTACCTCACTGACCTCAAAATAAAACAATTCCATTCGTAACCGTCATCGGACCAAAACTTTCTAGTACAAAAACCGAAAAAACAAATTCTAACACTAAATTGAAAAACGCACGAAACGTACAAACGGTCCTGTTTCGTTGACAGTCGGGGGAAAAAGTGCTTTGTGTGTTCGTCAGTCAGCAACATAAAGAGATGTTGATGAGGGTCCCTTTGAAGGCACCGCCGGTGAGGCTTTTATTGATTTAGACTGTACATGACCTGGTACGGTTTTGTCTTAATGCCTGACAAGTTCTGGTGAAGATTTATTTGAATTATTTATTTATTTTACTGCCTCGTTGGTCTAGTGGTCGCAAGCGCGACTGCTGTGCATGAAGTCTCGGGTTCGATTCCCAAATCGGGCAAAGTGTTATTGGGTTTTTCCATCCGGATTTTCTCAGTAGCAACCTCGGAGTCTGGATTTGTGCCCGGTTGATGGCAATAGGCTCGCCTCCTATTACATGGGACTAAAAACATAACGGGCAAAATGTGGAAGTACTAATGGGTACACCTCTGCCTAACCCTTCGGGGATTACAGGCGTGATGTTATGTTATGTATGATGATTTCGCCAGTTATGTTTAAGTCCCATATTATAGGGGGCGAGATTATTACCATTAACCGTTCACAAATACTGACTCCGAGGCTGCTACTGAGAAATTTCTGATCGACAAACCCAACACTTTGCCTGACCTAGAAATCGAAGCTAAGACCTCATGCTCAGTAGTCGCGCTTTGCAACCAATAGATCAACGAAGCAGTCCTTCTTCTTTATCGTATGGGCAATAAGGTCTTACAACCCCACACACCCTAGTGTCAGAGTTTCTAAACCGCCTCAAGGGCCTATAACATGGTTTGAGTGGGACAGTAATAGGCTGGACTAAGTCCAGGATTTTTTTCTACAACAAAATTAGTCTACGGTTACTTTTTGTAATATCAATCATCTGCCAACTAAGTTATCCTTTTCTTCCTTCCAAACCACACTAAGTTATGTTCTTTCAAACCACACAGAAAACTGACATTCAAAGTCGTGGACCTAAACTAGTTCATCACGATATTACATCAGACACGAAATAGGCTTACAATAACAATTCTCAAACTGATTGCGAAATAATTGCACTACAGTATTGCAAAGGCCGCTTGAAACATTATATTGCGAATACAATGATGAGATTGTCAGCAGCAGTGATTGAGTTTCCCGAAAGCCGACGGGATAATTCGAATAGTATTATATTGTATTATTCAAATAACCGAAAATTTTCGGTTTTACTGACTTTTATTACGCTTTCAATTTTACGTGGATGTAATTGTTTTTATTTATTATCGGTCTCGACGTAATTTTACGTAATTAATGGCGGCAACGGATGAAACCTGATCGTGGTTTATTTGCTGTTGAGTTGTTTAATATTAATAATTCATTTTAATTTTTTTTTTGTTTTCGTTAGTGATATTGTTGTAAACATGGTGAGGAAACCTGGTTTTGTAATTAATATAAGTCTGGAATCGCTAATCCGCCTTGAGCAAGCGTGGTGATTAATGCTCATGTCTTCTCTGTATGAGAAGAGGCCTTTGCCTGCTGGCAGTGGGGCAGTAATAGGCTTGTATTATTATTATTATTTTATTGTTTATTTCTTTGACTGCTTCGTTGGTCTAGTGGTCGCAAGCGCGACTGCTGTGCATGAGGTCTTGGAGTCTGGATTTGTGCCCAGTTGATGGCAATAGGCTCGTCCCCTATTACATGGGACTATAAACAAAACTGGCGAAATGTGGGTGTTCTCATGGGTACACCTCTGCTTAACCCTTCGGGGATTACAGGCGTGATGTTATGTGTGTGTGTATGTGTTTATTTCTTTTTTCTTTTTATTTTAGTCATAAATATATTTTTATTTAATTACATACTGGTTGTAACAAGACACTAGCCATGAACTACGCATACTGATCATTAAACTAAGTTGTTTAGCAAAAATTATTGCTGGGAAAAGACTTTTATTTTTGGTGTAGTAAATCGAAAAATTCTGAATTGTGCTTATGGCAACATTACAGGCGATATTTAAAGTTCAGTTGGAAGATTTAAAAATTGTTCTCGCAAAAAACGTAGCGTAGAAAATAAGTTGGGAATTTGACCATCAATATTTCATTAACCAGAAGTGCCCAGCGATGGTCTAGAAAAAAAAAAATGCTCACAATGATGGGAAAAATATGAAACTTTCGGCTTCGATGAGTCTTACAACCATTTTACTTTTTCTCTTTCAAAATTTTCTAAAGTAATCAGAATCGAGAATCACAAGACATCTAATATTTCATTGTCTAAAATACCTTATCTTTCACTATAAAATTTTGAACCTTCTCCTGATTTGAATAAAGGTGATTTCGTTAGCAAGTCTCTTATAATTAATAGAGGGTCAAAACTTTGCCCACTTTGCGACATTTTCGTTGAGAATTGACGATTGTACTTGTCTCAAAAATTTATGTGACCTATAAAAGGAAGTACTTGTTTGGAGTGAAGATTGAGTTGATGGCGATTTCGACATAATTATAGAATAACAAATGAAACAATTAATTGCGGAGTATGTGTAACTTTGAACGATAGCGTGAGGAATGAGGTTAAACGCGACCGTTGCGGATTAAAAGAGGATGTAGTGACAAAGATTCAAAATAATAATTATGCTTAGATGGTTTGGTCATGTTGACAGGATGAGTGAAAGACGACCCCTAGGAAGACCTACACTGACCTTATTGGTGAGGTTCTTCAAAAAGGTCAGGTGAGCAGTACTCATAACCGGCGTGCTTGTATGACGAGATGTATGAACGTAGATGAGGCGAAAGGAGTATGTAAGGATCGTAGCTTGAGGCGTTCTGTGGTTTCTGCCTACCCCCATGAGAAAAAGGCGTGACTTTATGTATGCATAGTTCATTAGTAGGTACTAAAGTAAATATGAACATGATGAATGTCTTTTAGACCATTATGGGTACATAAGTAGGTACTGTTTGTCTCGCCATAGACTTCATCCATCACTTTAGAACAAGCGAGATCGAGGTCAAGAATAAACTCATCCAATAAATATAAAAAAAGGCTCACAAACATTATGTACAATTATAAGATTTTTTTACAGTTTCTCTGATGACAACTGCATAGAACTAGAAGATTGAGTACAAACGGATCAATTAAGTAATGGCCTAGTGGATAACGCACCCGCCTCTCATACATGAGGTTGTGAGTCCGGCAAGTACCAATGTAACTTTTTAATTCATATGTATTTATATTCTAAATTTATCTTGGGCATCGGTGAATTAAAACATCGTGGAAATAATAAAAGTCTGAAATCAAAGTTTGGTTTCGATTTGGTTTTAGCAAGCGTGACGATCAATGCTTGTGTCTTCTCTATATAAGAAGAGGCCTTTGCCCTGCAGAAGAACAATTATTTACTCTTAGCCACTTTCTTAACAGATTTATTTTATTTCAGAACCACAATCGTGGATACAGTTTTATGTTCATCTACCATTTGTTGCGAAATCCTGTTGCTACCTCTTTGACGTTAATTGTTTCATTCATCTTCCTTTACTTAATCTTTTGGGTCTATATCTTTCGCGGGTTGAGCCCTGTTGTTGTATCTTTTTCATAACTTGGACCATTAAAATTTCTAAGTCGCCCGAGAACCCCAGAGTTTTGGCGGATTAAGATAATTAAAATACTTGATGGCAAAGTTACGCTGCCGCTACCGAGATTAACGGAAACATGTATTTTTTATCATCTGCCATTAAAATGTTAGTGGATAATATTTTGGGAACAGTAAACCTGATTTTTCTCTAAGAATATTGCACGTTTAATATTAGGTGGAGATGATAATGCGGGTGTAACCGAAAGAGGAATTATGAGGTTGCTTTTACTGGTCTATATAAAATAAAAATTATCAAGCAAATGTGTTTAGTCTTCTACATGATCCCCTTTCACTTTAAGTACATACTTTTATTTTATATGCTGTTCATCAATGAGGAGTTGGGGGTATCTTTGGGACTTTGGGATAGATAACAAATCAGTAATTATCTTTCATCTGCAGTACACCAATGCACAACGTTTTTGAGAAGTTCCATTGTGTATCTTCAAAGGTATACCTTTACATGACGATCTAATGTATATGTCACCGGAAAATAACAAGATTCGTAAGTTTATCAATTTACTAGGAAGTTTATAAACTTTCGTAAGATTCTAAACGGGAGATAAATTGTAATATTTTACGTCCACATTTTCGTAAATTAATCAATTTCCGACGTCATACGGTAAATTTATAAACTAACGAATATCTATTCGTAAGATTTTATATGGTTCGACCAATCACAGAAACTCTTTTAAATATACGATCTTTGAAATACGTAAAATAACACACTGCTCTCTGATTGGTCAATGTTCATAGTGGCAATGCTTTTGGGTGTCCGCAGCTTGTAGGTCACTCATTATGGGTACTGCTAGATAATCTTAACAAAATAAAGCTATTTTTCACAGTTGCAACACAGTTCAACATTCAAAACTAATAAAAACGCACGAGCAAACCGGTTTGTTTATGTCCCGTGGCCAGCAATGGCGGCCGCGAGGTAGGAGAAGTGACACGTGACAGCCAACCAATCAGATGGCGCGTAGCGTTTGGTTACTGCTTACTTATTATTTTACGAGTGAGTTCAGTAAGTTTATCAATTTACGAAAATGTGGACGTAAAATATTACAATTTATCTCCCGTTTAGAATCTTACGAAAGTTTATAAACTTCCTAGTAAATTGATAAACTTACGGATCTTGTTATTTTCCGGTGACATATACATTAGATCGTCACAATATTAATATGGGACTAGCTCTGAAGTGTGACTTACCAAAATGAAAGAATCATTAAAATCAATTCATATTGTCGGAAATATACGAAACAAAAAAAACAAGAAGTTGAATTGAGAACCTCTATTTGAAATCAGTTAAAAAAGTTTTAACAAGCCTTTCAAACCGTTCTATTTATATCCATAATGCAGTCATATGAAAGTAAGAAAAAAAATTCATGTCATTAAGACATATTAAGTAAGAGATAAACTACTGTAACATGACGCGCCCCTCCAAATTACTATTTCAATGTGTGTAATCACATCCGTATGAAAGACTTTGTATGTAGTTGTAAGTAATCGTCTTCAGTAGCAGGCCGGCAGATTTGTTTGTCAACTAACTATGAATAGCTGACCGCGCAAGACAACGCACCTGTCATTTTCATAGAGTATGTCAGTGCAGCGCCATACTAGCTAGTAGGTTAGGTTAGGTTAGGTTAGCTCGCTGTTTTGTTTTTGTTTTGGGCGCCGTCTCGTGAATCTTTTCAAACACTTTCAAACGTTTTGAATTGTGGAAGGGCGCGTCAAGTTAGTGTAGTTTATCTCCACTTAACCACCGCTATCATATCTACAGTTCCTTGCAATAGCTTTGCAGATACGTTCCCAGATACAAAGTTGAAATGTCTCAAGTACCTGTAATTACGCTGGCCCCCATACCCCTCAAACCGAAACGCAGCAACGATAAGACGATGACATCATTAATCGATATTTTACCTAATATCAAATCCTAAATCCGACTAGCTAGATGGCTTAACTAGGGAGCAAAAAAAGGTCTTTCTGGTCAATCGAACCACTAAGGTAAGTCCATTGAGTGTAAAATTGAATTTGTCTGAGTAGTTCAACACACATTGTAAGACGGTACGTACCCTTCTTTTGACTTAAAAAAAATAACTCCACAACTCAGCGGATTGGAAACAACTGAAACAAGAAACAAACGCAGACGAGGCGAAAGGGTCGGGTCCGACTAACTCGGACACAAAGTGACGTAATGAATACGTCCCGGCTAAGTGGAAGGTGACGAGACAAGGGTCATGAAGGTCGAGACCTTAACACGTATTGATAATAGTACAAGGCAAGGGTTTAAGTGAAAACGAGGACTGAGATGCTAAACTTGTGTTTGACATTGAGTGACCTTTGGACATAGCTTTGTTTTTGGCTCAGTACCTTCATCTCTGTCACTTCGATGCCTCTTATAAGGAAACAAGCTTCTGCCCGCGACTCTGTCCGTGTGTTTTTTTCAACAGCGTTAAATTACGTCTTTGGCTATTACTCTGCTCCCGTTGCTCGTAGTGTTATGTTATAAGGCCTATTATATACTATTCCTCATTAAAATCTGGTTATCATATCAAATATTTGTTTTCCAATAAAGTCAAAAAAAGTCAAAAAGTCAAATCATTTATTTCAATTAGGCCAATAAGGCACTTTTGAACGTCAAACACAAAAAACAAAATAGAATTGAATCTAGTTGCCCCTTCCAAAAGGTAGTTTTGTATGGAGAAGAATGGGCAAGAAACTCCATACGTACTCTTTTAAAATCAATGTTTACAATATTTGTTTACAGAATCATAAACGACATGGCACGTGAAAGCAATGTATGTACCCTATAAAAAAAAAACTAATTAATCATAATAATTAAAAGGCACAAATTAAGAATTTAAAAGTTAAAATATGTTCAAATATACATAGTTTTCACGTGTTTACAAATATTGGAACTACAGACGACCACTCATAACATCTCAACCAACATGAAATAGTGTGTGAGTCCGCGCAATCTATAACACACTTCAAAATCAATAATCAAAAATAAAACAAAATTAAGTATTAAGAAAAATGAAAAACAAAAAAAAACAAAAAAAACATTAATAACCAGTTTGATTTTGTCTAGAATGTATCATTGTCCCATGGAGCAGGACCAGCATGTTTCCAAGCATTCTTATCTTGATTGTAATCCTCTAATTTGTAATATGCTTGTTTGCAAAGTGTACTTTTAATGTGTGTCTTAAATTTCCTTTCATTTAATTTTAATATATCAGAAGGAATTTTATTGTAACATTTAACACAGTACCCCATAAAAGATGTATTTACTTTAGACAACCTAAAATATGGTTGAGCTATTTTATCTTTATTTCTAGTATTAATATTATGTCTATCACTTATTTTATTAAAAAGATTTAGATTTTTTCTCACATACATAATATTTTCATAAATAAATTGGCAAGGTACTGTCATAATATTAATCCTTTTAAATAATTCCCTTAGAGATTCGCGACGAGGTAGATTATAAATGGCTCTGACAGCTCTCTTCTGTAAAATAAAAATGGATTCAATGTCAGCAGCCCGACCCCACAGTAGAATGCCATACGACATAATGCTATGAAAGTAACTGAAGTAGACCAGTCGCGCAGTTTCTATATCTGTCAACTGTCTTATCTTTCTAACAGCATAAGCTGCTGAGCTTAACCGTCCCGCAATTGATGTTATGTGAGGTCCCCATTGTAATTTCTCGTCTAGCGTGATTCCTAGGAAAACCGTTTGATTAATAAATTCCAGTTTTTGTCCATTCAATATGATGTCACATTTGCTACTTCTAACGTTTGGTAAACTGAATCTAATACATTTGGTTTTTTTTTCATTTAATACCAAATTATTTACTGTAAACCAATATTGAACCTGAAGAATAGAGCTATTTACGTCGTCAAGATTTTGTGACCGCCTGTCTATTTTAAAGATCAATGAGGTGTCATCTGCAAATAACACCATCCTCGGTTGATTTTGTAGTAATTGAGGTAAATCATTTATGTAAACTAGAAATAGAAATGGACCCAATATCGAACCTTGAGGAACGCCCATTGTCATTTCAGACCCCAATGAGTTTACGCCGTTAACATGAACTTTAGCCTGTCTTCCTATCAGGTATGATTTTAATAAAGCAAGAGATGTTTTACTAATACCGTAGTGCTCGAGCTTCAGCAAAAGGGTATCATGGTTAACGCAATCGAACGCCTTTGAGAGGTCGCAAAAGATTCCAATGGCATCTTGTGCTTCCTCCCAGGCGTTAAATATGTTCTTTAGTAGGTTGACACCGGCGTCAGTTGTACAACGCCCTTTGGTGAAACCGTACTGATGTTCATCAAAGATGGAATTTTTATTAAAGTGACGTAACATTTGATTGAGCATTAACTTTTCAAATACCTTACTGAGAACTGGCAGAATCGATACAGGCCTATAATTGTTGGGTTCCTTACTATCACCCGCTTTGAATAATGGCACGACTTTACTATGTTTCATCAGATCGGGAAAGACTCCTTGGTCTATACTGGTGTTAAATATTAAGGCTAAGTAGGGCGCAATAGTTTCAATGATAGCTCTACTAACTTTTACAGACATTCCCCAAAGATCTTCTGTTGATTTAATTTTAAGATCTTTAAAAGTTTTTACGACAGCCTGGGGGTTTGTATGTTGAAATCTAAATTCCAAAGGGCAAGCCTTAACATTTTTTTTAAGTAAGGCAGCAGAAAGCGCGGGGGAGGAATTTAAAGCCTCAGTAGTTTGAAGGGGAATATTAGCAAAAAAATTTTCAAATTCCTGGGCTACTTCCAAATCTGAATTAATAGGGCCACGTGCAGTCTCTAAATTAAATTCAGTAATACGCTGTTTTTTCCTACCTGTTTCATTGTTTATTATTTGCCAAGTAGTTTTTATTTTATCATCTGCTGATTTTATTTTATTACTAACGTAAAGAGCTTTTGCTGTTTTGCACACATTTTTAAAAACTTTTGAATAGTTGGAAACATACTTATGAAAACTTGTATTAATTGTATGTTGCTTCAGTCCATAAAGTTCAAAAAGTTTTTCTCTGCTTTTACGTATACCTGGAGTCGCCCAATCGCTAAATAAGAATTTTGTGTAAATACTTTTTGTTTTTACCGGAAAAGTGTCATTAAATTGCGTGCTTAAAAGTGAAAAAAATTCGGTATAAAACTCGTTTGGGTCACCTATGTTATTAAAACTATGAATACATAATTTACTAGATAAAGAATTATTAAATTGCTCTAAGCTTCTACAAGTAATTGGCCTAAACTTTATTTGGGTTTTTTGTGGTGGTACATAGGCGCAGAACGTAATTGTTTGTCCACTATGATCTAATGGCAGCCTATTTACAATGTCCTTATGAAGGTATTCGCAATTACAAAATATATTGTCAATACAAGTGGCAGAAGAAGCTGTCACTCGGGTAGGCTCACTAAAAATATTTGACAAATCAAATGACTTGAAAAGACTTAATAATCTGATAGTACTAGAGTTATTTTCTAACAAATTAATATTAAAGTCACCACATATGATAATTGATTTACTACCAATACTAACTTTTCGTAACACATCTTCCATTACCGAATCAAACACAGATAGATTCTGGTAATTTGGAGGTCTGTACACACAAACAATAACATGCTTATCAAGCTCAACACAGGACAGTTCGATAGTGTGTTCAACTGATAGTCTTACAATGTCTTTACGTTCTTTAGACTTAATCGAATTTTTAATAAGTATTAACGAGCCGCCATGTAACATCTGTTTCCGGCTGAAATGACTAACTACACAATAATTTTCATAATTAATAGACATCACTTGGTTATCTTTTAGCCAATGTTCGGTAAAACAAACAATATCAAACTTGGTTTTTTCTAAGAACATTTCTATTTCCAGTAATTTTGAAGAGCAACCTTGAATATTTTGATTGAATAATTTTAAAGTATGTTGCTTTCCCTTATAAGCTAACTTGCCAGAAGATACCTTTTTATTATTCAGTAATAATAGGTGATTATCTAACGGGGTAACTTCTGTTGTCTCACAACTTAGTTTAAAGAATAATCCATCACTGTGTTGTTAGCAGAACTAGACAATACAGTTTCGTCACTTAACCTACAATCAGTTATATTAGCTATAACCATATTAATATTATATGCTATCAACATAGCAATTAAATGTCGAGATTCTCCAGACAGAGATAAACTTCTCTGAGTTAATCTAAAATCACTAATAAATTTATTAGTGTCAAAAAACAATAATTTGTCACTATGACAACTTGTCAACATACAAATAGTCCTATTTAACTTAAATATATGATTGTTTTCATAATCTGATAAAGTATCAGAGTAAGGAAAAGCACACAACATTACCTTCCCTATGTTAAGCTTTAACAAGGTGTCCACACCATCCAGTATGTCCTTTTTGGTAATACCAGTACTATTACCTAGTAAAAGAACCATTGTGAAGTAATTATTTAAATCTGAGTCTATAATTCTTTTAATAATTTGTTTGAAATCTATTTTGTGGTAACTATGGTTGGTAAAACTATGGCTAAGGTAATTGTGTAGAATTTTGCCAAAGCCTGACCCTAGCTCATCACAGAACAAAATAGTTTTATTAATTTCCTGTACACTTACACAGGTCTTAGCTGGAAGAGACACTACCGGTGGAGATATGTTAATCTGAGACTGAAGAGGCGAAGGTGGCTGGTTAGCACAGCTGCATGAAGGATTATTAGTCAGAGACTCGTACCTTTCAGCATTGTACTTTACCAAGTCCAGTAGTTCACCGGCCTCAAACAAGCGTTCACTTAGTTGTTGTTGAGACAACTGATATTTCTCGAAAATGTCTTTCAGCAAGTACTCCTTATATAGTAAATCATTTCGGAGCTGCTGAGTCTCAGTGTCATACTTCTCTCTACAGTCATCTAACTCAACTGTACAGGTATTCAACTCTTGTGTTAACATCATACGTTCCTTTCGAAGGGAACAGTTTAATTTAAGAAGATGTTGTTTTTGTATTCTTTTCTGTGACCGTTTAAGTAGTTTCTTAATTTTTATGTACCTTTTTAATTTATTATGACTCATTATAACAGGACATAATGGTATGGTATCATCACCAGTCAAATCTATAGTTACACCTGACTCACACACTGTATTCAACCTACTGCCTACTAACTCATTAAATAGGTTGTTGGTGGAAACAACCTGTCCGCTGAACTTAACTGTCTCTGAGTGAGACAAGGCCTTATGGGCATTTAATAATTCCTGTTCCAGTTCTGAAATCCTATTCAATGCAAGTTCGTGGGTGTCACTGCACTCTTGAAAAGTTGACACTTTGTACTGAAGTTGAGTATGTTGGTCGGCTAAGTCCATGTGCTGTATATGTAGTTCAGCCAGCTCATTTTTCAGGAAGGTGTTTTTGTCAACAATATTCTTGACTTCCACCTCACTGTCGTCCCTTTCCTGGAGCAGCTGATTACATAAGGCCTTAGAAGCTTCGAGCTCTTTTAAGGTGGATCTAAGTTTTGCTTCCATCTCCTTAAGAGCAGCACTGCGGGTCATCATTTTCTTAGTGTTGGTCACCTGGAATATAGTATTTGTGCAGCTAAATAAAAATGCAAGGATGGATGTATTGACAATACCTATTAGAAGTAGGAGGTAGTAGGAAAAAAAAATAAAATAAAAAGAAAAACAAAAGGCATAAAAAGTTCAAAAAATAAGTTAAGAGTTGTTAACTGATAGATATTACAATTAGATTTAGTTAATTAGAATGAAATGGAAATGTTAAACGTAAGTAAACAAAACGAAAATAGTTATTCGACTTCTAACTCAATGACATACAAGTCTATGGCAAAATATCAAATTACAAGTTTTATCTGAATTTAAATTTATATAATACATAGGCAAAAAGAAAATATAATGCGCCTATTTTGTGTAGTAAGTATGTAGTGTTTTATTTGTATGGGCGAGTGTTTTCGTCATCGATTTTGCTTCCACTACTTGTCAAGCAAAAGGAGACATAAACCGTGCCAGTGTGTGATGGACGTGGCTCAGTGACCTGAGCAGTATTTGTGATGTTTAGTAGTATGTAAATACAACTTAGATAAAACAAAATACTCCCCGGGTTTCGATGATATTTAAAATCCTTCACCGTTGGGACGATGACTTGACAGCCGGTTTTTGGTTTAGGTTATTGTCGCAGTTCTCGCGACAAAAACACTGCACAAACACTGTACGTAATATTAATCACTTAGTTATTATAACATTACACTAATTTAACGTAATTAGAAGACTTTTAAACAATTAATTAAAAAAAATTAAATCTAAGAGATCGTTTTTGACGACCGGCTCACACAGTGTTGCCAGCAAAAAAAAAAAAAAAAACAATTCGACTGGTAGTACCAGAGATTTAAACAAACAAAGTAAAAACTCTTTAGCCTTTAGTAAAGACAACGACTTGTATATACATGGTAGTTACTTACTCTTTTGAAGTTTCAAAAATAAATCAGTTATGTATAGCATTGTCTCTTTTTAAGATTCAATGTTTCATTTATTATTTATACCTAAGTTCTGTAAATTACTTTTCTCAACTGAATTGTGTTTGAAAATTAAATTAACAGTAGTTAACCACTAAACTGCTCAAATACAATTATATTATTGTTTAGTTCGTTCTGAAGCCAATGTGCAGAGAAAGTAGCAAAATAGACTTTTTAAATTAAGCATTCGATTCGGCATTTTCGGTTTGCCGAACCGAATGTTTCGATCCGCAACCGAACTATTACCCGAACCGAATGTATTGCGGCTTACCGTGATACTTTGTCCGCTCATCAGCTCTAAACCACTGAAGCAATTATATGATATACAGATAGTTTGGGATTTAGCGAAAGACATAGGTTACTTTTTAATTCGCGACTTCATCTACGTCCGTGGCAATTGACACTCACGAGGACGAAAACGCGTGCAA
This sequence comes from Hoplodrina ambigua, assembly GCA_949774945.1. Taxonomy (NCBI): domain Eukaryota; kingdom Metazoa; phylum Arthropoda; class Insecta; order Lepidoptera; family Noctuidae; genus Hoplodrina; species Hoplodrina ambigua. The sequence goes on from OX458968.1 coordinate 15,181,816, forward strand.
AAGCTAGTAAGCAAAAAACTGAATTCTTAAAGAAAAGGTTAGTTAATGTTTGTTGCTTTACTTAATTCTATAATTATTTTGCTATATTTACTAGTAAAAAGTTATGCTCCTAATATTACTTAAATGACTTGGTTAACAAATCGTAAATAAATAACACTAGCATTCTCGCCGCGCCTTCGTTCATCTAATTTTTTTAACGGATTCCTACATTCATATATAAACTCACGCATTTTCCCCATGGGGGTAGGCAGAGCCCACAGAACGCCACCTGCTACGATCCTTACATACTCCTTTTGCCTCATCTACGTTCATACATCTCGTCATACAAGCACGCAGGTTACGACTACTGCGCACCTGACCTTTCTGAAGGACCTCACCAATAAGGTCAGTATAGGGCTTCCTAGGGCGACCCTTCCCTCCGTTTCCACTTACGGATTCCAATTTTTTTTATAATAAAACATAGCACTCTGTGATAACGTAGCTTCCAATTTGCGAAAGAATTTCATAATCGGTTCAGTAGATCCAGAGATTGCCTCCTACAAACTCACAAACTTTACCTCTTTATAATATTAGTATAGATAAACAAAAATCTAGAACGTCCATTCAGCAAGCAACTTTCCACAAACACTTCAGTGGTTAAATCGAATTTGTCAAAGTTTCTCATCGTGAAACGTTATCAATCAAAAACACTGAAACTGACTTTCAAAGAGACAATTTTCCGTACCTACGTTTCATAGGAAATTATTAATAATTTCTTCGAGTTGTGGCGGTAAATATTTATAAGGAAAATTGAAAGTTGGAAACAGAATTATGTAGCGAATGATTAGATGCTTCTATATCCCTGTTTTTTAAGTATTTTAATGCGGCTTGCTGTAGGAGTTAATTTGCAGAAATCGCCACGTAAGGAAAAGCGTTATACTTCCTCCAGGCGACCTTCTGTCTCTTTTTCTCTGTGTCTTTGTATGGGTGCGTGCGTTTATTGGAATTCGAGCAGCAAGTTTTGTGCGCGGCCAGCTGTATAACCTCAATTCTGAACATGTCATGTCAATTTTATTTGAACTATTACTATACTATACGGGATTCATATTGTGTTACTATTGCTATCTTATGAATTCATAAGTCTCACATAGTAAATGGAATATTACCTTTCCCCATCATCATTATATTTTTAGCACATAAGCACTTAAAATACAGCACTACTCAAACCACGGCAAGTCTTAGCTTCAACTTCAAACTTATACAGATAAGAACAGTTCTGTCTGCCCCACTTAGTACTGTAAATAGGCCGAGATAAATGTCAGGGAACTTGCTTTGAATACTTAAGATTTGAGCTAGATATTCTTGATTTAAATTCAGGTAGCTTGGCTTTTTGATTTGAGCTTTGTGTCTAAGTTTTACAGGCTTTTGACCAAACTAAATAGGAGAACTAAATCCTAGTTCACTCATTCGGTTTCAGTTAAACGTTATTTGTTGTGATCTGAATTATTTTTATCAAATAATTTATACAAATATTATAAAGCTAAAGAGATTTTTTGTTTGTTTGATTAAACGCGCTTATCTTTAAAAACTACTAGTCGGATTCGATATTTCTTTTTAAATGATAGCCAGATTCTTGAGGAACAGTACAGGTTATATATTATCACGCTACAACCCACGGGGGGTACGCCCGAATCCGATTCCCAATTCAGGCAAAAAGTGTTATTGGGTTTTTCTATTGGGATTTTTTTATTAACGATCCGTGGCGTGACTCACAAAGCGAATAAAGGCGTTGATCCTGCGTCTATTCTGCCGCCCATACTGTTCCATGGGACTATGATATTGAGGGAAGAGGGCGTGCACTTGTGTTTGGGCACATCTACTACGTACTTGGCTAGTCTCCGATTGAGAATGAACGGTCTGGAGGGGGGGGGGGGGGGGTCTACGGGTGTTAATTACATACAACACCTTGTAACACACAGGTTTTTCACATGGCAACTTGAAACGCAGACTTATGAGTTAATTACAGTTCCAACAAAAACAAATCAGTTTTCTTCAGTACCTATATACTTTTAATTAGATACCACGATGTACTTAATAAGGTCTTCTTTAAATAAACATTGCTTGAAGTACCCAACGTTCAAGTTTTATAGCTCTTTGCATAACAACACAGAATAAATTAATTATTACCTGTTCGCTTGCATAATTTCATGGCTTGAAGTTTATTTAGGACTTAAGGGACGTTTTTACTGTGTAAGGCACGCAGCTCAACATTTAACATTTTGTAATTTGGTTTTGCTATACTTTGTAAGAGGTATACTTTGATGATGTACGACGTTCGTGTTACGTCGTCTCCAACTGTGTATGTTATAATGCTTCTGTGAGGTTAGCTTTGGAAAATTATCAGAAAATATGACATAGTAGATTTTAATGATTCACAAATATAATATTTTGTGAATTATTTAATAAATTTATTTTAAAAAAATATATACATCCTCATTAATTAACTTAAACATAAAATGTAAGATTAATTATAAAATATGTACAATTTTGAAAAAAGACAGAAAGGAGGAACATAGTAGATTAAATACCTGTTGAAAGTTATTTAAAGAAAAAGAAAATTGTAATAAAATGTATACGTGTTTAGAATTGAGGTTACAGCTGGCCGCGCACAATGCTTGCTGCTCGAATCTCGATACTCGCACTTATACACACTCATGCGTATACAATAGAAAGAAAGAAGGGAAAAGGTCGTCTGGAAGGGGCACAACGCTTTTTCCTTACGTGACGAGTTATATCAGTTAACTAATGGGTACAATGATGTAGAGAAAATAAACTCTACGTTACGTAAAACACTGAAAAGAAGTATCGGTTATTATTTGATGTCTATCTAGAAGTAACAATATTAATCTCCTGTTTTTTTGCTAACTGTACCTTCATAATTATAACATAACATCACGCCTGTAATCCCCGAAGGGTTCGGCAGAGGTGTACCCATTAGTACACCCACATTTCGCCAGTTATGTTTTTTTTTTCATAATTATAAGAAAATACATTTTTAATATTTTGACAGTTTTATCCTAGTCTTAGACTAACTCATTTACATTATTTTATCCCTTACCATTGGTTTAGGGATGTCCCACACGCAATATCATTATAGGACAGAAATCTCAAAAGTTATGTCGAAAATCATTTCGAATGAGTAAAACTTTGCCAATATCCGCGTCTTGGGTGATGTAGGTGGCGAACTTGCACATAAAATGTTTCTATTCGCTAATAAACAAGCTTGGTTCAGTTCATTTGTCAGCGGTGCCATGGCATCAGTTTTGGGATGGTGTAAGTTAAAAGATTATGCGATTTTAATATAATAATAATAATAACTGCCTCGTTGGTCTAGTGGTCGCAAGCGCGACTGCTGTGCATGAGGTCTTGGGTTCGATTCCCAGGTCAAGCAGTGTTATTGGGTTTTTCCATCAGGAATTTCTCAGTAGCAGCCTCGGAGTCTGGATTTGTGCCCGGTTGATGGCAATAGGCTCGCCCCCTATTACATGGGACTAAAAACATAACTGGCGAAATGTGGGTGTACTAATGGGTACACCTCTGCCTAACCCTTCGGGGATTTCAGGCGTGATGTTATGTTATGTAATAATAATAAAACCGCTCTGAGGAATAAATGAGGAAATCCTCAGAAGAACTATGGTAACCGGCATAGCGCTCATAATTGCAAAACTTAAGTAGCAGTGGCAGAGGTACATAGCTCGTAGGGAAGACGGCCCTTGGGGTCGTAAAACTCTAGAGTGGCGACCACGTACTGTAAGGCGCAGTGTGGGAGGGCACTCCACGAGTTGGACCCTGGACCTGGACCTGTTGAAGGTCGCGGGAATTCGCTGGATACGGGCAGCGCAGGAGTCATTGTAGCTATCTTTAGGGGAAGTCTATGTTCAGCAGTGGACGTCATTTGGCTGATATGATGAATTGAAATTTTGTAAGCATTCAAGTAGTATTCGGACACTTTAATCCTACTATTTGAGCGCCTAGGTGAAGTTAGTAAAGCGGATAACAGTTACAATTGTCATTAACATAGTCTGAAAGCTATTAACAGCCGATCTTATCACTGCAGTAATCTTGTAACTTGTACCATGAAATAAACACAACGGTGCGGTCTCGGTCGCGTATGTGCAAATTACACTCGAAAATTTATTAGAACATTTCGTTTCAAAATTATTGTAGCTGTTTTTGGTTTCGACGAGATAATGTATGTCAGAAATCAGATGCTGATTCCACAGAATTGTATTTACTTAGTTCACACGTTGTAGCAATGTTTTATTCATCATAGTTTTTTGTATTTAATTACATAACATCACGTCTGTAATCCCCGAAGGGTTAGGCAGAGGTGTACCCATTAGTACACCCACATTTCGCCAGTTATGTTTTTAGTCCCATGTAATAGGGGGCGGGCCTATTGCCATCAACCGGGCACAAATCCAGACTCCGAGGCTGCTACTGAGAAATTCCTGATGGAAAAACCAGGCAAGTCAATAATAAATATGTAATTACATACATACATAAACTCACGCTTTGTCCCGTGGGGGTAGGCAGAAACAACAGAACGCCACCTGCTACGATCCTTACATACTCTTTTCGCCTCATCTACGAACATACATCTCGTCATACAAGCACGCCGCGCGCCGGTTAGAAGTACAGCGCACCTGACCTTTCTGAAGAACCTCACCAGTAAGGTCAGTGTAGGTCTTCCTAGGGCGTCCCCTAGTTATGCTGTCACTATGTAATTTTGTTCTGTAATTGACGAATAGGGAACTAATTGGTAACATTTACGATCACCAAATAGCGAATAGTGACGCTTTTAAAACGTTAATTTGTAATTAAAATTTGATTGATTAGTAATACGTTATACGCAAATTGAATTAGAGCTGTTGATTGTTGATCTACGCAAATCATTATTACTCTTGTATACAAAGAGGCTTATATGCTGATCACAGATTTGGATTGTGTAATTCAAATGCGTGATTGATGTTTTGAAAATTATAGAAGCAAATAGTGTTGTAATGTTGTCTTTGTACATTTGTAATTAAAATACTATCTGCGAATGCTAATACGAATACTGATACTGTTATCATTCAAATGTTTAGATGGGATTGTAACGTATTACATGTTTTGTACAGAGAAGACACAAACATTGATCACCACGCTTGCTTAAGCTGGCTTGGCGATTTCAGACTTACACTAATTGTAATTCAAAGATTCCTCATGTTTTTTCTATCACAAAAATCAGGGATGTTCAAAATAAACTACGTATTATGAAATAGAAAAAGTCACATAGTTACTTGCTCGTGCCTGGATACGAATCTTATAATATAGTAACTTTAAAATAATTCACAAAAACCACTTAAAAAACTAAATTCTATAAGCAAACAGAATCCTGCAAAATTATAATTCCAGCCAGCTTTTATAATGTTTTTTGCTGAATCTAAAGTTCAGAAGTGACTCTACAGGCTTAATCTAGAATTAATTACTAAGCGTTTGTGTTTAGTGCAAACGCAATTAAAGAGGCCACATGCTCCGCATAATTGCGGAAGTAGGGATGTGGTTATGGGTTAGGAGCTTAACCGATATTAATTTTTAATCGATAGTCGGTTGCGAGTTTAATAAAGGCATTAGCTAAATTATTTAGGTAACTGTATAAATTATATTATTATTATTCAATTTATTTATTTAATATGTACATATATAACAAAATTTTTAAATATTATTATAAAAACATTTAAAAATATAAAAAATAGTATCCCAACGGCGTCGGGAACAGGGTCCAAGCCACCGGTGGTCAGGGCTCCTGAGAAAGGAATCTCCTAACAATACGCGCCGAGTCCAGAAGTACAGATTTCCAAAAATAGCCTTTGATCCAACCGCCCAACGAGAGCCTCCTAAGTTGTTATTATTATTCCATTTATTTATTTTGTATACATATATAATTACTATTATTATTATTATTTAACTTAAATTACCACATGACGGCGAAAACCACATACTCAATAGTCAATATCTTTATTACTTCTCCATAAGTATACTTAGGTGGTAAATTTAATAATTGAGATCATTATGGACCCTGTAGGGCACAGCAAAAGGGTAGGGGGGTAGAAAGAGGAAGCCCCGTTTAAAGAGATCACACATCACATGACAGTGATTTGCGAGCATTTTGTGCTATCATATTAAACAGTTTTTTTTATACGTAAAATAAAAATAATTCCAAAGCGTTATTTTATAATGAGATTTGGTCTTATTAAAAAAACATGGCTTGTTTGCTATTATAAGGAAGTTAATAAAAAAGCAATCAAATATTTTTCAATTAATAATTAATAATAAACTTTTATTATTCTATGCGGATATTAATACAACGCGGATAAACCTACTGCGGCACATCACTAGTCGGAAGCGAATATCCGCTTGCTCCTGTTTGCTTGCCGAGTGTTTTATTTTTTAATTCAGTGCACCTTAAATATGTTATTATGTGGTTTATTATCTCGGCTTTTAATTTATTTATATTAATTGCTTTTGTATTTACAGAGAAAAGTAATTTCAAGCTTGGAATTTGGTTAAAATTATTCTGCGACGTTCTCTGTTTATGTTATGTGTTTAGTCTATATTTTTCATATAAATCAACGTAATCATAACATAACTCACGCTAGTATTTTTAAGACATATAGGCAGTTATATGTACAGTTGGTACGCCTACATACCTTCCTATGTCATAGACAGTCGACTGCCACGAATCGAATAATAAATCCGACTCCGAGTTGTTACTGAGAAATTCTTTTCATTTTTTATAGATTGTGAATTCCTGACTCTAGTCTAGGTCAGAGGTGATAGACCCAAAGTCGACGATGGAGCGAGCTTACCCAGAAGAAATCCGTTCATTCTATCTGTAAAGAGGATTCCTGATGGGAAAAGCCAATAAGAATGTGGCCCAAATTTTTTATTTTTTATTTAAGGAAAAACAAACAGTAACATATTACATGTTTATGATAAAGCTTACACACTAAACTATGATAAATATGTTACCCACTACGTTTTCCACAAATTTAAAAAAACTAGAGAGACATTCTTACAAATTAAACAAGTCAACAAAAATAACAGTGAATAATTATTGTGTGATGCACATTATTAAAAAGTGATATAAACGGGGCACACAAATATAAAACAGAAGAAATAAAAAATTACAGAAAAAAAAATTATTATATAGATTACAAATTGGTTCAGTGGTTTCGGAGATTACCGTAAACGTCTGAACAAACACAAAATTCGGGTTTACACTTTATTATATTAAATTTATCTAAAAATTTTGTCCGATCCTTAAGGATTGCTCGGATTTACTTCCTGAATGTATTTTTGCTGAGAAAAAGTATGTCGATTATGCTAAATTCATTGTTTTAAGTCTTAACTAAGCGATGAAAAGGTAAGCGCGAGCCAGCGTTAGATTTGTAAAATAGCAAGCAATAATATGGCAAGCTCAGGATTAGTCAGAAAAGAACAGCGGCGGAGTAAGAAAAATCTCAATTTTCACGTCCCTCCGTCTTATGCAGATAGGTATCATATATTAAACATCATCATTATTATGACTCCCAATCTTCACAGTCATCGAATTCCCTCATACCTTATTTGATGCAGGTTGCAGTACAACGAGCACCCGTCGACATGCCTGCCACTCCAGGGTCCCACGAGAAATAACGCGAAGAGCAGATATTGTAGTACATTGTATTACTTGGACCATGTTTGTTTTGTATCGGTTAACTGTAAAGTTGGCAACGTTCTTAAACAATGTAAGTCCAAAAGTGATAATCCTCTACTAGCTGATCAGCCGCAGGACCAACGGCTTTACGTGCTTTGCGAGGCACGGAAATGTCACGCTTCCAACTACCAAATACCGGGCTGCCACTAATAATTTCTCAATGGCAACACTCAAAAACACTTTGCCTGACCCTGGAATAAAACCGAGGACTCCACAGTTACATAACATAACATCACGCCTGTAATCCCCGAAGGGTTAGACAGAGGTGTACTCATTAGTACACCCACATTTCGCCAGTTATGTTTAAGTCCCATGTAACAGGGGGCGGGCCTATTGCCATCAACCTGGCACAAATCTGAAGCTGCTACTGAAAAATTCCTAATGGAAAAACTCAATAACACTTTGCCCCACCTGGGAATCTAACCCGAGACCTCATGCTCAGCAGTCACGCTTGGCGACCAATAGACCAACGAGACTGATACTGAAAAATCTTTCACTGAAAGCTACGTTATCACCAAGTGTTATGAACTAAATAAAGAAAGGGTTTCGTAAGAAAATTCTTATGGGAAAAAGCTAGTCTCTTTTGTAATTAAAATATTCAAAAGTACAAAAAAACATGGAAGAAAAAGCAGACCTAAAAAAGCGCTTAAAAAAATAGATCAACTATCAGCAAATATAATTAAAACAGGCTACTTGAACCATAACTCTCAAAACCAATAACGTATTAGCCAGAAGTCTTAAACAAAGAAGGTATTTCTTCCATATTTCACTGTCGTGGATAATCCAACACCACTTTCACGTATTTCCTTTGGGAATCGATCGCTGCACCATGTTACATGTGGAATATTATTTCTCCAAGTAATAAATTCCACATTGATTTCGTGTTCAAAACTTTAATTTCAGATAGTGATGTTGGAGGTGCTCGGGGCTAAGTAATAACAGCCGCACGAGTCGATCCATCTGGTTAAGCTGCGCTTGCTGGGTTTGGTTTGTAGATCGATGACCATTTATAAACACCGAGACTTCTTCATGCCTCGGGAAGCACGTTAATCCGTTGGCTGTCATACGTGGATCTTTGACATTCTTTACGGGTCGTCGGAAACCCGAAAGTCTGACAACCAGTCTTACCAAGTGGTATCATATTACCCAGTTACTGGGTTGTGAAGGTCTGATAAGCAGTCGCTCCATGGAAAATTGATTGATGTTAGAACCTTAGATCCAATTCATATTTGAAATGAACATAGTTGTACCAAAGTTCTAGCTAGAGAATATGGGACCACGCGTCGTACTAAATTGCAGGTTTGTCAAGCATGCTTATACTGTCGTTTAATTCTAAGTTATATGATCTGCTTTGGTAGGAATGTTAGAACTTCAGTTTGCACGAAAAGCATATTGTGGTGTTACTGCATTCATAAATTAATTTTATTTCAAACATACATAACATCACGCTACAGGCGTGATGTTATGTATGTTTGAAATAAATTATATATCCCCGAAGGGTTAGGCAGAGGTGTGCCCAGTACAACTACATTTCGCCAGTTATGTTTCAAGTCCCATGTAATAGGGGGCGAGCCTATTGCCATCAACCGGGCACAAATCCAGACTCCGAGGCTGCTACTGAAAATTTCCCGATGGAAAAATCCGATAACGCTTTGACCAATCTGGGAATCGAACCCAAGACCTCATGCACAGCAGTAGCGCTGGCGACCACTAGACCAACGAGGCATTCGACCATTTAAAAGATAGGTCATTTTTTATTGCCAGTCGCCCCATACAAATTTTTTTTCCACACTAGCTTTTGCCCGCGACTACGTCCGCGTGGAACTTGTTTATATCGTACTTGAATACAAACTTCCACCCCCCTTTTCACCGCCTTAGGGATAAAAACTATTCTATGTCCTTCCCCGGGTCTTAAATTATCTCCATGCCAAATTTTATCAAAATCGATTCAGTGGTTTATGCGTGAAGAGGTAACAGACAGACAGACGTACTTTCGCATTTATAATATTAGTATGGATGGGTCTAAAATTATTCCAATAATTAAACTTTTCATACTTCCTGCCACCCGAAACGACTGCATATTTTCATTTTGTGCTCGACCAACTCATAAAGCTCGCTTGTTTAAACTTAATTTGGGTGCAATAGAGCTTGAGTTGCATTATTTTTATTCTGCTATGAATGGTAAGCAGGTTTTAACAAGTTTTTGAAGTGAATGAGGTTTTGTGGTCTCATTTTCTTTGTTTTCATGACAATATCATCTTCTTTCGACTTGGTATGTTATGCTGTTTTGATATCTCATGATGTTATGCTGTCTTTTAAATATGATAAACAACCTTCCCGAAGAAACGATGCTTTTTTGCAAAGCGAATGACCTTAGTCACCCTCCTTAGTAAACTAATGCTCGCGACTTCGTACAAGTGACTGTTGTATAACTAGAATTAGACCCTATTTCACTCTATTTCATTCTTTTAATAAAAGTCAGTAACTCTCTGTAACATCAGCTTTATTCCAGTCAAAATCCTGTCGAAATCGACTCAGCCGTTTTGGAAATTAACCGGAATAAACAGACAGATAGACAGACAAAAACTTTATCCGTAAACATTCAAACGAATTTAGAAACAACATGTTATTTTGACATATTTAACAAACCCTGTAATTTTATTTATTTTGCATAGCTGATGAAGACTAACGTTGATCTAGTTAGTTTAGCTGGGCTGTTTCCGCACTTAGCCCCTTTATTGGGCCATTGTACGTGTGAAAATATCCTCGAGGAGTCACTCCAACCATCCCAGGTCCTTCCAGAAGGCCAGCGGTCTTTTCAGACTGTTGCAGGCTTCGGGGAGCGATACCGGTGATTGGAGAGTCCGCACCCGTTGATCCGCCACACTTCTACACTCCAAGAGCACGTGCTGTGGTGTGCTTTCCGCCGCCATGCATCCTCTGCTCAGAGGGCTGTCTGTCACACCTTTGGTGAATAGGCGTTTGTTTAGGGGACAGAGGCTGGTAAAGATGCCTATGACCTTCCGAATTTTGTCCCGTTTCAATCCAATAAGGCTGCGGGCAAGTCTTTTTAATGCTTCCGGAACTGCATTCTTTGTTTGCCGTAACGTTGATCTAAAAAAAGACGTTAAAAACACGTGCATTCACTGACACTACTAAAGAAATTAAGTCAAGAACAATCGTGATATACGACTTACCTTAACGGTTCACAAGGGAAGCGATAAAGTGGTCTTCTCGACAAATTATACACGTTTGAGAACTTACTTTAGTTCTCCCAAGACAAGCATTCCGAGAGCTCTAACATTATGCCATTCAACGTACAACAAGTGAAGTTAGTACGTGTATTATGAGCTAGGAAAGTTGATACATGTGCAGTGAACGGATGTGAGACTATCGCGGCCTTACACTGTTTAGAAAAACGTTACCTCGAGTTCTAGAACGACGATCTCGATTTTGGGTCTGGAGAAAGACAATATTTTAGGCTCACTCTCAACATTGAGCAACAGTAACGAGTCTTCTGAGAAAACTCTTAGAGTGTACTTAATTTCATTTTATGACAGTTTAGTTCTAATTCAACGCAAAAATTGAGTTTTAATACCATATTTGTTTTTCATCAATAACATAATTATGACATGAGTTATACAGTAATTATATTACACTAGTGCGCATTTACATTCATCTTGCCTTTTCGTCTGACGCTTGCATAAAGCACAAAAGCGCTAAAACTTGTTCAAAAGAGTGCATGCCCGTAGTGCACGATGATGACGCATGCGCTTGAATTTATTGTTGTAAAGTCACAAGATAATCATGAATGCGCTCTGGTGTAGACATAAATACAGTAATAATTCCACGTAATATTATATTTTCTTTTTACTTTGTTCCAATCTTTTTGATCATGTAGGTATTGCACTTTTGAATAGAACATCTGATATTTTTTAGTAACCACCGAAAATTTTATTCAATAACCCCATGTACTATCATATTCATCATACTCAATGTACCTATTAAAGATAATCTCGATCGTAAGTCACGTATGAAAACAGTACGTTCCTCACATTGCAAGTTTCAATGTAAGCTCGTGAAAGGCGTCTCATGGCCAAAGTTGCAGATAAGAAGTTCCGACGAGCACGTGAAGCGAATACTCTCACAACTCGAGTTTTTGAGGAGCCACAAGGGTAATTAATTCTGCCCCAATATTTGTTTATATTTATGTTAGAAGTTACGTGATTTTGGGCTGTTTTGGTGTGTTGCAAGGTGGAAGTTAATTGAATCTTAGTATGTAAGTATGATGTAATGACTTAGTGGTTAAGGCGCCCGTATCTTATACGAGGGCTAATATTAATTTGAATTTTTCTAAGCGTTTTTTAATTTGGATTTATGTATGTATGTTTGTTTGGGTCAAATCTTTCAACTGAATTTTAAGGTAAGCACATTTGGTTTGGTTGACAATGCATGCTAAATTAAGTAACGTCATTCTAAATCCAATATGGCGGACTAGTTATTTTGTGCATTCTTATGATGATAATATGAGTGTTAAATGAAAGAGTTTGCTGAGAAGAATACGTCACACAAAATTTTAAAGGCTCAGTCCATCGTAGACTTTTTCCTAGACTAGAGTTAAACGTATCGCACATAAAAAATAAATAACAGGTGAAATATTAGAATAGAATAGGCTCGCCTCCTATTACATGGGACTTAAACATAACTGGCGAAATGTGGGTGTACTAATGGGTACCCCTCTGCCTAACCCTTCGGGGATTAAAGGCGTGACGTAATGTTTAAATTGAGAGTCAAATACCTTTAACGAAATCTAAACAGTACGTACCTTTTAGATTGGAAATTCTAAGCTAAAATTATTTCTCAACATTTAGAACTGCAAGTATTTGTGGGTAACATCGTCCGGGCGTGGTTGCAGTCTATTCCCCGAACGAATTTGTTACCGTTTTACAGTATTGTTTCAGAGGTTTTACATGCACTGTTTTATTTATTACCTACAAGTTGGATCTAGGTTATTTCTAAGCCAAACTGATGGCTTTATGGTATTGTATGGTATGTTTAGGGTTTAGGGGTAGGCAGAAACCACAGAACGCCACCTGCTACGATCCTTACTTCTTTCGCCTCATCTACGTTCATACATCTCGTCGTACAAGCACGCCGGTTACGAGTACTCCGCACCTGACCTTTCTGAAGAACCTCACCAATAAAGTTACCTTACTTTTTCTGCTATAACTGTTGTTTGTATGTATGTGTATATGAGTTAACTGCTGAATCGGCGTTAAGCACAAACCCGTTATTCAACCAAAAACAAAAGAAAAACAGTAAATACGTAACAAACACACAAATAAAATTACCAGGATAACATTTCTGAACAGAACTACGGCAACTAAAGACTCGCGAAATAGCTGGGGAATAAAAAAAAATAAACAATATGTTCTGTTACCGCGGAAAAGTTTTGATTTCTCTGGGGGCAGACAGTTGAAAAATATGATGCTTAAATATCTAGGAGACTTCTTACTTTTGTTCTGAAAGATGTTTAATAGTGTGAAGAATGGGTTTATTTGGGTTGGGTGCGCGTGTATCTATACTATCTAAATAATAAGCGAAAGGTCATAGGGTCGGTTCACATCTGACGGAAGATACGTCGAACGTATCGTCTGTAGTATGGTCGACGCACTAACGCATCAACGGTTATGTGTTTGTGGTTGGATATTTTATTATCTATTTGATTGTTTTTGCGTTACGCGACTGACGATACGCGGCGTATCTTCCGCCAGATGTGGACCGACCCTTACACTCACTTATCACGAAATATTGAAAACCGCTTGACGTATAGACTGCCTCGTTGGTCTAGTGGTCGCAAGCGCGACTGCTGAGCATGAGGTCTTGGGTTCGATTCCCAGGTCGGGCAAAGTGTTATTGGGTTTTTTCATCAGGAATTTCTCAGTAGCAGCCTCGGAGTCTGGATTTGTGCCCGGTAGATGGCAATAGGCTCGCCCCCTATTACATGGGACTAAAAACATAACTGGCGAAATGTGGGTGTACTGATGGGTACACCTCTGCCTAACCCTTCGGGGATTTCAGGCGTGATGTTATGCTTGACGTATAAAGAAGAAATTCAGCAGGGAGGTAGATTATAGTTAGTATACGTAAGCTAAGAATGGTTTTTCAAAATTCACCCACTAACGGGATGAAATGGGAGTCCGACATTCACGCGGACGAAGTCGCAGGCAAACGCTAGTTAATATAATAAATCTAAAGATTATTTTGTTTGTTTGTTTAAATCCGTTTATATCTGAAACTACCAGTCAAATTGGAAAAATCCTTTAAATATTATGAAATCCAGATTTATGAAGAATAGCATAACACTACGCTATGAACCACAGGAGCAGTAATGAAAGATTTAACACAGATGAATCCACAGGATATTGCAATATTTAATACATTATGATTGTGAAAGATACTCTGACTGTCCATTTGTTACGCTTTCCTAAATCACAGAACAGATTTTGATGAAATCTATCAAATCTACTTTTTATGCTGCGACTTCGTCCCCGGCAACCGACATTTAAGCAGAAAACTGGTATAATATTAAAATAGTAGGTAAATACCATCATCATCATCATCTTTTGCCCTTGACCCAAGTTATTTTTAGGTAAATACTATCAAAGACACTTAAAATGATTTAAACCAAAGCAAACGTTCTCATTTTAATATTTCACCACCAGTACTAACAAAACGATAAAAGCCTTTTAACGTCTGAATAAAACTAAAATCTGAGCCATTAGCACTAACACCTTCCACTCAAATGTTTACCCGCACTTTTAATAAACGAGCCGTGGTCTGTGATAAATATTATAACGCCTTTACAAAGAGCAAAGAGCACTGCGAGAGTTTCATCCATTAATCATGTTAGTTCGCGAACAAATGCCAGCTGGGGGGAAGTTGGCGTGACTATTCAATATTGGTACACATACCCTACATGCTCGTCACAGCCTAAAAACTATCAAAACATAATATTGTTCCACTGAAAATGAAACGATAAAAAAATGTGAATTTTTGTATGCTGTGGTAACGACGTGTGTAGGGTAAACGCTCGTGTTATAGGCAGTGTGTAGAAGTTTTCTCGATCACAACCACAAACATACCGTCGTGCAACTCCGGCCATGATGGATTGCGACAGTTTTGTGTGGATTTATTTATTATTTCATTCATTCGTATTTATATTTTCTTTAAAACTCAAAGCGTTTGCGTGACTCCCGTGTTATTTGATTAAAATTGCATGTTTTTGCGGTAAAATTTATTAGGCTTACGTTTTTGCTCGCGACTTCGCGGACGTAGATGAAGTTGCGGAATAAAATAGGATAGGCGGATAGGGCGGAAGGTCTCATTCTTAGATACTGGACCACAACACTGGTACTACCTTCAAATCGTGCCTTGAAATAAATAGTGTATTTTATTATTATTAATGATTTTGACATGATTAATAATAATAATTCATTTATTTCAGGTCTCTAACCCATAAACATTGAAACAAATAATAATTTTACAACCGTTATGCAGTGATATACCGTGATTAATGGTGATTTTGTCATTTTTTTAATGATTTTGACATTATTATTATTAATTATTTTGACATTATTAATACCAAAATTTTATGTACCAAATATTATATACTAACACTAGTGTTTAAGATGTGTATGTATTACGAACATATTGGATTAAATGATCTGTCAATAAATGATTTATTATTATTAAAAAGTAGCCTTATCATTTATTGGAGTTCAAACTTACTCCGCACCAATCAAAATCGGTTTAGTGATTTAGTCGTGAAAACGTTACAGACAGGCAGACAGAATTACTTTCGCATTTATAATATTAATATAGATTTTTATTCAAGAATGAAGACACATAGCATTTGCGAAGTTTCAAGGCAAAGATTTATTACGTCTGAATCTGTGTATGCGTGTATAATTTCCTTACGTGAGCGGAATTCTAAAGGGCTCTAGAACAAATTGCTTTGATATCGCTTGAACCACGTACGGCAATAATATGCTATGTATGCATGGAGATAGTTCATACGGCATTCATAGGAGCTTCTATATCAGCTATTAATATGTTTTATTGAAAGGTTATTTCAAGATAACGGTGGATTTAGTTCTAGCTGTTTATTCATCCGAATTATTTTAATTTCTTGGATAAGTGGTATTCGCTAGTTTCAGTTTTAGCCAATCAACTCTTATTAAAAAAATAAAAAATGAATGCAAAATAGTTCACAATAGTGGGACAGCGTTACACTATGATAAACTTTAAAATAAAGCAATATTAAATGAAAAGAGTGTCCATGAAGTTTCTTGCTCATTCTTCTCCATAGAGGCCTACATCCGTTTTGGAACGAGCAATTTCAACTTTCTGACTAACTGACCGACTCCTTGACAATTCAAAAGTGCCTGTAATTGGTCAAATTGTCTTGACTTTGACTTTGACAGTTTCTCGTTTTGGGCTAGCTAAAGTGTATTTGAATGAATCTCTCGGAGTACCACTATTTCTAGAAGAAATCAGACAATAAACGAATGAACCATTGACAAAAACAAGATTCTCATCTCAACTTTTAGCTAACTACATCCAATTAGTTATTTACCTAGCCTTTTCCCAATTATGTTGGGGTTGGCATCCAGGCTAACTGGATGCAGCTGAATACTAGTATTTTACATGAAGCGACTGTGTGTTTCATAATCCAGTAACTGGGTAATATCCCTTGGTAAGACTAGTTTCAGACTTTCGGGCTTTTGACGACTTGTAACTATTGTCAAAGATCTACGTTTGACAGCTGAGGCCTGAGATCAACGGCTTAACATGATTTTCGAGGCACGGATGATGTGTCATTTTTATTTTTATTATGTTTTTAGTTTTTTAGATTAAGTATCAACATGTCTTGTATTGGGCTGTTGAAAAAAATATTTTGTTTTGTGCGTCACTTTCACGTGTATAAAAAGCTTTTCTTTCTTTCTTTCTCGGTGTGCAAAAATGGTCTTCATGGACCAACCCCAGCAAGCGTAGCTTACCCTGATAGATTGACCTGTGCAGCTGTTATTACTTAGCCACAAGCACCTCCAGCTAATTACATTCATTCATCCATAATCTCACCGATATAACAGAAAAGTCATTAAAAATAAAGACACGTACACACAAATGAGTTCTAATAAAAATCCAGGACGTTGTATTTCACGACATATTTGCTATTCCCGCGAATTCGCCGTATGAACTTACCGTTGAAGTGAAACTTGTAAAAAGTCACGTAGGTATCAGGCAAACCCGACAAAGCATTTTTATACTTTTTTAAAAACTGTAGAATAAAATTAGAAGGGTTATACGCCGCTGTTTCGCAAAGTGTTGCAAACGCGTCACATTTTATGTTCCTTATTTGAATTTTATCTCCATTTTTATTCTTGTATTTTTATTTAATTTTTGTGGGCAGTTCATTCGTGTTTCTACCTTGTTGTATGATTTATTTTTATTTAGTTTTGAGGTTCAGCGGGCTCGGCGGTGTTAATGTAATGTAAATCGCAACAAAAACATAAAAGCATGTATAAATGTAAAAATGTTCAGCCAAGTCCGGTAGAAAAACCTTCAATGCTAGTCACCGAAAAGAGTTGAGTTATAATGGATGCAAATTACCATAGCAGATTCTTTCATTATAACTGTAAGAACGCGCAACGTAATCCATTTTATAATAAAAATACTTTCTTTGAAATTTAAAAAAGTTACAAAATATTTTTTTTTTAAAAGCCTTCAGTGTTCTCTTCTATAGGATATAAGATAGTGTTAATTACTAGGCTACTGATTACTAGATTATATTTAACTAACATTTGCCCGCAACTTCGTCCGCGCGTCGCAAATAAAATAAAATATAGCCTATGTTAATCGCAGATAATACATTATCTTTCCATATCTATTTTAAAAAATTCTGTCCTGTAGTTTTTGATTTTATACATTACAAACAAACACAAATTTTTCCTCTTTATAATATTAGTGTAGATAAGCTCACCCCCTATTACGTGGGACTTAAACATAACTTGCGAAATGTGGGTGCACTAAGGAGTACATCTCCGCCTAAGCCTTCTGAGATTACAATCGTGATGTTATTGTTATGTTGATTACAATTCAAGAACGATTCAAAGCAAATACTATTACGTTAGCAGTCGTGCTAAGCCTGCCAAGAATAAGAGAAAGAAAAATGTAATAGTGTAACATCAGTTCAACTTCCCACGCTAATTGAAGGATTTCATTGAGAAAAAAGGTTATTCTCATGTTCCTTTTAAGGAACGTGATACATAATGCAGTGTTGGTCTTTTTTCAGACGTTCCCGGTATTCAGCGTCTTTTATATATGTGGGATAACGAGGTTATAATGTTACAGGTATTTCAATATCCTATTTTAGTCTGAAAATTTATAAAGTAAGACTTCCAAAGACTACGTACGCGTGTTTATTTCAATGTCAAATTATAATCATAACATAACATCACGCCTGTAATCCCCGAAGGGTTAGGCAGAGGTGTACCCATTAGTACACCCACATTTCGCCAATTATGTTTTTAGTCCCATGTAATAGGGGGCGAGCCCTTTGCCATATCGAATTATAATCATTATTTCAATTAGGCCACTTTATGGCACTTTTGAACGTCATACACGAAGAAAAGTATTGAATCTAGTTGCCTTTTTCAAAAGGTAGTTTTGGATGGAGAAGAATGGGCAAGAAACTCTATACGTACTTTTTTTAAATCAATGTTTTATAATATTTGCATACAGAATCATATTTAATGACACGTGAATTTTTCTACTTGGATTTTTCCACCCGTGTTAAGCTATGTCTGTAGTTACTGTTCCGCTCCTGTGGGCTGTAGCGTGATGTTATATAGCCTATACTATTCCTCATGAATGTGGCTATCATATCCAAAAAGATATTTTTAATCCGACTGGCGCGTTTGAACAAACAAACAAAAAACCCTTTAGCTTTATTATTTTGATGTAGATATAATTTTGCTTTATTATTGAGTCAGATTTTATTTCAATGTAGGAAAATAAAGATGGATTATTATTAGCGATTATCGATAGAAAAATAGCTTTATCATCAGATAATCACTAGAACTAGAAGAGGTATAAGCGTTTTTTACAACTAACAAAAATAAATGAGTTTTATTTTATTTATTTTTTATTTTAATGACTGCCAAAATTCACTGTCAGTTGCAAGATTAAATGAAAGTTATTTTCGAAAAAAAAATCCTAAAAGACTTGAACACTAACTCTTGATACAGCGTCGCGTGACTACTTTTATAAACGTGAAAAGTAGTATAAACTCCACGCGAGCGAAACCGCGACAGCTGGGAAAGTTATGCATAGATAAGTAATAAAATAAGCAATAATATTTTTTTTGTACTACATACACATGCATATACTCACGCCCTTTTTAAAATGGAGGTAGGCAGAAACCACAGAACGCCACCTGCTACGATCCTTACATCGTCCTTCCGCCACATCCACGTTCATACATCTCGTCATACAAGCACGCCGGTTACGAGTACTCCGCACCTGATTTTTCTGAAAACCTTTCTGTTTTTGGTTCTTTAATCAAATAATAATTTTATTATGTTTGTGTATCACATGCAATGTGTCAAATACACATTTTTCTTTTTTTATCTTTTTAAGTCATAAGAAAACACACACATGTGGAATATCACTATCTTTCTATAAAAAACTATGAAGTATCACTAGATACAAAACTTCATACATTAGTATGGGCGTGTGCCGCAATCACTACGCTGATATATTGAGTAGGGAACGAAGCACGTGAGAAGACTATTTCAAATATACGGACAAGAATTTTGCGCAGCGACAAGAATTCTATGAGATGACAAGAACTCTGTGCAGTGACGAGAACTCTATGAGATGACAAGAACTCTGTGCAGTGTCGAGAATTCTATGAGATAACTAGAACTCTGTACAGTGACGAGAATTCTATGAGGTAACAAAAACTTTGTGCATAAACATCATCATCACACCAGTAATCCCCGAAAAGTTAGACAGAGGTATTTTATTCCATTAGTTCACCCACATGTTGCTAGTTATGTTTAAGTTGGAGTTCAATGTAATTTTGAATAGGATTAATACAAGCATATAAATAAAGCAACTTACGGAACGATAATACCATATGCCTATAGCCATACTATTAAAAAAAAATAAAAAACACATATTTATACTTTGTTTACTCGTCAGTTTTTTTACGACGTTTTTTATTTACAGTTTTACATATTTTTTAAATCTACTTGTCTAATTCTAGACGACAAACATAGACACGACCAGATTCATTAAAATAATAAATTAAGGCTAGTATTAATTTACGTTTTAAAGTGACCACACTAGTTTATTTTTAACTAGCCCATGTAACTCGGAACGATGCAAGGATTGTTACGATACCCCATACATCTAAATCGGTTCAGGTGTTTAAAAGTTATGGTGGAATAAAGAAACTCACATACATACATACATTAACACATAACACTAACTCCTTTTTTTAGGGCAGTCGTGGAAAAAGAAAATCTTTTCCTATGGTTCACTGGTCATAAGCGTATCCTGACAAAATCCTCTCCCGTATATTTCATGATCAGGTAAACACGCCCCGTCTGACGCCTCGCCAAATTTGAATTGACGTCGTGCTGATAAAGATGCCATAAATCATGTTGAGAAAGAATCCTCTTTAATCCTGCCACTTGGATATTATTCGCCAGGTTAGCGTACGAAGAATTTATTATAAAGTCAGGTGATGTCAAAGTCAAAGCTTTTATTTCAATTAGACCATTTTCAAGTACTTTTGGATTGTCAAGGAGTCGGTCAGTTAGTCAGAAAATTTAAGTTAGTTTAGCTAGTTAGATTCAATCTTGACGAAGATGAAATATAGTAATGGATACAAAAAAGATTAAGTTTATTTAACCTGCAGGAGTAAAAATTAATTAATCTGTGTTGTGTTTTATTGTAATGTCAAAATAACAGGTTTTTACTAAATATAGATAACATCACGCCTGTAATCCTCGAAGGGTTAGGCAGACGTGTACCCATTAGTACACCCTTATTTCGCCAGTAATGTTTTTAGTCCCATGTAATATGAGGCGAGCCTATTGCCATCAACTGGGCACAAATCCAGACTCCGAGGCTGTTACTGAGAAATTCCTGATGGAAAAACCCAACAACACCTCATGCACAGCAGTCAACTAAATAATATTAATGTTTAAACGGTAATAAATGAAAAAAATATATATCTAATCTCCGAAATAACTGGATACATTTTGACGGGATTTTCACTGACAGATACCGGATAGCCAACGTTATAAGAAATAAATTAAGCTACTTTTATTTCAGAAAAATAATTAGGGTTCCTCGCAAAAGAACATAAACCCCCGTTGAGCGCATTCAATAATATTGTAATACAATATTTTTTTAAGATAAAACTGTAATTCAGTAAGAAACACAACGAATTCAGTTTCGTTTTTGTTTCAGTCTAGTTTCGTAAACAGAAAATATAATTATTTCAGTTTGTTTCATAAAGTTATCTGACACACTGTCCTCAGAATTGATTGATTGGGTAAATATTTTGATTTAACATCGAGAAGATTAAAACTTTGAACAGCTTGCAAAGATCTCTACAGCAGATAATTTTATACAAACACATAAATAATAAAAATAGTCTATAATTGTCCTGCCTCGTTGGTCTAGTGATTGTAAAGTTGGACTGCTGAGCATGAGGTCTTGGGTTCGATTCTTAAGTTGGCCAAAATTTTATTGGATTTTTCCATCAGGAATTTCTAGCAGTTGCGAGTCTGGATTTGTGCTGGATTGATGGTAATGGCTCGCCCACTTTTATATGGGACTTAAACATAACTGGTGAAATATGGGTGTGCTGATGGGTACATCTCTGCCTAACCCTTCGAGGATTACTGGCGTGATGTTATGTTTATACAAATGCAGTAGGTACTTACATAAAAGCTTTCTTGTAAATGACGTTCAAAATTGGCTATTAATAGTCTAATTTAAATAAAAATTTGACTTTGACTTTGCATTGAAAAAGTCACTTTGATATTGAACCCAAAACTTTAAGCATGCAAATAATCATACAAGAAAATGTATCCTTAACCAAACAAAAATGCAAAACTGAAAATAAATTCAGTCTTATTCCAACAAACATAAAATGCGCTAAAGAAAATATTTTAACCCCACACGACAATAAAAGTAGAATTAAGTATGAGTAAGTTACATTGTGCGTGCAAGACTATTCCATATTCACAAAGAAGGAGACATAAAAATCCCCGGCTTTGCCTGGAGTGAAAATGCAATCTCTGAGTAACTAAAAAGTTTTCAAGAAAACGATCTTGGAACAGCGCCTTATGTGATACAAAGGTGTTAAAAGTAGCGAACGTAATCCTTTTAAGTTGTCTAAATGTACTTTTTAAAGCGCTTTTTTAGGACTGCTTTTTCTTCCATGTTTTTTTGTACTTTTGAATATTTTAATTACAAAAGAGACTAGCTTTTGCCCATGAGAGTTTTCTTACGAAACCCTTTTTTTTTTCTTTGATATATTTTAGTTCATAGCACTTGGCGATAAAGTAGCTTTCAGCAAAAGATTTTTAGAATCAGACTAGTAGATCCCGAGATCAGCGTGATCAAACAAAAAATTAAACAAACTCTTTAGCTTTACTATTGCTAGCCTTTGTCCGGGACTTCGTCTGCTTCAAACTTAATAAGGAACCTTTTTTTAAAATAAAATATAGTTTGTTACTCGCTCATACCCAACAACAAACAAGCAACACAACATACAACTGGCGAAATGTGTAATAATGGGTACACCTCTGCCTAACCCTTCGGGGTTTTCAGGCGTGATGTTATGTTATGTTACTCGCTCATAATGAAGCTATCCCTAAGTGAAATAATTTTTGTAATCGGTTTTGTTATTTTAGAGTTTATCTATTGTAATAGTCTGTTATACGATACAATACGACATGTCTCTATGTAAAATCGATCCAAAGACTGCACATGTAAAAAGTCTGGCAAAGAGCTTATACTCGTATCAGTGAAATCACAATTACGTTCCGTATAAATTTTATAGTGCTGCGGAACTGACACTGAGAGCGCTGTGTCGTCACTGACACTGATAGGTGTGAGTGCGTTCATAGGGAATGTATGAAAGAAGAATTATCACGGTGACGGAACGGTGCCGGAATTGTGAATTCACTGATATGTTTGAATCAACTTTTAACGATGCTGTGTTAGACGTAAATTCATTCAGCCCTCTGGTCACGTAATCTGTCAATGTATCGCTATGAGCCTTTTTTTTTTTTTAGGTGGTAAAAATCATCAAATGACTCCACCAAAATGTCCCTTCCGCCCCACCCAGGGCGGAAGGGACTGTCAGACATTTACTGACTAAAAAACCACCCTGTTTCTTCTGTTGCCCTTTACGTTCCGGGGCCACGGTATCCTGTTCAGACGTCCCGCAACCCCGGCAGGCGTTGGCTTCGTTAGGGGCCCCGTCCCTGTGCTGGCAGCTCTTTGAGGCGCGCGCGAACAGAACGCGCCGTCGACCCGGGCCTGGTCCTTGATCGGACGGCGAGCTACCCATTACTCGCCGTCCGCAAGCCCGCGCCTACGGTGGCCGGATGTCGCCCTACGGTGGCCGGATGTCGCTATGAGCCTGCCTTCATCTGCAACACGCAGCTCGTCGTCGAAGCTGTTCGTATGTCACATGTAAAGTCGACCCGGCAATGTTTACAGAAGACTTTGAAGGGGAAAGCTTTCACATTGCCTCCAACCTTTCTGTTTGCCACCTCGTGATTTGTGTTGTACCATATTATATGTACGTGTGTAGCTAAGTGAGCTTAAGCGTGTTTGCTCGGGAATATTATAAGGCTGTTGTGGCTGTGTGAGTTACCAAATATAGATCGCTTGTTTCTTCTGTGTCAGAAGAAGACACACAGCCGAAACATATACAACCCTTCTATCCTAACTTATATTATAAATGCGAAAGTAAGTTTGTTTGTTTCTAACCTTTTCATCCCTAAAGCACTGAATCGATCATTCTGAAATTTTGCATATACGTTGTCAGTGGTAATGGAACAGCCATAGGGCACACGTTTAATCCCGAAAAAAGTTGTGTTCCCGAGAAAAACAGCAATAACGTTCTTATGGCAATGGATAGCCATTAGCGCCACGTGTCACGACCGACGGAATCGAAGCAATAACTAAAGACATAACTTAACGCGGGTAAAAAAGACCATTCGGACGAAGTCGCGGTCCGAAGCTAGTTTCGTATATTCTTTTTATGGATCGTAGCTTGAAATTTGTCGTTATTACCTATGTATAATAGAAGTCCTACTTGTAAGCTGATACATTTGATTCCAGTAGAAGATATCGCAGTAGTGACATTTACTGGCTCCAAAAAAGAGGGGTTAGACCGCAAACTACCTGGATGACAAATGTCTGGAAGGACATGGAAAAGTTTGGCGTTACGGATGACGGTTTTGCCAGCGAGAAAACCGGCCCCGAGTTACGGAAAGAAAGAACAAAGAACATAACATAACATCACGCCTGTAATCCCCGAAGGGTTAGGCAGAGGTGTACCCACATTTCGCCAGTTATGATTTTAGTCCCATGTAACAGGGGGCGAGCCTATTGCCATCAACCGGGCACAAATCCAGACTCCGAGGCTGCTACTGAGAAATTCCTGATGGAAAAACCCAATAACACTTTGTCCGACTTGGGAATCGAACCCAAGACCTCATGCACAGCAGTCGCGCATGCGACCACTAGACCAACGAGGCAGTACAAAGAACAAAGAAGAAGAAGAAGTAGGTATGGCCTCAACGCCTGGACGCTTAGTTCTAGCACAGGTTCTAGTTTTCAAATACCCCACTGATTTAGCGAGTAAGGTAGCCATAAAACTAACAGAACCCATAAAAAAAGTATAACAACAGTAAAAAAGTTTTTATTTACCTCCCAAAGTGTAATGGCCTTAAATGCATTACCAATTCAACGTTCCCAACAAGACGTGGTGACGTCAGTCAAGCGAGCGCACACCAGCGAAGTTTCTTGCTCAAATATTAAGGAGAATGCACTTTCAAGCTCGTAAACTAACGGGCTTGCCGCAATTTAACTGAAACTTGCACTGGTGGTAAACTGATATAGGTAATGTGACTCTCTGCCTATACTCACACAGAGGCGAGCGTGAGAGATTTAAAAAAAAACCGTCAAGGGCGAATCGGACTCTTATAAGAACGGTTTCGTACCATATGATAGTAGAAGATATTAAAAAAAAAAACTCATATTTTTTTCATAAATATAATTTAGCTTAAATTTGTTACTCGCTAAAAATGTAGCCCTAACTTCTTAACTAATATTATAAATGAAAAAGTAAGTTTGTTTGTTTGTACTACATGCCTAAACCACTGAACCGATCATCCTGAATCATATACGTTGCTAGGTGCAATGTACTGATCGAAAGTACTGTTTTTGAGGAAAATAACAATAACGTTCATTTTATGATAGATGGCGCCACGTGTCTCACGTGTCACGGTTAATGTTCTTTTTGAGTTTATTAATTACAAAGAAAAATCCAATTCTTTTCTTTTCTTTTTCATCTACGTACGCTTAAATGGCAGAAATAATCTTGAAGATTATTGCTACCACCCATCATTTTCGTGAACAGGCGCTGTCAGTCAGTTGGGATTGGTCAATGGTCATACTGAAAAATAATATATTTTTTTTTAATGTCTTATCATCTAGCTTACTCAATATGACTGCCTCGTTGGTCTAGTGGTCGCAAGCGCGACTGCTGTGCATGAGGTCTTGGGTTCGATTCCCAGGTCGGGCAAAGGGTTTTTCCATCAGGAATTTCTCAGTAGCAGCCTCGGAGTCTGGATTTGTGCCCAGTTGATGGCAATAGGCTCGCCCCCTATTACATGGGACTAAAAACATAACTGGCGAATAAGGGTGTACTAATGGGTACACCTCTGCCTAACCCTTCGGGAATTACAGGCGTGATGTTATGTTATGTTATCATCTTAAATTTTTCCTCCTACAGCCTTAGTTTAGGAATAAGCAATTAGCTTTAACTTCCTAACTAACCAACTCCTTGACAATTCAAAAGTGCCTGTTCTTAAATAAATGCTTTGACTTTGACTTTGACTTTATCCTGATCCCATATTCACATTTCACATAAAAAATTCACGTTTAAATCTCTCCATGAAACAATAACACGAACTTAACGTAGCGAGGAACTAAGTACAAAAGCGAGCAGTAAATGTGCTTCCTGAAATATGAAACGCTTGGCTCATGATTACCGAGTCTGAGGTTAGCTGGTTGCTCCTAGCTGGTGACTTTGAATTTATTCATGCAGTTGGTTTCAGTGATATGGTTTTCGTTGCAAGGTTTTTTTTTTTGTAATATCCACAAGGTACAATTTTGCATCCATGTCTTTTGGCAGCTTGTTATGCCCTGGGTGGGGCAGAAGGGACTGTCAGACTTTTACTGACTAAAAAACCACCCTGTTCCTTCTGTTCTCTTCTGCACTTTACGTTCCGGGGCCAAGGTATCCTGTTAAGACGTCCTGCAACCCCGGATAGAAACCTACCTGCGTTTTGGAACGAGCAACTAGCTTCAACTTTCTGACTAACTGACCGACTCCTTGACAATTCAAGACTTTGACTTTGACTTCGGGAGGTCGGGCAGAGGTTAGTTTTATATCAACTTAACGATTTTGAAAGATTTATAAATTCCACCTCTTCTGGCCGGTGAAATCGAAGAACTGTAATTATAGGCAATTCGAAATTATACAAGTATTGAGTTACCTTTCTAAACATTATAATTATCAATTAGGGAATTTCTTGGATTTTGTGGTTTTCAGCTAAACTAGGAAATTATTTGTAATCGGTGTAAAAAGACACTTTACAGCGCTGAAATTCTACGGAGTTATTATCGAAGGATACAGTTCTAATTTTGGTTTACGTTTTTTTACGTAAACCAGTGTCGAATCAAAGTCAAAGTCAAAGTCGAAACATTTATTTCAATTAGACCATTTACAGGCACTTTTTAATTGACAAAGAGTCGGTCCGTTAGTCCGAAAGTAGAAGCTCGTTCCAAAACGGAGGTAGGCCTCTATGGAGAAGAACGAGCAAGAAACTCCACGGCACTCTTTTAAATTAGGTTCTCTTTTAAATGTACCTACTGCACATATACATAAGCGCATAGATAAAGGCATCCGCGCGAAAAGATTGGCACTCAACTATAAATACTGTGGATTGCCATAAGTGAAAAGTTTTGCATGCTCCCATACATTTAATAAAAAATAAAACCAACCTAAAATTGTCCCACTGCGGATTAAATGTGTCTTTTCGTAAAGTACGATCATTGATCACAACGCTTGCTCAAGGCGGAATGACAATATCAGACTTATAATTCATTATAAGTCCAGGTTTCCCCACGACGTTTTTCCTTCATCGACGTTAGTAATGTCCAAGATAAACTTAGAAAGTACGTATAAAATAGAAAATGTACCCTGTTGCGAACTCACAGCCTCATGCATGAGAGGCGGGCGCCTTAACCACTGGGCCATCACAATATTCTACACAACACAAAAATTAATAAATCCAACAAGGATAGAAATTGTACTAAATATTTCATCTTCCCCGTGAAACTGATCCTTACTCGCCAAACTACAAGGATATCTCCCGCAGATATTTTATTCAGCTCTCATCTATGACATAAAGTATTCAGCACGGGTCTAGTTATGTTGGTTTTGTTCATTTAATATCTCATGGCTACCGGTTAATAAGCCAAAAGGTTAAATATAGATTCAGAATCGTGTGAGTAAGAAAGATGATTAGGGTTTAAAGATGGCGTGATGGAGTTAATATTGGATAATAATTTGACGATCGAAATGAACAACTTGACAACAAACGTTGGTTTGTTGTCAAATTTTTCATTTTTATTTTTGTTTATTGTTCATTTAGAAATACAATTTTTGCTTTAGGACAAGCCCGCCACACTGTTTCCACCCACTGCAACTCCTGAAAGCCAAAATCAACAGTGGAGGCCACCTAAAAAGCGCCGAGGCAATAAAATCATAATAATTCATTTATTTAAATTGACTACATTGCTCCAATGGTTAGTACAGTCAATGAAGCAAGCAATGAAGCTCGACGAGTCCTAGAGAAGCGTTTCAACTGTCTTGGGTTCCGCAACGAAATTAATCAGAAAAGAATAGTGGAGGAGTAAGAAAAAATATAATTTCCACTATTCCTTCCTATTTCTACTATTTACTTTTCCAAGTACAATTATCCGAATTAAAGGTTATAGGCTACTAGCTTTTGCCCGCGACTTCGTCCGCGTAAATTTCGGTTTCAGACGAAGTCGCGGTAAAAATTACCTATGTCCTGTCATTTCAATTATTTAGTTAAATTCATGATTCGAAATGACACGTGGCGCCATCTATGATCATAAGAACGTTATTATGATTTCCCTCGGAAACCGTACTTTTTTTCGGGATTAAAGGTACTCTATGTTCGTTTCTGTACACCTGGCAACGTATATGCAAAATTTCAGGATGATCGGTTCAGTGGCTTAGGCGTAAAATGGTAACAAACAAACAAACAAACTTACTTTCGCATTTATAATATTAGTTAGGATATCACGCTATCATCAACAGGAGCAAAGCAATGATCAGAGAAGTGACTTAACGCGGGTTCACCCGCCATATACATTATGCATAGCTAGTTTTCGCATACATTTCTGAACCTCAGGAATATTGAGAATCAGAAATCAGTGCTCAGTGGTTAGAGTGTGACCACACTCACCGGTTGTTCCAACACTTATGTAGCCCTCCGTGGCTGGGCTTACTACGTCGAAGGCAGTAATGAACACTCGAGGTACAGATAAGTAGCAGGCTAACAGCGATAGCAGATTCTAAGTTAGATTTGAATACGACTGAGAGTAAATTTTTAACAGAACTTACACGGTACTAACAAAACTATTTTTAATTTTCTTGTCTGTCTGTTTGTTTCGACGAATCTTCTAAAAGGCAGGACCGATTTTATGACTAATGTAGGGTGTAACTTCAAAACTTTTTATTAAAAAAAATAATTATTAGGGTACCGCGCAAAATACTTAAATAACCCCGTGATTAACGCAAACATAAATGAATAAAATACTTAATAAATATTCGGTATAATTTTTTTGTTCGTCCCAATGAGTCTGTTTTAAGGTTTTATAAATGAAGGAAAAAATATATAGCTTCAAGAATCACGTACATCGCATAAAACTAAGACCCTGTTCTTGAAGCTTTTTGTATGCCAGACGTTCTCTTTATTTCTTCTACTTTAATTTATTTATTTCATTTTAATACTAATATTGAGAAATCTTACATTTGACTGAGCAATAAATTATGTACACAAAGGCCAATAACAAGTTTTCACTTATAAACATACTAGATCCTGTTATTTCATGAGGATTATTATAGGCTACTAGCTTCTGCCTACGGCTTCGCTCATGTAAATATAGAATTTGACAGTCAATTTAATTTAATCATGATTCGGAAGACACGTGACGCTATCTACTACCAGAAGAACGTTATTGTTGTTTTCCACGGGAACAGTAATTTTGTTCGATATTAAAGGTCTGTTTCTGTACACTTGACAACGTTCATGTAAAATTTCAGGACTATCAGTTCAGTAGTTTAGGCGTGAATAGGTAGCAAATAAACAACTTACTTTCGCATTTGTAATATTAGTTAGGAAGTTACGATAATATACTATCACGCTTCGACCCACAGAGGCGGAGCAATAACCAAAGTCGTAACTTAGCGCGGGTGAAAAAACCACGCGGCGGTACGGATCGAATGAGAATAAAACCAAAATCTCGTCCGTATCACCGCCTTCCTGCCTAAGGCACACATGTAGAATTTTACACTTCTTTTCTTTATTGGGTCGACAAAGTTATAGCGAATTTACGAGTACGTACTGTGACAGAGTGGCTCTAAAGTACCTATTTGTTTGGTTTAGTGTCCATCATTTACTTGTGAAATGTATCTGGGTCACAGGCGGATTTGGAAATTTTCAAAGGCTTAGGTTTCCTGTAAAACTTAGGGTGTTATGAGTTTTTTTAAGGTTCCGCGCCCAAAGGCTGCTAAAAGGGACAATATTACTAAAAGTCAGCTGTCTGTCTGTGACATGACGTATGGTGTATCTTCTGAACCGTATTTTTTTTTTTTTAGATTTAAAAGAGTAAATGTTTATTAACATAGACCATGTGCACACCAAAATAATAACAAAAGGCAATAACATAACATAACATCACACCTGTATAATCCTTGAAGGGTTAAGTAGAGATGCAACCAGTGCAGTACATTTCGCCAGTTATGTTTAAGTCCCATGTAATAGGGGGCGAGCCTATTGCCATCAACCGAACATAAATCCAGACTCCGAGGCTGCTACTAAGAAATTCCTGATGGAAAAACCCAATAAAACTTTGCAAAAGGCAATAAAAATACAATAAATAAGAATTCGTGTCACAATGGATGCTATAACAACATAAAATCAAAATAAAATTGACTAAAAGCTTAAAGGGGGTTCCTATATCTACTAGCGTTGTGATCAATGCTCGTCCCTTCTCTGTATGAGAGGAGATCTCTGCAGTATAGTGGGATAATAATAGGCTGATATTGTTATTAATAGCATTATCAACCAGTTCAGTATGTCAAGACTAAAATTTCCTTTGGCCCTTTTGTTATGCAATCCGTTGAATTAGTGCAGTATCGACTACTGTTCCTAAACCTTCATGACAATACCAAAACAGGAAAATTTCACTGTTCATACTTCTTATACCTACTGACTCTGTTTGAGAAGGTAACAAATCTCATTACCCAACCGTTGCCCTTGGGCGTAAGTTTAAAATATTAAAATTTAATTTGCATGTAACGAAGGTTCACTTCGGTGCCTAAATTATTCCCACTGCGTGGCTAGACTAAGAGGAACTGCATTAATTAGAGCGAGCGGTCAGAACCACTACCGTAATTCACTTCATTTACATCACTACGCTATATTATGTTAGGGTAGATTTTTTAGTGGCAACTCCGGTCTGGCTCGTTGCGTAATTTACTACGTTTTCTTGTCTGTGTTTGGAGGGTTATGGCAACGTACTGCGCTTGCTGTACTTATTTAAATACATTATGCATTTTTGAAAATTATTTTTAATAGTTAATTCTTAATTTGTAATACTTTCTACGTCATATGATGTAGAATTTCTAATGCAAGGTGATATACCTTGCATTAAAAATATGCGATATGCATTGATGTGTAATTCAGAACAAAAAAAAATCATGCTTGTACCATGTTTGCATTTAATTTGTTAACTTTTAATTTGAAGTTGTTTTTTTTTTGCTATTAACATAACATCACGCCTGTAATCCCCAAAGGGTTAGGCAGAGGTGTACCCATTAGTACACCCAAATTTCGCCAGTTATGTTTTTAGTCCCATGTAGTAGGGGGCGAGCCTATTGCCATCAACCGGGCACAAATCCAGACTCCGAGGCTGCTACTGAGAAATTCCTGATGTAAAAACCCAATAACTCTTTGCCCGACCTGGGAATCGAACCCAAGACCTCATGCACAGCAGTCGCGCTTGCGACCACTAGACCAACGAGGAAGTTTTTTTGCTATTAATTTGTATAAAATTTGTGTGCAAATTTTTGTCGCGTAATAGAAAAGAATATAATAAACTTTCTTTCCTACTATTTACACAAAGGCGATAGGTTAGTACTAAGTCAATATTGTGTTTTTTTATAATTGCTTAAATCACTGATTGTTACCTCCTGCACTCAAGCTTTGATTTAGGAAGATTAAATTTGTGTTATGGGTACCAGGGCTCTGTTTATTAATAAAGTAAATACTTAGTAGCGTAAGAAAACAGTCTGTTTCTATATTTATGTTACATCAACATGGCTATTGGGATTATTCTATTTATGTCACGTAACCGTATATAAAAATGTGATGTGTATTATTATCTGCCTACGAAGATTACAATTTGATAGGTACATCAGATCCGTTCGATTAGATTGGACGCAAAATTGAGCTTTGTACAGGTTTATCGTATTTGAAAATGTAAAACATATTGCTGATGTTCATAATATGCTTACATAAAGATTTATGTTTTTATGGCACACTAGCTTTGGCCCGCGATGAGGCGAAAGGAGTATGTTAGGATCGTAGCAGGTGGCGTTCTGTAGTTTCTGCCTACCCCCATGGGAAAAAGGCGTGAGTTTATGTATGTTTGTAATTATTTCATTTAGACCAATTACAGGATGAAGTAAGAAAGCGTATGTGGTTAAAAAATGACAAATTGTTGTAAATATAAAATACTAGCTTTTACCCGCGGCTTCGCCCGCGTTTGTTTAGAATTTGACAATCATTTCGGGCTGTACTCCGCTTGTTGTTCGGCCAGATCCAGAATTATTAAATACCTACGGACCAACAGACTGTGGCTCATAAAAAAAAGTCATTTCTGCAAGAGAGGTCCTTCTCGCCTGCGACTGTTCTGGAGTTTCTGTCGCTGTAATGGCTGAGCTTGTTGTCTGAGACGAAGTTGTGTTTGAATAGGCGTCTCAGTTGTTCTTACAGCTCTCTGGCTTTCGGCTGGTTCCTCCAAAAGCAATTGCGTTTAGAAGGGCGTCTTAGTCACTCTCAGAGAAGCTTGGCGGGCGGACGGCTTTCCTGGCTTTAAGAAAATGTCTCATCAGCTCTCAAATTTGCTGGTCGCCCCGGTTGTGCTTGCCTTCTTAATGTGGCATGAACGGAAGATTCCGGGGATTGAGCAGTAATTTTTTCTCGGGCTTGCAATGAGCTTTTGCCTGAGTTGGACCTGCGAGATATTTTAAAATTGAAAAAAGTAACCTACCTACCCTCAATAAAACACACCGAAAATACCTCTAACGAAAAATAAACAGTACTAAGGGACAAACATAACTTTGCCGTTGGAAAACTGATGTCTACATACATCGACATAGGTCACGGTTAGTTTAGGAACTAACCTCTTCCTTCAGTCAATCATCGACTACACGCATTAAACGAAGCAATTTTACTGTTACGACAGTTCTGCTGTTATCCTATGAGGAGTTCCGTTCCATAACTCCGAAGTTCATCATCAGATCATGACAGTATGCACCAATTCGGAAAAATAAACATAAAAAGAATCATCCAAATCAATTCACAATTGGCGGAGTAATCGCAGAGTATCATATGCTTCACTGATGGAGCGTGTTGGATAAGTTCACCTTTATACTTCCATGCATCCTCTATGAATGCGTTTACACTTGTCAGTGTCAGTGACGACACAGTGATGACAGTGTCAGTTACGCAGTTTTTTTGTATCCCTGACAACGTATATAAAGTGGGTCACAGACAAACGCCAAATGTTGTGGCGGCCGCGTCAGTTGCAAAAACAACAGGCCGCGTGTACTGCTTTGTAAAATGGCGCCAAATAAGGAAATTGTAATAGAAATTGTTAAATTTAAATAATAATTTAAATTTAACCCACGCTTTTTTATTCCTAAGAGTAATATGCGATGCTAATGATAATATAGGTAGAGATAAACTACTATAACTTGACGCTCCCCTCCATATTACCATTTCAATGTGTGTAGTCACATTCGTATGAAAGACTTTGTATGTAGTTGTTAGTAATCGTCTTCAGTAGCAGGCTAGGATATTTGTTTGTCAACTAATCGTAAATAGCTGACCGCGCAAGACGACGCACCTGTCATTTTCATAGAGAATGTCAGTGCAGCGCCATACTAATAATAATGAGTATTTTTGACGCCGCTAGTCAGACAACAAATCGCTGATTTGTTTTTGTTTCGAGAGCCGTCTCAATAGGCACACATTTTTTTTTTTTTTTGATGTGGTAATAACCATCAAATGACTCCTTCCGCCCTGGGTGGGGCGGAAGGGACTGTCAGACTTTTACTGACTAAAAAACCACCCTGTTCCTTCTGTTGCCCTTCGCGTTCCGGGGCCACGGTATCCTGTTAAGACGTCCCGCAACCCCGGCAGGCGTTGGCCCCGTTGGGGGCCCCGTCCCTGTGCTGACAGCTCTGTGAGGCGCTCGCGAACAGAACGCGCCGTCGACCCGGGCTTGGTCCTTGATCAGACGGCGAGCTACCCATTACTCGCCGTCCGCAAGCCCGCGCCTACGGTGGCAGGAGGTCGCCTCACGACGTCCGACGCCCTGGGCGTCTCCCGCGGCGGCTGGGGCGTGAGGTGGATCTCTCCCTCACGCGGCCCGCCTCCTCCTTCGCTAGCATTAATGCTTCGCAAAAGGAGGTGACTACATCCCATTCCCTCTCGCCCCGGAACATGGCCTGAACCAGGTCCGGACGCGAGAGGTCGCCGCCGCCTATCGCCAGCGGTGCTCTGCCCAAGCGGGGCAGTCCTGCAGCTTTTCCTCCCGCCCTATCCGACACAGGAACCTCCCGAAACTACCTTGTCCGGTGAGGACCTGCGTCAGGCGGTGGGTGAGGACGCCGTAGCGCCTCTCCAGCCACTCCTCAACACACATGCGTTGTGAGTATTTTTAAAACTATTACAAACACTTTCAAACTTTTTGAATTGAGGAAGGGCGCGTCATGTTACTGTAGCTTATCTCTACCTCACACCTCAAGTCTTTTTAAATAAAAGGTATTCCTACCTTTTTTCTTATCTTCTGAGAGGACTAATGAGTCATGAGAGTAATAAGACAACGTTACGGTTAGCCATATTGACTGACGTCCGATTGTAGCACAAATACCACGCCAATGACACTTCAGGCCGCCACTGTGACCACGGTGGTGTGTTTTTGCAGCGGTTGGAGCCGCGGCCTGCGGTTTGCCGCAACCGCAAGTCCGTCCGTCTGGAAGCCACTTTATACAAAATGTCAGATTACTCTTCAGCGGTTTTGGGCATGAAAAATGATTAAGCAAACAAATTTCGTACTCCTAGGTTGTTTACTTGAAACTGGTCTATCGACAATCTAGACTCGAAATATAGTGGATGCTTAAACTTAAAATTTGATCATGATTCGATAGACACGTGGCGCCATCTACTGTCATAAGGACGTTATTGTGATTTCCCTCGGGAACAGTACTTTTTTTCGGGATTAAAAGTACCCTATGTTTGTCCCTGTACACCTGGCAACGTATATGCAAAATTTCAGGATGATCGGTTCAGTGGCTTAGGCGTAAAATGGTAGCAAACAAACAAACAAACTTACTTTCACATTTATAATATTAGTTAGGATTAATTCAACACGACAAATTCAACATAAAACTCTAACAGGAAAACACTGAAGACATTTTATATTCATCATTCGTCCAAAATCAGCATGAAAGTAAAATATGACCCAGAATCGAAAAATCTTTTCAAACAATATGTTCGCGGAGCCACGACTCAAACTTTTACAAGCAATATAAAAGTTTTAGACTACAGTAAACTGAAGATATTGGGGCAATATGAGATAAACGCCTAAGGCAAGCCACCTCCGTTTTATTGTACACTATTTCAGCTTTATAACTATAAAAATAAGGTTGACTTTTAAGAAAGTCTTTTTCTTTTATTTAAGGAAATACAAACAATATTTAGAATATTTAATTTTATTTGAGTTTTCTAATCGTCTTTGTCGTGTGGGCAATAAGGTCTTAAGACCCCACACACCCTAGTGTCAGAATTTCTAAAAATCACATCGGTACTTGCCCTGATTTGATCCCAAAACCCCAAGCATGAGAGGCGGGTGCCTTAACCACTCCATCATGACGGTTTCATCGCCTTTTTCTAATGTAAAGAAAAGCTTTATTGGGTTTTTCTATCGGGAATTTCTCGGTAGCAGTCCGGATTTGTACCCAGTTGATAGTAATAGGCTCACCCCCTATTACATGAGACTGAAATATAACTGGCGAAAATGTGGGTGCACTAATGACCTCTGCCTAACCCTTCGAGGATTACAAGCGTGATGTTGTGTTCTTTTGTTTGAGGAAGAAAATTAAAAAGGAGATTTAGAATGTAACCTTGTATTATTTGTGGGTTATGTTAATGACTTTAGTAGCAGTGGGTGTTCTAATGTATGTACTACAATTTTTCAAAGGCTAGGTCCGGCCTCGGTCATAGGCTAAGCATTGCTATCCAATGTGGCAATGCCACATGTCTCTTTGGCATATTATCAGTTAAATAATAGGCGTTATGCTAGTCAAAATATCTCATGTCAGTAAACTGTTAATGTTTTGACAAAGTATCTCTTTCAAAAGAACTGTAAACTGTCTGTTTGTTCTACTCACGCTAGGAGTCTACGTTCTTTCAATAATCTTCTACCCAACTGTCCTTCTCATACTTCTGATTTCCTTCATTCCTCTTTTCATATTCAGGCTATACTTCTTTGGAATGGATATATATGCCCTTCCTCTGGATATCAGGACAGCCACCAGTCGATACGTTTTCAAGCGGAAGTTGCGGATTTATTTTCAGAACAATTAGCAAGAGTTTTATCTTAAACATCCTTTCTATTCTTATTATAAAATATGTATGTATTTATAAGTATGTATATATATTTTATAAGTATGTATATGTATATATATATATATGGTATATATGAGTTTATGTACTTGTGTGCGTTTAAACTTGTTTAGATATTTGTTTTTAATGATTTTAAAATTTCATATTTGATTATTTCCTTATTTACAATTTTTGCACCTGCTTTGTTATCTCTTCACCACCTTTGGTTAACTGGTAGAGAATGCCCAAGGCATTAAGTCCGCCTTTGTACTTTTTTGTTGCATAAAGTTTAAAGAAAGAAATAAATAAATAAAGTAAAGCTTATTTAGTAATACAGTTTTAAGCGCTGCATTCTTCCCAAAAACAGTCCAAGTTCAGTCTCACCATATTTGTGAAACGCGATGCTAAAACAACACTGATTTGTTTTCTTAACAGATCGCCGGTTCTCATGGCAAACACTGGCACAAATATTTGTTACTTGTTAGTAAGGCTCTCGAAGCCAACGTTGGCTTTATGTCAAAATAATCCCTTGACGTTTGTTATGCATGTGTCAATATGGTATACGGTAAACATACATTTTGATGAACGTATCTGATTTGTTTCTAGTTACAAATTGATGCGCGACTGATGAGCATGAGGGTTCGATTCCCAGGTCGGGTAAAGTGTTACTGGATTTTTCCATCAGCAATTCCTCAGTAGCAGCCTCGGAGTCCTGATTTGTGCCCGGTTGATGCCAATAGGCTTCTTATTACATGGGACTTAAAACATAACTGGCGAAATGTATACTAATGGGTACCCCTCTGCCTAACCCTTCGGGGATTACAGGTGTGATATTATGTGGTTTTAATTACATATTTATATAGTAGTAATGCATAGTTTTAATGACAGTCATTTCGGGTCGTCAGACGCCCGAAAGTCTGACAACCAGTCTTACCAAAGGGTGTCGTATTACCCAGTTACTGGGTTGTGGAGATCAGGCAGTCGCTCCATGCAAATATTCAACAGCATCTAGTCAGACTGGAAGCCGAGCTCAACACAATCGGGGAAAGGCTAGGCAGATTGATAGTCCTTGAATTCCCCTGCTCGCTGTCGCTAGTAACTTAACGCTTCTGTCCGCTCCAGCCCATCACATTACCGTGTATTTGACATAGAGGTCCCTCGGGAAATTTATACGTACACCCCAAACCTGAAAATTGAATTCTAAAGTAACCAGTTATCATTTCATCGTTAATTCTTGATGAGAACAAAATAAGGTGTCTAGTTGTCTAGCTCAGAATGTATTGTGAAATGGCTTTTTGAATAAATGTTTTCTTTTCGTCGATGTTAATTTTTCAGTGGAACATCGTAGGGGTGGTTCTTTTAGATTTTACTCTTGTTATCTGTGGAATACTGAGATGTTTTCTCGTCGTCGAAATATGTTTTTGTAAGCTTTCAGTTTTACGGGTTTCGTACCTGAAGTGTGGTAACGAGACCCTATTACTAAGCCTCCGCTTTCCGTTTGCCAGCGGCCTCTATCTCATGAAATAAGAAATTAAAAAATTCCCAGAATTTGTATTTCTATTATAATTGCCGCTACACCAACAAGTAATAAAAACTAATAAATATTACAAAATGAAAGGGGGATTCATAAAAGAGACCGGTTTTTTTTTGAGTTTTTGCCTCATTATCAGTCTTCTGTTCTGTTCTGTTGAGTTTGACTCGCACTTGTCTTTATACACAAGTCCTGGATATTCTATCTTAGCAATCTCATGGGTAACTGCAATTTATTAAAAGTTACTTTAGCACAGTAAAGCTGGGCGCAAACGTCCGGTTTTCGAATCAGGTTTCCGGATCGAAAGCGTGTATATACATACACATACAAACATAATACACACACATGTAAACAAAAATAGGTATGTGTAATTTATGTATGTGTGTGTGTATGTATGTTTAAGCTTCCTGATCCAGAAACCTGATTAGGAAACAGGACGTCTGCGCCCAGCCCAAGTCAACCAGTCCTTTTAGATAAAAAGAAATGTTTTTAATATTGTTGATGTTGTTGTTTATTGTTGTTAATATTGTTGTTGTTTATTGTTGTTGTTTGTTCTATGTAATCTAATTCTAACATGTAATGGCACCGAGTTGCCGTGTCTGGCCATACTACTGTTAAACCCCCGATGGGTTAATTGGTATGTTATGAATAAAAAAAAATTGTACACTGTTTTTGTTGTGATAAGTAATTAACGTAAAAAAAAAAGATAATTTGGAATTGTCGTCGTATTATTACTTTGGTCGCTTCAAGTTTATGACTTGTCACCGATGATGTTTTAATATGCATCGTGATAATATCTAAAGGTATCTGAGACTGCCTCGTTGGTCTTATGGTTGCGAAGCGCGACTGCTAAAAAAGAGGCCTTTTTTATGTGTTAAATATAATCAAATGACTCCTTCCCCCCTGGGTGGGGCGGAAGGGACTGTCAGACTTTTACTGACTAAAAAACCACCCTGTTCCTTCTGTTGCCCTTTACGTTCCGGGGCCACGGTATCCTGTTGAGACGTCCCGCAACCCCGGCAGGCGTTAGCCCAGTTGGGGGCCCCGTAAAGTTTAATAAATAAATATACCTACACAGAATCTCTATAGAAAATTTATGTCCAACACGAAATTATTATACCGACATAATACACTCAGCTATAAATTCAAGACAAAATGTGGATATGGCTATAAGAAACTAATAAAAACTTTTCATATTAAATGCCTTAGTTGTGTTGTTAGAAGTTGGCCGTTGCTCGTGATGACCTAGTGGTTAAGGCGCCCGCCTCTTATGCATAAGGTTGTGGGTTCGAATCCGGGCAAGTACCAATGTGACTTTTTCAATTCATATGTACTTTCTAAACTTTATCATTTTTTTAGACATTACTGACATCATTCCGTGCCTCGGAAAGCACGTAAAGCTGTTGGTCCCGGCTATCATACGTTGACCTTTGACAGTCGTTACGAGTCGTCAGAAGCTTTAAAGTCTGACAACCAGTCTTCTTAGGGGTATCGTATTACCCAGTTACTGGGTTGTGGAGGTCAGATAGGCAGGCGCTCCATGAAAAATACTGGTACTCAGCTGCATTCGGTTAGACTGGAAGCCGACAGCAATATATTTGGGAAAAGGCTAGGCAGTTGATGATGGGTTGTGTTGTTAGAAGTTTATTCGGCACTAGCTGCTGTGGTCGCGGCTTTGCTTACGTGGACCTAAAAGCGTTGTTCTACCAGCTGTGCACGCGTTCCATGATGTGTACAGTCACGAGCAAAAACAACTATACACTTAGCAACATCACGAAGCTATTTTCTTCGAATATATTGATTAAAATGTCTTTTTTTTCATCAGGAATATAGTATTTTGAATTCAATACTACTATGAAATAGGTCTTCTATTAAAGTTACAACCATTATTTCACAAGAGAATCGCTTTTGAATTTTGCTAAGTGGATACTTGTTTTTGCTTGTGACTGTACACCCACGCTAGTTGTATGGGTCCATGATTCAATTCACGTGTGGATGTTTTTACTGAAGTATATTACATTGAATTCATGGTCATTCACAGCTGTATAG
Source organism: Hoplodrina ambigua (assembly GCA_949774945.1). Lineage (NCBI taxonomy): Eukaryota > Metazoa > Arthropoda > Insecta > Lepidoptera > Noctuidae > Hoplodrina > Hoplodrina ambigua. Next base: position 15,221,780 of record OX458968.1, read on the forward strand.
TATAAGCCCACGACCACGCTACGTATTTGTTATGTGCCTCAGAAATATAAGTGAAATATAACATAACATCACGCCCGTAATCCCCGAAGGGTTAGGCAGAGGTGTACCCATTAGTACACCCACATTTCGCCAGTTATGTTTTTAGTCCCATGTAATAGGGGGCGAGCCTATCGCCATCAACCGGGCACAAATCCAGACTCCGAGGCTGCTACTGAGAAATTCCTGATGGAAAAACCCAATAATACTTTGCCCGACCTGGTGAAAGATGTTTTATTTATAGTTCCAAAACAGCAACACGTTGAAAACAAGCGCCGTCATTTAATACCATTAGATTTTATTTCAACTTGCTTTCGTTTTGGGCTTGAATAAACAACTTTTATGTATGTGCGTCACTTTCACGTGAATAAACAGTTTTTTTTTTTTCAAAATGGCAATTAGTCGACTGACAGCTAGACAGAATGATGTGACGCTGCTAACGTGTGTAGCCTCTGCGTGCGCATCCTCCGCAGCAATCGTGGGCTGCGTGTATAGCGTGCACAGCGTCGGCGTGTCGTTAAAAAATATTCGATTGGGTACAGTAAGTAAATACTCTTCACTCACTTTTCTTGTGATCTTTTTTCCATATAAACGCCTTTATTCATCTTTGTCAAGGGTCTTCATTTAATTATACATCCGTTTTACATTTACTGCTTACGATTAATGATCATAATCTATTTACAAAAACATCTTAATATGTTACGTTACACAGGCTTTACAATATCAATAAATGTTTTTCAATATCATTTTTACATAATTATTATTTTATTGATACACATATTGTTAACTGTTGGTGAGTATGTGTAAGTCGTTATGTCCACATATTTTAGTGTGAGTAATAAAAATAATAATATAATTTTTATTTAACGCAAACATCATAAGACACGGCTAATTATTCCTCTTATTTGTGCATACAACAGTACAGGTATTATTGTAGAAGTATTTAGTTATAAAACTTATATCCAAGTCTGGTTTTCGTAAAATAACTTAGAGAAAAGCTCCGTCACTAGAAGATTTCCAGGCATAGTCCAGTTTAACTTTCGGATCCATTGGGGGTTTTTTTTACACCAGATATATCTACATTACCGTTCGGCGTCGGCTATTAAGCGAACTATCGATATCGCCATGACGCGTCCTAGATAAAGTACTGATAAGACAATCCATATCAATAGTAATATTTTGCCAATTTCAGAATATTTAATACGGCTTCTTATATTATAGCATAGCTTAGCTTCTTCTCTTCTTCTTCTCGTATTATAGCATCTTAAACTTCGGAAAACTTTCGTTGCAATCGATCTGTCCAAGCTAAAAAGCTTCCACCCAATTTACGTGATATTCTGAAGTTCATAATATTTACATTTTGAAGACGGAGCGGACCTAAAGGCCTAGGACGATTTGCGACTTCAAGAACACTTCTTAATTTAAAATAGTCTTTTGGTTTTTCCTCTACTACTTCATGGTACATTTTTCTTACAGCTCTCACTGTATTTGTCATGTTGTCTTCAGAGTCAAGGATATCATAAAAAGCGTAAATGCTGTCAACACATAACACATCATCAGAAAAGCTGACCTCCAACCTTTGTAGCTGTCGTTTGAGTATAACAAAATCAAACCTGTTTCCATTATGGGCGATGAGACACACGGGTTTCTGTTGACGGTTTATAAATTCATCGATCGCCTTGTATCCATTTAAAGTAAATCCATTTGTCCTAAAATCCAGCGTCAGATTGTCTTTTGGTTCTTCTATATCCGGATTAAGATAGAGATGGTGTGGTACAGCGAGTAGGCTCAGTTCAGTAATGTTATGATCTGACTTATGACGTACCGTTGCAAACTCCATAAACACGAATGTCTGTATCGGCGCCATCTTAATATCTAAAAACGTCATTATCTACACCCAAAAGTATTTATAGTCTTATTTGTCCTTGAATGTTTGAATTATTATGATAAATGATTATAATTTGTTTATCGTGTATTATTTTTTAATCATATTTGCTGATAAAGTGACTTTAATGCCACTGCTTTAAAATTCATAATGCAGCACTAATGCAATATTTGTTGTTTTTAATCTTATCAAAGAATTTTGAATGATTGTGTTCCTAAATATTTTGTAAACAATTAAACGATTATTATTGAATAATATTACATTAATATTATCATATATTTCGTCTTTATTGCTAATATTAAAATATTATTGTATTTCGTCCCAAATTTCTTGAAAAGCTTCAAATGAAACGCGTGAGTTTTTTCTCACTACGCTCTCGGCTCCATTACTCCCTCACCTGCGGCTCGTCAATCCAACGCAGTATCATATTTTAGAATATATCAGCTTAGACTTCGGAAAACTTACGTTGATTTTGTTCTGTCCAGGCTAAAAATTTTTTGCCCAACTTACGTGATATTCTGAAGTTCACGATGTTATTATTCTCAGGAGTGTACAGCGAAATAGGAGGATCTTTCACAACTCGGTCATATATATCAGATAAATTATAAGAGTTACTTGACCCAGAACCTGCAGCTTCATAATATATTTCTTTCCCAGCTCTTCCTGTATATATCATGTTTACATTGTCTGGAGATTCAAGTATATCATAATAAGTCTCAATGCTATCAACACACAAGACATCATCAGATAAACTCTTAAATCCTCTCAGATGCACCTGAAATATTTGCTTGAGTCTGATAAAATCACACTTGTTACCGTTATGTGCGATGAGACACACAAGTTTTTGTTGACGGTCTATGAATTCATTGATCTCCTTGTATGTATCAAAATCGAACCCATTTGTTCTGAAATCCATTTCCAACGTGTCTTCCGGTTCCTCCGTATCTGGATCAAGATAGTAGAGCTGGTGTACAGCCAACAGATTCTCTTCAATATTAATGTCTCACTACAACCAAACGTCCCCAAATCCATAAACACATATGTCCCTATCGGCGCCATTTTAATCTTTACAAACTGCTATACGAAGTATTTATATTAATCATTTGTCCTTGAATGCTTTAATTACTGCGATAATTTTTTTATCGTTTTATCTCTTCCAGATAACTGCTGGTAAAGTGACGTTTATGCCATCGGTTTTAGGTTCAAAATGCAGCACTAGGGCAGTAATGGAATATTTCATTTTTAGAGTTCCATATCCAAAGGCAAAACGGGACCCTAGTACTATGACTATTACTTTTCGTCCGTCCGTCCGTCTGTCCGTCTGGCTGTATTTCAAGAACCATGACATTTAGACAGTTAAAATTTTCACAGATGATATAATTAATTTAATTTTTGATTTAATGAATCTGGTCGTGTCTATGTTTATCATCTAGAGTTTGAGAAACAGATTTAAATTACACTTCTTTTTTTGGGGCAGTCGTGTAAAAATAATATATATAAAACTGTAAATAAAAACTGTAAATAAAAAACGTCGTAAAAAAAAACTGACGAGTAAACAAAGTACAAATAATTATGTGCAATTATTGCAGTCGTGTTTTTTTTTTTAATTATAATACATAGCTTGTTGTTTTATCTCATATTTTAAATATTTTATTACATTCTTATATTTATATTCTTTCGACACTTGTATGTTGAAAAAAGGGGTATCAAACGCATGAAATTTTTTTTACTCACTGGTCTAATACGCCATTCAGCCATTCGCCTTCAGCTCTGGCGGCAATCTTTTCTCGAATCCAATGACAAAGTTTGTGTTCAGGCTTAAAGCCTTCAAGAATACCGAAGCAATACACATTCCAACGCATTCGTTACTATCATAATTCATGCAGGCGCTTATTTAATTTTTGTATAAATGTCACCGCTAGCAACACTTGCATCCGATTCTTTGTTCTTGTTAAAAGGCACTTTTGAATAATAATAATAATAAGTTATTCAAATAAAAACATTTACAAAAAGTGTACATTTAGCCAACAGTAAATGATTTTCCATACCACTAGATATAGTGCCTAAAAATAAACTAAAACCCTGCCCTTTGTTGGTTTAGTGGTCGCAAGCGCGACTGCTGTGCATGGGGTCTTCGGTTCGATTCCCAAAGCCGGATTCCCGGGCAAAGTGTAATTGGGTTTTTCCATCAGGAATTTCTCAGTAGCAGCCTCGGAGTCTGGATTTGTGCCCGGTTGATGGCAATAGGCTTGCCCCCTATTACCTGGGACTAAAAACATAACTGGCGAAATGTGGGTGTACTAATGGGTACACGTCTGCCTAACCCTTGGGAGATTACAGGCGTGATGTTATGTTAAATAAACTAAAACTGTTATTATTATAAGTGAAAATAATGATGGTTCGGATTCGCGATGTTCGGTAGCGACCCGCCCGATCTAGGTTAATTTAAACTTGTGATTCAGGCCAATTTACATCATTGGAGATAGGTTTCCAAAATTAAAAAACTAATTTTTTGTTCCAGAAATTCCCAGCTATGATCTAGAAAAAAAAAAGAAGATTGTTATCTTTCGATATTCCCTTTTTTAAGATTAATAATATTCTTTTATATTTTCTGTAAAATACGTGTTCAAAAACTTTATACTTTTTTTTAAGTCTATTAAAATATTCGTTGTATTGATCGAAATGACGCACAATCGCCGTCTAGGGTTAAAATTATGATAACATAGATTATGTTGATAAAATAATTAAGTAGGTTCTCATTCGTATCGTGTGTCATGCTAGGATATAGGTAGCAAAACTTTTTATTAAAAAAAATGCAATGCAGTAAGCAGTAAGGGCGTAGGTAAAGTATTTACCTATACTCGAATAATTGTTTATATTCCTATATCAGTACCTGTTCCAAAACTGTTTCGCTTTACTGTTTTATTTTGCTCTTCACCTAAATTGTTTTAAAAACTTAATTGAAAAGTGTGTTCGTGTTTTTTCTTTGCTTTTATTTTCTATAGAGACTAGAGACTGTAGGTCTAAATCATGAAGCGAGCTACTAACTTCAATTTTCTGACCGATTCTTGAACTGACGATTCCCTAACTATTTGTTAAAAGTGCCTGTAAATAAGGTTTAATTGAAATAATTGCTTTGATTTTGAAAAAAAGATTATTTATACAAAATAAATGATTATCAAATTCCTTTATGAAGCGGTCACGACAGGCGATGATAATAATTATAATGTAGGTACTACAAAGTAGCACATTAACTTCATAAACAAATTTAATCAGAGTTTCGAAATCTAGGTAACAGTTCATTTCTCTATCACAAGTTCACAACCCTATTACAATAACAATAAGGCCTTTATTTCCATAACAAAATCGAGTAAGGATTAATAAAACATGTAACACATTTCACGGTTTAATATAACATGTATGTACTTACGTAATTAAGGTTTAAAATTAACGTCAAATTTAATTAAAGTTGTTAAAATTAACAGGTGCCGCTTTTAGGGAACTTATTTAGGTAATTATATGTTTTACGATTTAAGTAATATTCCTTCGAGGTTAGCTAGGATTATGGTCTGTTTCATCACCTCCCAAGGTCTGGGTAACTTATGTAGAACACTGAAGTAGTTTTCTTTGTGAGGTTTGCTCGGGGAAGATCTGAACGAAACTATATAACAATGTTCTCCAGACAGATTCTAGTAACGCTTCTAATCTCGATAGAGATTAGCCAAGTACGCAGGTGATATTATAGTACACAAGCGTATGCGCAAACGTGGGTGCACTACCTATTCCCAAACTCTCATGCTCCTATGTTACGGCAATCCGACACGACTGGGGAGAGATCAGGCGCAGGACGAACGGCTTCACGTGCTTTCCGAGGCACCGGGGTGTCACACCACCGACTTCTGTCCGGGCTGCTACAGAGAAATTCGGAAAAACTCAATAACACTCTTTCCCGACCTGTGAATTTCTCAGTAGCAGCCTCGGAGTCTGAATTTATGCCCGGTTGATGGCAATAGGCTCGCTCCCTATTTCAAGAGACTTAAACACAACTGGCGAAATTTGGGTGTACTAATGGGTACAACTCTAACTAACCCTTTGGGGATTATTCCAATTATTATTAAGGAAGAAAATTAAAAAGGAGATTTAGAATGTTACCTTGTATTGGTTGGCTCTTGACAATTTGTCAAGGGCTGGGTCCTACCTTGGCTATAGGTTAAGTATTGCCATCCAAAGTAGCAGTGCCACCAGTCTCTTTGGCATATGATATAATAAGTTCACCTCTGCCTAACCTTTCAAAGATTACAGGTGTTATGTTGTGCCAGTCAAAATATCAGGGGGCTTAGACAAAGTAACAATTTCAAAACGAAAACGAAGTTTTTTTTTTTGGACAACTCACACACGGCTATCTGATCCCAAGCTAAGCAGAGCTTGTGTTATGGTAACCAGACAACTGATATACATACTTATATAATTTATAAATACATACATATTATATTTATTATATACATAGATAAATCACACCCAGACACAGAACTAACAATCATGCTCATCACACAAAGTTAGTCCTGGGTGGGAATCGAACCCACGACTTCCGGCTTAGCAGTCAGGGCCGCTAACCACAAGACCAACAGGCCCGTCAATAGAAAGTCCGTCAGTTAGGAAAGACTAAAATGTATGGGATTGACATAAGCCGCGTTAAGTCACGTGGTCAATCGACGAAGCGATGTTACTTTGTCTAAGCCCCCTGATTATGTGTTAAAATTATACACCCCGCTTATTCTATACAGAGAAGTGTAGAAATAATGCTGGGGAGCAAGCACCTCTCCGCCGATTATTAGAAACGTACAACTCACATTTTATAGATTTGGATATTTTCGCGTACAATCAGAGCAAATTTAGAAAAATGGCAATTGAATTACTTGCAATTTAATATAATTATTACTAATTAATCTATTGTGATGAATGCTTCTTGCTGATACTCTTGTTGTGTTGTGATCTGATTGGTGACAACACACCTACTTTGGAAGGTGAGCGCTGTCCAGGGTTGGTTGGTGTGACCTTTCGGGTTCATTCTTCCTTTCTTCTTATTCCTCTCTGCATGCGTCCGTTTCCTTATTTCTTTTAAATTCAATGTTATTCCGTGGACAATAGTGTGGTTTATACGTTTTTAACTGAAATGTTTAAACTTAATGTTAATATTGTAACGTGTAACTGTTTTTTGTCCCTAACAAATAAAATAAAATAAATTAAACACAAACACTACTTCTGACGTACACAAAAACCATACCTACACCAAGGCTTCTAAAATATCTCCGAGCAATTTAAGTTAGTTGCAAACTGTCTCGCTCGCTACGAATTTATGTTGTATCTCACACGGGCCTCAGGGCAAGGGCGCTCACAGCTCCATGATTTATTTTGTTACATTTTAATTTCACGGAGCTATCTCATCACCGACCCGTTTCCGAGCAACGGCGAATTTATAACCCTCCGAAATTCGCTTAGGGGTCGTACATTGAACTAGTATACGAAAAAAGATAATGTGTTATGAAATTGTGTATTTTTGGTACTGATTTTTTGAACACTTGATTTCACAGAGGGATCGTGTGATGATTTTTTGATTGATCACAAATTGAATTTGATTTCAAATCAGACTTGTTGTGGAGAAGCTATAGCTAAACCACTTATTGATTTCTCGACTGCTGACTCTGATTATTGTTGTGACGTCATTTATCTTAAGAACGGTCGAGTGCAGAATTCGCCTCTTGTGTATAACGCTACAAAAAACAACGACAAAAGCATCTGAGTTATGTGCTTTTTTAGTGTTTACTTTTCTAAAAATAATGCTGAACCTGCTAAACGACAATTCGAGATCAACTACTGGGCGACATAACAGCTCGCTACTAACCTTGGGAGCGGATCAGTAAATATAGACGTAAAAAGTCAATAACACAATTGCATTTTTTTTTATGCAGGTGAAAATAAGGACGCGCATTTGGTGTTTTAATTCTCCCTTATATTTTTAATTTAATTTCATATTTTTTTACCGTTATTATTGCGTGTGTGTTTTATTATTTAGACGTTTTTATGTTTCTCACAGAAGAGCGCTTTTTTATTTATTTATTTTTAATAATAATCTTTATACCTTTTCATTTTTGAATATTTATAAAATAAACATAATAAAATATTAAAAAAATGTACAATAAATTATCATTTTTTACCTAGTTTGGAAGTCAGGAGAACATTAGTTAAAGTTAATTGTACCCATCGGGCTAATCACAGCATAAACTCATTATATATTGTAGACCTATGTTGTACCTATATACCTGCGTATCACAAATAAACTGTTTGGTTTTATATGCACGAGGCCTCTTCGATCGTATTAGAAGTGAAGTAATCCGCAGAAGAACTATGGTAACTACCTAAGGAGTAACTAAAGAGCAGACGGCTGTTGGGGTCGTAAGGCTCTCGAATGGCGACCACGTAAGGCGCAGTGTAAAAAGGCCCCCCACAAGGTGAGCTGACGACCTGGTAACTGTCGTGGGGAACCGCTGGATGTGCAGCGCGGAACAGTTCATCGTGGCTATCTTTAGGGGAGACCTATCTCCAGCAGTGGACGTCATTCGGCTGATATAAAAAAAAAAAAACAAAAATCATTTATTTCCACATCAATGTTTACAAAAACAGGTTAGTGATTGGAGCCTCCCTTTAAGCAAGTAATGCCTGTGTTGGGAGACTCCGCTCTTCCATACAAATATGATGATATGATGATGAATCGCAGGAACTAATGATCCGATTAGATTTTTTGCACGTTCAAGAGATTAGCGCGTTCAAACAAACACACAAAGAAAAATACTTTTCAGCTTTATTATATTAAGTGATAGATAAGAAAAACTAAGAGCAACACTTGCGTCCGCACCCGTCTCCTGCACAGACAAATCTAAGAAGACGGTTGCACCATAAATCAAGTTTACCGAGGGCTACCCCACAAAGAGCTAGCACTTTATTCCTTTGAAAAACTGTAAGAGCTTCCTTGACGTTCGCATGTGAAATGAGCTCTTTTGTACCAAAGACGTTTTTGCTAGACGGGTCTCAATGGAGATCGAATTCACGATCCTTTTTGTATGTCTACTAATGTGGGACAGACTGATACGTTACTGTGTTGCGATCTGTCTTTTTGAAAGACCATACGAAATGGAGTTGCCAATATTTCTTCGGATGCTTATAGAATTTTCCCGGATAAGCAAGAAAAAAAAATCTTTTTTTTTATATTGCTTACAATCATGTGTTTAATTATCAGCCACCAGTCAACCTAGATAATATATAATAAATAATATATTTTCTGAATTAATGTTAATGATAATTATAATTATATAAAAATTGTAGATTGTAAAATGTTCTTTTTTTTGCTTGTTTGCTTCTTCTTGTTTCTTCAAAACGATTGGTACGAAGAACTCAGGCTCGTTTTGTTCACAGTTCAGGAGATTTTGAGCTATTGTCAACCAATCTAGATTCCTCGTAATGAAAATCAAAAATTTCCAGCAAAGCCTTAAATCTAAGAAACCACAAATTCTTGCCAAGAAACGCTGTCGGAGATCGAACAGCACTTTGATACAATATAGGCATACATTCCGCTCACGACCGAGCCACTTAGCAGAAACACGGTGCACCACGTAATTATGTGTATCTATGTATATCGTAAGGGTGCTTTCTTAGGCGCTTTGCACGTTGAGCAACTTAAGTTGAGGGAACTATCAACACTTTAAAAGTTTCCTGTAAAAGTTGGTAGTTGCTATAACGTTTACGGTTGCAGCAACTTTATAGCAATCTGTGAGCAACTATCATAGCCAAGTTGCCGTATGCCATTCTGCCGTCGTAATTAGAAAAGGCACAACTAACATTTTACAAATGTTGAGAAAAATGAGATTTAAATATTTTTTGAATTTTGTTAAAAAAAACACGTTTAAAATGTGTTTTTCGAAATTATGTAAATGTGAAAAATTGCGTATTTATAGTATGTATACAAAGATAGCAATGTTATAATTTTAATTTTAATGGATATATTTAATAATTAGCATATTTCTTTTTAATTTAACATAAAAAATAACATGAAAAGAGCAATATTACGTTTAAAAGGCACATATAACCAAATATGCCTTTTTAATGTAAAATTTCGAGTAAAAATTTAAAATTTTAACGACAAAAAGGCATATCTACTCAATTGTGCCTTTTTACTGTAAATTATTAAAATAAATACATAGGTAAATGTGTCTCTGCAATGGGATTGTATATTTTAAAAGAGGCTGATAAATGTCATTGTATAAGAAATAAAATAAGGCAGTTGTAAGAAAATAAAACATTTATTTCAAAGAGTTTACACAAACAAATTTTAACAAAGTACTATCACTTATTTTATTGAAGGAAAACAGAACAAAACAAAACAAAAACAGAATTGTTTACTAAAAATGCCACTTCAAAATCTCTCTTAGTTAAAAATTAGGTAACACAGTCAGTTAGGAACTTCAATATATTTATGAAAAAAAGAAAACGAAGTTTACAAAAACAATAAATATCATAACAATTATGTATTAAACATCTAAGTAGTTCAAATTTTTATCACAATCCAAGGAATGGAATTAACTTCTTATTACGTTATACTAAAAATGGCACTATGCATCTCTCTATCACAATCTTGACAAGGTTACAAAATAAGTAGGAACTTTTTATTATCAAAATTAAACAAAAAAATAATTCTAAACCTGAAAATTAGAAACTTTAATGCACCTAATATATTCTCAAAATAATTAAATCGACACTAAAGTGAGCGTAAAAAATCAGTCTTGCATTATTTCAGTCTTCTTAGTTGTGAAACAAATCGACTGCTCGATCATTTATAGGTAGTTTCCCAAAAAAACTCTCCTGGTAGTATAAGTGGACCAAGCTTTGTGAGTATGTATTCCTTTCACTCGTGATACCCCTCGGAACAAGCTTTTGTCGTGGAGGTGGTATCCCTTCTTTAATATTTTTTAACTTAAGAAAATCTAGCTAAAAGTATTCGTCGAAGAGCAGTCTTCATAATCATTAAAGTCTTGAACTCCCATCTTCTTTACCATGGTGCGAAAGCCAGTATCACATACAGCTTTGCAAAAGTCTTCTCGACAATATTCTCTTCTCGCCTCGACACATCAGGCACAACTGACGGCATTCTCTGCATACCTTGCCCCCCTCACTTCATCTCCGTTCAGAAATGTTTAGTAATAAAGGCACTTAAACGCCAATGTGCCTTTTTTATATAACATTTATAAGCTTAGGTGTAAATAGAAAGGGCATAACTGCCAGTTGTGACTTTTCTTTCTACATTAATTGCTAAAGTATTCGTATAAAAAATAAGCACAATTGCCACATAAGCCTTTTATATTTGACGTACGTCAGTTATGCCCTTTCCATTAAATATATCAATAATAAAAAGGTGAAATAAAAGTCATATCTCACAATATGCCTTTTTATTGTAATAAAACTTAAAAAATTATGCAGTTGTGCCCTTTAAGCTTATGCTATCTCTGTTTATTTTGCAGCTAAAAATCCACAAAAAATCTGGCAGATAGACCTTTTTTTCCTGATTCCGAATATATATATAACTCATTTTGACAAAAAGTGTTAGTTGTGCCCTTTTTCGGTGACACGGCAGCATTGCCGTAGCGACACTGGCATTGTGGGGCACAGGGAGAGGGAGGGAGGGTGTGAAATCGCCCGACGCGTTGCGATTACCGGTTGAGGAAACCAATATAATATTTAACAGTTGCTAGTTGCGGCAATTAGGTACTTACTCAGTCATCGATTACAGCAACTGAAAACTGTTGACGATCACCGGAACTCGAGTTGCTATGTGTGCGCAGTCCAATATATTTAAAAAATGAAATATAATTATATAAACAGCTAGTTGCCAGCTACTGGCTAATTGCTGCAATAGTTGCTCTATGTATAAAGCGCCTTACTGATTGTTAAGAAGGAAAGCAGGCCGAGTGATTTTTGAAAATTAGGCCCATTTTTGAAGATTGCCTCGTTGGTCTAGTGGTCGCAAAGCGACACTGAAAAGGATTGAATCTAGTTGCCCCTAAGAAGAATGAGAAAGAAACTCCATTCTTACTTTTTAAACATAAAGACCTGCAATTTGTATCATAAATTTAATAAATTTTAGAATGTGAAGACCATGCACCTAAATTAAAAACGTCTATAGACCTCTATAGGACTAATACACCAACGAGTCAGCAGTCATCTGTAGTAACGGATGACTGCCTCATTGGTCTAGTAGTCGCAAAGTGCGACTGCTGAGCATGAGGTCTTATGTTCGATTGCCAGGTCGGGTAAAATGTTATTATGTTTTTCCATCAGGAATTTCTCAGTAGCAGCGTCGGAGTCTGGATTTGTGTCCGGTTGTTGTCAAAAGGCTCGCCCTCTATTATATGGAATTGCCATCCCATTGGTCTATGAGAGTGAGGGAAGAGGGAGTGCACCTGTGTTTGCGCACACACTTATGCAATAAAATATCTCCTGCAAAAAAAAAGCCAAGTGCTTTTTTTTAGGTGGTAAAAATCATCAAATGAGTCTGACAGAATTTTCCTGACTAAATTGCCCTTTACGTTCCGGGGCCACGGTATCCTGTTAAGACGTCCGGCAACGGCTTGGCTTGTTGAATATTATTAATTTTCAGTTTGCAGACTATGCAACCAGCCTATCGTGTACTGTATCTAAGTGCAGCGTTTCGTTGTAAATTTGTCGCCGCGCCCCAACGTCTCGGGGACAATTTGGGCTAATTACACTGAAACAAAGTCACGTTCCGTACTGAATAATAAATGTAGTGCACTTTTGTAACGCCTGAACTGACGGATATCCTCAGTTTGTGTTAGTGCAAGTTTCTCAAGACTTGTGAATGTTTGTATTGCAATCATGGACGCGCCAGAGTAAGGCGTTTGGGGTGCGCAATACCAACGTGATATCTGCATCAGGTGATAAAGAAAAGCTTTTGTCCTCAGGGTGCATTCGGCCCGCGGGCTTGCGGATGGCGAGTAATGGGTAGCTCGCCGTCCGACCAAGGACCAGGCCCGGGTCGATGGCGCGTTCTGTTCGCGCGTGCCTCAAAGAGCTGTCAGCACAGGGACGGAGCTCCCAACAGGGTGAACGCCTGCCGGGGTTGCGGGACGTCTTAACAGGATACCGTGGCCCCGGAATGTAAAGGGCAACAGAAGGAACAGGGTGGAAGGAGTCAAAGGTTGCATTCGACCGCTTTCACAGTCAAGAGTCACCGGAACGTACTAAGACTTAGTGCAACTAACCGGTGCCATACACCCACAGGCACATTGGTTTGTGGTCGCAAGGCGCGATTGCTGAGCATGACGTAAAAGATTCAATTCTCAGATCGAGCAAATTGACAATAGTTGGCCCATCAGGACATCAGGACTGTCTCAGTAGCAGCCTCAGAGTCTGGATTTGAGCCCAGTTGATGGCAATAGGCTCGCCCCCTATATCATAGGACTTAAATGTAACTGGTGAAATGCCGGTATACTTAGGGTATATCTGCCTAACCCTTCTAGGATTACAGTCGTATTGTTATGTGTATACATGTGTGTTACGTCAATTATATTCATAAATGAGAACAACAAGTAAATCTATAACTGGAACGTTAGCAAAACTGAAGTTTCGACGCAAATCCATGTAAATTCAGGATTTAGATGTATTAGCAAATCTTACAGCAAAGAAAGTTAAGCTGCGATTGGAAATTCACGCTCAGTTGAACAGAATTAATGCAGCTCAATCGCTGCAGCTTGTGATTTTGAATGAAGCTGTTTCAACAAAATTACAGGCAAAATTCTATTTATTCAATACTAGAGTTTATTCCCATTTTGTGAGTAACCTTAATTGTTATTCGAAAATAAATAACCTTAGTTACTCTTTATCACATTGGCTTGTGAAAATCTCGTCAAAATCCGTCCAGCCGTTTTGGAAATTTGGAGAGACAGACAGACAAAATTGTTAATAATGTTCTTTTCGTGTAAGTACGGTGTACATGTTTATTTTACTGTGTAAAAAGCTGAAACCTAGACTTATATAAAACTAGCGACTGCCCGCGAGTTCGTCCGCGTCAGAGTTGATTTATAATTATCCCACGGTAACCGTACATTTGATCGGGGATAAAAAGTAGCCTATGTACTATTCCAGATTATAATCTATAAGTATGCCAAATTACATCCACATCCGTTACGTAGTATTTGCGTGAAAGAGTTACAAACATCCATACATCCTCACAAAGTTTCGCATTTAAAATACTAGCTTTTGCCGGCGACTACGTCCGCGTGGAACTTGTTTATATAGTACTTGCATACAAACTTCCACCCCCCTTTTCCGGGATAAAAACTATTCTATGTCCTTCCCCGCGTCTTAAACTAATTCCATGCCAAATTTTATTAAAATCGATTCAGCGGTTTAAGCGTGAAGAGGTAACAAACATCCATACATCCTTACAAACTTACCCATATAAAATATTAGTATGATTAATATTAGTCTGAATTATCTATCTGCTTTGAGCAAGCGCAGTGTTCAATACTCGTGCCTTATCTGTGCGAGAAGTTGCCTTTGTCCTGCAGGACATTAATAGGCTGGTATTATTATTATACACACGTGTTCATTATTTAGAGTTATGGTATTGTCATATTATTATCATGAGACAAAGTAATCAAGGCGCGTCCGCATAATCAACACACGTATGACGTGTGTTGGTATTATTGTTTTATTACAATTCGATATTTGAAAAAAAAAACATACAGACTGTTAGTGTAAACACCGTTATCACTAAAATCATAGGTACTTGATTTATTATAAAAAATGTTTATCTGAATTTAAAAATAAATAAAGTTTTCTTTCAAAAATTAAAAAAAATCTGTCCGACACCGTCCGTAAATTCATGGATACTATGCGCTTGAGTTACATAATCACCGCAAAGGGCGTTGACCTGCTGCACTGGCCGTCCGTTATAACTACCTACATAAGTTTTAAGTAAATACATCATTGTAATATAGGGTGAAATAATTTTGAGGAAAAATGGAGATTTTACTTTAAAAAAATAAAGTCATTTTTTTTCATTGAATTTACGTTCTATTAGTGAAACCAAACCACTGGTTTCAAGGATAACGGTGTTTACACTAAAACTCTGTATTGTTTTTTTTTATGTAGGTATTTAAAAACTTTATTATTAATTATATTGATATTTAATCCAAAAAACTTAAAAAAATATTCAATAAATTACAAATAATTAAAAATTGATAAAACTGATGATGATGATCGCGGCACCATAGTTGTGACGTCATAATATTCAGTTACTTCATCGGGCGGCGAAACATTATGACGTCACACGCGCTCGTGTATATTCGGGTGTTTTCGGTACTGGATTCAAAAGTAAAATTTTATTTTGAAATAACTTTTAAAAACTGAAATCTTATACTATAATTATGATATTTCCATTAATCTCAACAAAAAAAATTGTTCAAATACCCAATTGGACCCAAAACCACTGGGTGTTAATCATACAAATATTTGTTACGGCTCAAACAACGCAGTGCAGCAGCCAATAGCTTAGCCACAGCGCTAACCGTGCCGCAAAAATTGTGCCACTTCAAAGCCATTTTACAGTCCTTCCATATTACTAGCTCCATCTAGTGTAAACGCACATGTAAAAGGGTAGACTGACACAAACGCCTGCACATCTGTAGCGCTGGTCGTTATTCAAAGCCAACAAGCCGTGAAGCGGTCACGCTTTGCAGTTTGATCGAACGACTAAAAGCATGCCATAGGTATATTTTTGTTTCGTTATAACATAACGTTGCCTACAATCGGTGCAGTCACCCGTTTTATAATTGCAAGTTTGTAAAGCTGAATAAATAATAATTGTGTGTCGTGATTACCCAGTGGTTAAGGCGCCCGCCTCTCATGCATGAGTTTGTAGGTTCAAATCCGGGCAAGTACCAATGTTTATTTTTCAATTCATATGTACTTTAGAATAGAATAGAAAAGAATATAATTATTTTATTTGCTTAATTAAAACATGGTACACAAGGTGTTATTTAAAAAAAAAGAGATCTTACATATCATCTTTCTAAAGTTTATCTTGGACATCACTGACATCGGTGAAGGAAAACATAGTGAGGAAACTTGTTCCACTCAAGCTGTGTCAGAGGCCCTTGAGGCTGTTAGGAACTCTGACACTAGGGTGTGTGGGGTCGTAAGACCTTACTGACCACACGATAAAAAAAGACTGAAAATAATTATAATTTTCGTTTGTGACATGTTGAATTTGCATACGTGCGTTTATGCATGTTTCCAATACCTACTCAAGCTGTAGATAAATTTATGAGTAATTCAGTGGAAGGTCTTTCCCCATTCGTTTGAGACGCATTAAGTGGACATTAGTCTATGTTTAGATAAGGAGACGCACGTGTAAATGCATAAGACCTTTAAGGCACGTACATAATCATGATACTATAGATGACGACACTGTTATTGTTTATAAACATTTTTTATAAGCATAACATTGGGCTCATTGAAATTTAATTACCTATAGTTGATGCACAAATACAGCAAGTTTTGTCTCTGCATCACCCTAAGATAGACTGATAGAAAATGCCCATCGTCATCATCATCATCTGCCTAGCCTTTTCCCAACTATGTTGGGGTCGGCTTCCAGTCTCACCGGATGCAGCTGAGTACCAGTATTTTACATGGAGCGACTGCCTATCTGACCTCCACAACCCAGTAACTGGGTAACACGATACCCCTAGGTAAGACTGGTTGTCAGACTCTCAAGCTTCTGACGATTCGTAACAAGATCCACGAATGACAGCCGGGACCAACGGGTTAACGTGCTTTTCGAGGCACGGAATGTCAGTAATGTCTAAGATAAACTTTACAAAGTACATATGAATTGAAAAAGTCACATTGGCACTTGCCCGGATTCGAACCCACACCCTCATGCATGAGAGGCGGGCGCCTTAACCACTAGGCCATCACGACATTCCTGATAGAAAAAAAAAAATTGAAATAAATTGGACATTTTTTTTTCACTGATAGAAAATGCCCAATTTATTTTATACTTTTAGTCTTTGATGACGGAATATTTTGAACATTTATACATTCTCCATGAGCAGGTCTATAGATATACAGTTTATATAGGGACCTATGTCAATATTCACACTGAATATAAGTCAATTTATAAAAGGTTTGTTATAACCTTGAAACCTGATAGTGTTCAAAGTTCATTACGTGACCTTTCTAACAAGTCCAAACACGGCTATAATACAATATTCCATCATGAAGTTCCAGTTCATATCTTCCGGCTCCATCATCATATCAGTTCATATCAGTTTGACAGTACCATATTACAGTATTGTCATGAGAACTACATACAGCTTCCAATTTTAATGACGTTACGATCCTTGGAAGATGGTCAAATTAGTTACCTTAGATTCCATTGCATCCGGGGTTGCGGGACGTCTTAACAGGATACCGTGGCCCCGGAACGCAAAGGGCTACAGAAGGAACAGGGTGGTATTTTAGTCAGTAAAAGTCTGACAGTCCCTTCTGCCCCACCCAGGGCGGAAGGAGCCAATTGATGATTTTACCACCTAACAAAAAAAAGTTTCGATTGCATGGTGACATACAGTTCGACCAATAAAAACGTGTTTTGTTACGTAAATCTATTATCAGATACGTTGTTGGTAAACTGAACTATTTTTACTCTATGTCACTCCTCGTATTACCGTACGAACAGGTTTTATAGGTGCCACCTTTACGATCCTCGCTGGAAATAACTTTACACGTTTATCGCGATCAATCCCCTGGATTGGACACTGTTGTCGTACCTGTTCTAGCATTATATTCAGCTTGCTTTGTTTTGCTATAGAAACCTTACGAAAAAAAAAATTAAATACCATCCTATTACATAAATTCACGCTTTTATCCCATGGAAGTGGGCAGAAATCACAGAACGCCACCTGCTACGATCCTTACATACTCCTTTCGCCTCGTCTACGTTCATACATCTTGTCATATAAGCACGCCGGTTACGAGTACTGCGCACCTGACTTTTCTTATGACTGTTCCACCGCAGGACAAAATCCCTCTTCTCATACAGAGAAGGCTCAAGGCAAATTGGTGTTTCCCGACTTACATTAATTACAAGTACAGGTTTTCTCACGATCTTTTCCTTCATCGATGTCAGTGATGTCCAAGATAAACCTTAGAAAGTACATAAGAATTTAAAAAGTCACATTGGTACTTGCCCGTATTCGAATATCGACGATTCGTATACATTTTGCAAACAATAAGGGTTCCGTTTTTGCCGACTGAGGTACAGAACCCTAAAAATAAACATTTAGTTGGCGGTGTTTTTCTAAAACCACAAATCAAAGCATAACTACAATGCAGTATTTTATTAAACACTAGCTTTTTCCCGCGACTACGTCCGCGTGGAGTTTGTTTATATCGTACTTGCATGCAAATTTCCACCCCCCTTTTCACCGCTTTAGAGGGTGATTTCTGGGATATAAACTATCCTATGTCCTTCCTCGGATCTTAAACTATCTCCATGCCAAATTTAATCAAAATCGATTTAGCAGTTTAAGCGTGAAGAGGTAACAGACAGACAGACACACGCATTTATAATATTAGTAAGTATTTTATAAACAATACAACAAATTGCACATTTGAATAATTCACAAAAGCGGGCTGCACGAAATGTGACAGTCAATTTATTACAGAATGCAGTTTTATAAATTCCGGAATACAATTGTATAATAATTTTGGCTATCAGCATTCGAGCTGCTATATAAGTCTAGGCAAATAAGCTTGGTGTAAATAAAAGCTGCATTGTGGTCGAAAATTATTTGCCTGGCAAGTTATGATCTCTTATTTTTCCTATTATGTAAGTAAGTATTTCAGAAAACTGACTGATTGGCTGCCTCGTGAGTCGAGTGGTCGCAAAGCGCAACTGCTAAGCATGAGACAATTCAAAAGAGCCTGTAAACGGTCTAATTGAAATAAATGTTTTTGACTTTGAGTAACTTAACATATAATAATTTTTGTTCACGTAAATAAATTAAGATTTTTTTTTTTTATGTTTCTTTATTTTAAGTTATTACTTTGTTGCTGTGCACTACCAGGGTCCATAACTGTACTTTAGCTTTAAGCCTATGTAACATCTTTTATACAAATTATGCTTTGCAAATAAAAATGAATATAATTTTAAACTTGACTTTTTTTTTTCTTGACTTTATTTTTTTGATTTGACTGCCTCGTTGGTCTAGTGGTCGCAAGCGCGACTGCTGTGCATGAGGTCTTGGGTTCGATTCCCAGGTCGGGCAAAGTGTTATTGATTTGTGGCCGATTGATGGCAATAGGCTCGCCCCCTATTACATGGCACTAAAAACATAACTGGCGAAATGCGGGTGTACTAATGGGTACACCTCTGCCCAACCCTTCGGGGATTACAGGCGTGATGTTATGTTTATGAATATAATTTTTCATTTCAAATGACCTTTAGTTTCACTTCTTGTTTGGAAAAATTATCCTAATGAACCTATTAGGTCCCGTGTCTCCCCAAACAGGCTATTTATAGCAGTATCAAACCCAATTGCCCCCATCTCACCGATTCGCTAACCGCCCGTGATATGAATGCGTTATCGTGTATCATGGTACAGGGCGTTGCTTTCAATTTAGCTTGGCCAGTTCGTGTCCATTAAAACGGTAATTTCGGCAATAAATATAGCCCAGCTTGCCACTGGGCTAATCGCGCCGTCCAAAATGCGTTTTGTGGTCTTAAATATTAATAAGGCCAGGATTTAGTGCGCGGTGTACCGGTCCGATAGTTGCGGGTACTGTTGCGGTGGATTGGTTTGTTACAGTTAGAATATCTTGTATGAAAGTCAATTAACCTTTGTGACAATGTCGAAATATTTTAACTTTTTGGATTTTGCTTGTGGCTTCGTCCGCTTAAATGTCGGTTATCGCGCACGCAGGCGAAGTCGTGGAATAAAAAATAGTCTGTATCCTTGCTTGGGGTTCAAACATACCCCATACCAAATTTTATCAAAATCGGTTCAGTGGTTTAGTCGTGAAAGAGTAACAGACAGACAAATATTTTTTACGATTACAAAGTTATTTTTTATAGGTTGTTTTAATTTATATATGGTGGTACGGAACCCTTCATGTGCCAGTCTGATTCGCATTTGGCCAGTTTTTTTCATGCATAAGCACTTTTGACTTGACAAACAAACAATATAATCTTTTCAATAAATCGTTGAACGTAGATGAGGCGAAAGGAGTATGTAGCAGCGTTCTGTGGTTTCTGCCTACCCCCATGGAAAAAAGGCGTAAGTTTATGTATGTATATCAGGCGGTTTTCTTATGGAATTCTCTCCCTCAGAATATCAGGATGGCCACCAGTCGGTTCACATTCAAGGTAAAAGCTCGCGAGCACTTACAAAAGAAGTTGGCAGACTCGTCCCACAATTAATTTGTCGTACTTCACCACCTATAATTATATTTTTATCTCTCTCTACTTTATATATTTTGTTGTATGTATATATATATGTATTTATTATTATATTTTATTCTCGAAAATTTTCTTTATCTGTGCACCTACTATGTTTTGTCTCTGCATCACCCTAAGGTAGACTGGTAGAAAATGCCCAAGGCATTAAGTCCGCCTTTGTTCATTGTATTTTTTTACATGTGCATAAAGTTTAAATAAATAAATAAAAATATATCCGCCTACAAGATTCACCTGAAAAAAATAAAAAACGCATTTTCATCTTCACCTCTCGAAAGTAGGTTAAAGACATTTACACCATGCCTCAGGAAATATGTCACAGCCTAAAAAATAACCACCGAATTTTTACAATTACAGACAGTGTTGAATGAAAATGTTGGAACTTAATTTATACTGTGTCGTTATGTATTAAGGGACAGCCCCGTTATTTAGAGCCCGATCAGATACCCGAGGGCTGTCGTAAATCATGGATAATGTATTTGACAGTAAAATATGCTTGAAATGATAGTATGTATTGTGTTTGACTTGGTAAATGGAGGTTTCTACGTATTTTGCGGTTATAATAACATGGATTCATATACATTGCATATTTTAATGACTGCCTAGTTGGTGTGAGGGATTTCTGTTATGGTATTTTAATGAGTTATACGCAATTTGTCATAGTTCTGTTATCAAAAAATCCCATAGGTTTCTTTCGATTTCATTATTAAAAAACAAATATAAAAAATTACAAACAAGCAAAGCTTAGCCGTCTAACGCTTAGATCTTTTCTTTTCTTTCTCTTTTTTTCTTTCTTTTTCTTTTCTTTTTATATAAGATAAAGATAAGATAGCTTTTAAATAGAGAAATATTTTTTTAAGACGGTTTAGTAGTTTTTGATTTTATCCATTACAAACAAAAGCACAAAAATCTCTTCCCTTTATAATATTAGTTCGTATTGTGAAGACGTACCGTTGTTAAATAAAATGCCTTCATTTCAGAAGACAGGTACAAAGCAACAAAAGAGGTGCTCTTTTCATAAACATAAAAGTTTTTCAATTACTTGAACAGCTCTCAGTTGAAGGGTTATTCTTTAATTGCCTATAAAGGGGTAACGTTTGCAAATATTGCAGTAAATGTTTATGGAAAATTTCTAGGTTTTCTTTCCTATTTTAGTTGACTTTTATTTAGTGTGTGTGTGTGTTACACGGAATTTTATTTTTCAATAGGCAGTTTTGCATAATAATTCTGTATTGTCTTGCGAAAATGTGTCTTAATACTTCTCATGCTTAATAGTGGCGCTTTGCGACCACTAGACCAGGGGTCAGCTATCTTTTGAGAAAAAGAGCAAAAATGTCAATAAAAAAAACCGCCACTACAGGGGCGGTGCGGGTGAGAAATGGAAATGGGTAAATGGAAGTATATCTTAGTCATACTATACTATAGTATTCAATTATGGATAGTTTCCACGATTTTAAGGGTTTTGTTGATAAAATCATTTATTTTGCGTATGGATCTGAAGAGCCTCACTTTTACATTGAAAGAGCTGCATGTAGCTCTCGAGTTGCATGTTGCCGACCCCTGCACTAGACCAACGAGGCAGTCAACTGGCTTTATGACATAGGCAAATGGACAATTTTAATTTAAAAGTGGTTCTAGGGTATACGCTTAAGTATTTCGGTCCCCTACACCAGAGTACTTCCTTATACACTAAAAGTAGCAATAATTTTCACTTTGTATCTTTTTTAACATGATAAGCGGCCATATTTGGCGCGGCCTCGTGCCTGGGCCATAGAGTAACATCTGGAACCTATCCAGAAACTATAAAAAATAGTTTCGCAGGCAACAAAAGTTGATAGGTGCATTGAACCCTATTAGTTCTCCAAAATTACTAAGCTCTCAATGACCCCTTTTCTTTTCATTTGTCAAATCGAATCAATTTATTTTACACAATGCAGGTACATTTTTTTATCTCTCTACACTTTAATATGTCGTAATAAATATTAAACTAAACGAATTAATTATAAAATATGTACAATTTATAAAAAAGGAAGAAGGCGTGAGTTTGTGTATGTATGTATGTCATTTATAAAAAAGACAGAAAAGGGAATCCCCATAGGTCCCATAGGGCATAAAAAAAATTCGTCCGCGTCGCTATCAATGGGGCAGGTGCCCAAAAGGCTGACAACATTGCCACGTTGTATGGCAATGCTGATTTTTTTGGTCTAAGAAAAGGCCAGCCCTCTGGTCATGTGAAGAGTACATGATTTATGTTAGGCCTTATAATGATAATGTTAGTGCGATGCATTCTATTCGCAAGCATACAAATATAACACACAAGAATAACAATAAAATAAATATTTGAGACATTTTTAAATGTCGGTAGGTAATTGAAAAGTGAAAAGTGTATTGAAAGATGAAAAAGGAAAATGTAAATTAACATGTCAATTGGTTATTATTCTTTATTAAATCAATTTATTCTGTTAAAGTTATGGTTGGTATCACACAGTGAAAGCCAAACTCATGTCTTTAGTGATTGTCGCAAGATTAAAATACAAATCATTGGTCGTAAGAATCATCAAAATCGGTCCACGCGTTTGGTCTCTAAAGCGCCATGGAACAAACAAACATACATGGATACCGTGGCCCCGGAACGTAAAGGGCAACAGAAGGAGCAGGGTGTTTTTTTAGTCAGTAAAAGTCTGACAGTCCCACTGACAAATTTGATGACCTACAAAAAAAAAACATACTTACTCTGGCTGATAAACACATTACCCTCTGTGAAATCGGGTAAAAATATAATCACTACCTACCACTAAGTCGGCTTACATTTTGTACGTGTTTCCCCATACAGCAGAGGTCAACATATACTGGTCACATTAGGTACGTACTATAAATATACCTATACTTCATTATAAGCATCTAAAAGGTACCTTTTCGGTTGCCCTTTACCGGTATCGGTTACCGATATTCAATTTTTGTGTATTTGCATAATAGGGTATTTTATTATTTGTGTAGGTAATTCAATTTACCGTAATATTGACCATCCAGGGCCTATGTATTACATATTATTTTGATCCTGTAAAATATTGGTTTACAGGGTAGAACTTGTTGGATGATAAAAAAAATATCAACAGGGTTAAGTTTTTATAATTGAATTTTGTAAATGTACAAAAAAAGTATACAGTCAGTACAATGTATGTATTTAACCAATAACTAAGTTTTAACAAAATTTACACGTGTTTGGATTTCGGTTATACAGCTGGCTGGGCACAATGCTTGCTGCTCGAAACTCGCACGCACACACACACCTGTACATAATAGAAAGAAAGGGACATAACGATTTTTCCTTACGTGACGAATTCTGCTATTTAACTCCTACAAACCGCGTTACTGAAAACGGTATTGCGTTCAAAAAATATTAGAAACTAGATTTAGACCGCAGCTTTGCTCGAAAATTAAATTTAAAATTCGATCATTATTATGTGGCGCCACCTGTCATCATAAGAAAGTTATTGGAATTTCTGAGGAACGGTATTTTTTTTCGGGATTATAGATACCTTATGTCCGTTTCTGTTCACTTGAAAATGTACAGCAAAATTTCAGGATGATCGGTTCAGTGGTTTACGCGTGAAATGGTAATAAATAAACAAACAAACTTATTTGTGCATTTATAACATTAGTTGGGATGCTGTATTTGAAAAATGTTTACCTGTCTACACAATTCAACCAAGTTTATTAATCCGAAGTACGTTCATCCAAGAGTATGACCACCCGAATGATCGCCCACGTAGTTGGAAAGTAGACTGCGAATAAATCGAAAAACACTAAAGACAAGAATAAAAATAATTCTTAAGGTTCAGTAAGCACTTAAAGAACCACTTTAACCTAAAGCTATCAGAAGGAATCAGGTACCTACCTTACAACTGTCACAAGCAAACATCCATCCTTAAAATCTCAACGTAATCTCCAAGGCACATTTCAGAAAAAAACCAGCTAAGGTTCCGTACACCTTATTATATTTAAAAGCACATAAGAACAAAATCTTGTAATCATTTGAAAAAAGTTAATCTCCACTTTTCGGGGTTGGTTGTCATACGTGGATCTTTGGCAGTCATTATGAGTCATCAGAAGCCCGAAAGTTTGACAACCAGACTTACCAAGGGGTATCGTATTACCCAGTTACTGGGTTGTGGAGGTCAGATAGGCAGTCGCTCCATGTAAAATATTGGTATTCAGCTGCATTTGGTTGGACTGGAAGCCGACCCCAACATAGTTGTGAAAAGGATAGGCTGATTTTATTTGTTTGTGGTTATATCTGCTTTAATACTTATTACATAGTCTGTAACCAGATTTAATTATTGACCCAAGAACTGGCTTTTACCTTGGCCATAGGTGACAATACCACTATTCTTTTGGGCACATCTCCAGAATAGTTGACAGTGATATGGATGGTTTTTTTGATGCCACTTACGTTTATTTTCTACACACATACATAAACTCACACCTTTTTCCCATGGGGGTAGGCAGAAACCACAGAAAACCACCTGCTACGATCCTTACATACTTCTTTCGCCTCATCTACGTTCATACATCTCGTCATACAAGCACGCCGGTTACGAGTACTCCGCACCTGACCTTTCTGATGAACCTCACCAATAAGGTCAGTGTAGGTCTTCCTAGGGCGACCCCTCCCTGCGTTGCCACTCACCTCTGCCATATGAATACCTACCGTTTATTTTTTGTTGGCTTTTTATAGCTTACCAAAGCTGTCTAGATTCTCTGTAACAATATATCAAGTATCTAACTATTACGATTGAAAAGATACATACATAACATAACATCACGCCTGTAATCCCCGAAGGGTTAGGCAGAGGTGTACCCATTAGTACACCCACATTTCGCCAGTTATGTTTTTAGGCCCATGTAATAGGGGGCGAGCCTATTGCCAATTGAAAAGATACAGACAAATAAGAAGAAATACAGAGCGTTACCTTATAGGGCTCTGTTTGTTACCCTTTTGCTTCGGAACCCCAAAAACATACCTAAGTCCAAAAAGCGTTTGAATGTAAGTGGGGACGTCAATACTAACTTAGAAAGTTTTATCTGGACCGATCCAAACTTCTTAATTAGCGTTGGACCGAGAACAAACGTTATCGAATCAGATTTGACGTGAAATAATTGGAGTTTCTGTGGTCCCCCTCTTAAGATTGAGGAGGGGGGGGGGGGCAGGGTGAAATGTCATTGTAGCCGATATAGGATAGCTGAGTTTAATTCCATGAGACGTTTTGATTTGGAATTACTGGTATTTTAGACTGTCCATGGGCCTCGTGGTCGCAAGGGCAACTTCTGAGCGGGGTCTAGAGGTCGACTTCCAGGTCCGGCAAAAAAAAGTGATATTGGGTGTTCCTATTACGAATTTCTTAGCCCGGAGTTTGTAAGTTGTTGTTATTGGTGTTAGTCCGATGAGACGGCAATGAGACATAAACAGGGATGATCAGGCACAGGATCAACGGCTTTCGGGACAATTTCCAAACTCCCAACTTTTTTGTGCCCGGTTTATGGCAATAGGCTCGCCCCCTATTACATGGGACTAAAAACATAACTGGTGAAATGTGGATGTACTAATGGGTACACCTCTGCCTAACCCTCGGGGATTACAGGCGTGATGTTATGTTTATGTTCCAAACTCTGGGCTACTATAACTGAGAAATCCCTAATGGAAAACCCAATAACACTTTTTGCCCGACCTGGGAATCGAACCCCAGGATACGGTCAGCCCACAAGACGATGGGGCAGTTAAAACTACTTCAGTCCCATTAATTGTGATATCAACACTTCTATTTTGTTTTCATGTAATCTTGGAGTTGTACAAAGTCCTTTTAAGTGTTATTCTAATGAATACAAATTCTTGTATAAACAACAGCCCCAAAATAACTGTCAACTAAAATACCTGCACACCCACCCGATTAATTTACTTTCCGAACCAGTTTACCAAAAGCTCTGATAAGCCCGGAGACAAATTACAAAAGGCTCATTTTATACTGGTTTTTAGTATAAAATGAAGTTTTGTTGCGAACAAAAGGAATAGAAATGACATATAGCGATTTATGCGGGTTCGTTTTACCGGGACCCTTTGTGATACTGTCATTGCGGTATTCAATGAAAAACTGCCAAGGATACCGGGAGAAGTTCATTTTTTTTTTCAAATTAATGATTGTCGACAGGTTTAGGTGTGATAGAGATTTACGATAGATCTGTTTTCTGGGATTTTCTAGGACACGTTTTTTTTTTACCCTTACAACTTTAGTTTCGTTCCCTCAAAAACAAATTTAAAAAATGCAAGCATTTTAAGTTTTCTTGTTAAGTTGTCATAAACATCTACTAAAGAAAAAAAAAATCATAATATAAATAAGACATGTGTCAGAAAAAAATGGTTATCTCTCCACAAGACACGTCGAGACACGTCAATCCAAAAGCACTCTACGCTTGATGCGGTGTAAAAATAGAAAATATTAGTAACAAAAATACGTTTTTAAGAATAATTCTCAGTAAAAGCCGGGCTTTTTATCGAGAACAAAGATAGACTCTGCAGTATTATTTTAGAAAAAAAAACAACGAATTTAGGTGAAATGAGCTGCCATAGCTCGCGAGAATCCGCTGAATGCGGGCAGAGTAGGACTGGTCATTGTGACTATCTTTAGGAGAGGCCCATGTTCATTAGTGAACTTTGTTCGGTTGATCTGATGATCATAAAAGTATATAGATGCATACCTATTTTGTCTTTCTTCATAGTACTTCAAGCATTCTGTCAAAAATACCTTTCATTCATTCGCAAACACAATCCTAACTAATATTACAAATGCAAAAGTAAGTTTGCTTGTTTGTTTGTTACCATTTTACGCCTAAGCCACTGAACCGATCATCCTGAAATTTGCTTAAACGTTGCCAGGTGTACAGGAAAAAACATAGGGTACTTTTAATCCCGAAAAAAAGTACTGTTTCCGAGGGAAATCTCAATAACATTCTTAAGATGATAGATGGCGCCACATGTCCAATAAATTATGATCGAATTTTAAACTTAATTAATTTGAAGCCGCGAGCGAAAGCTAGTAATCAATATTCTATACATCACATCACGCCTGTAATCCCCGAAGGGTAAGGCTGAGGTCTAACCATTAGTACATTCACATTGCGCCAGTTAAGTTTAAGTCGGGGCACAAATCTAGACTTCGAGGTTACTACTAAAAACATCCTAATGGAAAATCACTTGCACTTTGTCCGACCTGGGAATCAAACCTTCATGCTTTGCGACCACTAAACTAATGCGAAATTAAAACTACAATGCCCATGCGCAGTATACAAAGATAATAATTATTACAACAATCTCATTGGGCAGTATTACCAACAGAAAACTCAGGGCATATTTTAATAACCTTTCACATTTTGCTTTGTACGTATTACACAAAGAGATTTTAATCCATTACAGGCTTTATGTTATCATCATCTGGACGGGTATGCGTTTGTGGAGAGAAAAATTGTGTGGCCACGAAGTTTGTGGTTGATGCCCAGTTTTTTAATATGTTTTTATGTTTTTTTTTTTTTGTTTTAAGTCAAAGTCAAATCATTTATTTGAATGAGACTATTAAACAAATAGGCAGATGCAGGCCGCTTCAATCCGGTCTTATTACAAATCTGTAGGGGAGGCCTGTGTTCAGCAGTGGACGTCCTACGGCTGATATGATGATGATGATGATGATGATGATTAAACAAACGTTCCGTCTCTGGGCCGTAGAGCCCAATATTTATGCTCCAAAGTGTGACCACGACTAGTGGCTGCAATGACCAGGTTAGCTACGTTGGTCGTGGCCGTATAGTACGCGAAATGCCTAAGTTTATCTGGTCGTTGCGGCCACTGACATTTATAACGGTATTCGAGGGTCTCTCTTCAATGAAGGTACGCACGGATTCGGTAATAAGTGTATATTGGTAACAGCACAATATTATAATTACTACACACGTTAATCATAGAATGGCGTCGGTCGCACGATCGCAGCGTACGTGAACTTACTCGCTATCTACCTCGCTCGCGTAGCCACCGTCGTGATCGTGGTCGTAGCCGTCTAGTGCGTAAGGTGCCTAAAGATTTGCCGATTTGCCGTTTCTCACGGTTGTGGCACATATTTTTATTTGTATTTATTTGTTTTTAGTTTTTTAGACTTAATACCAACTTGTTTTTATTTTGCTTTTGTATACAATATTTTTCTTCTTTTATTTTATTATGTGCGTCATTTTCGCGTGATTAAATAGTTTTTCGTTCTTTCTTTCTTTCTTGTCGCACAATCGTTGTTGTACCTAATTCTAGCGCTGTTTTCATGGCCCTAACATTAGGGAACGGTGCATTATTGAATTAATTTTATTTACTTTGAAGGACTAACCAAGTCCAAAATTATCTTTGTTTATTTCTACGACGTAAGAATTGTTTATTTTTCTTGTCCTAAAATAACAAATTTTTGGGTTAGACTTGCCGTAATAAACAAGAGGTTGTGTTTTGATAGTACAATACTGTTTTAATGACCCAAAATGGCTGCTGCTTATGTTTTTCTTTGAGTTTCCTTTTGGCAATAGGCTCGCCCTTTATTACATGGGACTAAAAAACACAACTGGCAAAATGAGGGTGTACTAATGGGTACATCTCTGCCTAACCCTTCGGGGACTACAGGCGTGATGTTATGTTTCCTTTTTATATAAATATTAGCTTTTGCCTGCGACTACTTTTACCCCCCTTTTCACTGCCTTAGGGAGTGAATTCCGGGGTGATAACTATTTTACATAATGATGTACAAATTGCACCTAAATCGGTTAAGCGGTTTAAGCGTGAAGAGGTAACAGACAGACAAACAGACAGATACACTTTCGCATTTATAATATTATACATTAGACTAGTATTTGCCCGCTACTTCGTTCGTTCTTAGATGTCGGTTATCGCGGCCGGAGACGATGTCGCGGAATAAAAAGTAGCTTATGTCTTTTTTTGGGGTTCAAATTTACCCCATACCAAAACCACCCCCTTTAAACGTCAAAAGAGATGGTCAAAAATTACAAGGGTCCGTACCCCAGATTGTACAGACATAAAAGGCGTGCCATTAAAAAAATCAGTTCTTGTATTCAATAAATCAAAAAGATGCATACTTCTCAGTAGTCGTAGATAAAAATTATAGTTGATTTCGAAAGCGAGTAAAACCACGCGTCAAACACATGCCTCCCACCCGCTATCACTTGCGAATGGCACACATACCAGTGATCGATGAAATTGGGAAATATTTCATTTTCATACACCGCCCTGTTCTCGTTACGTCACGTGTTCAATTTGTAAATTTTTTGGGTACTGTAAGTTGTGAGAGAAAACCATATGTGCTTACATCTTTATTATTATTTTTTATTACCCACACATGTAGAAGCAACAAGAAAATCGTAACACCGGAGGCTTTTGATAGAGTGTGAGTGGAGATTCTTGCTAGAGAAGACTATCTCTATCTTTATCTCTGTGCCAAATTTCATCCAGATCCATTCAGCCGTTCTGGCTTCATTGAGTAACAAACATTGATCCAAACTTTCCCATTGTAAAAGTAGTACGATGAAGTAATTTTGCAGCATGTTTCATCATGTTATTATACTATAGAAATATAATAACACTTTTTGACCGAGTTTGGGATCGAACCTAGCGCCACTGTCAACCATGAAGACGCTCAATAATCGCGCTTGCCACCACGAGACGAACGGGGCAGAAGGAAATTATAGACTAGTTTAAAAAAACTTAATGTAAAAGAATATTGTTATGTTTACCTAATCTTTAGACTTAAGGTAAATTCATACGATCCTATTTATAATTCAACCGCCGCTGATTATGGTTTTGCGTGATGAAATTTAATTCACAATTACAAAATAAAAAAGAAAGATATTTAGAACAGTAATAATAAATGGAGCACAAACGTTCTTTTCAGTCTGGATTCAGGCCTGGACACAGTACAACATCTGCCCTCCTTAAAGTGACTGGTGACGTTAGAGAAGCGATGGAGAATGCTAAGGTTACTGTGTTGGTCTTAATTGACTTCTCTAACGCCTTTAACGCTGTCAGTCACGATATTCTCCTTCCTATGCTCTTTCATCTTAAAGTTTCATCTGAGGCGCTGGAATGGTTCTCTTCCTATCTTCGGGGGCGTCAGCAGTCGGTTCGCGTTGACGAGAGTTCATCGAGTTGGTGTGACCTTGGTGCTGGTGTTCCTCAAGGCGGCATTCTCTCTCCATTATTGTTTTCAATTTTTATTAATTTTATTACTTCTTCTCTTCAGTGTGCGTATCATTTGTATGCTGATGACCTTCAGCTGTATGCCTCATCCCAGGTTGATGACTTATCAGTGGCCATTCAGGAAATAAACCGAGATCTGGATGCCATCAGCAATTGGTCTGGTAGATTTGGGGTGTCTGTAAACCCTACAAAATGCCAGGCTATTGTTATAGGAAGCTCACGCATGATGAGCAGAGTGACGGTTTCTTCTCTTCCTCCAATTATGTTTAATAGCACTGTCATCCCCATTAGCTCTTGTGTGAAAGATCTCGGTTTGTATCTTGATTCCACGCTTAGCTGGCAAAGTCAGGTTTCCAGTGTTTGTCAAAAAGTCAACGGGACTTTGCGTTCCTTGTATCGTCTCAGGAACTTTTTGCCTGTAAAGACGAAAGCAATGCTTGTGCAGACTTTAATCTTCCCTGTAATTGACTATGGTGACGTGTGCTACTTCGACTTGAATGCGGTCTGGTTGGATAAGCTGGATAGGATGCTAAACAACTGCATTCGGTACATTTTTAATTTGAGAAAATATGATCATGTATCTAGCTTCAGGGCAGAGCTAAAGTGGCTGACCATTCGGCAAAGAAGAAATTTGCGAGCGTTAACTACTCTTTTCTCCCTTCTCAACTCTCCCTCTTCCCCTTCTTATCTTATTTCCCATTTTCAATATCTTTGTTCTACTCACGCTAAGTGTTTACGTTCTTCTAATAATCTTCTACTCAACTGTCCTTCTCATACTTCTGATTTCATTCATTCCTCCTTTCAAATTCAGGCCATTCTTCTTTGGAATGCCCTTCCTCTTGATATCAGGACAGCCACCAGTCGATATGTTTTCAAGCGGAAGTTGCGGATTTATCTTCAGAACAATTAGCAAGAGTTTTATCATAAATATCCTTTCTATTCTTTTTATAAAATAGGTATGTATGTATTTATGAGTATGTATATTATATATATATATATATATTATATATGGTATATATGAACAATGTTTATGTTGAATAATGTTTATGTACTTGTGTACGATTAAACTTGTTTAGATTTTGTTTTCAATTATTTTAAAATTTCTTATCTGATTATTTCCTCATGTACAATTTTTTGCACCTGCTTTGTTATCTCTTCACCACCTTTGGTTGACTGGTAGAGAATGCCTAAGGCATTAAGTCCGCCTTTGTACTTTTTTGTTGCATAAAGTTTAAATAAATAATAAATAAATAAACGGACTGAACTTTTAATTTAAATACCCTTTAAGATATGATTCCGAACCACGCTGCACGCAGTAGTGCTGTCGCAAGTGCTAGGCAGCAACTACTTCAGCGACATAGCTGCCTAGCTCGAAATGTAATCTCACATAACGCGGCGTCATTGTTGCCGCGTATCTAATACCCGACAGATTTCAAATAATAATTATAAAAAGTAATAATTTGAAAACAAAATGCGCGCGTTAATAGCCACTTACAGTAGCTGCAGACTGCCGCATGAGGTCTTGGGTTCGATTCCCAGGTCGGGCAAAGTGTTATTGGGTTTTTCCATCAAGAATTTCTCAGTAGCAGCCTCGGAGTCTGGATTTGTGCCCGGTTGATGGCAATAGGCTCGCCCCCTATTACGTAGGACTAAAAATATAACTGGCGAAATGTGGGTGTACAATTGGGTACACCTCTACCTAACCCTTCGGGGATTACAGGCGTGATGTTATGATGGAGACGTAGACCTCTTTGATTTCTCTAATTTAGAATACTAGTATTGAAATAAGGTTGATTCAGTGTTCAATATTGTACATGGGTAAAATATACCCGGACACAACGGCTAAGTTCCGTTTAGTAGCTACAATGACACCGCAATTATAATACCTACTAATATCGGAGCTACGGAACCCGAGCATAAAATTGTGTGCGTTTGTAAATTTTTACCAATTTACCGTTTTGTTTGTGTCCGCTTCATATTTGCACAGCTGGTTTCATTCGTAACGTACCTATACCATGGAAATTACGTTTGGGAAAAAAGAAAAATATACGTTATCTTTTTGGGATGATTAGAATGTGAAAGTTGGTTTTTTGTGTTAACTTATAATAGACATAGAAAAAAATAGTATTTTTCTTTTGAAATGGATAAATTCAGCAACAATATGCCTGACCTGGAAATCGAACCTCGCGCTACACTCAGCTGGCGTGTTCACGACCACTTTATAAAATAGTACCGGCCTTTTGGGTTTTCCCGCATTACAACATAACATCACGCCTGTAATCCCCGAAGAGATAGGCAGAGGTGTACCCATTATTACACCCAAATTTCGCCAGCCAGTTTTTCCGCAGTCGGGCTAAAAGTATTTAGTGGCTATTTTTTTCCAAAGATACATTTATATCATTTCAACAACTGATCAGCTGACTCTGCAAGGACTTTCGAAAGAACAAAAACATCCAAAAGTAGGACAAAGTAATACATCGCGAATCGGGAAATAAAAGTCTCGGATTGGGATCGAAACACTCGGAACAACTCGTGTATAATGCACACAATGAATCTAGTTTCCTTATGTTTATAATAAAATAACACAACATAAATAATATCACGCCTGTAATCCCCAAAGGGTTAGGCAGAGGTGTACTCATTGGTACAACCTTTGCGACCTAAAGAAAAAATATTATCAAAGTAGTATTATTTATGTTTTGTGAATGCCTCTTTGGTCTAGTGGTCTAGTGGTCTACTGCTGAGCATGAGGTCTTGGGTGAAGTGTTATTGGGTTTTTTCATCAAATATTTCTCATTAGTAGCCTCGGAGTCTGGATTTGTGCCCGTTTCAAAGCAATAGGCTCGGCCCCTATCACATGGGATTTTAACATCACTAGCGAAATGTGTCTAACACTAATGGCTACACCTCTGCTTAACCCTTTGGGGATAACAGGCGTGATGTTATGTTATTTCAATAAAACAATTTATCAAATCATTTTGACTTTGACTTTAGCCATCAAATACCTGAAGATGCATTATATAGTTCAGGGCTGGTTCTTAAGAATCCCTGGTCAATGTCCTGAAATGAGGTTGTTTCCAGAAACATCTTGTTATTTTAAAACATTACAAAACCGTGTTCATGCAGTTTGCAAACCCGCTCATCCTGCAAAACATAAAATGCACAGAGATAAGTTTTAACTTAAAAATTGCAGTTTAAACCCACCTCCTTATTTCATCCAAAGGCTTGTTTGCTTTGCTCATAGTCCTTATTTTCCTAACCATAAAGCAGCTTGTTGTGTGTTTTGAAGTTATTAATACTACATTTGTGGAGTGTATTGTTACAGCGGCTATTTACACTGTACTCGAGATTGCTGCTCTTTTTTAGGTTGTTTGTTGCGAAAACGATATTAAAACGGTAACAAAACGATATACAAAAGCCGTTGAAAGCGCCTAAATTAAAGGTGATAATACTTATTTATGTATGTATTAGAAGTCGACAAGTAGGTGTGTGTTAATTCAATTGTAATTTAAATGTATCTGTGTAGTTTGCTGACTGCCTCGTTGGTCTAGTGGTCGCAAGCGCGACTGCTGTGCATGAGGTCTTGGGTTCGATTCCCAGGTCGGGCAAAGTGTTATTGGGTTTTTCCATCAGGATTTTCTCAGTAGCATTTTCGGAGTCTGGATTTGTGCCCGGTTGATGGCAATAGGCTCGCCCCCGATTACATGGGACTAAAAACATAACTGGCGAAATGTGGGTGTACTAATGGGTACACCTCTGCCTAACCCTTCGGGGATTACAGGCGTAATGTTATGTTATGTTATGTGTAGTTTGTTCTTCAATAGTTAAATTAAATAATTATGTTACTTTGTCATTAATCGTAAGCTGTAAATTAACCTGGAATAAATAAAAATGATTATTTTAATTCAATTAAGTGCTTTAGCTGGATAGCACAAAGAATATGACAAAATAATAGCCATTGTCATGTCATGTCATAGGCATGTCGGTGACGCAATCACATTATCATGTCATAACTTTTTTCTCTACTAAAAATAACTCAACATGTTTTAATGTCGTTTTGAAGCAGTTCCTCGGAATAACGACATTTTGTTTGGGGACAAAATTTATTTTTGTGTTTGCCCCGCTCAGCAAACAATGTGCTCGGTCTCTAAGTAATGTAGAAGAGTAAAAAAGGCAACGCACAACCCTCTCTCGCTTCATCACGGAGAGGAGATACAGTTAGATAAATATGACACAAATGAAATGTAAAGAAACTTATGAAACTTTAAAAGTTTCATAAGTTTCTTCACAAATCAAATCAAATCAAATCAAATCAATCATTTATTTGCAATGAATGTAGGTTAAAATATAATATAGGTGGAGTAGATAGAAGTGAGCCATGTACATTCTGCCTGGAAATAGGCACGCAAAATTTATAAAACATAATAAGCGGTCTAAAAAATTAAAATTAAAAATAATAGTCACAGTTAGAATTATTACAAATTAAGGTCACAGTTTAAATTATTATATAATAAAATTAAAATAATAATAATAGTTATACGTACATTAATTAATATTGAAAAATGTCAAATTAAATCGTCATCTATTAAAAAATCATTAATGGAATAGTAGCATTTTTCTATTAACAAAGCAAGTAACTTCTTTTTAAAGTTTTTGATGGTATCATTTTTTATTACGTCCGGCAATTTATTGTATATAAAAGAAATCAAGTTTGATTTCTTTTGTGTTATTCCCTTGAATAGATGTTGTGGTCACAAGTTTATACTGATGGATTTCTATTTAGAGCTTAGTAATACAAGGTGTAGGTTTTAATGCTTGTCAAATTCAAGGATGCAACTATGCTAGTGATTCTCAACACGAAAAGTCAAAGTATAAGTCAAAACATTTATTTCAATTAGACCATTTACAGGCACTTTTGAATTGTCAAGGAGTCGGTCAGTTAGTCCGAAAAGTTGAAACTAGTTGCTTGTTCCAAAACGGAGGTAGGTCTCTATAGAGAAGAAGGAGCAAGAAATAATCTTACTAGGTATAAACGAGCAAAAATTTCACGGACACACTCTATGAGACTTTGTCCCTGTCAACTCTGGCCTAGACTAGAGCCAAGAGCAAAACCCATCTTATAAAAAAATATAATTTTTAACCATTACTTTCTTAAATGTTACTCTTCATTTTGGAATTTATCTTGACCTGATTTTTCTCTGCTTCTAAGGGTAGCATACCTAAGTATTTGGTATTAATTTAAGCTTGATACCTCCACGCGTTCTTTAAAAAAAAGGTCTTGATAGATGGATAGACAGACAGACATCAAATTGGTCCTATAAGCGTTCCAGTAGACCCTAAAAAAATAACGGTTAACTATTAGCAATCGCTGAATACTGAAGTACCACACAGGGTAGCAACCCACTTCATTTATGCAGCCTTTAGGAGACTAAATTGAGCCAAACAGGAGACTCAAAGGCCTCCTTTGAATACTGCGAGACGTAACAAACGAATTAAGCCAGGTGGATAGGCTACGATATGCATCTATCGGTACACTTGGTTCCTGGAGATTGAGATGACGGTCGCTTCTCTTGATATTAGAAATACGACCTTATTATGTATTAATATTAATTTACCTTAATCATTATTATTTCATTTTTATTATTAATTTACCTTAATCATTATTTATTCATTACCTTAATCTGCATAATAATGTTTTATAAATTTTGCGTGCCTATTTCCAGGCAGAATGTACATAGCTCACTTCTATCTACTCCACCTGTATTGTATTTATACCTACATTCATTGTAAATAAATGATTGATTGATTGATTGATGTGATATATTTTATTTAATTATTGACCTCGTTGGTCTAGTGGTCACAAGCGCGACTGCTGTGCATGAGGTCTTGGGTTCGATTCCCAGGTCGGGCAAATTGTTATTGGGTTTTTCCATCAGGAATTTCTCAGTAGCAGCCTCGGAGTCTGGATTTGTGCCCGGTTGATGGCAATAGGCTCGCCCCCTATTACATGGGACTAGAAACATAACTGGCGAAATGGGGGCGTACTAATGGGTACACCTCTGCCTAACCCTTCGGGGATTACAGGCGTGATGTTATGTTATGTATGTTAATTATTTTACACTAGCTTTGCCTGCTACTTCTTCTGCGTGAATTTTCTTTATACATACCTGTTTTTTGTCCTGTCTAGATTTCTGTGTGTTTGTCATCAAATCTTGCAAGTTAAAATTTATCCACTTCCCGGTTTCTGATTAAGCTGAAATTTTGCATGCATGTTATAAAATATTATAGCCTATGTCGCTCACTGAAAATGTAGATTTCCATGAAACTGAAAGATTAAAAAAAAGTTAAATAGTTTCTCCTTTTATCCTTTTTTGAGTGTTATTGGGTTTTTCCATGAAATTTCTCAGTAGCAGCCTCGGAGTCTGGATTTGTGCCCGGTTGATGGCAATAGGCTCGCCCCCTATTACATGGGGCTAAAAACATAACTGGCGAAATGTGGGTGTACTAATAGGTACACCTCTGCCTAACCCTTCGGGGATTACAGGCGTGATGTTATGTATGTATGTCCTTTTATCCATTGCATGCAAAAATGCATGTTTAGATACATGCAAATTATATTTTTAAATTTAAATACAAAAATAAATAAAGAATACTACCGTTTTAGCTACCGGCGGTCAGAGCTCCCAAGAGAGGAATCTCCAGATAATAAGCGCCGTGACCAGAAGTACCGCTTTTTTATCAAGAATTTAATCCAACTGGCCAACGAGAACCTCCTCAGGTTCAGGCTCATGGGATTATGAGGCTCATGGTAATTATGCAAAAAAAAAGTTTTAGCTACTTTCTAGCACAAGCTTTTGCCAAAATTAGTCTATAAAAATTAGTCTATAAAACATACATAAAATAAAACAAATATTAATATTTTCTTAAAAGATTTAGTCTTTTTTCAAGTGTTAAGTCTTACGTTCAGAAGAAGTATACTTTGTAAGATTTGAACTTAACACACTGGTAATAATGTTCATTTTTCATTATGCGATAAAAGACACAAGTTTTCTGATTTCCGTCATTATTTCCCTAGCATCGTGCTCCATGTATTTCAAACTAAGGGTCCACCCTTTGTCCAATGGCCCTGTAAAACAAGCTAACAGGATAATCCCGGATTATCGTCACGCTGCCTTTCTAATAGGGATCGCTTAGCCTTCACTTGATTAGACCCTAGTCTCATTAAATTGTTTTACATTTTAACCAAGATTGGGGCTTAAAAGTTTGCAGACTCAAAATCAAACCGACTAGGATTTGTGGAAATAACGGATAAAAAAATTATTTGAATAAAAAATATTCTTTGTATTTGCGTCACTTCTTCTTCTTCTTCTTATCGTGTAAGCAGTAAGGTCTTACTACCCTACATACCCTAGTGTCAGAATTTCTAAACCGCCTCAAGGGCCTCTGACATGGTTTCCTCACGATGTTTTCCTTTACCGATGCCAGTATCACTTTTAAATGTTTAGTACTAGCTTCTGGCGCGACTTCGCCCGCGTAAATGTCGGTTATCTCTGTCGCAGACGAAGTCGCAATAATATCGCAGAATAATATCCTTTCTTGGGATTCAAATCTATCTCTTACCGAATTTGTGAGACAGACAGAGTTTCTGTCGCATTTATAATATTAGTATGGACGAGCTTCTGCGTGCGACTTTGTCCGCGTGAAAAACGATAAAGTAACTTCCTTTTTTGCATTAAAAATAAGCCCAGAATTCTTTACGATGTTTGTCCTTTACCGATGTCTGTGATGTACATTGGTACTTGCTAGATATCGAACCCGCAGAGGGAGTGTACCTTTGTTTGCGCATATTATTATAAACGTTCGTGCATTATAATATCTCCTGCGTACCGAAACTCCTTCAGAAGGATATTATTATGTGCTATTTTTGAACGTTTTAACCGCAGCTTACCTAAATAAATGAACAAGTTAATGAGGTTCGAGCAGTAACCCTAAAAATAATGATAAAAACAAAACAGCAAAAATGTAACGATCGCAAAAAAGCCAATCATTTCTTCTTTGATAACATCAACGAACATCCACTATGCGCCCCAAAACCTTAAATAAACTGATAAAGCACCACTTTCTATATTTTGTCGCCTCAATAAACTAACTACCGCCAAGGGTTGACCGCCGATGTGTGGCGAAACCTTAGGCCAGGGGTTTTCAAAGTGGTAGTCCACCACCCGATCAGGTGCAGGCCCGTGTAGGCGGCGCACGTGTTCCGCGCACGCCACACTAGAGGATTCGGCGGCGCTTAGACCGCGGACGTAGACGGGACCCGCCTACACAGGTGGCGGGTCAAAGCCTGGCGGGGGCGCGGTAGAATGCGCGAGCAAATCCCGTACCCCCGCCCAAAGGTTAGTCGAGGAACACCGTGGGGGTTTTAGCCGGTAAGAGTCCTGCGTACCCCCCGTCTTCCCCTGGATGATTCCCCTCTATGAAGATTTCCCCACGATAAAAAAGGGGTTTTCAAAGTACGTCTGTCGCCCCCATTCAGGTGGACGCATGTGGTTTACACGCGCGCCCATCTTGACCCCTCCGCTCTCCTCTGGGTCTGTGAGGTTTTTCCACCTAAAAAGAAACAAAAAAAAGATGTTTTGAAAGTGGGCGCAGATACTGGAATGGACCGTGGATCACTAGTCCAGTTAATTAAGTCACACGTAATGAGACACAATTGATTTTTTATTGTACTGTCATGCCAGTATGACAGCCCGGCCTTGAGCGGTTACCTTGGGGCTTAGACAAAGTAACGCGTATTATGTCAATCCCATACATTTTAGTCTTTCATGTGGTCATCGCTTCGTCGATTGACCATGTGACTTAACGCGGCTTATGTCAATCCCATACATTTTAATTTATTGTTTTGCAATTGTTACTTTGTCTAAGTCCCCTTATTTACTGATTACGAACGTTTACGCCTTAACAACGGCTTTTCAGAAAAAAAAACTTCAACATTTTTTTTTCTAACCGCGTAATCTTTGATAGTAACCTAAAATTTATCCAGGCAGGAGGGCGCAGATATTTTTTCTTTGTACAAAGGGGCCGCGTCATAAATAAGTTAGAGAACCTCTGCCTTACGCGGATAAAAGTCCGCAGATATTTTACTAATGTGTTGACAATAGAACCCGGTTACATTGAACCGAAGTTATTGGGGTTTTACTACAAAGTGGATAGGCAGTAACCGCTTGTGTTAGGAACTGTAATCTGTGTGATACGAGTTTTTATTCGTGTTCCTATAAAATGTAATGGAGAATTAGCTGTGTTTGTCAAGGTTTTCCCAAGATGTGTGAGTTCAGAATAGAATAGAATAGAATTTTATGTCTCGCATAACCCTTCCCCGCCCCTTTCTCTTCTTTAGGGTTACATACCCGAAGAGTGCCTTCTGTCCATCTGTTTGTCTGTCATCGGGCAGTATCTCATAAATTGGAATAGGGAGAGAGTTAAAATTTTCACAAAGTGTGTTAGGCTATGGCTGTTAAGACATAATAAAAATAAGATAAAGATAAAACGATGACTGCCTCGTTGGTCTAGTGGTCGCAAGCGTGACTGCTGTGCACGAGGTCTTGGGTTCGATTCCCAGGTCGGGCAAAGTGTTATTGGGTTTTTCCATCGGGAATTTCTCAGTAGCAGCCTCGGAGTCTGGATTTGTGCCCGTTTGATGGGAATAGGCTCGCCCCCTATTACATGGGACTAAAACATAACTGGCGAAATGTGGGTGTACTAATGGGTACACCTCTGCCTAACCCTTCGGGGATTATGTTATGGCGGGATATGTTAGGCGTGATGTTATGTTATGTTTATAAAGATAAAAATTATAGAGGGTCCAAATAAGAAAAGCGTTTTCTTTGTAGGTATGTAGTCTTAAAAATCAACCAATACGAAAACCTACTTTCTAGTGTATCTCTTGTTATTTTTCTTTTACCTTGCTTCAATAAAAAAGAAGCCTAAAATGGTTAATATTGCCAATACATTTGGCAAACCGATTTTATGTACACGACATAACTTGCACAAGTGTAAGCTAACCCTATATTTCACTTTAATTTTCACGTCATAAAAGTTGAAATATCTGTAGAATTGGTATCGTGTTGAAAAACGAGGGTCTAAACGTATGAGGGTTGGGTCAAGTTTGTAGCAGTGTTGCCTTGTTAATAACTGTTTTTATGACAACTATTCCATTTTAGTTACTGGGTAAGCAAATTCTGG
Organism: Hoplodrina ambigua; assembly: GCA_949774945.1. Classification (NCBI taxonomy): domain Eukaryota; kingdom Metazoa; phylum Arthropoda; class Insecta; order Lepidoptera; family Noctuidae; genus Hoplodrina; species Hoplodrina ambigua. The sequence goes on from OX458968.1 coordinate 15,262,820, forward strand.
CAATACTGGCTCAAAAATTTAAGGAAAAAAATAATTTTGAAAACAGCGTTTTTAATGACCCTTTTCTATTGGAAACTAGTAAACCGCCCCAGCTTCAGGTGCATTCCTTAATTTTTTCAGAAGATTAAAAAAAAAACTTTCATATTAATCTTGTCCGCAAGATTATAAACATAAAAAATCAGCTGTATCGATCCAGCCGTTCTTGAATGTAGATTTAGCAAAAATTTTTAACAATTTCTATATAGAATAGCTTCTACCGATATTTCGTGATTGAATCTGCTCGCAAATTCAAATCCGCCTAGAAAAAACAGGCCTCGCCTAGCTTTGAGTGACCAGTTAGGAACAGTTCCCATACATTAACTTATTCCGCGCTCTAGTAGAGAACTAAACTGCTCAATTAGTTGGCCGTCCGGCCCGACACGGTTTCTCTTGTACAAACGAGCTGTGGCCAGTCTGTGCTGTTCGTTGCACTTTTTCTGCGGTTTGTGTCTCGCATATTAAGGGGCCTCTTGTCAACTCGGCATAAATATCCATGTGGCCATGTGAATGACTCAAAAAAACGATATAATCAAGATCATTATTAGATGCTAGCTTAATTTTATTTCTTTTAGGAATTCTACTACTTTATTTTATTTTATTTCTTTTACTGCGGGACGTCTTAACAGGATACCGTGGCCCCGGAACGTAAAGGGCAACAGAAGGAACAGGGTGGTTTTTTAGTCAGTAAAAGTCTGACAGTCCCTTCCGCCCCACCCAGGGCGGAAGGAGTCATTTGATGATTTTTACCACCTAAAAAAAAAGAGGTACATAAAGGAGATGAGGTCTCCAAAGATATAAAAATGTTGCACGAAGTCCAATCTTTGGCCGCCAACTTTGTTTGTATGCAAGTCAAAAACGCTTCAAGTTCAAGTTTATTATTTGTATTTCATATGTGTTCAAGATGTTACAATAGCCTTTAAGCTAAGTACATCAACTCAACAACAACAATACTAAGAACTACTTCAACTCGGTCACGTTGCAAAATCCGTTTTTATCTGAAGTATCCTACTTAGAAAATAGGTTCTCAAGTAGTTTTTGTGTTTAGTTTAGTAACTATGGTAATGATTCTTAACATGAATTAGTAATCAAATAAATAGGTATTTTTGTAGTAGATCATGATCTTCTTCTTATCGTGTGGGCAGTAAGGCCTTACGTCCCCACACACCCTGGTGTCAGAGTTTCTAAACCGCCTCAAGGGCCTCTGACATGGTTTGAGTGGAACAGTAAGTCCAGGTTTCCTCACGATGTTTTCCTTCACCGATGCCAATGATGTCCAAGATAAACTTTAGAAAGTACATATGAAATGAAAAATTCACATTGGTACTTGGCCCGGATTTGAACCCACAACCTCATGCATGAGAGGCGGGCGCCTTAACCACTGGGCCATCACGACACACGTAGATCATGATGATAATAATAATTATTGGCCTATACTGTCCTACTGCTGGGCAAAAACTTCCCTCCATTCCTTCCATCGGTCGCGACTTTGCCCTTAGTCTTTCCAATTTTCAAGGAAGCCGTCCAAGTCGTTCCGCCATCTTCTTTGTGGTAAGATATTTCTTAATTTAAATTAGTCTTCTTGCCGCTAGGTTTCCGCAGACAGATGATGTCACGCAATAATTCCTATTGCATACCCAACTTTACAAAACTTTTTAAGAGGTATAATATTCTGAAACACCGTCAAACATAAACAAATAAAACACAGGTATTAAGACGATTGCTATCTTCGACGTTTTGGATGTATCTATATAATAGTATTACGTGTGTTGTTTTCGGTTTATTATTTGTTGAGAGGATGAGTGAAAGACGATTAACAAAAGGTAATTTATATGGCAGAGGTGAGAGGAGAGGAGTAGCAACGCAGGGAGGGGTCGCCCTAGAAAGACCTACACTGACCTTATTGGTGAGGTTCTTCAGAAAGGTCAGGTGTTGAGTATTCGTAACTGGCGTACTTGTATGACGAAATGTATGAACGTAGATGAGGCGAAAGGTGTATGTAAGGATCGTAGCAGGTGGCGTTCTGTAGTTTCTGCCTACCTCCATTGGAAAAAAGGCGTGACTTTATGTATGTGTATTATTACGTAATTTCGTGTATACAAGAAAGTAGTACGGGCGATTTCAAATCCTTTTAGAAATTATCACGGATTAATCACCTTTTAACATGAAAAACCTGACAGATACAAGTGAACTAAAATTCACAAAAATGTCGACCTTGTTGAATAATTACACATGGCGTGAAAGATGTCTGATATGAAAAATGGACTACGTAATGGAAAGCAAAGGAACGTTTTATAGAAATAATAACAATATAAATGAATAAATAAAACTGATTATAAGGGTTCCGGATGCATCTAGAAATTTAGGCTAATTTATTATTATAAAGTGTGCTTAAAAAAGGTTATCTCTGGAAGTACTGTTCTAACTACGAAAAATATTTTCCTCATAGAAAGCTATACTATTTCCAACACAAAACATAACATCACGCCTGTAATCCCCAAAGGGTTTGGCAGAGGTGTGCACCCACATTCCAAATTAAACAATTGACATATTGGGTAAAGAACAACAAGACTTTATAAAATCCTAATTGAAAAGAATGTCCGTGGAATTTCTTGCTCGTTCTTCTCCAAAGAGGCCAGTCTACGTTTTGGATCAAGCGACTAGCTTTGACTTTCTGACTAACTGACCGACTCCTTGACATTTTAAAAATGCCTGTAAATGGTCTAATGAAAGAAATGATTTCACTTGTGTTATTTCCAGGTGTGCTGCTTCAGGTCTTGGCTATTCAGTAAAACTACTTTGATGCTATGAAAAGATTGTGTTGATATAGGTAATGATTACTAGGATGACCGATGTGGGAGCACTTCCCTCCAGAGACCGTCCTACGGGTCATAATTAAATAGTCTAAAATAATACCTGAACGAGTCCTTCTGACCACGTTATCTCCGGTGTCAGGTAACTCATGTGTTGTGTTCTGAGTCAAAGTGCGAGTGTTAGATTTTGTAAGAGGTAAAGGAAATTAGCATGTCAGAACTTCGGCAAGTGAGTGACCCGCAGATGTCCAACGACGGTGATCGCAGTGGGGCGTACAAGGCCATGTATTGCCCTGTGGTCCGATGTAATGTCAGAAGCAGAATTAAAATATGCTAAAATGTCTGTAACATTTTACATTAAATTAAAACCTTTTGCCTACCGAACCCCAAAAACCGATGAAAGTAAAACGTTGAATTATTCAGGCGATCCGGGTGACATCCACGAGATTGCGTGTTAGTTAAAAATGTAAGTCAGTACTTATCGTCATTACAACATCTAACCTCACTGTGTAAGCTGAGGACTATGCCATGTTAATTCGTTGATACAATTAATAAAAATATTTAAAATACAGGGTGTAAAAAAAACAATAATACAAGGTGTAAATAATAATTTAATAAAGCTGAAACTTACATTGATAGATAGATAAATCAATTGTTTAATGAACACATAAGACAACACAAAAATACAATAAAAAGATGAAACATATTATAAATATAAGTACAAAGTGCTAGAAAAAAGTAAATCTGTTATTTATTATACTTAAACCAAAATGTTAAAAAAAAACACTGTACAAAGGCAGACTAATGCCTTGGGCATTTTCTACCAGTCTACCTTAGGGTGATGCAGAGACAAAACATAGTAGTCTTTTGTGCTAGTTTCCCTTAAGGGTGGAATGGTCTGTGTCGTACTTAGTGACGTAGCTAGCATGGGTGGCACCTGGGGCGAATAAATGTGGTGTCACCCCAAGAATAAAAACTTAAAATTAATAACATCCGATAAACGTAAAGTACGAATTTATTTTATTATTGCAAATTGTGTCTTTCATAATTAAAATATAATATTGTGATTACGTAAGTTACTAAATATAGGGTATCCCAGATACACTGCTCGTACTGACTAAAAACCACACCGGTATTTCCCATATTTACGCTGAGGATCTCGAAAGCGTAGGGCGCCTTCCACAAAAGTGTGACCTTGATCTAACGTCATTTCTTGAACAAAATATATATAAACTGGTACAGTAAGGAGTACTATTTTATCTTCAGAACCATTCAACCCATTTCCAAAAAGGGCCAAATATTTCATTGTCCTCATCCGATCTATAAATCCATCCTTTACAAGACAGATAGATGTTAACAAATCCAATGTGGAATTACTGAATAGTTCTAATGTCTCTCTGAAACCCTGCAGCCATTCATTGGGCTGTGAAGGGATCCGCTCTGAAAAAGATTGATTGCTAGTCGTCATTGGCAAAGTTAGGATAGTGACAGCCAATTGTCTTCCAAATTACTGAATTCTGTTTTGCGCTATCTCGATGATTTAATCGCTTTTTGGTAATGTGTTTGTTAATCGTTCTTGTTGCTATGGGTTTTAATGTCAATTTTCAATATCACAGTTGTTTACTGGGGGTAAATTCTGCAGAGCTCACTGATATTATATCGTTTTATAATTTTATGGTTGTTGTTAAGAGACACTTAATACCAGCTTAATATGGTCCCACTTCGGAAAAAGGCTCTTCTCGTACAGAGAAGGCACGAGCATTGATCATCACGCTTTCTCCAGGTGGATTGGTGATTTCAAACAAAAATTATAAGTCCAAGTTTCCTTACGATGTTTTCGTTCACCGGCGTCAGTGATGTCCAAAATGAACTTAAAAGATATATACAAAAAAAAAATCACATTGATACTTGCCCGTGCCCGGTTAGGAACCCACCGCCTTGTGCATAAGAGGCGGCCGTCTTAACCACTGGACCATCACATTAAAGGATATAAAAGAACGACGTTATTGTAATGCTCATTTCGTTTTCAGAAATTGGGTCACATAACAAAGCATCGAGGAAGCGTATTGTTTTTTTAACATTCTGTTGGGTCCGTTGGTTATTCGGCCCTTTCACGCTTCCATACACAGCAATGTGAATGACAAAAACAAACCAACTTTTTTTCTAAAAAAGTAGGTACTACCCTCAAGAAGCAACTCGTGGCTAAACTATAACATCGGCACGAGTTGATCCATCATGTTATAGCTACGCTTGCCGAGGTTTTTCTTTGGATGGGTAACCATTTTTACACACCGAGACTCCCCTCTGACTCGGAAAGTACATTCAGCCATGTCACAATAATATGTGGATCTTTGACAGTCATTACGGGTCGTCAAAAGCCCAAAAGTCTTAAAACCAGTCTTACTAAGAGGTATTGAATTGCCAAGTTACTGGGTTGTGGAGGTAAGATAGACAGTCGTTCTATGTAAAATATTTATATTTAGCTGCATCTGGTTGGACTGGAAGCCGACCCCGACATAGTTGGGAAAAGGCTAGGCAGATTGATTTAGGTAGTACCTAGAAGTACACAGAAGATATTTTCCCGTACATGACGAATGGCTTTAAAAAGGAAAAAAGTCATTCCAATTTCAAATTAAATAACAGAAAAATACACACAATTCATTTATTCCAATAAAAACTTTTCACTCTCAACGACGGCCATAAAATCTCATGAAAAAGCCAATAATATCAACTCATATCGCTCGCACATCAAATAGGGCAGGATTCGCTGAAAAAAAGTTGTACAATTAAAAATTTCAGGGGAGAAAATTTTAAATAAATTCGTGTGATGGCTTCATTTAACTTTTCACATGTGGCTGTTAAAACTCACGTGAACTTTTCCGACGAGTGTAATTACAAAAACTGTGCATTGCACTGGTTTGCACTGGCCATTACTTGTGCTAATGTCCTAGATATTTTTTTGTTCTACCTTTTTTGGAAGTGTTTTTTGTTACTTGCTGTTTTATCACATTTTGTAGATACAAATACACACTGGTGCCGATTCCCTTGTTCACAAACTAGACTAATTTAGAGAATTGACATCTCTTACTAACATACAGCGAACGGAAAGGACGGTGACATTAAAGAACTAAGTTAGCAATGTCAAATTAGTTTTGCCTTGAACTTTTCCGTATTTTTAATCCATACGTTTTAAGATGTTAACTATAATTGTATGGATGTGTCAGATTGACTAAATTTGACAGCTCTTATTTACATTAGTTTCTTTCTTGTTTTACTGGATAGAAAAAGATGGAAATAGTCTAATTTTAGTTTAGTTTGTGACCAAGAGAATCGGCACCGTTTTCTATGTTTAAATTACTAACTTATGAACGACTAAGTAATGTACTTAAGCTAACTAGTGTTGATCATTTTATGTAAACTAGGTTCTGGCCGCGATTTCTTCCGCGTAAATATCGGTATTCGCGGACGCAGAAGAAGAGAGGTCGCGCAATAGCATATCGCTGACTCAAACCCAAAGGTTTGCCTCCACCAGAAATCGCCCAAACGCAGCTAATATAAACTTACAACATCTGGTCAATATACTTGATTAATTAATAAATGCTTGTTGTTTTAGTTGTTTGTGTTTGACAGTACCTATTTCAGAATACATAACATAACATCACGCCTGTAATCCCCGAAGGGTTAGGCAGAGGTGTACCCAGTAGTACACCCACATTTCGCCAGTTATGTTTTTAGTCCCATGTAATAGGGGGCGAGCCTATTGCCATTAATACCTATTGCCTGCCTATTGCTATTTCAGAATAAACCTCTTTTAAAGGACAGAATCGCCCTATTGTGTGCGTACGGGTCCATCGCCTCTCTCTCTCTCTCCTTAAACCCAGCTGAGGGATGGCAAAAATCAAATTCGAAAATCACATTCTAAAAAAAAACTATTTATTTTATTATTAATTCGTGTTGAGAATCACTAGCATAGTTCTCCCTTTTTGAAGAGTACTTTAAACTGTACCCCGTAGTAGTGTTACTAAAACACAGCATCTCTAAAAAACCAACTAGTTACTAGTACATTTTGTCGTGGTTGCACTTTATTCATCGTCACAGCCCCAACCAACCTTACAGCCCGGACTAAGTGCATGTACTCGTTAAGGTTTTAGTACTAGGAGCTAACACTGCTTGTTGCTGGTTAAATGCAATGTCTGTCTCGTGGAATACGTAAGTAGATCCATCATACTCTATCCGAGAGGACGGTGAAAGCATTTTGTACGGTGCCCTGTCATTTCACCAAAAAATAATTTACAAATTTTTACTCGACAACAAACGATTGGCAAAAACATGATTTGTCATTTCATAATTATGCAACAACAAATTATGTACATATCTCACATACTGGAGATAACAGACTAAGAATACAAGGCTTATATCGCCCAGCAACAACATCTGAAGACCTAACACAATCATCAATCATGGTATACGATAGTATTTCTTAGTAATCCCAGGACTCACAGACGTATCGTATACAAACAATGTTTGCGGTACACAAGGGATTCCTGGACGCTGTAATAACCTACTAAAGCCTGTTTGCACCAAAAATTTAACTGTGAGTTAGATGCTAACCCTCGTTGGTTTTTCTCATGGCTCAAAATTTTAGGAGCCCGCATCTCATGCATGACGTTGCAGGTTGGATGACGGGCAAGGACTAATGTGATGTGTTTAATTCATATGTACTTTCTAAGTATAATTATCTTGAACATTGTGAGAAAACTTTGAACTTAAAATTTATTTCAGTTGCTTACACGAGGTCAAGTAAATTGTGTTTGACATTTTCTGGCCGCCATTTAAATAATGTTTAGCTAGTCTATTCCGTAATCAATTTCCCTGGGTGAACTTAGGTGAAGTGAGCTTGAGATAAAAAAAAAACAATTAGTGGTTTAATTATCACTAATTAAAAATAAGTAAAAAATATTAAAATAAGTTAAAATAAGTAAATAATAAAAATAAGATTATTGACACAAAATAAACACCTCATTAGTATTGTATTATACTAATATATCTTATATAGCTTAATAATTAACTTTAAGTTAAGTTTCTGGTGCAAGTGGGCCTTACATATCGGTATACAATCAAGGTACCTAGTTTTGCTTATACGATTAGGTAGTTCTGAAGGCCACTACTAATCAAATAAATTAATTATCCAGTCACTATCTCATCTCAGCGACAATCACTGTTAAAAAATGTAGTTATTTTACAAGCATTTTTCAAAGATTGAGACTATAAAATATGCTGCTAAGTATGTATGCTTATGTTTTATCTTCATTGTCATTGTTTTCACATGTAAAAACAAAATCTAAAACAAGCTACTATAATTAAAAATAAAAAATACGACTGCAAATATTGCACGTTTTTGTACTTTGTTTACTCGTCAGTTTTTTTACGACGTTTTTTATTTACAGTATTATATATTTTTTTAATCTACTTGTCAAATTATAGACGATAAAAATAGACACAACCAGATTCATTAAAAAAAAAAATTGAGTCTGGTATTAATTTACGTTTTAAAGTGACCACACCGGTTTCTTTTTTTTTTACGATACTCCATACATCTAAATCGGTTCAGGCGTTTAAAAGTTATGGTGGAATAAAGAAACTCACATACATACATAGATACATTATCTCTGAACACATAACAATAATTTTTTTTGGGGCAGTCGTGTAATAAAAAATATACTGGATCATTAATAGGTTGTTTCTATGCATTAATACAAAACATATCAAACAAGATCAATCAATTTGTCACAACAATAATTTTAATTCGTTTCAGTGGTAATGATCATATTTTACATGTTACAAATAAACAAATACAAATCGATTTTTTCAACATTCGATGTAATTTAATCGTTTAGCCAATTTCATTGATATTGTAGAAACTAGAACTAATCTTTGTGCATTCAAGCGTTTTTACCATACCTATTACTGGAATCAAATGTAACAGCTCACTAAACAATTTTGACCATAGATTTCGTTGCAGGATTCAAGACAGTTGAATCGTTTCGCTGTGGTTGGGAAGTAAGACGGGCTTGTCACATACATACACATACATAAACTCACGCCTTTTTCCCGTGGGGGTAGGCAGAAACTATAGAATGCCACCTGCTACGATCCTTACGTACTCCTTTCGCCTCATCTACGTTCATACATTTCGTCATACAAGCACGTATTGACAGGTATATGAAGAAGTGCCCAGTCATATACAAAAAATCATTTATCCCAAAGAAGGGATGAATAATAATTATGTAACGTTCGGCCACGTTCAGTGTCTTTTTATACCTATTATAACAACACAATAATAATAAATTAATTATCACAGTATTTTTAACAAATACATTCTGAAGCAACAAAAAAAAAAAGTAAACAAAAGATTTTTCTTTTTGTATAATTTTAAAATAATAATAAACATCACGCCTGTAATCCCCGAAGCGTTAGGCTGCTGTGCATGAAGTCTTGAGTTCGATTCCCAGGTCGGGCAAAGTGTTATTGGGTTTCTCAGTAGCAGCCTCGGAGTCTGGATTTGAGCCCGGTTGATGGCAATAGGCTCGCCCCCTATTACATGGGACTAAAAACATAACTGGCGAAATGTGGGTGTACTAATGGGTACACCTCTGCCTAACCCTTCAGGGATTACAGGCGTGATGTTATGTTTATGTTATATATGACTGCCTCGTTGGTCTAGTGGTCGTAAGCGCGACTGCTGTGCATGAAGTCTTGAGTTCGATTCCCAGGTCGGGCAAAGTGTTATTGGGTTTTTCCATCAAGAATTTTTAGTAGCAGCCTCGGAGTTCGGATTTATGCCCGATTGATGGCAATAGGCTCGCCCCCTATTACATATGACTAAAAATATAACTGGCGAAATGTTGGTGTACTAAAGGGTACACCTCTGCCTAACCATTCGGGGATTACAGGCGTGATGGTATGTCATGGAAACCATATTATATAATCTAGACGAATACAGTTGTAATATTTAAAACTATTTCATACATGTAATAAAAGGCTTTTTAAATTTTAATTTTATTTATTCCTACACGTGTTCAAAGCCTCTGTAGTCCCAATGGCGTTGCACCGACACTTCACTGAATGAAATATTCATTTTTGCAACGATAGATGTTTGCTATGCCTGGCCTGTGCAAATACGGATTAGGCTCAATTTTGCATAAATAAATACGATGCCTCGGCCGTCGACAAACAAAGGCATTCTGCAATTTTTTCAAACACCTGTCTAAAAAGCCTCTCTTTGAAGTTTCTAGGATATTTTGTTTTTATCCTTTTGTTACTCCGTTGGTCTCGTGGTGAACGGAATTCCTGGGTTCAATTTCTAGGTTGGGCAAAGTGTTATTCGGTTGTTCCATTAGGTATTTCTCAATAGCCGCCCGGAGTTTGGAAGTTACTGTGATTTATTTATTTATTAAGTACATTATATATTGAGAAAAGTAAAGTACAATGTACTTGTTACAAATTATTATATGCAATGTACACACCAATTATAAGCATACATATCATTCAAAGAATGTGTAAAGGACAAAACTGAGAAAAGTAAAAAACAACAAAAAATATTATACAAAGTAAAATATAAAATTACTAACGTTAGGTAACAGAGACAAAGCTATCTAGTTTTTTTTTCGAATACCCTCTAAGGTGTCGTGAAAAATGTCCAGGTTAGAATTTAATTTTTTGTTGAGCATATTATATAGTTTAAGTCATGGCCACCACCTGGTCCTGCGCCTGATCTCTCGCCGGTCGTGCCGGGGACAGGGCGTCGTATCGCGGATTCATTTACAGATATAAACTCACATTCACAAACAGTCAGACTCGGAATAACTATCTGTAGGCCATGCAAATATTTGGTCCGCGCAAGAATAGAACCCGGGAGATGCAGCGCAGCAGCTAATCGCTCAGCAACTGCGCCAACCGTGCCACGTGACACTTGCCTCGGCACTCAAATAACTTAAAAGTAGTAATAAGTTAAAAATTGTGTACTGACACGTATTGCTCTAATTTATAATACTTATTAATTTATAATATTTATAATAATTCAGAGTTCAAATCATAAAAACCATAAAACAAAGGCAATTGATAAATTAATGAATGAATAGCAAATGGTACTTATATGGCAGAGGTGAGTGGCAACGCAAGGAGAGGACGTCTAGGAAGACCTACACTGACCTTATTGATGAGGTTCTTCAGAAAGGTCAGGTGCGCAGTACTCGTTACCGGCGTGCTTGTATGACGAGATGTTTGAACGTGGACGAGGCGAAAGGAATGATCATGTAATGTGTGCAGCAGGTGGTGTTCTGTGATTTCTGCCTACCCCCATGGGGAAAAAGGCGTGAGTTTGTAATGTATAATTTTATTTTTATTTAATTTTATTTAAGGAAAAGCAAACAGTAACATATTACATGTTTATGATAAAGCTTACACACTAAACTATGATAAATATGTTACCCACTACGTTTTCCACAGATTACTATATAATAAAATAAAAAGAAAATAAATTTAAAGAACTCAGGTAGGTACATCATACATATTTACCCAGCAAGCGCAGCGAGGACGTCCACAGTTGGTCAGACGATCTAATAAAGGGCATCGAATCGCGTTGGATGCAAGCCGGTTTCGACCGATCCTATTGGGGATCTGTAGGAGAGGTCTGTGTTCGGCAGTGGATGTTTTACGGCTGATATGATGACGAGATACATCGTATAACCTTTTGAATTTCTCATATTTTCTAGTAGTCCGTTTACATATTATACTTTTCATAGCTAAACAGGGAAACCTATTACTTATTATATGTATCGCCGTTGGTTCCCTAAATAAATAAATGATTTACCCCAATTTATTATGTTTTTTCTGAACCCTTAAGGGTTTGCGGTGGTTTACACTAAGATATATTTGGGTATCCTAATATGATGTTAATACTGTCGTTCTTAAACTAACAGCTCACAAGACCTCTGAGCAGTCTCCTTTCCTTAAACGAACTCCATATCAATCAGATTGGTTATTGACAGAATTCGCTGATTAAATCACACCAAATATTTTAAAATTGATTTGTGCTTGTTTACTAATATAACAAGCGAAATTTCATCATTACCACCGAGACGAATTAAAACTGGATGTTGTGACTAATTGATTGGCCTTGTTTGATATGTATAAATGTGAAGAAAAGAACTATTAGTGTATCAGTGATCCAGTGCAGTTGAAAGGGGAACGCAAAATGTTCAAATTAATCGTGTTTTTTGTCTGCGTGGTGAGCCTGGTCCAAATCAATTGTCAGTACGATGATTCAGGGACTTTGCCTTTAAGACGAAGCTCTGCTTACCATGCTCTCCTTAATAGACGAAGCCCCCATTACAATGAACTTAACAATGATCTCGTTAATAGACGAAGCCCCCCTTACTACGATCTCCTTAATAGACGTCAACATCGAGGATCAGCCAGCGTTATACCAAATTCCAGAAGAGATCCTGGTTGGCCCATAATACCCTTTGGAAAGTAAAGGAAGAAGCCTTGCAACGACTATCTGTGAGTATATTAAACTGGATTTTGAAAAACTATATCTTCAAATAAATACTGCAGTGACTATCTGTGAGTATATTAAACTGGATTTTATAAACTATATCTTTAAATAAAAACAAATAAAATAAGTTGATTTTATTACTTTCTTGGATCAATGAGTTGAGTGTTAAAATTCATAAATTAAAAACGGAGGTTCTAATCCAAGCTGCAGTTCAAATTTTAGGAGGTTGTCATAAAGACAATTACAAAAAATAAAGAATTATGACACCTGAGCAATAATTAATGAATACTCTTTTGTTTTTTTCTTGTTCATATTCATTTATCTGCATACCATAATGTGTGTAAAAGATGTTACAGTTATGGAACAAGTTAGGGCATAGCACACAGTTTCTTAAAAAATAATGTGAACTTATAAATTGCAACTTAATAGTTTTAGTTATTGAGATCATAACAACAATGTAATCTTAGTTCATCATTCGTATTTATTTATTTACTCGTACATTAGGTAAAGTACAGTTTTAGTTTTTTGTGTTTGACAGCACTTCAGAATACACCTCTTTCAAAGAACAGAATCACCCTTGCGGTTAGTACTGTAGCGCGACTATATTAGTGTGTGCGTAAGGGTTTATCGACCCACCTCAGCATCAACCGGGCACAAATCCGAACTCTTGAGTCAGCTACTGAGAAATTCCTGATGGAAAACCTATTTCTAACCTATCTTCTAAAAAAGTTATTTTCTGTATCCTTTGATAAATTTTAAATTGTTTTCTCCACAGAGCCTGCCTACGTTTTGGAACGAGCGAACAGCATCACCTAACTGACTAACTGACCAAACCCTTGAAAATTCAAAAGTACTTGTTAATGGTAATATTGAAATACATGAAAATAAATACTTTGACTTTGACTTTGAGATGTTATTTCACAGTGAATTTTATTCCTTATCTTTATGTGCTAACTTAGCTTCGTTAAGTTACGTCTTTGGTTACTGCTGCGCTCGCAAGAGTTGTAGCGTGATGTTATTTAGCATAATATACTATTTGTCATGAATCTGACTATTATATACAAAATATTGACACTGATATTCAGCCTGATAATAAAATGCTCCAATATAATTATAATCATGTTGGGTGACAAATAATAATAATTCCAGCCGAATATTATCCCATTGCTGGACTGCTTCTTGTACAAAAAGGTACGAGCATTGATCACCAAGCTTGCCCAAAGTGGATTGGCGATTTCAGACTTAAATTAATAAGATCCATCTTTCGCTGATGTCAGTCATGTCCAAGATAATCTTAAAAAGTACATATTATCATAAATTGTTATAGTCAAATTGATACTCAAGGCGAAAGGCTTAACCACTGGACCATCACGACACGTTTCAATGTTGGGGCCTACCCCCATCTCTCAAAACAGTCTTATTATAATATTACTTTGCCATAATTTGATTGTCAACGCTCGGCTCAGCGCCGAGAGTTGAAAATCCAACAACAGAAATTGCGAAGTAGTAAATAAATGGTACTATTTTGTACCCCCATGCATGAGAGCCTTCGTAACGCCAAATTCGTAGGTCAACTGTCTTCAGACAATATAAGAAAAGTCTAAGAAGACACAAACACAATGACAGTCGGCCATTAAAAAAGAAAACTTCTTTTAATTTTCCTCAACTCGTCCGAAAACTTTTGTTTGAAATCCTCGTAATAGTCTCTTGTAACAGTCGCACAAGTATCACACAACGATGGCTGCAAGTTTGCTCACAATACCAGTCCGGGTTAAAACGAGAACGTTATACAATATAATAGTAAGCTCGTTTCATATCTGGCAGAGTTCCAGAACCATTATAAAACTTTCTGCACGACTAAGTAGTATACTAATAAAATATTCAGCTTCGTTGAAATTGTATGGGCGAGAAGGACGTCCTTTGATTGATTGGATTTCCTCCAGCTTTATTGGAGGGATGGTACGTTTTATTATTACGTGTTTCATATCTGGTTTAATATTAGAAAGTGGCTTATGCCGTTGTCACAGGGTTTGATTTGTTAAGGCATGAGCATAGATGACCACGCTACCTCATTATATATGGCGATTTAACACTTACATTAATTATTCCAGGTTTCCTCATGACGTTTTGGTTTACCGATGTCAGTGATGTCCAAGATAATTTTGCTAGTTACGTTTAAGTCCCATGTAATAGGACGAACCTATTGCCATCAACCGGGCACGAGTCCAGACTCCGAGGCTGCTACTGAGAAATTCCTGATGGAAAACCCAATCACACTTTGTCCAACCTAGGAATCGAACCCAGCAGTCGCGCTTTGCGACCATTGGACCGACGAGACAGTATAAATATATCATCGATACGAAAAGAAGAACATCCAAATTACACTATTATTACACAAAAAAAAAAAAAAAAACAGGTAGTTTCCCTAAATCAGAAATAGAACTCTTGGAGCGAAATCTCTGACACTATCCGCTGTTTACCCAACACAATTGTTTGGGGGACCGAATTCAGTAAACATTGGAAATCAATTAGGACCTCCAATACTAGTTGGATGTGAGGTCACGCTAGAATTTACTTAGTATTGTTTGTTCTACTGGTTTGAAATGGACTCTAGTTGCATATACCACTACCTGTAACTACAAACATTTATCCAAGAATACCTTCCATTTTTTGAAGTAGGTTTTGGATAAAATAATAACCAGATGAAGCCGAATATCAGTATTTTACATGGAGCAACTGCCTGTCTGACCTCCAAAACATAGAATCATGAAATTTTGCAGAAAGAAATATCATAGTAAAGCAATAGAGCACAAGTAAAGGAATAAATCTGAGAACCGTTTGTAGTTACATCACACAAGCTACTATAAATTAAAAAAATAAAAAGCACGACTGCAAAAATTGCACATAGTATTATATTATTATTAAATTTTGTTTACTCGTCAGTTTTTTATTACGACGTTTTTTTAATTACAGTGTATATTTTTTTTAAATCTACTTGTCAAATCCTAGACGATAAACATAGACATGACCAGATTAATAAAAAAAAATTGAGGCTGGTATTACTTTACTTTTGTAAGTAAATACCATACCGGTTTCTTTTTATTTTTTACTAGTCTATGTTACTCGGAACGCATACACATAAATCGGTTTTAAAAGTTATGGTGGAATTAAGAAACTCACATACATACATACATACATCCATTAACCCTGAACACATAACACTCCTTTTTTGGGGCAGTCGTGTAATAATTACTTTTTTGCTAATTTAAACTTATTCTTTTGTATGTTGTATTGGACATTGCATGGGGCTATAAAAACCCTTCGAGTGCGGGTCCAACTAGCATTTGGCCGGTTTTTCTATAAAGCTTTTAAAAAAAAATCCTTACTACATAGGCATAGTGAAAAAACTCTCCAAATACACTAATCAATGCCTGATAAACGTAATACAGAAATCACGCACCCTCCGTCCTCAGGTCGAATATATCTCGACGATTCGTTTACTCAAGAAATTGAGTCAATGAACGATACAAAAGTAGTTCTGCAGTCTAAAACTCCGTTTGCAAGTAACAATAGAGTTGAAGATCGTTTGGCTGACGTGCATGATGTGTTGGTGACATTCTATGGCGCCCAATAGGCTGGGCTACAGCGTACACACGATACGGGAACATCGCTGTTACGCTGTTGCGTGCAAACAGCTAAATTACAAAAAGTTTGCTACCTCTGCATGTGTCGGTAAAACAGGAAGTATTGTTGGTTGCACCGAAATAACATAGGTATACCATGACGCCTGTAATTCTCGAAAAAAAAGGCAGAGGTGTACTCTTTACGTATAGTTCCGAGACAGAGACACGTCGGCCTACGCTGAAAACCAGCGCCGTGGTTTCGGGCCATCGTGTGTGGGCCACGGCATTATGCTGAGCGTCAGCCGTTTCACGCGGTAGTGTCGCAAATTACGGTTCAGCACACTATTTTTTTTATTTTCTATTATGTATTTAGTTTTTATTTATATTGTATATTATTGTGTATTGTGCGTCACTTTCACGTGATTAAAAAGTTTTTCTTGCTTTATTTTTCTTTTACTCATTAGTACACCCACATTTCGCCAGTTACGTTTAAGTCCCATGTAATAGGGCCGTGCCTTAACAAGTTAAACCCTGTGACAACGGCATTAGCTACTTTCTGATACTAAACCAGATAGGAAACACGTAATACTAAAACGTACCAACCCTCCAATAAAGCTAGAGGGAATCCAATCAATCAAAGGACGTCCTTTTCGCCCATACAATTTCAACGAAGCTGAATATTTTATTAGTATACTACTTAGTCGTGCAGAAAGTTTTATAATGGTTCTGGAACTCTGCCAGATATGAAACGAGCTTACTATTATATTGTATAACGTTCTCGTTTTAACCCGGACTGGTATTGTGAGCAAACTTGCAGCTATCGTCGTGTGATAGTTGTGCGACTGTTACAAGAGACTATTACGAGGGTTTCAAACAAAAGTTTTCGGACGAGTTGAGGAAAATTAAAAGAAGTTTTCTTTTTTAATGGCCGACTGTCATTGTGTTTGTGTCTTCTTAGACTTTTCTTATATTGTCTGAAGACAGTTGACCTACGAATTTGACGTTACGAAGGCTCTCATGCATGAGGGTTCAAAATAGTACCATTTTAATACTACTTCGTAATTTCTGTTGTTGGATTTTCAACTCTCGGCGCTGAATCGAGCATTGACAATCAAATCAAGGCAAAGTAATATTATAAAAATATTGTTTTGAGTGATGGGGGTAGGCCCCAACATTGAAACGCGTCGTGATGGTCCAGTGGTTAAGCCTCTCGCCTTAACTATCAATTTGACTATAACAATTTATAATTTTAAGTACTTTTTAAGTTTAGGTATCTTGAACATGACTGACATCAGCGAAAGATGGATCTTATTAATTTAAGTCTGAAATCGCCAATCCACTTTGGGCAAGCTTGGTGATCAATGCTCGTACCTTCTTTGTGTAAGAAGCAGCCCAGCAATGGAATAATATTCGTCTGGAATCATATTGTTTGTCACCCAACATGATTATAATTATATTGGAGCATCTTATTATCAGACTGAATATCAGTGTCAATATTTTGTATATAATAGCCAGATTTATGAGAAATAGTATAATCATGCTAAATAACATCACGCTACAGCTAATGAGAGCGCAGCAGTAACCAAAGACGTTACTTAACGAAGCTAGTTAGCACATACAGATAAGGAATAAAATTCACTGTGAAATAACATCTCAAAGTCAAAGTCAAAGCATTTATTTTCATTTATTTCAATATTAATGTGAATTTTCAAGGGTTTGGTCAATTAGGTGATGCAGGTCGCTCGTTACAAAACGTAGGCAGGCTCTGTGGAGAAAGAAACTTAAAATTTATCTAAGAATACAGAAAATGACTTTTTTAGAAGATATGTTAGAAATTGGTTTTTCCATCAGGAATTTCTCAGTAGCTGCCTCAGAGCTCGGATTTGTGCCCGGTTGATGCTGAGGTGGGTCGATGAACCCTTAAGCACACACTAATATAGTCGCGCAACAGTACTAACCACAATGGGGTGATTCTGTTCTTTGAAAGAGGTGTATTCTGAAGCACTGTCAAACACAAACAACTAAAACTGTACTTTACCTAATATAGGACTAAATAAATAAAAACGAATGATGAACTAAGATTACATAATGTTCATATAATAATTACTTAATGTTGTTATGATCTCAATAACTAAAACTATTACGTTGCAATTTATAAGTTCACATTAATTTTAATGAAACTGTGTGCTATGCCCTAACATGTTCCATAACTGTAACATCTTTTACACACATTATGGTATGAAAATAAATGAATATGAACAGAAAAAAAACAAGTAGGTATTTATTAATTATTGCCCAAGTGTCATAATTTTATTTGATTTATTGTCTTTATGACAACCTCCTGAAATTTGACCTGCAGCTTGGATTAGAACCTCCATTTTCAATTCATAAATTTTAACATTCAACTCATTGATCCAAGAAAATAATAAAATCAACTTAATTTATTTGTATTTATTTAAAGATATAGTTTTTAGAAATCCAGCTTAATATACTCACAGATAGTCACTGCAAGGTTTCTTCCTTTACTTTCCAAAGCGTATTCTGGGCCAACCAGTATCTCTTCTGGAATTTGTTAAAGCCCTGATTGTACCTGGGGGGGATTGACGTCTATTAAGGAGATCGTGGTAAGGGGGGCTTCGTCTATTAACGAGATCATTGTTAATATCATTGTAAGGAGGGCTTCGTCTATTAAGGAGAGCATGGTAAGCAGAGCTTCGTCTTAGAGGCAAAGTCCCTGAATCATCGTACTGACAATTGATTTGGACCAGGCTCACCACGCAGACAAAAAACACGATTAGTTTGAACATTTTGCGTTCCCCTTTCAACTGCACTGGATCACTGATGCACTAATAGTTCTTTTCTTCACATTTATACATATCAAACAAGGTCAATCAATTAGTCACAACATCCAGTTTTAATTCGTCTCGGTGGTAATGATGAAATTTCGCTTGTTAGATTAGTAAACAAGCACAAATCAATTTTTAAACATTTGGTGTGATTTAATCAGCGAATTCTGTCAATAACTAATCTGATTGATATGGAGTTCGATTAAGGTAAGGAGACGGCTCAGAGGGTTTTTAAGCTGTTAGTTTATACATAGGATGGTTTGATCCCGGAAACCACCCCCTAAGGCAGAGAAAAGGGGGGTGGAATTTAGTATGCAAGTACGATATAAACAAGTTCCACGCGGACGTAGTCGCGGGCAAAAGCTAGTGTTGAATAAATCAATTTGTACTTGACCAGAGGGCTGGCCTTTTCTTAGGCCAAAGAATCAGCATTGCCATACAACGTGGCAATGCTGTCAGCCTTTTGGGCACTTGCCCCATTGACAGCGACGAGAACGAATTTTTTGATGCCTTATGAGGTAACTCCTTCCTGCGAATTTTTTTTTTAATTGTACATATTTTACATTTACTTTAAGGTTTTAGGTTTAGGTCATTTATTGTAGAATGCATAATTAAAATAAATACGCGAACGCTTAAAAAAAAAATTGTTCTTGTATACTAACGTAACATGTAAAATATGATCATTATTGCCGAGACGAATTAAAATTATTGTTGTGACAAATTGATTGATCTTGTTTGATATGTTTTAATACACAGAAACAACCTATTAATGATCCAGTAAAATTCAAAGACAAACGCAAAATTTTCAAGTTATTGCGTGCGTGGTAAGCCTGCTCGAAATTAATAGTTAGCACTATGGCTACCAAAAATCAGAGCTGAATCTAAACACGAGCATGGTAGGGGTTACCATGTTCTCCTTAATAGACAACTTGAAGTCAAAGTCAAAGTCAAATCACGTATCAAATCATTTATTAAGCCACTAAAACGCACTTTTGAAGTTCATATTATACAAGGAAAAGAAATAGAATACTATCTAGTTGCCTTTAAATGCCATAATTATGAAAGAAAGAAATATTATTAAATCTCTAGTTGCTCTATGGTTGCTCCTTACAAAAGCTACTTTTGTAAGGAGAAGAATAGGCAAGAAACTACATACGTACTCTTTTAAAATCAATGTTTTACAATATTTGCATACAGAATCATACATGAATGCAATGCACCTTATTTTTTTTCTTTTTCACAGTAACGGTGTCTAATTGTCGCCATATTCAATTCTAATTACTATCAAGTCTTTAGTGACTGCGACTCGCAAGATTAAGTCAAATCGATTGATGCAAGAATCATCATAATGGGCTCACGCGTTTAGTCTCTAGAA
This sequence comes from Hoplodrina ambigua, assembly GCA_949774945.1. NCBI lineage: Eukaryota > Metazoa > Arthropoda > Insecta > Lepidoptera > Noctuidae > Hoplodrina > Hoplodrina ambigua. The sequence continues at coordinate 15,283,072 of OX458968.1, forward strand.
CACCACAAAGGAACAAACATTCATACATAGACTGATGAACACATTACCTTCTGCATTGCACAGTTGAGTAAACTCTTTTATCAATGAAAATGTAAATTTTACATGCAACAAAATTGTATGACAAATCGCGTGCCAATTGGAAATAATGTTGAATGAACAAAACTATAACTGCGACGTACAAATGAAAAAAAAAAGCTCAAAAAGCGATTTGAAACCTACTATCAGGTACAGTTACACAAAAAACGATTTGGTTTTTACAAGCTTTTATTTACTTTCACCAGTAAGTAGTAGTGCCTCGGAAAGCACGTTAAGCTGTTGGTCCCGGCTGTCATACGTGGATCACAGGGCCATATGTAATCACTAATAAGAGATAGAAAGAAAAGCGCTACTGTTAGGTAATTTAAATGTAAATTAATTGTGTAAAAGCTACATACAATAGTGCATGCGGTGTTAGCCTGTAAGTGATTGTTGCACTCATAAATGTAAATTGTGTTATATAATTTGGAATGATTTGTGTAAACAATTGTTGGCTAACCTATTAATAAATAAATAAAAATAAATAAACTGCACTCGTCACGCTAAGCCTACCATATCAGGGTTGCGGGACGTCTTAACAGGATACCGCAGCCCTGGAACGTAAAGGGCAACAGAAGGAACAGGGTGGTTTTTTAGTCAGTAAAAGTCTGACAGTCCCTTCCGCCCCACCCAGGGCGGAAGGAGTCATTTGATGATTTTTACCAACTTAAAAAAAAAAGCCTACCATATCAATTGGGTAGTATTAAAACCGCTTTAATACTTTTCACTTACTTATGCATTTGCAAAAATGTGAAAAGATTTCCACAAAAAATGTTAACCGGAACCCGTGCAGTACAGCGTAACCACTAATGAAGTATCGTCAGTAGCACCAGGCCGAAATAAATCAAGTGACACTTGTCACGGACGTGCCATAACTTGTAAGTTATGCGGCGATCGCGTGCGTCTGCAGCCGTACATTCACGGTGACGTGTGACGCGGCCTGTGAGCGCGGCGCTCACTTGGATCGATCAGTGATTTGGTTATGTTCATTAAGAAAAGTTTATTTTATCATATCAGCCTATGCCCGTCCACTGCTGAACGAAAGAGCACCAGTTATTTCGGTCTTGAGCAGCCCGCATCCATCCGCTGTCCGCCACCTTCTTTTAATTGCCTTTTTAAATAGTTTCTTAGTTCCTCAATTTAATTGCTAAATAATTCTACCGTAGGCTAATCATCGTCAAATATTTATATTCTTACATTTGGACTTTTCTTCCTCCTCAAATTACAGAAAATCAAAAAAAAATACGACACCTTATCAATAATGAATAAATACTTATTAAATTTAGTTTTTTATATTTAATTAGTTTAGTTTTTCATTATACATGTCTTATAATATACAGTATAGTATGCGGTAGGCAGTGTCGCAGTGGCTTTAGAAGGTAGTAATTCTGGACAGACCATATCCAGAATTACTACCTTCTGTTAATTCAGGTCTTTGATCCAGCCGTCTGATGAGAATCTCTTAAGGTCAAGAGTCTTAGCTATTGGCCCATTCGCAGACTTCGAGTACCGAACCCTAAAAATGTGTTCCATTTGAATTACATAATAACCTTTCAATACGTACACAAATTGAAAATCACAGCGCAAAATGATATTCTCGTATTCAATCTAAATTCTGAATATTAGTAACATAATGTCAATTTCAAATGCCTGTCCATTCATCCATGCTGGAACGCAAAGCAGCGATTAATGTGTATTTCGATGTTCTGTGTCCCAAATTATGTACATTTAAAATCAAACAACTTGGCTTTGGACTTAATAAATACTGATAACTTTTTAAACATTTCTAATAAAAAATGAAAAATAAACACATAATAATAAATATCACGCCTGTAATCCCCAAAGGATAAGGCAGAGGTGTTTCCATTAATACACACACGTTTCGCCAATTATGTTTAAGTAGGTATGTTATAGGACGCGAGCCTATTGCCATCAATTGGGCACAAATCCAGACTCCAAGGCTGCTACTGAGAAATTCCTGATAGAAAAACCTAATAACACTTTGCCCGACCTAGGAATCGACCCCAAGACTTCATGCTTAGCAGTCGATAAAATCTTAATGTAATGAAATAAAATTCAGTTTCATAAAACCACTTCAAGAGTAAAATGCGCTAATTTTACCTAGGTACATACTCTAAGCTGTAAAGGCATAATTAAAAATACCGTACACAAAGTTGGTAGCGCAGTAATTCATACATCTAAACGACGGACGGTTCCCTCTGAAAGCGATTTTTGTACAAGTAACATTTCATTTTACGTTTGTACTGCCGTCTGGTACCCTGTATTTAAATTACGAGAATAATTTTTGGCGAGTGATTTTTATTTTGTCCCACTGTGCGACGAATGTTCAGTCTCTTCTGATTTTGTCGGTTGTGTGAAAGGCGGTTTTTGAATAGAATATGTCGCAAACGATGTGTTTGTGGTCTCTATTTTAAGTACTTGATGTAACGCAAATGGAAGATGAAAACATTTTAATATTAAAGGATTCGGCTCAAAGTGGAAATCTAATCATATATTTTAATTATAAAGTATCATGGTTATGCTAGGAATGCTAGTAGATGCTTCATCTGGAAATAAAGAAGCGTTATGTCGGATTCTTAATGACTAAAACATCCAACCACTATAAATCTAGAGCCCAGTGTAAACTTGACGTATGATCCACGATCGACTGGTGTTGGCCCGCCATCAGCATCCTTCAAAGCTCACTACACACATACAAATTACATCACGCCTGTAATCGCCGAAGGGTTTGGCAATAGTGTACTCATTAGCACACCCACATTTCGCCAGTTATATTAAGTCCACTGTAATGGGGGGCGAGCGTATTGTCAAGAACCGGTCACAAATCCAGTGTCCGTGGCTGCTACTGAGAAATTCCTGATTGAAAAACCCCAATAAATCTTTGACTCAATGGTCAAGACCCCTGCCAAGTACAAATGTAAGTAACATTTTCAATTCATATGTACCTTTTAATTTTATCTTGGACATCCGTGACATCTGTGACTGAAAGTATCGTAAGGAACCTGGACTTCAAATTAATACAAGAGTGAAATCGCCAATCTACATTGAGCAATCATAGTGACCAAACTCGTGCCTTCTCTGTAAGAGAAGAGGCCTTCGTCCTGCAGTGGAACAGTAATAACCTGGTTATAATTAAAGCACTATAGACCAATATAAACAATTTATCGTGGAAGAGCGGAGTCTCCTAACACAGCCATTACTTGCTTAACAGGAGGCTCCAATCACCAACTAATGTAAAACTTTTTGGTACAAAAAAAAAGTTTGAATTGATTTGATTTTTGACTGCCTCGTTAGTCTAGTGGTCGCAAGCGCGACTGCTGTGCATGAGGTCTTGGGTTCAATTCCCAGGTCGGGCAAAGTGTTTTTGGGTTTTTCCATCAGGAATTTCTCAGTAGCAGCCACGGAGTCTGGAGTTGTGCCCGGTTGATGGCAATAGGCTCGCCCCCTTTTACATGGGACTAAAAACATAACTGGCGAAATGTGGTTGTACTAATGGGTACACCTCTGCCTAACCCTCCGGGGATTACAGGCGTGATGTTGATTTAAGCTTCCAATATTCACACCAATCTATTCGATGACAAAACAACAAACAAGCACGTAATGGGTTTGCAAAAATAAAACAATTACGGTGAAATGCGCAAACAAAAACGAACGTTATTATAGTATTGCGTGACGCACGGCTGTTCTGAGCTACAAAGTTTAGCCTTTTTTGTTTCCAGGAATACGGTCGCGTAATGATTTGTGCGATTAACTGGTGTTACCGGATTCCTGTATTGTTTAATTGTTTATTAGTTAAAATGCCTCGTTGGTCGCAAGATTGACTGTTGCAAGTGAGGTACGTTGTTCGACTCCAAGGTCAGGTAAAGTGTGAATTTTATTTATTAGCGTGAATGTCAGTTATCACTGTATTTTTCTTTTGCGCGGAACTCTAAATCTTTTTTTTTTTTTCTAAAATAGAAGTGTCAATATTACTCTTTATAATATCAGCTATGGTGTAGTGAAAGTCCCGTCAAAGTCTTTCTAGCCGATTAGGCAGAATAACTATTTTATGTATATACATTATTATAAAAAATATATCTAAAAGCTATCAACCGGGCACAAATTCTGACTCCGAGGCTGCTACTGAGTAATTCCTGATGGATTTCAATAACACTGCAAGTTTGTTGCTTTGTTTTTTTATGCTCACATGGGACTTAAGCGAAATTGTGTGTACACCTCTGCCTAACCCTTCGGGGATACAGGCATGATGTTATGTCAAATAAAAGCTGCTATTTTGCCATTTCAAACAGATTGACTAAAACCTGACTTGGCTACACTTGTATTTACCGCGCTGTCAAAAATATCTTCTGAAACAGGCCACGATTTAAAGTAAATAAAACAGGCTCGACCTAAAAGCCAAAGATTTCACAAGCCATACTAAAATTTCAAAAGGCAAATTTCCGGATCCCGTACATCAGAGGTCAACGTGACCTCGCCTGAATCAAATTTATCATCACAAAGCTATCCTAAGAGATTCATCAAAGAATTTATCTTGAAAAATCGTCACGTACCTTCAATTTTCAGAATATTTTAATTTCCGGCCGGACGGTCTGTGACATATTGGCTTTCAAACGATAACCTGAAACCGATTTCAGGGTGAGTCAGGGGTCGTGAACACCTGGACGTTATGTGTTGTACAAGAACGCATTGCGACTCAAAATGATTGCTGTTTTTGTATAAAATTTATTGGATAACAATACCTTTTTCTTCTTTATCAAGAAACACTAGTTATACCCCGTGGTTACCCGCGTTAAGTCCCGTCTTTGAGTCGTAACGTGATAATTATTTTATACTCGTACGTAATAATTATAATTATAAGGAAGGAAAGTATATATTATTATTATCATATTATTTTATTTTCTATTTTTATTTTTTCTTTCTTTCTTTCTTTTTTATAATAAAAAAAACTATTTAATTATGAGAAGTATACGTTAATAATTATAAGAATTTAAATATAGTTTCTGAGATAAATGCGATAAAACAAAACAAATAAAAGAAACTCGTACGTGTGGTCACTATAATAATATAACTTATACGATTCCTCATGAAGTGAAAGTGAAGTTATACAAAAATATTTTTTCCAATCTGACTGGTAGTTTCAGAGATTAGTGCGTTTAAACAAACAGTAGAAAAAATCTCTTCAACTTGCCATGTGCTAGGAGGCGAAGCTGCCAACGTGGCACAAATCCAGACTCTGAGGCTGTTACTGAGAAATTTCTGATGAAAACCCCAATAACACTTTGCCCGACCTGGGAATCGAACCCAAAACCTCACGCTCAGTCATTATCGATTTTAGACAGAAATGTCCAATAAAGTATACTACTTTCATAACATTCAACGCTTGTAAAATTCCTAAACTAAAAAGCCACAAACTATATTCTAGATAAATAAAAGTTCATACGATCCATTCTCCTGACCACATCTCATAAAACCGTACCGATTATACTCCATATCAAGGTTCCAATAAAATTAAGCTCCTATTCTGAATGGCATTGGGTCTAATATCAATATTTCTTTCTTTCCTCCTTTCATCTGTTTCGAACAGTCGCGCCTATTCTGAGGAACGACATTTTATATTTTTTTCTTTTTCATTAAGATGTCAGAAATTTTAAACTGTATTTGAAATATTACCTATTTATATTACTTGCTGATAATGTAGATTTCTATAGTAGATATTTTTTATATAATCGGTTTAGTAGTTTTTAAATGTATCCATTAAAAACAATAAAACAAATCTTTTCCCTAAATAATATTCAGTTGAAAAAAACCCTAACTACAGTTACAGTTGCTAATTAGTTTTTATTATTTTAAATACCAAGTAAACTATGAAAAATGTTGTCAGTAGTATATTTATGAAGTTATGCAGTATTCTAGCTTTCGCGAAAATGTCGGTTATCGCGGACACAGACGAAGTCGTAGAACAAATAGTATCCTATATCCATTCTTGGGGTTCAAACCAACCCCATACCGAATTTCGTCAAAATCGGTACCGTAGGTTTTGAGCTCACTAATCACAAACATACAAAAATAAAAATCTTTCTTCTTTATAATATTAGCGTGGACTATTGTATAGTTTCCCTATAAAAAAAGCCTTTAAACTAAATTAAAAATTATGTGCGAAACGGATATTATCAAATTCAATTTCTATCGAGTTTACGTCTACTTCGCCCGCTCACACTAAGCCTTTACAATAATATCGTTTTAATGATCGTTTGCTAGAATCCGTTCCGAGCTGTATTTGCAAGGCTCGATGGCTGAGAACGCACCGTGATTGGCTCCACTAAAGCGTTGCTGTACAGAAACGGCAATTCTCCTGTAATCAGTGTTGTGTATCACTATTCTTGCTCTTTTTTACAGCACTTGTTTTCACTACGATTTTTGATTTGGTTTTTTTGTAACATAACATAACATTACGCCTGTAATCCCCGGAGGGGTAGGCAGAGGTGTACCCATTAGTACACCCACATTTCGCCAGTTATGTTTTTTTTTAGTCCCATGTAATAGGGGGCGAGCCTATTGCCATCAACCGGGCACAAATCCTGACTCCGAGGCTGCTACTGAGAAATTCCTGATGGAAAAACCCAATAACACTTTGCCTGACCTGGGAATCGAACCCAAAACCTCATGCACAGCAGTCGCGCTTGCGACCACTAGATCAACGAGGCAGTTTTTTTTTAATTGTGCGTTTTTGTGAAACTGTTGTTGCAAGAAATACGAGCGGAGAGATTTTTGAAAATTTGGTATTAGAAGAATGTAATGCGCATTGCGAACACACAGTCTCGAGCATTAGAGGCGGCCGCCATTACCACTGGGCTATCATGACATGTGTATTTTAAAATAAATTTTAAAGCAGTTACTTTTCCCATCTATCTTTAAAAGATATCGCAAAACAAAACTCATATCGCTAAACAAACGCGGAAAATAAACTACGTATAAAATAATTCCGGTACGCCTACCAGAATTAATGTATTCTGTATTTATTTTGCTAATCCTACCAAGTCTGCGAACAGTTCCAAATGAAAACAAAATATTGTTTCAGGCCTGAAGCTCCGGTTGGATTTTATGGAAACAAGTTTCAGTGATTCCGTTGAAAACAGAATTAGAGTCCCTAGTTGTAGTATGAATAGATGTTGAATATTTTGTTGGTACTGTAGTTAAACCGCATATAGGCTGATTCACACATATCCGTGAAGCAACAGTCCCGGCACAGTTCCGGCACCGTCCCGTATCAGTGATAATTATTCTTTCATACATTCTCTATGAACGCGCCGGACACTGACACTGACACTGAGAGCACAGTGTCGTCACTGACAATGACAAGTATGAACGCGTTCATAGAGAATGTATGAAAAAATAATTTATCACTGATACGGTATCTACGGTGCCAGAACTGTGTGTGTTCACTGATATGTGTGAATCAAGCTTAATTGAGTCCATTGTTAACCACTGTGATATCACGCAATTATCTTAAGAACGTCCAGTTCACATTTCGCCGGTTGTGTATCACGCTACGAGTGCCCGCCGCCCGCCGCCTGTACCTCTCCTCAGCTTCCGCTCGCAACTTCGTTTGCACCAAAGGTATTATTATCCCACGAAAATCCGTACATATTTTAGGCGTAAATATATGCTATTCTAGACTATTATCTATCCTGTGCCAGCTGTTCTGGCGTGATTGAGTAACAAACATCCATCCATCCAAACTTTAGCATTTTATAACTTCTTTTTTTTTTTTTTTTTTTGTTAATTAAATCTCACAAATTAAATTTGACCCACTTCTCGGTGTTCGATTGAGCTGTAATTGCATGACAATGCAATATTATAGGTAGCTTGTTAAGAAAAACTTGTTTCAATCAAACATTATTTTTGCCGTCAAATAAAATTGTGTTGCTATTTTCTGTACTTTACTACCGTATTTATTTAGTTTAAAGGTATTCCTGCTTCAAGACGCTGTACAAAGTTGTCGCAGTAATTGAATTGGTTGTTAATAGGCCAGCAATTTGCCTGAGTGCATCTGTTGGTGCTGGGTGCGACCGAATCTAGCTACTTTTAGATTTTGTGGGAGTTCCCAATGTGTACCCAGTAATGTATTGGAGCATTTTGAAATGTGTGTGTTTTTTGTTGTTCCTTTTGGTAAGTATTTTTTCTGTCCATCGCAAAGAATGTTTTGAAAATAAATCGGATAAACAATGAATTTCATTCTTAGTTTATTTTTGTCATCAATAAAAATAAAATAATAAATTTGAAGTGTCTGTTTGTTAGATGTCAAGAAAATTATGAATATCAATTGTTACATGGTCTGTCTACTTGACTGTTGGTTTTGGCTAATCTCCGAAACGACTTGGCCGATTTTGACAGGTCGCTGACTGGCATCGTAACTAACATTATAAATGCGAAAGTAAGTTTGTTTGTTTGTTACCTTCCCACGCCTTAACCACTAATCCGATCATAGATAACAAGTGTAGTAGTAGTAAGTAACAGTGATACTGACAATGACGCAAACGACGTCGCGGGCTTAAGCTAGTTTATAATATTAATAAAATTCGCAAGTAAGTAGTAACGGGATATTTCACAAAGAGTTGCACATCGTTGTTATTTCTTTCTCAATAAAGAAAACAATATCGGACCATCGGAGAAAACAATAAATTCTGAAATGTTGGCAACACTCGTAGAAGGATTCCATGTCTTCCGCATTATGAGGATCAGATTAGACTGGAGAGCTATCCCAACATAGTTTGAAATAGATCTAGAAAGATGACCAAAAATAACAAAGAACAAATAATATTGTCATAACATCATGCCTGTAATCTCCGAAAGGTTTTCACCCACATTTCGCCAGTTATGTTTAAGTCTCATGTAAAAGAGGGCGAGCCTATTGCCATCAACCGGGCACAAAGACCAGACTCCGAGGCCGCTACTGAAAAATTCCTAAAGGAAAACCCATTTACACTGCCCGACCTTGGAGTCGAACCCTCACGCTCAGCAGTCGCGCTTTGTAACCACAAGACTAACGAGGCTATGATAAAATGTTATCATATAAAGTAATAAATAAAAATACGTAGCCTATTATTGTTTCACGGCAGGACAAAGGCTTCTTTTCATACAGAAAAGACACGAGGATTGTTCATAACGCTTGCTCAAGTCGGAATATCTATTTCAGACTAAAAAAAATAATTGTAAGTCCAGGTTTCCACACGATGTTTTTCTCCATCGATGTCAGTGGTGCCCAAGATAAAATTAGGAAGTCGCATTGGGACATGCTCGTGTCGGGTTGCGAACCCACAGCATCCTGCATCAGAGACGGGCGCCTTAACCACTGGGCTACGTCAACGAGAATAATATAACGACGCAAATATTACCAAATTCAATTTAGTCGCCGATCTCTTAAAGATTTTTGTCATATCCCCAAAAGAGAACAATGATAATATCTTTCCATCATCTGACCTACTTTCGCACCTTATTTTATTCAAAGACCGTTACGATAAAAAATCTAAACTGCATTATTCATTGCTCCCCCTATCAGTATTTCATAGATATACATCGGAGCACAGTCATCGATGTACACACACCAATGGCGTACAGGAAGTGGGAAGCGATAAATTCGCTGCGAAGTAAAATAAAACCTTTGGCTTCGCCCGTTTCGCTGTCTGCATTTATGATATATCGTCTGTACGATTCTGGTTGGTGTTTTTTTTTTTATATTTTAGATATCGCCAAAATATGGCGAGGTTTAAGGTAGGTAGTTTATTTTCAGTTTCAAATGAATGCGAATCTCATAAAGTCCTGGTTCACAATCAAATGCTGAAAAATACATGCTATATTTAAACGCTAAAAAATAATATACAATACGGCTTAAACATACATGACATAACATCACGCCTGTAATCCCCGAAGGGTTAGGCAGAGGTGTCCCCATTAGTAGGTACACCCATATTTCGCCAGTTATGTTTTTAGTCCAATGTAATAGGGGGCGAGTCTATTGCCATTAACCGGGCACAAATATAGACTCCGAGGCTGCTACTGAGAAATTCCTGATGAAAAACCCAATAACACATTGCCCGACCTGGGAATCGAACCCAAGACCTCATGCACAGAGACCAACGAGGCTTAAATATAAAGTATTTAATTTGAAGCCCAATCAAGGAATATTGTGATGGTTAATCCGCTTTGAGCAAGCGTGATGATTAGGTGATACCTGTACCTACTCGATGTGAGAAGAGAGCTTTGCCTTGCAGTGGGATAATAATGTTTCGTAAAAAAATATAAGACAAAAGCGGTTTTGAGAGGAAATATTTTATTTTGTTAAAATGTATTAATTAAATAACAAATGTAATGTAATGTAACTTAACTTTAAAATTTAATTTAAAATTATAGTAATAATATTTGTAAAACTTATTTATTATTTTATAAAATGCTGTGGGTGAAATGTTTGTAAAAACGTGCTATGCCTGAAATAAAATGATTTAATTTATTTATTTAAATAGTTAGCAGTATAGATTTTTAATGTTTTAAAAATAAACTGATTAAAACATTTTTTTTAAAAACGAGCTTAATTTTTTTTTTTACTATATTGACATCATAGTTAACAGTTCAAAATTTCAGCTCAATGGGATACCAACAGATGGTTGAAAAATGGAGGTTTGCAAATTTTGAAAGGACAACTTACCAAATAGTGCAAGCTAAATAAAAGCTTGCAATACACCCTGTAAATGATTCGAGGATTCTTTTCACCCAACTGTGACTCTAAGTACGCGAACTTTTCTGAGAGACTTGAGAGCAATAATTAAGTACTCTTACTTATTCGTATGTGTATCACCAGCTTTACTTCTCAACGTGGAAAAATTGATTTGCGCTTGTTACTGTAACATCCAATTATACGCATATTTAAAGGAACCAATTCACTGTGACCAATTAATTTAACCCTTATTATGTTCTCATATTTATAAATACGATATGCAGCCATTCAATTGGCAGTGATCTTTTGAGACCTCAACTGATTTGATTGCAGTTGAAAGTAAGAACTATAGAAATGTTGAAGTTTCTTCTACTGCTCGTCTTGATCGTCAACGTGGCATATATTCAGGGTCAAGAATATGTAGAGGACCTCGTTCGACGACAGCTTGACGAAATCCCTTATGGTCGGAGGTATGGCCCCGATAACCCGGACCACAAAATCGGCCAGTGCAAGTGGAACGAGGAACTTCAGATATGCGAACCGTGCTTAGATCCGAATTGCTAAGATGAATAACAGAATAATGGGCATTTCTTGTGGTTTTTGAATAAACATGAGTTTCTATGAATAAAATGTTTGAAATTGATTAAAATTGTGTTTTTTTTAATCCATATGTTCTAATAAAAAAAAAAAAAAATTCAAATCAAAAATCAAATCGGGGGGCCAAGACGAGCCAAGCGAAGCGCAACGGCACTACCACTTTTTCTCGAAGTATTCAATTATTTCTCACAAACATGTGTATTTGGTACATATATGTTTTTTTTACATAATAAAGTCCTCCATATTCTACCGTCACATGGGCATACGCATGGGCATGAGCATATTCAATTCTAAAATTCGAAATAAAAAAGAATAGGTACAACACGAATAAAGATAAATGTAAAATCATAAAAGTTCATCATCATAAAAGTTCATCACAAAATAAGAGGAGGTCGGTATGTCAATCAGAATAAAATTATATCAATTATGTTACTTAGTACTTAGTAACTATAACAATAATAACACCAGTTAATTAGTCAGCGAAGTCGTCAATAATTGTGTAATAACATTTTCTCAATTAATATTCTATTTAGTGCCCTTCTCAATTGTATAATAGTCATATTTTTTATTACATCAGGTGCTTTATTATATTTATAATAAAGCACCTGCTCGGGCCAGTCCCAAAAAACCTTTTATGCATTAGCACGGTTTTATATTTTACATGACATACCTTATTTTTTTTATTGTTATTTCTTTAAAAAAAAAATCATCAAATGCGTTCTTCCGCCCTGATTAGGGCGGAAAGGACTGTCAGACTTTTACTGACTAAAAAACCACCCTGTTCCTTCTGTTGCCCTTTACGTTCCGGGGCCACGGTATCCTGTTAAGACGTTCCGCAACCCCATACCTGGTTTACATATTGAGCCCGTATTGAATTTCTTCTGATTTCCGACAGTTTTTTTAAATAATTGTGGATTTTTTTTACTAACAAAGTTGCTTCCATTATATATAAAAACGGGAATGCTAAAATTTTTAAAGATTTTAAAATAGGTAAGGCATGTTTCTGTTGTTTTTACAAGCCTTATGTAAGTAAGTTGTCCTTTCAAAATTCGCAAACCATTTTTCAACCATTTGTTGGTATTCGATTGAGCTGAAATTTTGCATACACCTTTAGTTCTGATGACAATACAATGTCCGTTACTTAAAAATGAAATAATTTAAAATAAAAAGTTGTTTTTAAAAATATTTTTAAATTCGTTTTTAGACCTAACATTGACCTTTAACATCTTTTTTGCACTCTTGATATCCTTTTCGGTACACTGCCCCCTGAAAATTTGTGTTTGCATTTCGTCTGCGTAGATTTCAGCTAAAGTCCTAAATTATCCACCGGTAACACAAAAATTGAATAAAATTGTGGTATTCCAGACTATAATTTAACTGTACGCCAAATGTATTTTCAAATTTTCGCATATATGATAGTAGTCACCGTACTGGACTGGGACTGCCTTATTGGTCTAGTGGTCGTAAAGCGCGGATGCTGAGCATGAAGTCTTCATGGGCTCAATTCCCAGGTCGGGCAAAGTATTATTGGTGTTTTCCATTACGAATTTCTCAGTAGCAGCCTCGGAGTCTGGATGCAATGATGGCGCACCATAGTTGTGACGTTATAATGTTTAGATGTCCGATGATTACTTCATCAGGCAGCTAAGTGTTTATTCGGGAGCTGTCGACGTGTTTTCGGTACTGGATTCAAAAGTAAATTGTTCAAAAACCCAATTAAGTACTCTTACTTCCTGGGTTGCGGGACGTCCTAACAGGATACCGTGGCCCCGGAACGTAAAGGGCAACAGAAGGAACAGGGTCGTTTTTTAGTCAGTAAAAGTGTGACAGTTCCTTCCGCCCCACCCAGGGCGGAAGGACTCATTTGATGACTTCTACCACCTTAAAAAAAAGTACTTTTACTTGATCGTATGTGTATCACCAGCTTTACTTCTCAACGTGGATAAATTGATTTGCGCTTGTTACTGTAACATCCAATAATTATACGCATATTTATAGGAACCAATCCACTGTGACCAATTAATTTAACCATTATTATGTCCTCATATTTATAAATACGATATGCAGCCATTCAATTGGCAGTGATCTTTTGAGACCTCAACTGATTTGATAGCAGTTGAAAGCAGGAACTATAGAAATGTTGAAGTTACTCGTACTGCTTGTTTTGATCGTGAGCTTGGCATATATTCAGTGTCAAGATGACGTAGAAAACCTCGCGTCTCGACGACAGCTTGACGATATCCCTGATGGTCGAAGATTTTTTTATAGACGCGACCACGTTGACCCGCCGGGCCCGATCGGCAGGTGCAAATGGGATGAGACACTTCATTATTGCGTGCCGTGCTCAGATACACATCCGTGCGATGATGACTAACAGAATAATTGGCATTTCTTGTGGTTTTTTGAATAAACTTGCGTTTCTATGAATAAAATATTTGAGATGAAAATGTGTTTTTTTAATCAACTTGTGTTTGCTCGTCGTCTGCGTAGATTATGATTATGATGATTAATATATCCTAAATTATTCCTATCTATTTCTACGCCAAACATTCAAATGCATTCAGCTGCTCTGGCGTGATTGAGTAACAAACATCTATCGAAAGTTACGCGTTTATAATAGGAGTCATCCTATAGTTACTGTACTGCCGAGCATGAGGTCTTGGGTTTGATTTCCAGGTCGGGCAAATGTTATTAGATTTTTCTATCAGGAATTTCTCAGTAGCAGCCTCGGAGTCTGAATTTGGGCCTGGTTGATAGCAAAAGGCTCGCCCCCTATTATATGGGACTTAAACATAACTGGCGAAATGTGGGTGTACGTACTTATTTGTGCACCTCTGCTGAGCCTTTCGGAGATTACAGGCGTGATGTTATGTTATGTAAATCAAAGTCGTAACTTAACGCGGGTACAAAAAAATCACGCAGACATAGTCACGGGAAGAAGCTAGAAATGTCATGAGAGGTACTTAGGTAACAGTTTCCACAAAAACCAGAACGGCAAAGAATCCCAGCGTTCCACTCTGCCAAACTATAATAATCATTAAGAACATAACCAAAGATCCCTAACCAGGGGATTAAATACTTCAGAGGCATTAAAGTTTTAACTTCTCTATACAGAAGGCCACTCGATGTCCGTCGTTTATTCTGACGATAATTCGCAACGACAAGCTCAAGAATATTCTAGAAACACTTTATTTGAAGGCAGTAAAAGCTAAATTTCTTTGGCAATTATACCGTTTATGTTTGCAGAGAGATGTTGGGATACAATACAGCAGGCTTTTTTTTTTTTTTTTGCAGGCTTGAGGCGGATCTGCGCGGATTACTGGAGGCTGCGTTATCTGTTTCCTTAGGAAGGCACAAACTATTTTAACCTCTACACTGTAATGCATGCAGCGAAAACGATCAATTTTTGAGGTGCATGCGATTTTTTATTTATTGTGTTTACTAGGTTTTGAAGGCGACTTCGCTCGCGTAAATCGATTATCGTAGACGCAGGCGAAGTCTTAAAGTAATAAGTAGCCTATGTCCTTTCTTGGGGTACAAACCTACCTCGTAAAAAATTTCATCAAAATTGGTTCAGCGATTTAGTCGTGAAAGCGTAAACAGATAGACAGACATAAAATACAGATAGAAACTGTTTCACATGACAAATGTAGTACGTTTTGTACCAGTAACCTGTTATCGAAGAGCAACGGATACAGAACGTAAACGAGTACATATCAGCTGACCCCGCCACAAAATAACAAAGGCGACATAAACGCTCAGTAAAGCGTCTCGTTAAATGTTAAAGCCGAGAGCAGACCGGCCGCGCGTCGGTCGCAAGCGTCGCGTTTGTTTCGTTGGCATAATTAACAATTAGGTAATTCGAGCTCAAAGTGGGCTGCTGGTGCAGTTGTCGCGAGCATGCCTCTGCCTAGCTCGCCGGCGACACATTGTTCTACGTGATTTCCCGCGGGGAACTTAAAGGTACTTATGGTAATGCGATTTAATTTCTACATTATAAAGTACTTTTGATAAGATTATCAATTAATTAATTGGGAAATATGGTAGGATGTTCAGAATTTGCCAATTTTTTATTCGTTAAATAATGTTATTTATTATATTAAATAGCTGCCTCGTTGGTCTAGTGGTCGCAAAGAGCGACTACTGAGCATAAGGTCTTGGATTTGACGCCCAAGTCGGGCAAAGAGATATTGGGTTTTTCTATTAAGAATTTCTCAGCCTCGGAGTCTGGATTTGTGCCCCGTTGGAGGCAATAGACTCGCCTCCTACTACATGGGACTTAAAGTGGGTGTAGTAATGGGTACACCTCTGCTTAACCCTTCTGGGATTACAGGCGTGATGTTATCTACGTCAATCTTCTGGAATATAACGAAGATGCAACACTGCATCTTGTAGTTATGGCAGGAATTCCCCGACTAGCTCCTGTAGGCACAAAATGATATACTATTAGTAAGAACTATTTAGTAAATATTATACAGGACAGACACTACACATCCATATCCTAAATGTATTTGAACAGCCTCATTCTAAGTTCGAGCAGTACAAACGGTCATTCCACTCGCATAAACAAACAAGAACGTCTTCAATGAAGCTACCGTTCAGCTCAATTAGCATATGTATGTACCTACACCGTGTGCTGTTATTTAGAAGCATAATAATAATACGTGAATCTATTTGACTAATGGCAATGTTACACGGTTCAACCAAATTGATTCGGTTTAGTTGGAAAGCGATGTAATTAGATGCACTGTGTTTTTGAACGACATATTACATGTATAAAAAAAAATCTGTATGTTTGTTCCACCTAATTTCCGAAAAGACTAGACCGATATTGGCAGACACTTCACTGTCACATAGCTGATGATGTAAAAAGTTCTTTATTTATTTTAATTTAGAAAAAGAATAAAGGGAACTGCGCAAAAAAAATAAAACCCCTTAGAAAACCAACATTCACCGCCGCAGGAAAAGCTAGTAAGGTCTATAAATTAATACTGTCTAGACTAGAGCAGGAGCGCCTACCGCAATCTCTTAAAACAATATTATTTTAATATTACTTTTTAATTTGTGTTGTTGTATTTTCAACTCTCAGCGCTGAGCCGAGCGTTGAAAATCCAACAGTGCGGAAGGCAAAGTAATATTAGAATAATATCGTTTTAAGAGATGTTGGTGGGCCCCAGAACAGACAACCATAGAATAAGAAAAAGTCTTTACTATGAATGAATAAGTCTGATAACTTTCATTGAATCTGATCATAAATATTGAACAAAGTAACTCAATTTCTTAAACATAAACATCACGCCTGTAATCCCCGAAGGGTTAGGCAGAGGTGTACCCATTAGTACACCCACATTTCGCCAGTTATGTTTAAGTCCCATGTAATAGGGGGCGAGCCTATCAAATAAATCAATTCAAATAATTAATTAATTCAATTTATTACTACAAACTAAAATAACTTAGATAAAAGATGTCCTTTTCTAAAACAATAAATTCTTAAAAGAAACACTTAAGTCGGGATAAAATATTAGTTTTAATGAAACTGCTTAAGGTTCTCGGGAATTTTAATTAGCTCGTCGCATATGGCTCTGGATGGTGAATATTAAAGCTGAACTACCAATTGGGTTAATGATTCAGTGTTCATAGTTTAAGAGACGTTAGCTTGAAATTTATTTGGGGTGAATCAGGGTAAGATCGAACGAGAACATTATACAAAGAATACCTTATACTAGCTATTCAACAAATCAAACATGACTGAAAGATCATCGCACCGGTGAGCACAGCGTAGAACGTCCCCCACATGGTGGACAGACGATCTGATAAAGACCGCGGGATCGCGCTGGATGCAAGCCGCTTTTTTCTCGTCTTATTGGAAATCTTTAGGGGATCAGCCGTAGGACGTCCACTGCTAAACATAGGCCCTATTAAGCAGTGAACGTCGTACGGCTGATATGATGATGATGATAAATGATCATAATGATCTATTCGATAATGATAATTTATTAATAATGAATATACAGAGTTATTTCTAAAACACCAGAAACCTGAAAAGGGGTCATTGTACTCATCATTATGAACAACTTTTTCTATGTGACCAACTCTGAAATCATGAAAAAAAAATCTTCTGTTTCATACATTATGTTTGTGTTGTATGGCATTTTTGTAGGGAACAGCTGATTTTTAAGTACTTTCATGATTTTTAATCGATTTGATCATTTCATGTAAAAAAAAAATCGTTAACAAATCGTTTCTTTGGAAAGTGGTTTGTTATCGTGAGTAAAATCATTTGTTTAAGTATCGGATAGGTCATTAATTACCTACCAGTCTCCCTAGGTACTGTTGATGTCCTAAATACTGGTCACAAATAATTATTACATTGTTTGTGGATTTTACACAAAATGCGCGTAATCCTTTATACTGCGATATTGCTGCACCGCAACTTTGTTAGCCATTGTCAAAGTTTAACTGTGATTAATAGAATTTGTCTGTTACAGTTTTCGTTTGCAAGTTATATTACGGTTGGTCCAACATCGTAATTAAAACTTTTAACATGGATCCTTTTTCTGGAATTTACCACAAGTCTAAGCGCTCTTACGCTCTAGCGATTAACCGCGGGGGCGGCCAACCGCGCGGCTATCCGTTTTTCCAGTTTAATATGAAACCGCTTATGATTTTATAGTCACGAGCAAAAACAAGTATACACTTAGCAAAATTCAAAAGCGATTTTCTTGTGAAATAACGGTTGCAACTTTGATATAAGACCTATTTCATAGTAGTATTGAATTGAAAATACTATATTCCTAACAACATAACATTTCAATCAATATATTCGATGTAAATTACTTTGTAATGTTACTAAGTGTATGCTTATTTCGCTCGTGACTATGCACTAAACCGCCACAAATTCAAAAACCGCCGCGGTTAAACGCTAGTGTGTAAGAGCGCTAAGAACGGTCGATCAAGCTATTTAGTTTACAGACAACAATAATTTTATCTTTCTGCTACATTGCTATTAATTGTTATTTTGTGTTCACTTTTCAGGCGCTTTGCACACGGAGCAACTTAAGTTGAGGCAACTGGCAACTTTTTAAAAGTTTCCTGTAAAAGTTGATAGTTGCTTTAACGTTGCCGGTTGCCGCAACTTTTTGGCAATTTGTGAGCAACTTTCACAGCCGAGTTGCCGTATGCCGTTGCCGTAGCCACACTGGCATTGCCGGGCACACGGAGAGGGAGGGAGGGTGTGAAATTGCCCCAAGGGTTGCGATTGACGATTGAGGAAACCGGTAACTTTAAAAACCGGTATAATATTTAAAAGTTGCTAGTTGCGGCAACTAGCAACTAACTTAGTCATCGATTGCAGCAACTGAAAACTGTTGACGATTGCCGCAACTCGAAACTCGAGTTGCTCTATGTGCGCAGTCCAATTGAAATGTATGTAAACAGCTAGTTGTCAGTTGCTGCAATAGTTGCTCTGTGTGCAAAGCGCCTAATAATTTCCAAACCTATTAAGATTAATGATGATTAATGATGTTGATGGCAATAGGCTCGCCCCCTATTACATGGGACTTACACATTACTGGCTAAATATGGGTGTACTAATGGATACACTTCTGCCTAACCCTTCGGGGATTACAGGCATGATGTTATTATGTCTATTAAGATTAATTCAAAATAATTTACACACTCAAAATATTGCTTAAAAGTAGATGCAAATTAGCTGTCTGTATGCCAAATGGCTTGTTCGTACCTAAATTTCATAGTTTTCTCTGCCTACATCTGTATTTCCGAACGCCTACGACCCTAATTCAAGTTAGAGTGATACTTCTTTCGTTTAAGCTCACTGCATCGTAGACTTTGTTTTTGTCTCCTCTGACCTACAATATAGTCAGGAGCAAACCCATCTTATATTAAAAAATAAATAAATAGCATATTAAAATATTTACTGCCTCGTTAGTCTAGTGGTCACAAAACGCGACTGCTTAGCATTAGGTCTTGAGTTCAATTACCAGGTCGGGCAAAGTGTTATTGAGTTTTCCTATCAGGAATTTCTCAGTCGAATCAACTCGGAATCTGGATTTGTGCCCGGTTGATGGCAATAGGTTCGTCCCCTATTACATAAGACTTAAACATAACTGGCGAAATGTGGGTGTACTAATTTAAACACCTCTGCGTAACCCTTCGGGGATTATAGGCGTGATGTTATGTGTTAAAATATTTTCAGCTGTTTCATACTAATATTCATAATTTAATGTCGCGTAAATTGTATCACCATACTCCTACAAATACATACCACATAATGTTACATCATGTATTTGGTAACAAGCAGTTCATATTATCATCTCCACATTCTCGCCCCACTCCAAATGTTCCAACACGAATAAACGGTAATATTATCATCCTAAAGGCTTACGTATTTCCAGGAAAATATGAACGATTACACATCAAACGAGGCGCGCTTCCCTCAGATAGAATTACCGAACGGCCACACACGTAATGTACGAACATTTTTGCTGTTTCACGAAAATGGTAGTGACAGGAAAAACTTGGAAATTCAACAGGTAAAAATTCATAGTGGAAAAAAAAAATGCCTCAGGTTTAACGAGAAAATTACGAAAAGTCTATTTGCGTCCGGCGGGTGATTCAGGTCGGAAGTGAGAGACTTACCGTCTCGCTCGCTCATTTCCGTTTTTGTTGCCGCACCGCACCGGTAGATGGCGGTGTACTTAAAAATGTAAGGTCGTAATTTAGTTTTAGAGCGTGCGTACTATGCTTAATCAAGGGTTATTTTTCCAGGAAGAATTCGGTGTATTAAAGGTATTTAAGTAAATTAAGGTTATTTTTTTTAGTAAAGTTATAAGTTTCTGAAGTTATTGTGTTGAACCACTTATTTGGTAGTGTAGATACATAATATGTAAAATGAGTAATTACGTAGTAAACAATACGAGAGTGTTTTTAATAACTTATTTTTAATTGATTCGTTTTTATTATTATTTTTCAGTATACATGATATACTTACTCTTAACCACTGGAACATCATGACAGTTTCATCTTCATTACATTACGCCTGTAATCCCCAAAGGATTAGGCAGAGATGTACCCATTAATAAATCCACATTTCGCCAGTTATGTTGAATTCCCATGTTATAAGGGGCGAGCCTATTGCCATGAACCGGGCACAAATCCAGACTCCGAGGCTGCTACTGAGAAATTTCTGATGGAAAACACTTTGCCCGACCTGAGAATCGATCACAAGACCCCATGCTCAGCAGTCGCGTTTTGCGACCTCTAGACCAACGAGGCAGTCATCATGACAGGTTGTTTAAAAAAAAAATAAACAAATTGTAGCTCTGAGCTCCTTGTATCATGATTTATGTTAACGTCACCGTCGTGGTAACGTTGATTCATCATTTTCATACGATAAAAACTGTGTTATTTCTCGCGCTGTAATTCAAACGGATGAGTAATAGTCTTGTGACTAACAATAGAAAGGTTTCCGGGCTTCAGTTTGTTTCAGTTGATGTTTGTGTACTGCGCCGGCGTGGGTCACATGTTTAGGCATTTGTACAAGTAATATGCATCGTGTAACATAACATCACGCTTCTAATCTCCACAGGGTTAGGCAGAGGTGTACCCATTAGTACACACGCATTTCGCCAGTTATGTTTAAGTCCCATGTACCTAATAGGCGGCGAGCCTATTGTCATCAACCGGGCACAATTCCAGACTCCAAGGCTGCTACTAAGAAAAATCCCAATAACACTGCCCGACCTGGGGATCGAACCCAAGACCTCATGCTCAGCAGTCCACTCGACCATTAGACTAACAAGGTAACGTGCATCGTGTAAACTAAGCAAAACAATCGATAATGAACTTACATCCATCAGAAATAGAATTGGAAATTGTAGTTAAAATAACGAGCAGCAAAAGTAAGCAATCCAGAAACTACTAACATATTATACGGCTGTAAATACTCATGACATATCCATTAACTACGCATACTACCCATTAAATTAAGTAACATCGAACAAATAATATTGCTGGAAAACAATTTTTTTTTTTCGTGTGAAATATCACTGTTTATAGACTCGATGTAACACACGCAAATGATTGTGTGAGGTGCATACAACAGCGCTGAAGTCATGGGGGTATTTACAATTTAATTAGAATGTTCAAGTCTTATTTTCGTAAAGAAACCTTGGGTAAATGTTGGAACGTTGGCAATCTATAATTTTATACTCGTAACCAGAAAGTTGATGGTTAGAAAAACTTGTAATTTTATGAAGAGAAAAAGATGAAAAAAAGCTTAAGCTACTCCTTATAGCATCGTCTATCTGCTTGTAAGAGTCCCATCAATACCAGTCAAGCAGTTCTGGAGATAACTCAGATAAACAGACAGGCATTTTTTTTAATTGATCTTATATGCATTGAGTCATCATCTGCCTAGCCTTTTCCCAAGTATGTTGGGGTCGGCTTTCAGTCTAACCGGATGCAGCTAAATACCAGTATTTTACATGGAGCGACTGCCTATCTGACCTCCACAACCCAGTAACTGGGTTATACGATACCCCTTGGTGAGACTAGTTGTCAGATTTTCGGGCTTCTGACGACCCGTAACGACTGTCAAAGATCCACATATGACAGCCGGGACCAACGGCTTAACGTGCTTTCCGAGGCACGGAGGAGTCTCGGTGTGTAAAGATGGTCACCCATCCACGGACCAACCCCGGCAAGCGTAGCTTAACCTGACGGATCGACCCGTGCGGCTGTTATTACTTAGCCACGAGCTCCTCATCTTATATGCATTGAGTAAAAGGCTGTTATTTCGATATAATAATCTAGACTAAAGATTATGTTTAAAACCAATAAAAATCTTTACAAAAAATATCGCATACATAATAACAGAACAGCCCACGATGACTTTAGAGCAATTCTTTTGTTGCTAGAATGTCGGCACACATAATGCATGTTATATGAACGGAGGGAGCTTGAATGAGGCGCCTCCAGGCACAGTCCTGAACGAAAGGACACAATTGTTGCCTCCTACATGGAAATGTGGTGTTTTTTGTGTTTTTCGTCCTTTTTATAAGAAATTCTAGCCTTTTTTCCCGATGAAAGGAACGACGAAGTTGGACTTTTTAAAGTGTTTTAGCTCTTGAATAACACTGTTGACGTAGTTGCCTTCAAATCATTAAAATCCATAAAAATCGCATCACTAACACCGGCCCTGTATTCCCCGATGGGTTCGGCAGAGGTGTACCCATTAGTAGGTACCTACACTCATATTATTTCACCGATTACATATACATAGCTGGTTTAAAAACTTATCAGGAAATATCTGTTTCTATGGAAAACATAAACTAGAACTTAGCCGTAACACGGTTATGCATCTTGCTTATGCGTAGGAAGTGTCTTAAAGATCCGTTCATTTATTACATTTACATTATAAAAATACGACTGCCTCGTTGGTCTAGTGGTCGCAAGCGCGACTGTTGTACAATAGGTCTTGGGTTCGATTCCCA
Source organism: Hoplodrina ambigua (assembly GCA_949774945.1). NCBI lineage: Eukaryota > Metazoa > Arthropoda > Insecta > Lepidoptera > Noctuidae > Hoplodrina > Hoplodrina ambigua. Next base: position 15,305,989 of record OX458968.1, read on the forward strand.
GGTCGGGCAAAGTGTTATTGGGTTTTACCATCAGAAATTTCTCAGTAGCAGCCTGGGAGTCTGCATTTGTGCCCGGTTGATGGCAATAAGCTCGCCCCTTATTACATGGGACTAAAAACATAACTGGCGAAATGTGGGTGTACCTACTAATGGGTACATCTCTGCCTAACCCTTCGGGGATTACAGGCGTGATGTTATGTTATTATAAAAATACGATCACCATCGTAGAAGGTACCTTAATACTTAACTTAAAATAAAAGAACCACTTTAGATGCGACTATATATATTATCCAATATTAACAGGATGACATTTTCCGTCTGGAAAATCTTTGGCAGCGCCTGGTGGACACCAGTGTTCAAAAAGTCTACGTCTAGGCAGGTAGTCCTGTTGGTCATCAGAATCATAGTCTTGACAGTAAATACTTCCCATGATGGCAATCAAGAAGACAAACAGAATAAGGAACTTCATAACTCGCGCTTTTACTAACTGCTTTTCAAATGTTGCTTGAGACTTGCTCTCACTGACGATTTGATGGTCGTTACTGCTCATTTATAGGCACCAAGTGAAGAACATACTAAATCAAATTTCAGCTCGAATTCGTTTCTATTAGCTACGATGTTTTTGATTATAATTCAAGGAAATAATTTGTTTCTAGTACGAATCAATTTTTTAAACATTATTTTGGTGATGTAATTGGATTATATATTTTTATGAAGCATTTGTGTTTCTTCGTTCAACAGCTGCAGGTGAGGTATTGCAACGCAAGTCATTAAAATATTAAATACATCAGCCGAGTGTGAGTCGAACTATGTTTTCGTACGACCGAATAAAATGTAACACTACAGATACTAGTGAGTGTCTAGCTGACAAGATTCATAATCTTATTAGTAAATAATTAAATTGATTATTAATTTGATAATAATGACGATTTGATCAATTGGTATTATCTGTGGAATGCTGTTACAACTTTTTGAAGTGAAAACTTCTTTAGCGGCGTTGAGCACTTTTTCTGTAATGGGTATAAAATCTTAAACTCGCGTCAGGACACGTGACCTGATCGAAAAAGCGTAAGACGGATGGAGAGTAGACAGCTATCCCCTCTCTACGGCGCGGCGAAAATGTATGCCTGGGCCTACTGTTTCGTGTAGGCAGCGCAGGGCGCTTGCGCGAATGTTCGTGTATAACTTTTTAATGTAAAATAATTGTAATAGTTTTAAAGTGTTAATTTTTTAATGTAATATAAATTGTCATGTTTGTGTACGATAGCGCAATAAATGAATATTGTATTCTACCACATAAATGATAGTACTTTTATACTGATAAAGCAATTGGTGCAAAATTATTCCCTAACCATTCCAAAATATCAAACATGCTCAACGTTAATAATCAAGTTTTCACTTCTGCCGGCACTCCCGGAGTGCAACTCGTCTTTTATTTATTATTTATTTCCAAAATACCAAAATTGACATTGACATTTTAATGATTTTTGCCGCACAACGAAAACCTCCTAGGGTTTATCTGTGCGCTGGCGAGCCGCTAATTTTAGTAATTTGCAGTTTCGTTTCGTCAATTTGCTAATTTCTTTATAATTGAAATTTACTATTTTTTGCTTAAACAGCATTTGCACTCATTAAAATGATCTGTCCGGTTATTTAGATAACTTCAAGTAGACGCCATTTCCATTGATTTTACAAACGCTTTTGATAGAGCAAATCGTCATCTCATTTTCATCATATCAGCGGAATGAAGTCCACGGCTGAACGTAAGCCTCCCCTGAAGATAATCTCAATGTCCGGTCCTGCGCTGCCCGCATCCAGCGGTTTCCCGCGACCTTTAATCATTACCTGTTATCAATAACACTTCAACTTATTGGTGTCTATAACCTCCTAAATCTGTCTAAAAGATCTAAATTAGTTGCAGTAGGTGGAGATCGTGAGGAAACCTGGACATACTGTTCCACTCAAACCATGTCAGAGGCCCATAAGGCGGTTTAGCAACTCTGACACTAGGGTGTGTGGGGTCGAAAGACCTTACTGCCCACACGATAAAGAAAGAAGAGTAGGTGGATTTGAATCAAGAACATTATATTACAAATCAAGAGTTCTGCAAGGATACCACTTAGGTCCAGTATTATTTCAAATATTCATTTACGATCTGACGTCTAAAATTCGATATTGTTTGTTTTGCATAAAACTCCAAGCGGAAAGATTGACTAACATTGTAGCCCATGGTCCGTTCAGAACACTAAATCATAATAATATGATAAACAAAAACTTTATAATACATGAATTGTAATTATTTAGTACTTGTGTACGTCTAAATTTATTTAGAACATTCAATGATTTTTAAATCTCTCTTTTTTTAGTGTACAATTTTTTTGCACTTGCCATGTTATCTCTTCACCCCATTTTGGTTGACTGGTAGAGAATGCCTAAGGCATTAAGTCCGCCTTTGTACCTTTTTGTTGCATAAAGTTTGAATAAATAAATAAATAACTTCAATTCTAACATATTTCATGACACTTTAGGTAGTATTTGGGTCAATTTGACATTTATCTCTCAGATCCCTAACTTCTAGTGTAATTTAAGAAGTATAATAATTATACTCAGTATTATTTTGCTCTCAATGTGTTTACGATGCCTTTTAGCGAGGGTGTCGTAATGGCTTAGTGGTTGTAGAAGGTTTATATGAAAAAAATGAAAGAACTACTTTAGAACAGCAGACTGTGTTTATTATCCATGATATATTATATGACATTCACCGTCTCCGCCTCTTATTGTGCCTGCAGGACACCGGTCTCCTTTCTGAAATACGCGTCGTCGGTCGTGGTCTGGTTGGTCATCAGTATCATGATAATCTTGACAGTAAATACTTCCTATCATGGCAATCAAAAAGAAAAAAAGAATAAGAAACTTCATAATTTGCGCTTTTACTAACAGCTTTTCAAATGTTGCTTGCGACTCTTGCTCTCACTGACGATTTGATGGTCGTAACTGCACATTTATACGAATCAACTGGAAAACATATTAAATCAATCAGTTATGCATTTCGAATTATTTTTATTAGATAATATGATTATGATGGTTTTGATTATAACTCGAGAAAATAATTTGTTTCTAGTACGAATCAATTTAAAAACATTTGGCGATGTAATTGGATCGTGAATTATATTTTTTTATCAAGCATTGCAGCATTTGTGTTTCTTCGTTCAACAGCAGGTGAGGTAGTAGTCTAATGCAAGTCATTAAAATATAATAAAACAGCAGCCGATTGAGAGTCGAACTCGCGGATATTTGAACTGAATTTCGAAAATTAAAATATCTGCTGTCAATGTCAATGTTCAAACTATCGAATATTTAAATATCGAACGACTATAAAACCGATATTGTCGAATGCTAAGATAACTAACGTACAACATATCTAAAATCTAATTATAATCAATATTTTATTTTTGATGTTTTGAAAGTCGTCATTCTGCCTGTAGGTAGTTCGATATTCAAATACGTAACCAAACTCGCACATAGATGTTTCCGTTCGACCGAACAATATTTAATACTAGTGGGAGCGTCTAGCTGTCAAGATTCATGTAAAACACTCGTATTCAGCTGCATCCATCATCATCATCTGCTTAGCCTTTTCCCAACTACGTTGGGGTCGGCTTCCAGTCTAACCGGGTGCAGCTGAATACCAGTATTTTACATGGAGCGACTGCCTATCTCACCTCCACAACCCAGTAACTGGGTAATACGATACCCCTAGGTAAGACTGGTTGTCAGACTTTCAAGCTTCTGACGACTCAAAGATGCCCATATAATCAGTTAAGGATTAATTGATAATTAATTCGATAATAATGTTGACTTGTGCCCGGTTGATGGCAATAGGCTCGCCCCCTATTACATGAGACTAAAAACATAACTGGCGAAATGTGGGTGCACTTATGGGTACACCTCTGCCTAACCCTTCGGGGATTACAGGCGTGATGTTATGTAATGTCGACTTAATCGACTGCACTCATTAATGATCTGTCACGTAATTTAGATAACTTCAAGCAGGCACCATTTACACTGTATTTTACTAGTGCCTTTGATAGAGTAAATCATCATCTCATTATCATCATATCAGCCAAACGTCGTCCACTGCTGAACATAAGCCTCCCCTATAGATAACCACAATGTCCAGCACTGCGCTGTCTGCATGCAGCGGTTTTCCGCTTTAATCATTATCCGTTATCAATAACACTTCAACTTATTGGTGTCGGTAGCCCCCTGTTGCGCTGACTTGCATCAAATTTGTCTAAAAGATCTCAATTAGTTGCAGTAGGTGGATTAGAATCGAGAACATAATATTTCAAATAAGGAGTTCTGCAAGGATTCCACTTAGGTCCAGTATTATTTTAAATATTCATTTACGATCTGACTTCTAAAATTCGATATTGTAATTTTTCCACGTATGCAAATGATCATAAGAATATAAAACCATCAAAGACCTAGACGATGCAATTTCTTTCTTTGTCGCGTGGGCAGTAAGGTCTTACGACATCACACACCCTAGTGCCAGAGTTTCGAAACCGCCTCAAAGGCCTCTGACTTGGTTTGAGTGGAACAGTATATCCGATACAAGAGATCTGTCTTTTTGAGATTTTTTTTTTTGTGTTACATAGTGAATGGTTGTACGGAACTTTTTGTGTAATTTTGTAAAGACGATGCAATTCAAACACAAAATGATATTGAAAATATTATCAGCTGGTGCATCTACTAATAACGTTTATACGCCACTAAATGCCGTAACACCCTTAGAAAGATACATCCGTGTGCATTTACACGTAAAAAAGTATTACAAATTAGGAATGAATGGTTAAATTTGATAAAATAATACATAGTGTTCACGTGTTTACAAATATTGGAACTGTGGACGACCACTCTTAACATCTCAATCAACAATTAAATAGTGTGTGAGCCGGTAAATAGCACCATACTACAATCAGTCTGCGAAATCAAAGATCTAGAAGTAACAAAGCACAGCAAAGTACTACAATATTCATCCTATTTCAACATCGTAGTTAAAAAGTCTGCTCGGATGCTTGGATTCCGTAACACTAACTGATTCAGGCAACCCTAAACTAAATTGCTTCTTTACAAAACGCTGGTCAGGAGCAAGTTAGAATACGTATGTACAGCGTAGAGTCCGTTTTATACGGTTCATTCTCAGCGTATTGAGCGCACATAACGTCCGTTCACACGCTCCTTAGCTTTTAGCACTCGTGGTATCTCTCATAGATGCCTATATAATTAGCGGCTGTCATTCTTCTAAATGACGAAGCTCTGTGACGTGTAATACTCAGTATCTCTTACTTGCATAAAGCTCCAAGCGGAAAGATTGACTAACATTGGAGCCCGTGGACCGCTCATGAGAACACTTAATCATTATAATATGATTTACAAAAACTTAAATTCTAGCTTCTACATATTTTATGACACCATTCGGAACATCATCATCTGCCTAGCCTTTTCTCAAGTCCCAACTATGTTGGGGTTGGCTTCCAGTCTAACCGGATGAAGCTGAATACCAGTATTTTAAATGGAGCGACTGCCTATCTGAGCTCCACAACCCAGTAACTGGGTAATACGATACCCCTTGGTAAGACTGGTTGTCAGACTTTCAAGCTTCAGACGACTCGTAACAACTGTCAAAGATTCACGTATGACAGCCGGGACCAACAGCTTAACGTGCTTACCGAGGCACGGAATGATGTCATTAATGTCTCAAGATACACTTTAGAAAGTAACATATGAATTGAAAATGTTACACTGGTAACACCATTGAATCCATTCGGAACAACTTGACATTTGTCTCTCAGATCCCTAACTTCTAGTGTAATTTAAGAAGTATAATAATTATACTCAGTATTATTTTGCTCTCAATGTATTTACGATGCCTTTCAGTGAGGGTGTCGTAATGGCCCAGTGGTTGTAGAAGGTTAATATAAAATTTAAAATGAAAGAACTACTTTAGAACAGCAGACTGTGTTTATTATCCATGATATATTATATGACATTCACCGTCTCCGCCTCTTATTGTGCCTGCAGGACACCGGTCTCCTTTTTGAAATACGCGTCGTCGGTCGTGGTCTGGTTGGTCATCAGTATCATGATAATCTTGACAGTAAATACTTCCCATAATGGCAATCAAGAAGACAAAAAGAATAAGAAACTTCATAATTCGCGCTTTTACTAACAGCTTTTCAAATGTTGCTTGCGACTCTTGCTCTCACTGACGATTTGATGGTCGTAACTGCACATTTATACGAATCAACCGGAAAACATATTAAATCAATTAGTTATGCATTTCGAATTCATTTTTATTAGATAATATGATTATGATGGTTTTGATTATAACTCGAGAAAAAATTTGTTTCTAGTACGAATCAATTTAAAAACATTTGGCGATGTAATTGGATCGTGAATTATATTTTTTTTAACAAGCATTGCAGCATTTGTGTTTTTTGTTCAACAGCAGGTGAGGTAGGGGTCTAATGCCAGTCATTAAAATATAAAAAAACAGCAGCCAATTGAGAGTCGAACTCGCGGATATTTGAACTGTATTTCGAAAATTAAAATATCTGCTGTCAATGTCAATGTTCAAAATATCGAATATTTAAATAACCAACGACTATAAAACCGATATTTACATTGTTGAATGGATAGGCGCTTTGCACACGGAGCAACTTTTGCAGCAACTGGCAACTGGCAACTTTCTGGCAACTCGCTGTTTACATGTAATTCAATTGGACTGCGCACACAGAGCAACTCAAGTTGCGAGTTGCGGCAATCGTCAACAGTTTTCAGTTGCGGCAACTAGCAACTTATTTAGTTGCTAGTTACTAGCAACTGTCAAATATTCGATTTCACACCCTCCCTCCCTCGCCCTGTGCCCGGCATAGTGTTGCCATTAACTTAGTGGTTTTTCCCACTAAGTAAACACTTCTTTTTGGGGTAATGTATAAAATTCTATAATAAAATACTTCTTGATATTCTCCAACTAAATGAGAGAAAATTTAAACCATGCATAAAACGCACACTATGTAGTCATGCATTATTATAAGTTAGATGATTATATCACGGACAAAAATGCTTGGCTAAATGCTAGTCCTGCTACTAAATAGGATTGTTTTGTTTCTTACCCTCTTTTTTACACGACTGCCCTAAAAAAAGGAGTGTTATGTGTTCAGGGTTAATGTATGTATGTATGTATGTATGTATGTATGTGAGATTCTTTATTCCACCATAACTTTTAAACGCCTGAACCGATTTAAATGTATGGGGTATCGTTACAATCCTTGCATCGTTCCGAGTAACATAGGCTAGTTAAAAATAAAAAGAATCCTGTGTGGTCACTTTAAAACGTAAATTAATACCAGCCTCAATATTTTTTTTTAATGAATCTGTTCGTGTCTATGTTTATCGTCTAGAATTTGACAAGTAGATTTAAAAAATATATAACACTGTAAATAAAAAACGTCGTAAAAAAAACTGACGAGTAAACAAAGTACAAATATGTGCAATTTTTGCAGTCGTGTTTTTGAATATTTTAAATTATAGTAGCTTGTTTGTCGACCTGATTAGCTTGTACCGTTATCAGTACGATTACTTTTTCTTTTTGATACTACAGTCATCTAACGGATGAGTACACTGAAAGTGTTAGTATTGTAAATATATTTTAATTTTGTTTTTGAAAACCATCAACCTAAAACTTGCCCACTAAAAAATCCACTAGTCACCAGATACAAATTCTGCCCACCAGATGGGGGCCAAGATCTAGTGGTAATACCGCTAAGTTTGCAACACTGCAACTCGGCTAAAAAAGTTGCTTACAAATTGCCAAAAAGTTGCGGCAACCGACAACTTTATGGCAACTAGCAACTTTTACAGGAAACTTTTAAAAAGTTGCCAGTTGCGTCAATTTAAGTTGCTCCGTGTGCAAAGCGCCTTAGATAACTAACGTTCAACATAATATATACAGGGTAATTGAAAATTTATCCGAAACCTGAAAAGGTGTCATTGTACTCATCATTATGAACAACTTTTACTATGGGACCAACCCTGAAATCAAGGAAAAATATCAGCTGTTTCATCCATTATGATCGTGTTGTTTAGCATTTTTGTAGTTATTTCAATGACCCTGTATAATATAACTATACTTAATCAATATTTTACTTTCGATGTTTTGAACGTCAACATTTTGACTGTAGGTAGGTAGTTCAATATTCAAATACGTACCCAAACTCGCACATGGTTGTTTCCGTAGTACCGAACAATATTTAATACTAGTGCCTTGATGTCAAGATTCATAATCTTATTAGTTAATAATTAATTGATCATTAATTCGATAATAGTCAACTTAATCGACTGCACTCATTAATGATCTGTCACGTAATTGAGATAACTTCAAGTAGGCACCATTTACACTGATTTTACTAGCGCTTTTGATAGAGTAAATTATAATCATATCAGCCGAATGACGTCCACTGCTGAATATAACCAAAATGTTCGGTCGTATGCAGCGGTTTCCTGCGACCTTTACGTTTAATCATTATCTGTAATCAATAACACTTCAACTTATTGGTGTCGGTACAGGGGGCCCTGAAGCTGTGTGACCGACGAGTATACTCAGTATCTTTTTCTTGCATAAAGCTCCACTACGGAGCTTAGAACGATTTACAACGAACGAACGAAGGGAGACGAACTAAATCGTTATAACATGATTAACAAAAACTTAAATTCTAACCTCTCTTTATTTCTCTTCTCTCTTCTCTTTCATGACACCTTAAGTAGTATTCGAAACACTTGACATATTTTTCTCTCAGCTTCTTAATTTCTAGTGTAATTAATGAAGTGCTCGTACAATATAGGTACTCAGTATTATTTTGCTCTCAATTTGTTTACGGTGCCCTTCAGTGTGCCTATGTTTGTTATTTTTTATTTTATTATGCGGAGTATCGTAATGGCCCTGTCCGAGATATGCGACGTGGCAATGCCCCGAGTTCGGGCAGTAAGCGCCCGCCGGCAGGTGTACTGGTGGTCGCGAGAGCTGACGTCTCTGCGCGAGGCATGCGTCGCTGCGCGGCACCCGTACGCCAGGCATCGCAGACTCCGCATTCGGCCACCGAATGCGGCAGTCATTGAGGCGGAGCTGTACGAGGGGTACAGAGAGGCGAAGACCGCCCTCAACGAGGCCATCCTGCGGGCAAGAGCTCAGGCCCGCGAGGAGTTGCTGGAGACTCTCAACGGAGATCCGTGGGGGCGCCCTTACAAGACGGTGCGGGGCAAACTCCGCACCTGGGCCCCCCCGCTGACGCAGAGTCTCCGGCCGGAGCTCGTTGAGGACGTGGTGAGCGCTCTGTTCCCCTCGCGGGGGGAACATCCTCCCCCGCCCATGGCTCCGCCGCTCGCGATGCCGGAAGCGGACCACACCGACGACGACATTCCAGAGGTGACTGGGGTAGACCTGAGGGTGGCGGTACGCCGGCTGAAGGCCAAAAATACCGCCCCGGGACCCGATGGCTTGCCTGGGAAAGCCTGGGTCCTGGCCTCAGAGGCTCTAGGGCCCCGACTGGAGGGGCTCCTAAGCGCATGCATGGAGAGGGGCCAGTTCCCACTTCGTTGGAAGACGGGGAAACTGGTCCTCATTCGGAAGCCGGGGCGCCCTGCGGACTCGCCGTCTGCATACCGGCCCATCGTGCTGCTCGACGAGGTGGGCAAGCTCTTCGAAAGAGTCATTGCGGGCCGCCTCGTCGGGCACCTGTCTGGGATGGGGCCGGACCTTGCGGACAACCAGTTTGGTTTCCGCAGGGGGCGCTCTACGGTGGACGCCATCATGCGCGTGAGAGCTCTCACGACGGGGGATGCTGTGTCCCGGGGTGGGGTTGTGCTGGCGGTGTCGTTGGACATCGCCAACGCTTTTAACACCCTGCCCTGGACCTGCATTAGGGAAGCACTCCGGTATCACCGGGTGCCGAACTACCTCCGTCAAGTGGTCGGGGCCTATCTGACGGATAGAGCCGTGATCTACCCTGGTCGAACTGGAGAATGGAACCGGCGGGAGATGTCGTGCGGTGTTCCACAGGGATCGGTGCTGGGGCCGCTCCTGTGGAACATCGGTTACGACTGGGACGCGGACGACACCCTGGTCCTGGCGCAGGGGAGGTCGCACGAGGCGGCGGCCGACGTCATGACACGCGGGGTTGCGATAGTCGTAGAGAGGATCCGGCAATTGGGACTCGAGGTGGCTTTGCACAAGTCCGAGGTCATGTGCTTTCATGGGCCTCGGAACGCGCCACCGTTGGGATCCCAAATCACGGTGGGAGGGGTTCACATCGGCGTCGGGTCAACGATGAAGTACCTGGGACTCGTCCTCGACAGCCGGTGGAACTTCGTTGAGCATTTCCGACGTTTGGCTCCCAAGTTGGAACGGGCTGGGGCCGCCTTCAAGCGGCTCTTACCCAACCTGAGGGGTCCAAACGCCTCCTGCCGGAGGCTCTACGCGGGGGTCGTGCGGTCGATGGCCCTTTACGGGGCCCCGGTGTGGGCGCGGGGGTTGAGGCGACGTGCCGCCCACTACCTAAACGCGTCCCAACGGGTGATCGCCATAAGGGTCATCCGAGGATACCGCACGATCTCCGGTGAGGCGGCGAGCCTCCTTGCCGGATTGCCGCCGTGGGATCTGGAGGCGCTGGTCCTCGCGCGCCTGCACGAGTGGCGCGTGGAGGTACTAGGCCGGGGGGAAACTCCGCTGCCGCGGCAAATCGCCGCTCAGCGGACAGACCTCCGGCTTGATCTCATGGCGACATGGAGAGAGCGACTGTCGCAACCCCGTGCAGGGCACGCCTCTATCGAGGCGGTAAGTCCCCTCTTTGAGGAGTGGCTTGAGCGGCGCCACGGCGCCCTCACCTTCCGCCTGACGCAGGTCCTCACCGGGCACGGATGTTTCGGGAGGTTCCTGCACATCATCGGGCGGGAGGAAACGCCCGGGTGTCACCACTGTGAGGATCGCCCCGAGGACACGGTGGAGCATACCGTGGCGGTGTGCCCCGCTTGGGCGGAGCACCGCGACGTCCTCGTGGCGGCTATCGGCGGCGGCGAACTCTCGCGTTCGGCCCTGGTGCAAGCCATGGTCCGGAGCGAGAGGGAATGGGATGCAGTCGCCTCCTTCTGCGAAGCAGTAATGCTAGCGAAGGAGGAGGCGGGCCGCGTGAGGGAAAGAACCACCTCACGCCCCAGCCGCCGCGGGAGACGCTCCGGGCGTCGGGAGTCGCGAGACGACTCCCGGCCACCGTAGACGCGGGTCTGTGGGCGGTGAGCAATGGGTAGCTCACCGTCCGTTCGTTGATAACGACAGACCGTGTCGACGGCGCGTTCGTGTTCCACGCGCGCCTCAAAGAGATGTCAGCAATAATTGAAGGGGCCACTAAGGGCCGATGCCTGCCGGGGCTGCGGGTTGTTCGAAAGAGATACCGCGCCCCCGGAACGCAAAGGGCACAAGAAGGAACATGGATGGGTTTTAGTCAGTAAAAGTCTGACACTCCCTCCCGCCCCGCCCAGGGCGGGGGAAGTCATTTGATGATTTCCCATCGGTAAAAAAAAAAAAAAAAAAAAAAAAAAAAAAAATCGTAATGGCCCAGTAATTGTAGAAGGTAAAAATAAAATTTAAAATGAAAGAACTAATATATTTTAGATACGACAATGTTTATTATTCTTAATATAAAACATGGCATTTACCGTCTGAAGGATCTCTTATCTCTCCTGGAGGACACCGACGTCCTTTCAGAAATACGCGTCGGTGGTCCGGTTGGCCATCAGACTTATGGTTTTGACAGTAAATGCTTCCCATCATGGCAATCAAGAAGACAAAGAGAATAAGGAATTTCATAATTCGCGCTTTTACTAACAGCTTTTAAAACGTTGCTTGCGACTCTTGCTCTCACTGATGATGTGATGGTCGTAACTGCAAATTGATACGAATCAACTGAAAAATGAAATAGTCGATTAACACAGGGCACCGCGCACCGCCTCGGTTGGCGGTGAAGTGGATCTCATGTCGCATTGGCCTCTAAGAAATCCGTAGATGCCTAACACACGTACAATCCGCTTTATCGCCACCGCCCTCCGCGGCGGAGCGCGGTGCCGTGTGTTAATCGCCTAAATCAATTGCTTATCCATTTCGAATTCATTTTTATTAGCTTTATGATTATGATGTTTATGATTAAATTCGAGAAAATAATTTGTTTCTAGTACGAATCAATTTAAAAACATTTGGCGATGTAATTGGATCGTCAAGTAAATTTTTATTTTTTTTTAAGCACTGCAGCGTTAGTACTACTTCGCTCAACAGCAGGTGAGTTAGCAGTTTGACCTCTGCCGCATCCTAGTATAACAATTGAGTTGGCGCAACTTTCGCAACTCAGATGAGACACTCTACAATAGTGGCGGTAAGACCAGGCGCAGTATACGCTGAAAGAGTGCCCAGCTTGGAAGCGGTAGCGCTTTGACTCTCTACAGCACTTATTGTGGGTGATTCAATAAATGGTCAGGAGCAAGAAAACTTGAGATGTCATTGCCTTTTTCTTATATAGGTACTTCTAATATTATTAGGTATACTAGAATTATATATTGTATAAGTAAACATACTTTATAGCATAATAATAGATATGTTATTTATTGTTAAAGTTACGTCTCTGGTGACTTCGTTAATTTTTATTTAAATGCGACTGATAGTTTTAGAGTTTCGCGCGTTCAAATAAACAAAAAAACAAAATATCTATTCAGCTTTTTTATATTAGTACAGATTAATACCAACTTAAAAAAAAAGAGAAAGAAATTCTGACCTGAGATTTTTTCAGATTTAACCCCTATTACACTCGATTATAACGGTTTTAAACAGGATTTTCCCCCGAGCTAGCAATAAAACTTCTGGGCGAGACACCAGTACCGCCCATCTCTCATTTTGTCCTAGAATCCATTAAAATGGGAGGAGTTTGAGGAGCTTTAATATCTGGGTTCCTGTTAATTTGGTCTGCTGAAATTATGGGCTGTTGAGATTATAGTAGGTACCAATTAAGTGGCTAAAAGTTAGAAAAGTTTTATTTAATTTGGGTCCTATTCCGAAAATTAAGATTAAAATTCTAGAGTTCCGTATATTGCCATCTGTAATGATAATTTATTATTTTTAATTCTTACAGGGTATTTGTTAAAATCTGTCTAGAATTTTGTTTTAAGTTTTATTAATTCGTAACTTACTAATATTAAGTAAGGCAATATTGAACTGATATTTGGGCTGTAAAATTTTAACTTCACACACGAATTAAAATGTTAAGACATATAAAAAAAATTAAAAACGTTAACTTCACTATATATTATGGCTGCATGCTTAACAACATTTTCGAAAAGTAAAATTCAGTCTAATCTGAAAAAAAAAAAACATTATACTATAATCTTTTTTATTTTTCTAAAATGTTCTCTGATAACTTTCTACACCTATGTATCCTGCTTACGCGTAGAAAATTTCATTAAAATCGGTTCATTCATTTTGAAAAACAATGACTTGAAAGTTTGTATTAAACTGCCGTACGGCATAAACGCTCTTAAAATTGTCCAAACACAACAATCTCCATGAAACTCTCTTGCATCATAACCGTGCGATATAACTGCTATATATACTCGTATAACTCCACCAGCTACCCACTTATATTGGCCGTAATATCCTCCTCCAAAGGAGTAATTAGCACGGCAGCCGGTAAACTAATGCACCTCCTGAAGCCGGGTATGCCAATAACGCGTTATATTATAGACTGTAATATTGCTTAAGTGGTATTAGCCTGCTCACTCAAATGTATGGGGATAAATGTTTGCGCGTCGACAGATGAAGCGACGGTTCACGTGAGTTTCTGATTGTTAGTTGCAATATAATTCGAATTAATACTTCATTAAGGGTGCAATTTGCAACGTTACATTCAAGTAGGTAACTCTATTACTACAAGAGATTATCAACAAAAATCAATAATGAGTTTTTTTTTATCATAACCTTACATCACGCCTGTAATCCCCGAGGGGTTTGGCAGAGGTGTACCTATTAGCACACCCATATTTTGTCATTTATGTTTGAGTCCCATTTAATAGGGGGCGAGTCTATTGCCATCAACCGGGTGCAAATCCAGACTCCGAGGCTGCTACTGTGAAATAATTTCTGATGGAAAAAATCTAATAACACTTTGAACCCAAGACCTCATGCTTAACAGTCGAGCTTTGCAACCATTAGACCAAAGAGGCAGTACTAAGTCTTGTAATGGGTCACTTTCAAATGGACACAGAACCTGTCGCATAGATTTTAATAAAGCCAGAAAGCCCTTCAACATTTTATACCCAACAAGGATAAATGGTCTAAGCTCCAACCTCAGTATTTCTAACGAAAACAATGAAGTTCAAAAGCCCGAAGAACCCTAATCATCTAAAACCAAAACATAAATTAGGGCAAGAATTTCCGATCCCAAAATTATTTCCTGTAACTCCGGCAAAACAAAGAAATACTTCACGAACAATAACTTATTTACGATAAGACCTTATAGCCAACAACGGTATTTTCACTGAATGCCAAGAAAATTATATATATATAGAAAAATCGAAGGGAACAAGACTATTCCATTTGGAGCAGAGCTGTAAGTCGTTCTTCTTTACTAAGATGCTTGGCCGCAAATCTTTGGAAATTTAAACCGTCTTATTAGAAGAAAGCAGATCATTGGTCGTTAGTGCCTGTTGCCATTTGAGGGAGCTTAGGAGTTCTTGAGAAAGAATTACTGTGTTTGAAAGGCATCTTTAATTTTGCTAATTGTTTTTGTGATTATCCGAAATCGTACTTTTAGTGATGAAAGTTAGAGAATTTAAACAATGATGTTTCTCAGTAACAGCCTCGGAGTCTGGACTTGTGCCCGGTTGATGGCAATAGGATCGCCCCCTATTACATGGGACTTAAACATAACTGGCAAAATGTGGTTGTACTAATGAGTACACCCCTGCCTAACCCTACGGGGATTACAGGCGTGATGTTATGTTATGAAACAATGATTTTGATGAAACTGACATAATTAATTTGCTGTCGTACATTTGTAAAGTCAAACACAATTATATCAGAGTACCTATAAGTCTCGAGTTCTTTTCTCTCAACTATAAAATTAATTCCTTCAGACTAATTTAAAATACCAATACATTACTATCCAGTAATACTAGTGGGCTGTTCTACTAACTCTTAGAAATAATCGCAATCTAATCTATCTCAATCTGCCAAAAATGCCTATAATTTATCTGCATTTATTGTCATTAAACTGAGATAACGATTACACTTTGAGTTTTTAATTTTTAGAAAGTTGTTTTAACTAGTTTTTAAAAATTTTAATTAGTAGAATTGATCCTTAGTTAAATGCTTGGAATTAATCAGCGTTTAATATCCAAAATTATTATGATTTATTCGAAAAAAAATAAAAAAGTTTGTTGTGAATTAGTTCATTTTCTCAAACTAAATCCTTTACGCGGCAACTGCCAACCTCAGCATCTTTAACAGATACCTAATTTCCGATTATGTCAAAACAATATAATATCTCGTACCTCTATGATGAAGTTTTACATTCACGTCAAATCCAAGGAGGTAACTATACAAGTGATTTTCAACATCGAATCGGCAATAAAACGAATAGGTTTTTTATATTTTTTTAAATCGACTTTTATTTTACTTATTTAACCCAGCATAGGATGTAGTAAAAATAGTTACGTTGAGGTTATCGAGGGTCTTTTTGACCCTGAATGTTATTGCGTTTAAAGTGTTGTGTTTTTATTTTCGAACCGAATATTATTAATAATTATTATACAGGGTAATTGAAAATATACCCGAAACCTTAAAAGGGGTCATTGTACTCATCATTATGAACAACTTTTACTTAGGAAAAAAAAATCTGCTGTTCCCTACAAAAATGCTACTTAACAAGATCGTAATGTATGGATCAGCTGTTTTTTTTTTCATGATTTCAGCGTTGATCCCGTAGTAAAAGTTGTTCATAATGATGAGTACAATGACCCCTTTTAAGGTTTCGGGTATATTTTCAATTACCCTGTATAAATTGCATGCTATTATTTTATTACGTGATAAAATAAAACACGCATATAATACGAGTAGTATAAATATTAAAATTAAATCAGTTTTGGCAAAGTACTACAAAATAATAATCCTTTTCATGAAATGATTCATTTATAACATAAAAATAACAAAAAATAGAAAACTTCTCTCCTTCAAACATGTACATGTAGGTTATGAGATGGCAAGCCAAACACCGAAACGTCATTCTCGCTGTCAAATTTTTTAAGGAGGTTCCCAAACGGTTGGTTGTCACTTCCCATGACCCAAGCGCTGGCTGTTACCTTGGCCTTGGCTATTGCCATCCAACGTGGCAAAGCGGCCAGTCTTTTGCTCATAACATTCAAATGTTAATAAGTTATACAATATTCAGAAAATAACCACAACTTATAATAACGCAAACAAACAAAGTGTTAAGTTAGTAACTATAAACATTAACTTTCGTGAAACTAGCCACAAGAGAAGATTGCTCAACTACCCGCAGCCCGCTTCGGGTTATTTCAAAGATTAAACTCTCTATTGACTTTTCTGCTCGATACAACTTGAAAATTTGATTCATAGTAAATCGGTAAATAGCAAACAAAGGTCAATTTTCGGATTATCCGCTGCGAAATTGGGTGGAAGTTACTTTGAAGGGAATTGGGACAGGCAGAAATTATGGGAATATATTGATGTTATCCTAATTTTCTCTATGCTGGGTTTCAAATTATTTGTCCGAATTTGTCAGTTTCCGTGTTCTGGTGTGATTGACTAACAAACATAAACACGTTGGTCTTTTTAATTCTTCTTCTTCTTCTTATCGCGTGGGTAGTATGGCCTAACGACCCTACATACCCTAGTGTCAGAGTTTCTAAACCGCCTCAAGGGCCTCTGTCATAGTTTGAGTGGAACAGTAAGTCCAGCCAGTGATGTCCAAGATAAACTTAAGAAAGTACATATGAATCGAAAAAGTCACATTGGTACTTGCCCGGATTTGAACCCACAACCTCATGCCTTTTTAATAGTAACTAGCTTTTGTCCGCGACGTCATCCGCATAAGGTCGCAGAAAATTGTAGCCTATGTACTTTTCTTGGGGTTCAAACTTACCCCATACCGAATTTCATGGAAATCGGTTGAGTGGTTTAATCGTGGAAGCGTATAACAAATAGACTGACAGAAAGACTTTCGCATTTATAATATAAGTATAAAAATAACACTATAAAAATTCTCTTATATAAATTTTTATAACATTCGCACAATTTTTTACCGTTCAAGATTATTACGAACCATATAACTTGATTACTTCAACAAATAATATTATATGAACAAAACTTGTTCTCGCAGTTAGGAGAACCTAGGATAATGAATGTTCGACACGCATTTGGCCAATTTTTCGCTATACGTACCTTAAAAAGGTAATTTCGAGGCATTAAAGAGTTTGTTTACCCCAGAATACGAAAATGTGAAAAAAATAAAGGATGCTAGGAAACTTTTCCAAATTATATTTTTATGTTAATCAATTTAGGTAAGTACGTCTACTTTCCTCGAAAGAGTAAGGTTTAGTGGATTTTGAATCTTAACGTAGCTATTTGTCTGAATAGGTTTTGTAAGAAAATCGAACCTTCTATTAGAGTGTAAAATTGACTAAATTGTTTTGTCTTCGGACATGTAGTAAAGTTGAAACAAATTGCTGCTTTCAGTTTCAAAATGATATCTTCAAATAGTTGGTAATTATGTTTGTTTTGATTGTGTCAGTAAAATGTAGTATGTAGGTCGTCCTTGAATATATTGATAAACAGTAAAGTTCAGTAGGGCTGCCTCGTTGGTCTAGTGGTCGCAAGCGCGACTTCTGTGCATGAGGTCTTGGGCTCGATTCCCAGGTTGGGCAAAGTGTTATTGGGTTTTTCCATCAGGAATTTCTCAGCAGCAGCCTCGGAGTCTGGATTTGTGCCCGGTTGATGGCAATAGACTCGCCCCCTATTACATAGGACTAAAAACATAGCTGGCGAAACGAGGGTGTACTAATGGGCACACCTCTGCCTAACCCTTCGCGGATTACAGGCGTGATGTTATGTTTCGTGTTGTGGAATAAACAAACTAGGTATTACATGTCCCACATGACTGTATGACCAGTAAATGCAATTCTTATTTTAGGTTCCTCAGTACTTTCGGCACATGAATTTTGACAGCAAGTTAGATCTTGATGTACACACAAAGCGCCAGTCAAAATTCAAGACATCCTTTTTCTATTATCTATATCTTTAATTTATTAAGTGTTATAGTTCGATCATAAAAATAACCATTATTTTTTTAGGAGTCAGTTCGATTAAAAGAAGTAATTAAGATCCGGTTTTGTATATTTTTAAAACATAAGTTAGGTTTGCTCTTGACCCTAAAACAGAAAGAGATTTTTCTTACCAGATTCTAAGAAAGAAAGGCAGAAAATGTTCTCGATTTTTGAAACGAAGTTCCATACCGCGGCTTGCCATAGGACTAAACTGGAAAAAAAACTCAGGTATGGAAAACAGCATTACGTTCAGCGTTACGAGTATTTGCGTGCGAGTTTCAAGATTCTTGCAGCAAGCATTGTGCGCGGCCAGCTGTAAAACCCACGCAAGTAAATTTTGATTTAAACTTTTATTTTATTTCATACGAGGCTTCATTCCTGGTAGGGGTCCGACCGCACATTTTTTTTTTAATCTTTCTTAAACGCCATCTTGTCAATCAGTCTTTCAACATCGCACCAAAATCCCTCAAGAACAAAACTAGATTACGTTGAAACTACACAAAAGTCAGTCCCCACGACCTTCCCATCTGTCAGCTGGTCCTACTACTTCATGAGGTACAAAAACCCTGACAGGTCATTAGGAAGTTTTTCTAGCTCGGTTTGCGACGACAATGACGAATTAGCTAGTTTCCAACCAACTGAACACCCTTAGATTCTTTTTATTGGAGTTTTCATGTTAGTTGCACGCCTCGATATCTGTACTAATAAATATAATTGAAGTGTCGGTCTGTAATGTTAAAACAACAGCTTAAAAAAAGCTTACGTGAAAAGACATGTTTTTTTTTTAATTTTTGGTAGTCTGTCTGCTGGTTCCGGCTTATCTTCGAAACGGCAGGACCGATTTTGAGAGAGTAGCTTAATTTTTATTTTTTTGCAATTTGATTTTCAAAATTCCAAAAATAATTACACAACTACATCGCGGCGTAATCCCCGAAGGGTTAGGCAGAGGTGTACCCATCAGTACACTCAAATTTTGCCAGTTATGTTTTTTTTAAGTCCAATATGATTGATATAATATAATTCCTTATGCTCAGCAGTCGCGTTTTGCGACCACTAGACCAATGGGGCAGTAATAAAACCCCGTAATATCCGATATTTATGCAAACGTAGTCGCGAGTTTAAGCTAGTATACGTATAAATTATATATAGGTATATTGCGGTGTGAGACTCCAATTGTATGAAGTTTCGGAGAGAATAATCGAAGTTTCCGAATCACGAATGAAGTGATTGATTCGTCTTTGGAATGAAGGTGAATAATTCAAGAGATCGGATTCATTTGGAGTTGAAAGTTCGCGGGTTTGGTTCGTAAGCTGTGTTCTATGTCGTTCCAGCTTTGTTTGTTTCTGATGGTGGCAATGTATCAGCTGGCTAGAAGAGCTTTTCATACACACTATACATACATAATCTAATCTATACAAATAAATAAAACTGAAGTGTCTGTTTGTGATATTAACTTAACCGCTTTTTACTTTAACGCGAATGTACGGTCATCATCATCATCATCATCATCATATCAGCCGTAGGACGTCCACTGCTGAACATAGGCCTCCCCTACAGATTTCCAATAAGACCGGATGGAAGCGGCCTGCATCCAGCGCGATCCCGCGGTCTTCATCAGATCGTCTGTCTACCTTGTGGGTGGAGGTCCTACACTGCGCTTGCCGGTACGATATACGGTACTTATACCAAAATAACATTTTTTTAAAATTTTGTCTATTTGTTCCTAATCACTGGAACGGCTGGACCGATTTTGACGGGACTTTCTCTGATAGATAGCTGATATAATAAGAGGTACTTTTCTTTTAGAAAAAGATTTTTTTTGTTTATTCTGATACCCGTACTTTTACAATGCTGCATCAGTCCGTTACCAAACGCAGAGCCCTAGGAGTTGATGATACCCAAAATCTATTAAAACTTCTTAAGGGAGGCATCTATTAATTACGTGAGGCCTTTAGGAGAGGGGAGGAGGGGGAGGGATCCTCACATATTTAATGGATGCCACCTAAACAGACCTGCCAGAGTACGTTCAAGAGAACCTTATTATATACCTCACACCGATCGATACTTGCGTTAGTGAAGCATGCCTTAAAGGTTTCATACAGTAATAAATGCTAACATTAACTACTTATTGTATATCTATACAAATAAATTAAATTGAAGTGTATGTTTGTCATGTCAAAATAACAGCTTTTACCAAAATTAATAGGTATGTTTTTTTTTACACTGTACCTACTTACAGGAATATAACATTTTTTTTTCTGTGCTTCTGTTTGTTCCAAGTAATCTCCGAAACGGCTAGACCAATTTTGACGTAATTTGCCCTTAAAGATATCTGATGTTACAAGGAGTAATTTAGGCTTTTATCAAAAAAAATAATAATTAGGGTAACGTGCAAAAAAAAAACAAAAAAAAACGCGACTCTGTTCGTCTGCATGTTTATTGCCATGATAACCGCCACGCAAACGAAGCCACAGGCGCAAGCTAGTACAGTAATAAGTGCCAACATTAACTACTTATTGCGTAGGCCATTAATCAAACATACGTCTACTTCCATACGGTAATGGAACAGGTAATAGACGAGTAAAAGCTGCTGATGAATTTACGAAGAACGTCCTACCTACTAAAATGTAATTATACTCACTACACATCGCTTTGCACACAATTTACTGGTAGACGTAGAAGTTTATGACTAGCTTCTGCCCCTGATTTCGCCCGCTTAATGGCTTCTTACGGTTGCATTGTAGATACATAAACTTTCCTCTAGAATCACTGTATGTAGTGATGAAAACCGCATAAAAATCCGATGCGTAGTTTTAAAGATCCAAGCGTGCAGACGGTGGGAGGCGACTTTGGTCTATACTATGTAGAAAAGAGATACTTTTCCTATGACACTTGGCTAGATAGAGATATAGACAGATTTTTTGTAATTGAATCAGTATTTCTAGAGATTATTTCTTACAAACAAACAGTTCACCGGGTCATCTTTGATTATAATAGTACATACAGAAAAAAGAAATTAAAAAAAAGATCTTTTCTACTTTTTTTTCATTCAAAGTCAAAGCATTAAGCAGCGTTTTTGTAGCGCATCAGAGATGTTTGCGCTGAATCGAACTGACGACTTTTATGCGGTCATTCGAAGAAAAATCTCGTCTTTAATAACAAGACTGCGGGACAGTGACAACAGTATTCTGAGGACAGTGGCGGAGAACATCTACTCTCCTATTCTGAGACGTTTTGTGGGGGTGATGAGCGAGTAGAGTTGTTTACTTTCGCTTGTGTGTCGCCCTCATGAAACGATCTCAAGTAAACATGTTTTTTTAAATCAATATTATTATTATTACTTTACTAACATTAGTTAATAAGCCATTTACTAACACAAGGGATCTTATGTTGTCCGAAATAAAGCATTATTATTATTATTATTTTATATACTTTTTGTATCTCGGGACCCTGAGGTCCCGGGCTTTTGTAAGGCGTACGAGGGGCCGGAGCCAACTCGCAGAGGCCCCAAGGTAGCTTTATATGAAATGGGACACCAACCGATGATTATGCCTGTATGCACTACGCAGGTGCACCCAAGGACAACCCCCGGTTGGTGCAGGACTATTACAGGACATGGAAATTAAAAGTACTGGACTATGGGTATGGGTTGCTAAAATGACTTGGTTACCTGAAACTATGAAGTGACTATGGCCCCTACCGGACCTATGTTTGTATACATGGATAAAATGGCAGGGGGTGACTTGCACGCTCACTATATGGGCCCCCTAAAATAGTCGCTAGCACTAAGTGACGTAGCGACAAGGGGGCAACATATCTTGAGGTGCTAGGGGATGGAGAGGTATTCCACGGCTATCGGGACAATCCCGGAAGTACGGTCAAGATCCCTACCAGCGTCTTACT
The DNA here is from genome assembly GCA_949774945.1 of Hoplodrina ambigua. NCBI lineage: Eukaryota > Metazoa > Arthropoda > Insecta > Lepidoptera > Noctuidae > Hoplodrina > Hoplodrina ambigua. Next base: position 15,328,333 of record OX458968.1, read on the forward strand.
GGAATACTTCCTTCCCCCGAGCACGAATGCTCTCGCGGGTTTCCACTCTAACCGGCCAATTAAGGCAAGATAGAGGTGGGAGGTCTGTTCCTCGTCAGTGCTCACTCTAGCCGGCCAATAAAGGCAAGCCGGAGATGAGGAACAAGACTTCTCCCGGGAGTCAGGTCCGTGGGGTCGCTACTGCCCAACAGCTCGCCACAAGCTGCCCTGCGGGTTATTATTATTATTATTAATTTATTTCAATTAGACCATTTACAGGCACTTTTGAATTGTCAAGGAGTCGGTCAGTTAGTCTGAAAAGTTGAAACTAGTTGCTCGTTCCAAAACGGAGGTAGGTCTCTGTGGACGGGCACGCCGCAATCGCGGCGGTAAGACCCCTCTTTGAGGAGTGGCTGGAGAGGCGCTACGGAGTCCTCACCTACCGCCTGACGCAGGTCCTCACCGGACACGGTAGTTTCGGGAGGTTCCTGTGTCGGATAAGGCGGGAGGAAACGCCCGGGTGTCACCACTGTGTGGATCGCACAGAGGACACGGTGGAGCATACGGTGCAGGACTGCCCCGCTTGGGCAGAGCACCGCCGTGTCCTCACGGAGGCGATAGGCGGCAGCGACCTCTCGCGTCCGGACCTGGTTCAGGCCATGCTCCGGGGCGAGAGGGAATGGGATGTAGTCACCTCCTTCTGCGAAGCAGTAATGCTAGCGAAGGAGGAGGCGGGCCGCGTGAGGGAGAGATCCACCTCACGCCCCAGCCGCCGCGGGAGACGCCCAGGGCGTCGGACGTCGCGAAGCGACGTCCGGCCACCGTAGGCACGGGCTTGCGGACGACGAGTAATGGCTAGCTCGCCGTTCGATTAAGGACCAGGCCCGGGTCGACAGCGCGTTCTGTTCGCGCGCGCCTCAAAGAGCTGTGGCCTCTATGGAGAAGAACGAGCCAGATGCACCCCGGACACTCTTTCATTTATTTCCTATTCTGAATATACACACAGCCTATGAAAAACCCACATAATCCGTCCCTTGATTATATAAACTCAACCAAATATGAAATACGAATCATTATAAAATTCAAGTCAAAGTAATAAAAACCATACGCCATTATGCTGAATTTCGATAAAACATACTCAAAAGCGTTGGAGAGCTCGTTAAACGTATATTTTTGTATGAAAACTCGAAGCGAATTTGTTGCAATCAGCAAATTATGTGAATGGTTCTTGAAAATAACGGTTCGGGAGAAACGTGATGTTTGATATACTTCAATGTACACTTTATATACATTTGTATTAATATACACACGTTATGCTTGAGTGGAACAAATGCACCTTTATTATTGCAACGAAGTTTCTTAACTTAAATGAATAAAAATGTCTATTGCAGAAACTTGTACAACTCTTACAATGAATCTTACGTAACTCGGCATGCGGTATGAATTTTATGAATCGACAGGAATTGTCACGTAAGGAAAAAGCGTTATGCCGTACAAGATTGTATTGAGTATAAGAAGTAAATAAACAAATATGGTACAATCCTTTGTCTTAATTTTATTTTTGAATTTATGAAAATGATTTAGCAAAGCTGAAGCTTTATAAAGCTGAAGCTTTATAAAGCTGAAGCTTTATAAAGCTGAAGCTTTTTGTTTTTTTTTTTGTTTTTTTTTAACCACGCTAAACTCCAGAAACTACAGTTGGATTTGAAAAAATATTGTTGTATATAATAGCCAGATTCATAAGGGATAGTATAGGCTATATATCATAACGCTACGACCCACAGGAGCGGAGCAGTAACCAAAAACATAACATTACGCTAGTAAAAAATTCTGTACCCATAGTAGATAATAATAAATAGCACATTATATTTAAAGACAATAATGTACTAAAATGATAGATAATTAAATCAAAGCCAGTTCTTAAACACACTTTACAGGAAATACCTTCAAGAATTTAATACAAAATATTGTTTTATTCAAAGCCCCTATAGTCGACAAACGACATAGAAAGCTTATAATGGACCTGTCAACTTCAATTCCCGAACAATTGCCTTAGAACTGGCGGGAAACGTTTTACCCGTGGAACCGGGCGGTATCGGTAATAGTGGCCGTTGTAGGAAAGTATTTCTCCTTTTCAGATAATGATGCAATTTTTTTATGACATTACAAGTCAAGGTCATTATTTGAGAAGCTTGGTGTGTCGCTGTATATCGCGTGGGTACTGATAAAATGTATCCATACTATCAAAAGCAATTTAGGTACGTGTCTGTTTGTAATGTCAAAATGACAACTGATAACTAAATGGATATTAATGTTATCAAGGTACTTATACTAAAAGTACACTTATTTTTTGTCTATCTGTTTGTTTCGGCTAATCTCGGAAACGGATGGATTAACTATGACGGGACATTCACTGCCTGATGATATAAGGAGTAACGTAGTTTATTGTTATTGGAAAAAGATATAGGGTTCCGCACAAAAATAATAAAACCACGCAGGAAAACCGATATTCACGTAGCGAAGTCGCGGGAATAAGCTAGGCAATCAATCCGCCTAACCATTCCTCAACTTTGTAGGGGTCGGCCTTCAGTCTAACCGGATACAGCTGAATACCAGAATTTTACATGGAGTGACTGCCTGTCTGACCTCCACAACCCAGTAACTGGGTAATACGATACTCCTTGGTAAGACTGGTTGTCAGACTTTCAGGCTTTTAACGGCCCGTAATGTCTGTCAAGGGTCCACGTGTGACAGTCGTGTTCCTACTAAGAGCATTTCGTAATATTAAGACTAGACACCAAGATAAAATTGCCTAGAATTTTAAAAATTCGCACATAAAACCTTTTCGCACCCACTTCGAGTAATAAATCTTCAGTATTCACAGACATAAAGAAAAATTGATGAAGTGATATGTGAGTTCCAACAGACAGCTTTTTTGAATCCCTGAAAACTTAACGTTAAATAATACATTCGGTTCAAGTTCAGGCAATATGACCTTGACCTTCGCCCAATAAATTACCGTTTTTGCACGACATTAATTAATGTTAGTGAGACCGCAAGTGCAATTATTCTTGGCCTGCCTTAAGATGACCGACCTTTACTTTTTGACCTTGACCTTGAACATATGATTTTGCCGTATACTACAATTGTTTAACGTACAACTGTTTGACTTGATAAGAACCTTGGAAGTTTTCTTTTTTTTTAATCAAATCCAGGTTTGCGACAGGCCACGAAGGGGATGTCGGAACGGACTGGATGGATTCTTTCATAACTAGACGGATGAAGCACGGAATCACGAAAAATATAAGTAAGGAGTGGAGGGCCCAGGAGCAGTGGCGTGCACAGAGTTTTTAGACAGGGTAGGCAGAACAGTTAAAAGCTATATAAGCTAGGTAGGTATCTTACCAAACATGTATCTACCTATCATGGTTTTGGTTCGTCGTCTTGTCGACTTAAATAATAATGTAGGTAATTGCCACCTTAAATAGCCTAGATTGACTGATTTTGTAGACATATTTTACGGATACCTATATGTTTTGATGTTTCATATTAATTTGAAAATTAAATAATAGCAGTCAAATTAAATAAAATCCGGTGTCATTGACCTTTCACGATCACGTCTTTTTGTCGCCGATAGTTTTAAAAGCGCATATTTTTTTATTTCCTCTATACACACACCACATGAACAACTTTCACAGTGAATATTATCCATTTTTCACACTAATAACATCGTTAAATCTTAAATATCTGATAACAAAGCACGATCACGTCTTTTTGTCACCGATAGTTTTAAAATCGCATATTTTTTATTTCCTCTGTACACACACCACATGAACAACTTTTACAGCGAATATTATACATTTTTTCACACTAATAACATCGTTAAATCTTAAATATCTGATAAGAAAGCTCACGACCAAATCAAAACAAACAAACGACTAATGGCCGCTCAAACTACTTGTTTATAAAATACGACCAAAAAAATGGTGCTTTATTTAGAGAAAGTTGAATGAAATAATGTTACTTTTTAAAATAGTCGCATAATAAAGCTAGCTTCCGATCGGAACACTTCGGTAAGTATCGTGATTCGTCGGTAACAAACAAGTCATGCAGTGTCTATTTGGTGCGTTTGTGTGCGTTATTTGTGGCATGTGTGCCTCGTATCTATACGAACACACACCCATTTAATCCGTATGACCACGAGAGCACACATATACACATTAAGGCACGAATAGTTTGTGTCTTATCCGCGGCAGTCAACGGCGTTAGCGTAGCGCAATGTTAAATCGCGTCAAATTGTACGAACGAGCTGACTATTTTGTATCGATGTTAATGTTATTTATATGACACTCGAGAGATGGCGCTGAATTATGATTTAAGATTTTTTTGTTTATTGATAAATACTCGTTTAAAAAATAATATTACATATCAGAACAACATTATTAATATTTATCTGAGTTACGTAGGGTCGGCAGTGTCTTTCTGCCTCTATGGTATGCACGCCACTGCCCAGGAGTGCGACAGTTCAGGCAAATAAATAATTATTAATATGAAATCAATTGACTGCCTCGTTGGTCTAGTGGTCGCATGCGCGACTGCTGTTCATGAGGTCTTGGGTTCGATTCCCAGGTCGGGCAAAGTGCTATTGGGTTTTTCCATCAGGAATTTCTCAGTAGCAGTCTCGGAGTCTGGAAATGTGGGTGTACTAATGGGTACACCTCTGCCTAACCCTTCGGGGATTACAGGCGTGATGTTATTTATGTTATGAAATCAATCAACTAATGTACCTAGATGTTTACAGTATTAAAGTACTTAATGGCAAAGGACCTATAAAGTGAAAAGAAAACGTTTACTCAGTAGTCGTTAGTTCTAGCAAACAACGCCAGCCCACTATATCTCAATAATTCAATTAACTACGTTTAATATTATTTAAAATTATTATTACATTATTATTCAGCAATAGTAGTCCAATTTACAATCATAACTTATATTTATAGATCGAATAGATTGAAAATTACTCACAAAAAGTAAATAAGAATAAATGTGGCTTGGTGTGTTTTGGCAAAACAAAATTCAATACATTTCATTCAATATTATACTCCAAGACTTCGTTACAGAGTTCATCGTCAGTAATATCTGAGTGCGCACAAAAATAAAATTGATGAAAAAGGTTACAATATTCATCTTTTTCTTCGATACTTTGCTTTGAACTCACAGCCCTATGCTTGACGAGAGTATCCCTTAACCTCCAAGTCATAACAACATCCATGTCCTAGCGTTATAAATATTATATTAGGCTAATAATTCTGATGCATGCTGAGGGTTCGCGCGTGACTGCGCATTTTTGCTCCCAACATTAGCTCATCATTCCGTTGAGCAGCGAGATATTTTGTTTTGTTTATTATTTTGAAGAGGCACTTCAGTTGCGAATCTGTTGATATTTTTGGTATAAGAAAAATGAGGCTGGGTAAATTGGTTAGCTAGGAGATGTCTCCGCCGCCATATTGTTTTTTTTAATATAATGCCCTTTTCAAAAAATATAAGCACCTACGAATTTTGCCTGTATTCAATTATTTGTCGTTATTACTATTTATTGGTTAGTTCTTGGAAGAGATTTCTTAAAAGCTCAGACAGTATGTTTGAAACGGTTAAAAAAATCATTTAAGGACCAAAAGTATGCATAGAGGCAAAAAATATGAATGAAAATATATATACATAAATATGAATATTTTAGTAGGAACCTTGATACCTGAAAAATCGTGTGACCATAATTATTAAAAAACACACTGTGATAACCCAAAATGAATAAAATCCTTCATTCCAGTAATTTAAGAAAAGTTTATAACTAATATCTGAAACAAACCGTGCAATTTTGTATGATTATATATTATACCAATTTAGTTAAACATTTATTTTAAAGCAGTAAGTATGGTGTTTCTAGCCCATTTTTTTTCATATTAAACGACCTTTATGAATGAGCAACTAGTTAGAGTCACTTTCTTCTTATGTGTGACGCTCAAAAGAGCCTATAGCAGCCTAATTAAAATCAAATCATTTTACTTTGACTTTGAAACTGAGCGAGTCCTATTCCGCAGTATTATTCTGTAAATAACAACCCACTCTACTCTAGTTCACCGATGGAGATTTCTACAGAATAGACCGGCTGGATCAAAATTTAGATACTTATCGCAGCGGAGGCGTGGTACTTCATGTAGAAAATTACTAGTCTCGACACTAACTTAAAGGTTTAAGTTACACGCCACGGAAGGTGACAAGTAACTTAAATCTATGTTACTTGTCGACACCTTCGTGCAGTTCAGATTACGTCGTTATTTTAGAAAATTATGCTTTAAGTAAGTAATTTATTTAATGGAAAAATTGTGTTAGATTATAACCACCCTGTACTTAGTTGTGATTTTTATTTTTATAATTGGCGCTTACTTCTTATCAATTTATGTTGTCCTTGAAAACTCAATCAATTTTCAATTAAGATTAAAATTAAATTTTAGTTGCTCTGAAATCAATAAAATCAATTCAGTTAACAAATAAGTGATGTCACAGGTTGCTATTGCCATTCAAAATCTAATTATGGGAGAATCGTGTTTTGGCAGCTCTAAAAATAAATTTCTATTAATAGTTAGTGTTCAATTACTGCAATGATTCGACTGCCCCGTTGGTCTCGGAGCGCGATTGTTGAATGTGAGTTCGGTTCCCAGGTCGGGCAAAAAGTGTTATTAGTTTTATCTATTAGGAATTTCGCAAGCAGCCCGGAATTTAGATGTTGGTGCTATGACAACCCCGTGGCTTGGAAAGCACTTAAAAGCCGTTTGCCCTGCGCCTGATCTTACCCCGGTGGTGTCGGATTGCATTCTCATCGGATTATGAGAGTTAGGGAAGAAGGAATGCACCTGTGTTTATGTGTGCACACTCGTGCACCATAATATCTCCTGCGTACTTAACTAGTCTCCTTTAAGATTGGCCACTGTGACGAAAATCGATCTGGAAAAAAATACTGTAATGAAAATCACATTACGTTTTTCCAAAATTATAGCAAAAATAAACTTAACCAAACATCTACAAATCTGTCTGCACAAGCAAAGAAACCTATTCTCTGTTAGCAAATATTTGAACGCTAAGTAAACAGCACTTGGTTAGTGCTTATAATAGGCAGTTAGTATTCTAGGTTGTGCGCCTTAGAGACTTGCTGTAACAACGAGTATGAAGTACGTGTATTAATAATACTAACATATATACATACAAATATTGTCCTACTGCAAGGCAAAAGCCTCTTCTCATACATAAAAAGCACGAGCATTGATCACCACGCTTGCTCAAGGCGGGTTGGCGATTTAAGACTTACATTAACTATAAGTCCAGGTTTCCTCCCGATGTTTACCTTCATCGATGTCAGTGATGTCCAAGAAAGTAAATATTATGAATTCATAAAGGCACATATGGTACCTGCTTGGATTCAAACCCACAACTCGTGAAAGTGACGCGATCTGCCTTAACCGCTGGGCCATCATGACATTGTAGTACAGACACAGAAGATAAGTACCTATTTACATGGTAAATAATAACGACTCACTCTGGTTCTGGGAAGGATCTAAGAATAGGAAGCTTAATTATGTTCTAGAGTGTATTATATTTCTACGTATTACAAACTTGCTTCGCCGGCGCCTTGTTGCGTGAAAGTCAAGTACATCATAAAACATAGCATAATATCGCACTTGGCGTATAGTTTTCTATTAGTAAAACAAACATACATAAAACTCATGCATTTTTCCCATGGGTGGAAAGAAACCACAGAACGCCACCTGCTACGATCCTTAAATACTCCTTTTGCTTCATCTACGTTCATACAATTATCTCGTCATACAAGCACGCCGGTTACGAGTACTGCGCACCTGACCTTTCTGTAGAATCTCACTAATAAGGTCAGTGTAGGTCTTCCTAGGGCGACTCTTCCCTGCGTTGCCACTCACCTCTCATCGGTAAAAAATACAAATAAACTTGATTTGTCTCTTTATCTAATGCGTCTTTCTCCGCGCCGAACATTCAGACAAACAGCCATCGAAACTCGCATTTATAAATAAATAGTAATAAGATTTACTGAAACTTTAGGACAAATGCGGACTTAATATCTAACTCAAACACGTGTTTTTTTTTGTTTATAAATGTACATACAATATTCAAAATCATCAGACTTTTACGTGTATTATAATCATTGACTACACAGATTAAAAAAAAACAAAAGCAGATCAGGACATTTCTTATCTAAAAGTTACAACAAGGTAATAAATACCATAAAAAAAGAAAGACAGGTTCTGAAACCTTATCCCAAATGTAAACAAGTTATAAAAAAAAACAAGGATTTTAAAACAATGAACAAGGTCCAATAATACCGTAGCTACTCTATAAAAATTCACATTTTAGTCGAGTTTCAATGAGATTTTGATCCGATGGGATTTGCAGTTTTAGCTGAGGTTAAAACTTTATTACCTGCTATCAAGATTGGCTTTGAATGGTCCAATGGATAGCGGGATAACGGGCAGCTTGACCAAATATGACCCACATCGAGGCGGCGTCAGTCAGCAAGTCTCGACAATATCCGAACAGGGCTTGGTATAAATACCAAGAATAATATAATACAGAGCGGCAATTCTTGTATGTTCTAAAAGGGTCGCGTTCCAATCTCAGAATAGACTTTTATATGACTGCCTCGTTTGTCTAGTGGTCGCAAAGCGCGACTGCTTAACATGAAGTCTCGGGTTTGATTCAGTTCGGGTAATGGTATTGGGCTTTTCCATCAGGACTTTCTCAAAGCAGCTTCGGAGTCCAGATCTGTGCCAGGATGATGGCAATAGGCTCGCCCCCTATTACATATGGGACTTAAACATAGCTAGCGAAATGTGGGTGTACACCTATGCCTTACCCTTCCTCTTTATATGCACGTATTTTTGTGACAATGAACAACTTCTCCTTTTTCTCCTCTCCCTCTATCCCTCTCTCCCTCCCTTTCTATTGTGAGCACCGAGGCAGGATAAAGTAATATACTTGTAACATCTGCCTCACTAAAAGTTTATGCCTTGCACCAAGACTTATAAAGCCTTCGAGGCATCAGGATATGCAGTCGCGGTACAGTGTATCGCCGTCTCTATTCAAATGATTGCGGTTGTACTGTAATGTTAGCCAGCGCTTAGGGAATCCCGACCGGCTACGGTAACATCTTATTGACTGAGAGAATTGATAATCTTGAGGAGTTTGTGTTAATACTGCGTTCAAACGGTGTTTTATAAGTCGTGTTTTAGATTTTCTATTTACATTACAAATCTTAGAGTTTTTATATTTAATGCTTTTTAAGGTCTTATAGCCTGAACCATAGGATAACTGTTTTTATGACAGATTTCTTGACAAATCTAAAACACGCTAATCTTTGGGGAACTACCCATTGGATTGGAAAAAGATCGCAGTGCATTTATGATAGCGAAATTTATGAGGAACTAGCTTTTGACCGCGACTTCGTCCGCGTAAGTTTCGGTTATCGCGGACACAGACGAAAGTCACGGAAAAAATTACCCATGTCCTGTCATTTCAATTAATTAGTTAAAATTATGATTCAAACGACACGTGGCGCCATCTATGATCATAAGAACGTTCTTGTGATTTCCCTCTGAAACAGTGCGTTTTTTCGGGTTTAAAGGTACCCTATGTTCGTTTCTGTACACCTGGCAACGTTTATGCAAAATTTCAGGATGATCGGTTCAGTGGCTTAGGCGTAAAATGGTAACAAACAAACAAACAAACTTACTTTCACATTTATAATATTAGTTAGGAAGTTAGGATAGTACAGGCTATATAATATAACGCTACGACCCACAGGAGCGGAGCAGTAACCACAGACGTAACTTTTTGCGTGTGAAAAAATCCACAAAACGACGAAACCCGAAGCTGGTTCTTAATAGTCATTTGCCCTTGGCATTACTCATTACAGTCGATTGTACGTACTCCAGTAAAATCTTCAAAAGTTCCACACTGTCTTTTTCACTTACCAGGCTCTAATTGTTACTGATAGCAGCTTCCAAGCTTACACGGAGTTATCATTATATCCATTGGTAATCCTGGCAGTCTGCTGATAACACCGTTGCTCTGTGCTGGAATCCTTTGTGCTGACAGATATCAAATATCTGAGGTTGATGTCATCGTTATACAGTATCCACCGGTAGTACTGGGTCCGCTTTGGCTGATGTTTCGTGTAGATACATCTTGAGATAATTATGTGAAGGTATGATTTTAAATAGAATCAATAAATTTATTTATTTAAGGACTTTGGAAGACTTACAGCTAAATACAATGGTGATAAATAACAGCATGATTTTCTTAAATAAATAAAGTTGTGAAAATAGTGGCTACTTAAATGCTATATCACTAATTAAAAAGACTAGTTTGATCATTGAATTTACAGGATCTTATAATTAGATTTTAATATATTCCAGATTCAGTTATCAAATTCAATTTTGAACTTACCTACTGTGTTCTAGAATCCAGAACTTCTGTATGACGTCATTATCTAGTTTTATGTATTATTAGACGCAGACAACAAGCTGCTTAAATAACAGAGAAAGCGTAATGATGACACAACGCGTGTGAATGAAGCTATCATCGATTTACTCATACATAAATTGGGTAATCAAAATCCTCAAGTACTTCATTCATGATACATTTTATTGATCAGGAATATTAGATTTTTTGTTTTAAATGTCATTTTGTGGGGTATTCCTCTCAGCATACTCACTTTAAACCGCACCAAACGAAACATACTCAAACTATTCCTCTCAGCGCACCATTGTGAGTTGACATTATCATGTTTTGTAAAGAGAAACAAAAATGAAACGTGCTTTAAAAACAACAGAATTCTCAAAAATATTTTATTCACTATCAAAAACTCAATAGAATAAGCTAAAATATGTTTAATATTAAGTTTATTCGGAGCACTACTATTTATCAGAATCTTAATAAGTGCCACTTCGCAGAATGCACCACGTGCGTCATAATGTCATAAATATGAACAAAACAAGCAAACAGTTCGCAGTTACAATAGTAACGTATTTGCAAAATAAATCATAAGTCAAGCAGTGCATGAAAGCTGTGCTAAGGGGCACAGACTAAGCGAGTACGTAGATGGTTCAAGTAATCTACTAGCTTGTTACCTACGAGCACTCTCTCATCGGGAGCATTTGCTTGTAATGTAATAATCGACGATTCGGTTTTGAGCATTATGTTACAATAGTAACGTTTTTATTAAATTATACAATAATTAACCTATACATAAAACCTTCTTTTTTTTTGAAGTGGTAAAAATCATCAAATGATCCTTCCGCCCTGGGTGGGGCGGAAGGGACTGTCAGACTTTTACTCACTAAAAAACCACCCTGTTCCTTCTGTTGCCCTTTACGTTCCGGGGCCACGGTATCCTGTTAAGACGTCCCGCAACCCCGGCAGGCGTTGGCCCCGTTGGGGGCCCCGTCCCTGTGCTGACAGCTCTTTGAGGTGCGCGCGAACAGAACGCGCCGTCGACCCGGGCTTGGTCCTTGATCGGACAGCGAGCTACCCATTACTCGCCGTCCGCAAGCCCGCGCCTACGGTGGCCGGATATCGCTTCGCGACGTCCGACGCCCTGGGCGTCTCCCGCGGCGGCTGGGGCGTAAGGTGAATCTCTCCCTCAAGCGGCCCGCCTCCACTTTCGCTAGCGTTACTGCTTCGCAGAAGGAGGTGACTGCATCCCATTCCCTCTCGCCCCGGAGCATGGCCTGAACCACGTCCGGACGCGATGGGTCGCCGCCGTCTATCGCCTCCGTGAGGACACGGCGGTGCTCTGCCCAAGTGGGGCAGTCCTGCACCATATGCTCCACCGTGGCAGAAAGGAGAAACCTCATAGGGCATCAAAAAATTCGTCCGCGTCGCTGTCAATGGGGCAAGTGCCCAAAAGGCTGACAGCATTGCCACGTTGTATGGCAATGCTGATTATTTGACCTAAGAAAAGGCCAGGTCGTGTGAAGAGTCAACCAGTCGCTTGGCGATGTCCAATGATTCACCTGTAGTAATAGTAAAGTGTAAATGGTGCCATTTAATATTACAAATTGTCTCATGTGTGCTTTTACTCAGAACTCATACACGACCATTAATCTCTTCACTTTCTCTCAAATCTTAATCACTCAAATCTGAACTGTTATAATTTACAGGCGCTGAGGAAATGCCTTTATTTGCTTGTGCAATTTAGTTACCCTATCATGCCCATGAATGTATTTTTCGGTTTTTCCATTTAATTGAGTAGTTTGACTGCCTCGTTGGTCTAGTGGTCGCAAGCGCGACTGCTGTGTATGAGGTCTTGGGTTCGATTCCCAGGTCGGGCAAAGTGTTATTGGGTTTTTCTATCAGGAATTTCTCAGTAGCAGCCTCGGAGTCTGGATTTGTGCCCGGTTGATGGCAATAGGGTCGCCCCCTATTACATGGGACTAAAAACATAACTGGCGAAATGTGGGTGTACTAATGGGTACACCTCTGCCGAACCCTTCGGGGATTTCAGGGGTGATGTTATGTTATGAGTAGTTTGGGGGTAGGACATCTCCGTGCTTCAGAAACCAGTGCTCAGTGCTCAGCAGTGGGACAACATAGACTTAAAATAAACACGGTTTTATGCCGTAACTTGGACGGTAATTTTTTGCTGTGTCAAAACTTTGCTGAATCACCGGTGACCTTAATAGTGTCCTGTTGTTAGGTATGTACGTGTGCTGATGTGACAATTGTCTCCTTTCTCCATTATACTCTTTGGCCACTACCGGCAAGCTGGGAATTGGGTCAAACGTTCCTGAAATTAACAATTTACTTACGCCCCTCACTGCGTAGTCAACATAACGCTTAACAAATGTCTTAGTTCAGTCTATGTGGCTGTGTTACACTCAGGATAAGAGGCTCTTTAACATGTAGTTTGGAGCTTACCTTTTTCAATAACCTACTAACCCCTGTTTTCGAACGAAAATATTATGGCATTTTTTTTTTAAACTTTACCCCATGGTTGTGATCGAGCAAGATCTTGCAGGTATTATTGTGGCTTTTTAAATACATAATATACACTTTCTAAGTATATCTTAGCCATCACTGATATCGGTGAAGCAAAACATTGTGAGGAGACTTAATACGCCTTATGCAAGCGTGGTGATCGATGCTTAGGCCTCCTCTGTATGAGATTTTTGGACTGCAGTGGGACAATATTATAATAGGCTGGTTTTATTATTACTAACCCATTCCAGGAATGTTATGTAAATTGCATTAGTTTGTTCATGATTAGAATCACAGACGTGCTTTATTTGTTATATTGCTTTTTTATTCGGAAAACCGAAAATCTTTATTTTGTAATTAATGCTGTAGTATCGTGATTATAGTAAGAAATAAACAACCAAGTTTTGTTCTCTTACATTCCTTCCGTGTATGAAAATAGAGCTTTACGCTTTACGCAATAGAATTCAAGTTTATTTCTTTGAATAGTTGGCGTACTATTGGTCAGTGAAAGCGAACATCAGTAGTTCGAAAACTAAAATTGGTACTGACAAGCACAAAAGTTTTGCGCGTTAAGTACCACAAATACTTCTGGTTAATTGTTCAAGGGTATAGTCACAAAAAAGATAGGTACAGAAGATCGGCTTCGAACAACTAGCCGAAATAGGTGCACGCACACATAGATACGCGTGTGTGTGCTTGTGGCTACTTCCACAAGTTATTGTATGGTGAACTCCAACTATGTCAATCAAATCCAGTCGCGTATGCGCTTACACTCGCTGTTAGTACTGTGAAGGTAGTATGCATCCTGATTGACGGTACACCATGAGTGCTGACTGGACGCGATTTACCTTATTATAATTTATTTTATAAAAAAGCTTATCCTCGCGACTAAGTTCGCGAATGTCGATTGTAATGGGGTTTTATTTCTCTTTGCGCCAAACTATTATATTTTTTTAAACAAACGTAGCCTTGACTTACTCCTTATTTAACCAGCAGTGAAAGCCCCGTTAAAATAATTAAGTCGTTTAGGAGATTAGCTGACAATCAGACAGGAATTTAAACAAAATATTCGACACAAAATGTTCTTCTTTTTGTTGAAGTAGTGCTAAAATTCATAATCATTTTGTAAAAGGCTGTTATTTTTACATTACAATATTAATATTGTAAATATTACATACAAAACAATCCAAACGCGTTTCAATCACGTATGTTCCAAGTACAAGTAACTCACGTCCAAGGGTTACACAGATGCCTGTCTGTGTACATGCATTCTCGCTCGTTGTTTGTAGTCAGCCTTCTGTCCCTATCTCCTCTGTGGCACAGTCATGTACAGTCGTTAACATAATTGTTAACAATTTTGCGGAATGTTTTTAATTACGGACGGTTTAGTGATGTCTAATAGACAGCGTTGGATAGTTTTAAGTGTTACCATTAACTTTTGGGTGTCTGAGGTTTGCAAATTGAAGGGCTGTTTAATGGTTTATTTCATAAACTGTGTGTTTATTTTCAGAGAGTTATAATTATCATGCAATTTATAATGTTGAATTGTTAATCCGGGAATCGTCGCGCTTTATTGCCTCGAAGCTTTTCTGGTGGTTGCTTCTATTGATTTTGGTTTATTGTTATTTAATTTTAAACCTACCTAAATGTATAAAGGCGACCGGTCTCTCACTCATCACGAAATATAGAAAACCGCTTGATGTATAAAGATGAAATTTGGAAGGGAGGTAGATTATAGCATTAGACATCCGCGAAGAATATATTTTCCCAAATTCAACCCCTCAGGAGATGAAACGGTCCAACATTTACGCGGACGAAGTCGCGGGCAAAAGCTAGCTTATTCTAAGCATAAGTTTTGGATGGATATTGAACTGTTTTTTCTATAAAGTAATGTAACATAATTTGGCATATTGGATTAGTTTGATTAATTAAATTATTAACAGATTGTGGATGGGATCTTTTTGACCGAATAAGGCACAATTTAATATGCCCACAGTTAAAGGAACATTAATCTTTGTAAGCCATAAAATGTTTGTTAAGCAACTACGAACATTTATTTATTTATTTTATTTATTCATAACAATAAATACAACATCTTACAGACTACTCCAAGACGATGCTATAAACACAAATTAAACTATATCATAAAAATCAACAACAAAAATAGTCAGTTAGATTGCTTATTGCCATTCCCAATGGACATTACCATCGACCTCAAGATATCAAACATAAGATAAACTCCACATTTCACCCCCAAGACCCGAGCAGCATACAAATACTCCATAAATACCCGGTCAATACGAATAATATTTAACCGTCGGTCCCCAATCCATATTTAACTTTAAGATAATAAGATTATCATAAATTCATCTTGAGCTTCCTCCCATGGCCGGATCATGCCTTAAAAGGACGGTAACAATAGAATTAATTCTATTCGGGCTCGAAGTAAAGAAAGATAATTAATTTCTCATATCTCCATGTATAAAAAGGTTTTTGTGAGTCTTTTTATGAATAAAATATACTTACTTAAGTTCATTCTATTTTTGTACGCTGTGTTGGATTTCTTGGTAAAGATTTTGGTTTTTTGGTGAGGTTTTAGGAAGTATTCCAGTTTGAGCACCTATGCATTGAGCACCAAAGGTATTGAAGGTAAAAATTGATGCTTAACGCATATAGTTGCTCATACTTCTTCAGGTTTTGATACCAGAAAAGTATCAATGTATATGACGCGCGTATGTGGGTGCAATGTATGTGAGTGTGCTAATGGGTACACCTCTGCTTAACCCTTCGGGGATTACAGGCGTGATGTTATGTTGTGTTATGTATATGACGCCTGTAATCCCCGAAGGGTTAGGCACAGGTATCAGTTCACCTACACTTCGTCAGTTATGTTTAAGTCCCACGTAATAGAGGGCGAGCCTGTTGCCATCAAGCGCGCACAAATCCAGGCTCCGTGACTGCTACTAAGAAATTCCTAATGGAAACACCCAATAACTGTTTGACCGACCCAGAAATCCAACCCAAGACCAACTCAGCAGTCGCGCTTTGCGATCACTAGACAAACGAGGCAGGCACATATCTTTCATGCTTTCAAAATACTTGTTAAACTGGGATTAATAATTAAATATCATTTTACATAATTTTATTCAAGTTCATTGTACAGTTAAAGACAAAAGTTTTTAAAAGAAAATAAATATTGTTTTTGCATGAGCTCCTTTAGTGTGATTATAATAATCATTTACGTGTTTTTCTTGTTGCATTAATATTTTGTATAATTTATTTTTTATTTTCTTTTAGATCCTTGTTAGGTATTATGGAAACTGCTCGGTCGATACTTTCACGTTATGCCTACAGTTCATACTGTAATAGATGTGTACACTGATTTTAGACACTAATTCAATTTTCTTTAATAAAATTGAATTGTATTTTAGAATAAGTTTTTTTTTTTTTTTTTTATAAGATGTCAAGCGCCATTTTTATTTAAAAGATTTTTTGTATCTTTCTTATGTTGCTGCTTGGTAAATCAACAATAGCCCCAACAGAGAAAAATAAATCTCGCATTTCCATACAAACTACGAAAAAGCGCGGACAAATACATTTTTTTTCACAGCACACATGTTTATCCTTTTACTCAAAGAAAGATAGCCGGAAAAAATTCAGAAAAGGCTATCACGGTCCGATTCTTTGCTCACTCACATTTGGACTTTCTCAGATACAAGTGAAAATGAACCTTAAAAGATAAGTCAAAGAGTCTTACCAAAACGTAAACATAACGTGGTCTGACCATGTAACTGTGTACTCATAAAAATAGCGTTCCGTTTACGAGCGACCGATGATATCCGAAGACGTCCGAACTTAGCCGAGCGGCTATAGAGTCAACAGCCTCCAGTTTTCGCTGACTTTGGGTTCGAAGCGAAAACTTTTTCAGTAAGGCAATTTGGAGTGGAACCAAATTTACATATGTGATTAGATAGTAAAAGGAAATTTGTCTTCAGTTCGGTCTGGGAACTTGGGATTTGGATAATATGGATTGAATCTTTGATCAGTGACAATAGTTTAGTTTGTGTGGCGAGTGTGCCGACTAGTTGTCAACTGGAGAGATATTGGGAAGACTTTCATGGGCTAGTCACTACAATCATTATTTTTAATTAATTAAGAAACCCCTACGACATTTATGAAGAAGTTTCCAATAAAAATGTAGTGGATAATGGTTTAATTTGAGATGAAACTCATGCGCTCACTTGCTAGGTACGTTGGCAAAAATTATTCTGAAGAAACCGGCGCGTTTCAATTTAACTACACCCGAATACGTTACGTCGTGTGTTCTCATAAAATTACACAACGCCATTATAAAGCAATACGTATTCACAATAAGCCAACATACCCATAAATCCGTAACACAATAACAGAATTAACTGCGATTTATCGCCGTACGACGTTACGGAGGTACCGTTAACGAGGGCCGCGTCACGGCAGCTGAGAAATATTCGTCACAATTCGGCGTCCGTTCGCTAACAATCGGCACGCGCCATTTTCATCCCTTTTCAGACGAGGCTGCGCGGGCAGGCATGCGCAGTGCCCAGTCCCCGTCAAACGCCGTCAGTGGAGCGGCGCGCCTTGCCGCACCGCGTTTATAACCGCGCCCTCGATACTACCGATGTAAAAATTAACAATAATATTAAAATTATAACACGTTCTCTTTACCGCGTAAGTGTACCGAAATCGATGTTAAAAAAAATAATTTCCCAGTTTTAATGAAACACTTTTCTGCGCGATCCACTCATCGCGTGGTGTATACGATAATTCGAATTTGTATTATAAGTGAGTTACTGTGTATGTAAAAGTGCAATGGAGTATGCCGGTTTAGTGTGTGTGTTTAGACTTTTGACGATTGTGTCTTTGATTGTACTGGGATTATCTCGATGGTAAGTTTTTAAAACGATTTGTAGAGTCGTGCATAGCTGTCGTAATTTAAAAGAAATATTAAGAGACTTTCTAAGGTAATTTGAATAGAATATTTCGATAAAAAATTGTTTTGGTGCCTCTTGTTTCTTATTTTCCGGATTTATGAAGGTTTGACATAGATATAAACTCGCTACTCGGTGATAAAGATTCTGCGAAGAATTTTTACGATCCATAAATTTAATCATACCTACGACGCGTTTTCGTAGATTTTTTTCGATGAAATTGAGTATTTATGGAACATTTATGTCACGGTTCGATGGGGGTTTATCAATTTAGTTAGTTTATCATAACCCGTGGCGGAAACGGAGTAGTACCTAAATGTATATATTTTTGAACGTTTTTTTATGTGACAATTTCTTTAGCCGCGTTCAGTAATATTTTTGGCCAAACTTAAAAGTTCGCGTCACCTACATGCTAGTGTAACGTTAAATTTTCACTTCTGTCGTCTGACTCCATAACTACCAATTTTAGTTACCGACATGGTGATGTTACCACGTCACCGACATGCTCATGTGACGTTAAGTTTTCACTTCTATCGGCAGTTCCTACGACTGGCATTTTTTTTTTACTTAAACGTACCCACACCGAATGTTTTTTTTTTTATTTTTTTTGTTCTCATGACTGGCAACTTTTTTTTTAAACTGAAATCAACCCGAACGTTTCTTTTTTTTTTCTACCGTCATTTATGACTATACCATAATTATTTTCAACCTACATTCTTGCACCCAATTTAAGCTGTCCGACTTTCGCGACTTTTCCGGCTAGCTCCACAAAATCACCAATTCACACGACAGCTTCACATTTAAGTATGAATAATTGTTTCCTAAAGCAATCAATCCTTTTAATGTACCGAGCACAAACTCGTAAAGTAACCTATACCTCATACTTCATAAATAAACATTAATCATTCCTCCTTTGAAAGTTAATCAACCTATTTAAATTTTAAAAGTAATTATAATGTCGATGGTACGGTTAGATTACGTTCTTTATTTAAAAGGGGTGGCGCCTCATTCTCGTCACTCTGGTCTGTACGGTCAACTGCAGATACGTGGGAAAATCACCCTTATGACTAGGACATAAATGCGTTGTCAATATCAATGTTTTTTATATAGGTATTCAGCAAGCTATTCAGCTGTTTAAGACAGTGCGCGTTCTTTAAAACAAATTTCTTAGTACATTTTGATAACTGCGAATGTTTTGATTGACCAGCCTATCATTGTCCCGCTACAGAGCAACGGCCTCTTCTTATACAGAGGTACCACACTTGCTCTCAAGGCAGATTGGATATTCCCTCCTTATATTTTTGGAACTCCTGGTTTCTTTATTATGTTTTCCTTCACCGAGGTCAGTTATATATCCGAGATAAACTTAGAAAGTACATTATGAAATAGGAAAAGTCACATTGGTAGATACATTGTCCATGCCCGGTTGCGAATCTCCACAACCTCGTGCTTAAATGGTGAGTGCCTTAACCACTGGGACATTACGACATTCACGACTGTTTTGTTATAAATTACTATTTTTCATAGAATAACCGATCCTAAAGGCATAGACATAGGGACCATAAAAACAATGGCCGAGTTGAGTAAAAGATGGTATGGCTTAAGTATATGGAAGAAGGATAAAGGCTTCAAGTAATCTGAATTAAGGACAGAAAAACATGTTTGGTTAAAAGTACTTTGCAAACTATTCCTACTATACTTTTCTCTCATTGACATGAGTTATTTCTGAGCTCGACCAGAGTGCAAAATATTGCACTCTGGAATATTTATTACCGAAGTTAGATGATACATAAATGTTTACGTTTAGTAATAATCAAACCAAAACTGTCAAGCCTAGCTAAGAGAAATATAACATTTATTTTTAAATCTAGGTTGAGGCAATCTCTAGTTAGGAAAAAAAATGCGATACCTAAATAACACAGACATCGCACTGAATAATGAAGTTTGATACTAGAAAAATGGATTTAATATCTTAGGAAAATGAAATAGTACTCAGTTCATTGGGTGTAAAGTCGATGTTGCTGCTGCTACGTTTTTGAAGGAAAAACCCTTCACCTAGAGGACCAACGAACTGGTAGAGGGTACGGGAAACCACTGCAGGACCTGTCATTGTGGCTATCTTTAAGGGACGCCTATGTCCAGTCCTGGACGTCATTCGGCTGATAAGATGATGATGATTTATAGAGTTCCGTACCTCAAAAGGAAAAAGACGGAACCCTTATAGGAACAATTTGTGTCCGTCCATTCGTCTGGCTATCTGTCAAAACCCTTTTTCCAAATAGCAGCCCATTCATGTGGACGGCTTGCGTTTACAGAACTAAATATAAGTACCAACACAATATAATAGATACTTGTTTGAAGTGTCGATAACTTGTTTGATAGTATCGTGGCATAGTTTGAAAACGTTATTACGGTTCAGTCTTAAAGGGGGAAAGGGAAAGGGGAGGGGGGAGAGGTATGAAGAAGTTTCAGGAAGCGATTCCTGTAATTATGTAAGGTTCTAACTTGGAGGGCGTTGTAAAGGATAAACTTTGTCACCTAAGAATATGTGTGTGAAGGCACGGTTAATTATAATTTTAGGATGATTACATAATTATTATAATTACTACATTTTGCCCGCGATTTCGTCCGGTTTAACAAGTAGCCTTTACCCTTTACATTTTCACAATGTCATCATCATCTGCCTAGCCTTTTCCCAATTATGTTGGGGTCGGCTTCCAGTCTAACCAGATGCAGCTGAGTATCTGTATTTTACATGGAGCGACTGCCTTTCTGACCTCTACAACCCTGTAACTTGGTAATACGTTACCCCTAGGTAAGACTGGTTGTTAGATTTCAAGCTTCTGACGACTCGTAACGACTGTCAATGATCCACCTATGACAGCCGGGACCAACAGCTTAGCGCGCTTTCCGAGGAACGGAATGAAGTCAGTTGTGTCTAGTTGTCATTTTCGAAATGTCTTATTTAAAAAAAGATAATTGGAAATCTCTGCGTCTATGGAAAAATTAAATTCGCTCACAAATCCAGACTCCGAGGCTGCTATTGAGATATTCCTGATGGAAAAACCCAATAACACTTTGCCCGACCTGGGAATCGAACCCAAGACCTCATGCACAGCAGTCGCGCTTGCGACCACTGGACCAACGAGGCAGTTTTTTTTTTCGTTGGTAAAAATCATCGAATGAATCCTTCCGCCCTGGGTGGGGCGGAAGGTACTATCAGACTTTTACTGACTAGAAAACCACTCTGTTCCTTCTGTTGCCCTTTACTTTCCGGGGCCGTGTCCTGCAACCCCAGCACGCCTGTAATCCCTGAAGGGTTAGGCAGAGGTACACATTAGTACACCCACATTTCGCCAGTTATGTTAAGTCTCATGTAATAGGGGGCAAGCTTATTACCATCAACCGGTTACAAATCCAGACTCCGAGGCTGCTACTGAGAAATTCCTGATGAAAAAACCCAATAACACTTTGCCCGACCGAATCGAACCCAAGACCTCATGCTTAGCAGTCGCGCTTTGCGACCACAAAAGCTATAAAATCCGATTTTGATACATACTTCAACTGTTACATAAACTGCTGATCGAGTACTAGTGTCTTTTGGGACACATATTGTTTCGGACACACGGTGACTAACCAACATCTGTTTTTTAATTCTGATTTCTATAAAGTGTCCAGTAAAGTCTGTTTTTGCTTGCTCATAATAACAGCGTAATGTATGCACGCGTTATGAAATACTCTAGGGATGTTCACGAAAATGTCGAACTGGACTTTAGTTAGACAGTTTGAAGGTAAATATGAATTATTTGCGGGACAATGTTGGAGGGCAAACAAGTAGAATTGAAAAAGTTACTTTGAATAATGTACCTTACAAAAAAGTAACTAATAACTTTGTGGCGCGACCCCGTAAGTCCCCGACCGTGTTATGATGATTAATTTGTAAGTAATTAGATAATTCTGAATGCCTCGTTGGTCAAGTGGTCCCAAGGCGCGACTGCTGAGCATGAGGTCTTGGGTTCGATTCCCAGGTCGGGCAAAGTGTTATTGGGTTGCCTGCCGGGGTTGCGGGCCTGCCGGGGTTGCGGGACGTCTTAACAGGATACTGTGGCCCCGGAACGTAAAGGGCAACAGAAGGAACAGGGTGGTTTTTTAGTCAGTAAAAGTCTGACAGTCCCTTCCGCCCTACCCAGGGCGGAAGGAGTCATTTGATGATTTTTACCACATCAAAAAAAAAAAAAAAAAGTGTTATTGGGTTTTACTATTGTTTGTGCCCGGTTGATGGCAATAGGCTCGCCCCCGGCCTGTTACATGGGACTAAAACATAGGCTAAATGAGGGTGTACTAATTTGTACCTCTGCTAAACCCTTCAGGGATTACAAGCGTGATGTTATGTCTGATTATTTAGTATCAACCGTTTTAATTATGTAATTGTAATTACGACAGTTGGCGCTGGGATAATACCAGCTAAAAACATACAGATAACTGTAAAAGATGATCTTTTGAATTGATGGTTACAATATTTTTCTAAAGTAACTTAGGGCCCCGTAGGTACCTTAATCGAGGCATCAGTAATGTTTGATGTCCTATAAAATATTGGACATCAATCCCTCTTCCTTCAGTCAGTCATCGACTATAAGTATGAGCAAAGCAGTTTTACTTGTTACGACAGTTCTGCTATGATACATATCTCCGAAGTTCATTATCAGATCACGAAAATATTATTATATAGGACCGATTTGGAAGTATACCCTTTATAACAAAAATTCAACATCTTTTGAAGTCGGTTAAAAACTGCAACCTCCCTACCTTTTTTCTTTTTTTTTTAGTTGGTAAATATCATCAAATGACGAAGGAGGTGACTGCATCCCATTCCCTCTCGCTCCGGAGCATGGCCTGAACCAGGTACCTCCCTACCTGTGAGACAAATCGCCGTCCGAATTTCTGCCAACAAAATTCGTGGTCGTAATCGATTCGAGGGTGTCGGTTATTTGCGTTAAAAGCGATACATCCGGCCCCGACAGTCCATTAGCAGGGCGACGATGCGATAAGTGTTCCCATTCTCTGCAAATACAGACAGGTTCGAAGCGAGGGTCCAACTTTACAAAATTATTTTTCTATGTGATTTTTTTATTTTACGGAATTTGATTGACGGGAATAATTGGAATCGATAGGAGTCGAACGGAGAGTCAGATACCGATTTAAGAAGCTTAATCCATTAGGCCGTTGTTCCCTTGCTTGTTCTTCTCCGTACGTTTTGGAACAAGTGACTAGCTTCAACTAGTTTATTCATAATTTGTTTTAGTATTATATATATTTTGTGTAGTGTTAAGTACTGAATGTTAATGTTGTGCTATTGTTGGTTGTTGTGTTACTTGTTAGTTTTGATCTAGTATTGTAAGTATATAAATTCCACACAATCGCATTAGGTTAGTCCTGTAATGATAGTTGTTAAGGTTTTTATAAATAAATAAATAACTATCGGACTAAAAGCTGATTTAGACGGTGCGAGAAATATCGTGAAAGTTGTGGTACATTTTCATCGATGATTGGTGACTTTTGATTCGATAGCCGCACGGTCCAGCAATGTACGACAAATCGCACGATATTCTCGCATCGCCTAGTTATGGTTTTACTGATCGATTCCATGATAATAAACAAGTACATGTAAATGGTCTAATTGAAATATTTTTTTTGACTTTGACTTTGTGACTCATTCATTCATTTGATCACCAACAAACTCACCTCTATGTTCTGGATACGAGTCTAAATGCCAGATAATTGACCTCTTTAAATAACAATAGAAAATAAACCTGCAGGTAAAAACGCGCTATGAAATAAATATTATTATTTCTCAAAAATAGAACAAACTGAAACCCGCCTATGTTTCTACGAACAGAATATAATATTTAAAAAACGAAACATAGAGAATGCACTAGAATTTTATCAGCTTTTTTCACTGAATATTGTATGGCTGAAATAAAACTAAGGCTGCGATTTGAAAGTATGAATTCAGAATGTATTTAGAGGCGTTAGTAATCGTTATTGTAATTTTTGCTCACCGCAATACTTGCACACTATGAGGTGTAATACTTATAATACAAGGACACAGAGGGACTTATTATAAAAAAAATAACTAGCTTTCGCCCCCGACTTCATCCACTTCATTCCAAAATTAACCCTTGGAGGGTTAATTATGGAAAATCCGATCTTAGCGGACGTCTACAAACTGTAATCTACCTCCCTGCCAAATTTTATCTTTATACGCCAAGCGGTTTTCGATAACATAACATATCATCACGCCTGTAATCCCCGAAGGGTTAGGCAGAGGTGTACCCACATTTCGCCAGTTATGTTTTAGTCCCATGTAATAGGGGGCGATCGGCCTATTGCCATCAACCGGGCACAAATTCAGATTTCGAGGCTGCTACTGAGAAATTCATGATGGAAAAACCCAATAACACATTGCCCGACTTGGGAATCGAACCCAAGACCTCATGCACAGCAGTCGCGCTTGCGACCACTTGACCAACGAGGCAGTCATACGATATAAGAGGCGGTTTTCGATATTTCATAATGAGTGAGTGAGTGAGTGACTTTTCGTTTTTACATAATTATTAAGATAGGATAATTTAATTAATAACCACCGGAATAGCGTTAAAGACCTCAACTTACAAAATGGTTGTTGGTAATTAAGAAAAATTACAAAAATAATTATACGGACCCAAGTCACCCCCAAAAGAGACAGCTTTGGAGAAGAGCGATAAAGAGAGCCGACTTGATGAAGATGGAATAAGGCTGGAAGAAGAAGAAGAAGATGAAATAATGCTAACAGCTAGACGCTCACACTGCGAAATATAAGTCCAGATTAGGCCAGATAAAGGTCCGTATAGGGTCGCCTCCTATTACATGGGACTTAAACATAACTGGCGAAATGTAGGTAGACTGATGGGTACACCTCAGCCTGGGTACAGGTGTGATATTATGTATGTTAAAAATCCAGATTTGCTCATAATGTTTTCCTTCACCATGTAAGTAATGCCTAAAATCAACTTAGAAAATACATCATTATACATACATACACTCACGCCTTTTTGCCATGGGGGTAGGCAGAAAATATATCCTTACATACTCCTTTCGCCTCATAAAAGTCATATTGATTACAAACCTACAACCTCAAACACGAGAAGCGGGCGCTTTAATCAGTGAGCCACGATGACATTAAATATTTATAATACCGACGGATATTTGTACAGAAAGATGTAGCAGAAAATGACTCAAATATAATAATACTGACTATTTACTTTTCCTATGACTTCCTACCATGAATATTCCCATCTTATGTGTGAGAGAGAAGTAGATAGAGATAGGATCAAGATAGAGAGAGACAGAGAGATAGGAGGAAGGTAAGACTTAGTAATGGAATTATGTGTGCTTCACTTACCCGACTTGTAGAAATGAGGGACCGACAAGTGACATGAAGTGACAAGATAGATACTGTCACTGAGGGGATGTCGGACGATCCGTAATGGTCTCAATAGGTACAGATTTTGGTTTTTTGTTTCAAGTATAATCTATACTAATACTAGCTTTTTTGGCCGACTTGTAGAAGATGCGGATTAAAAAGCCTAAGTCCTTCCTTGGAGTTCAAACTTACCCTGTACCAAATTTCATCAAAATCGGTTCAGTGGTTTAGATGTAAAAGCGTAACAGACAAGCAGACAGACAGAGTTACTAATGCATTTATAATATTAATTTGGATTATAAACAGTTCATTCCTTTTTGTTTGTTTGTAAGGTGAAGTAACTTAGAAAGCGTGGTGATTGTGCCTTCTCTGCATATAAAGAGATTTTTGTCCTGCATCGGTACCATGGGCCGTAGTATGATGTTATATCCAACAGTATTCATTCATGAATCTGGCTACCATAAACAAAAATATTTTTCCAATAGTTCCAAAGAAACAAATCAAATAAAAAACTTCTTTATGATATTTGTGTAGATACAGATCTTTTACCATAATACATTTGATACTCATTCCTCTCCGCATTTCCAGATCACCGCACAAATTTACATACGTATTCTGTAACATATGAAAAAAAAAACGCTCACAAAGCATTTCACGTTTTAACTCGAGCGGTATTCCTACCTTTAAGCGTTCTGTAATTGTTTTGAACGAGAAACATGCGTCCCTCGGGAGTCGCGAACACAAATAAAATTGTGTAAAAGCCTACAAAAAATTTCACCGGGGAGTGTTTTAAAGACGACGTCCGCGTCAATAGTCTGATACACTTGGCTGGGTTTTGCGTTACATATACTGGTCTATTGTGCTTCATAAGGGTGCAGGGGTAGACAGAATAATCACTTAGCTTCAATCTTGTGAAAAATATCGTGTTAGTTCAATGGTAAGATCCCCACATTTACGGTACAGGCAAGTACCGATGTGACTTTCTTTCAATCATTTTGTACCTACTTTCTAAGTACGTCTTGGACATCAACTGATATCGGTGAAGCAAAACGTCGTTGATAAACCTAGATTTATAATGAATGCAAGCTTCTACCCGAGACTTCGTCCGAATAAATGTCGATTATTGACGATCTAATCTTGTTTGTCGATACAAACTTTCTATCCCGTATCTAGGGGGTTAATACAACTGCCTTATTTTATTTCTTATACAATGACATTTATCAGCCTCTTTTAAAATATACAATCCCATTGCAGAGACACATTTACCTATGTATTTATTTTAATAATTTACAGTGAAAAGGCACAATTGAGTAAATATGCCTTTTTGTCGTTAAAGTTTTAAATTTTTACTCAAAATTTTACATTAAAAAGGCATATTTGGTTATATGTGCCTTTTAAACGTAATATTGCTCTTTTCATGTTATTTTTTATGTTAAATTAAAAAGAAATATGCTAATACCTACTTTCTAAGTACGTCTTGGACATCACTAATACCGGTGAAGCAAAACGTCGTTGATAGATAAACCTAGACTTATAATGAATACAAGCTTCTACCCGCGACTTCGTCCGAATAAAAGTCGATTATTGACGATCTAATCTTGTTTCTCGATACAAACTTTCTACCCCATATCTAGGGGGTTAATGTTGGAAAATCAGTTCTTTTCGGACGTCTACTAACTATTATTGACTACCTCCCAGCCAAATTCATATTTATACGTCAAACGGTTTTCGATATTTCGTAATGAGTGAGTGAGTGACCTTTCCGCTTTTATATATTTAGATGAAGATAAGTCTGAAATCGCCAATCCGCCTTGAGCAAGCGTCATGATCAATGCTCGTGTCTTCTCTGTATGTGACAATAATAGGCTGCTATTATTGTTAAATTTAAACAATTTAAATAAATACTCGTAGAAATGAATACTCCTGTTGTATTATTGGAATTAGATTAGAAAAACAATAAAGGTAGTAAACTGTAACAAAGTAAAAGCACGGTGTTAAGTTGACGTGGGTCAATAGCTGATCCATTTAATAACAGAACTTATAGGGAACGCCAATAAAAACAGAAAGCTTTTACTACAATTAGTTTTTTGTTATGTTAGTTGGAAAGAGTAGCATTATTCTAAATATCTTGGTAACAATCAATTTATTAGACTTTGATTGAGCTGTTAGTAAACGTAGTAAGTAATTTGATTTTATTTTTTTAACTGTGCAAAGCCGGGCTTTCATACAAGTATGACGGAACAAAAGAAAATCAATTGTGTCTCATTACGTGGGACTTGAGTAATTAAATAATTATCATACATAACATCACGCCTGTAATCCCAGAAGGGTTAGGCAGAGGTGTACCCATTAGTACACCCACATTTCGCCAGTTATGTTTTTAGTCCCATGTAATAGGGGGCGACCCTATTGCCATCAACCGGGCACAAATCCAGACTCCGAGGTTGCTACTGAGTAATCCCTGATTCCTGGAAAAACCCAATAACTGTGTGTCTTTTCTTCGATTGCAAAGAAGCCTTTGCCCTACATATTGACATAATAACGAGTTGATATTTAATGTTCGTATTTAATTATGTATTGAAGACAACCATTAATACTGTACTGTAGTTAAAGGGGCCATTTATACATAAAATAATACGTCATATGGTATTATTAAAATTGGTTGTTTCATGAATATTACACGAGTACAAACTAATGTAGTGTATTTACTTACTGATAGTTTTATTTGTCATGAATAGGTATTTAAAAACAAAAATGTGATGGCTCAGTGGTTGAGACGCTTGCCTCTTACGTATAAGACTGGGTTCGCAGCCGGGCATGAACAAGTACTCTTTAACTTTACCCTGGACATTGGTAAAGGAAAACATTGGGAGGAAACCTAGACTTATAAATGATAAAAGATGTAAGTCTGAAATTGCAAATCCGCCTTGAGCAAGCGTGATGATCAATGCTCGTGCCTTCTCAGAATGAGAAGAGGGATAATAATAGGCTATAAATTATGTATAATCGGTTTTAATTTTAAGTAACTTCTGCCCGCGATTTCGTCCGCGTAAATGTCGGTTATTGGCGATCAGATCTTGTTTCTCCATACAAACTTTGGACTCACTGTTTCATCCCTTTAGGCGGTGAATATTGGAAAATCTATTCTTAGCTGACGTCTACTAACTATAAACTACATCCGTGCCAAATTGTATCTTTATATGTCTAGCGGTTTTTGATATTTCGTAAAGAGTGAGTGCTACACACACACATACACATACATTACACATGTAACACACACCACATGTGTGTACATTTAGCTTTTATTTATTAAGATGACATTACACTAAATAAAAAAAAACAATATCCAAAAAAGATTAATTAAACAGGTAAAACCATAGCATTTCGTAGTAAAGAAATAAAATACCAAAAACCTTTAGTAACATCATCAGAATTCGGTTACATAGCTTGTAATTGATTCATCAGCATCTCAGTTCAGAGTGCTTGAGTGCCTCTGGCCCTCCCGAGAGGGCCGTAACAATGACGTAGAATTAATGGTCCCTCCCCCCTCGGAATTCGTTTCTAACGGATAAAAGTCGCAAAGTTGCGGTTTTGATGCCTGTTGTTGAGATTGTAGACTTTATCTAAAGTGCTTGCATCGTATTTAAAGTTGGATTAAATTCTAATTTTATTAAAGCTCCTTTGTTATATTAATTAACTAGCTTTTGTCCACGACTTCGTTTGGCGGTTATCGAGGGTTTTTATTTGATTGCGTGAAACTCTTCAGTAAGTACTCTTTACAACATAAGTGAAAGTCCCGTTAAAATCAGTCTAGCCGTTTAAATAGACAGCCAGACAGACGGACAACAATTTTAAAATTGTTTTTTTTTTATGTAATATCAAAATAACAGCTTTTTACTTAATGAATATGTATGAACAAGGAACCAACACACCACACACCTACATGAAAAATAACATGTTTTTTTATTAATATTTTTCCTGTCTGTTTGTTTCGGCTAATCTTCGAAACGACGTGACCTATTCTAACGGAGCTTTCACTGTCAGATATCTAATATTATAAGGAAAACTCTTTTTCAAAACAAGAGAGAGACTAATGTAAATAAGAGCTGTCAAATTTTGTCAATCTGACACATCCATACAATTATAGTTGACATCCTAAAACGTATGGATTAAAAATACGAAAAAGTTCAAGGCAAAACAAATTTGACATCGCTAAGTTAGTTCTTTAATGTCACGGAATGTCACCGTCCTTTCTTTTCGCTGTATGTTAGTAAGAGATGTCAATTCTCTAAATTTAGTCTAGTTTGTGAACAAGGGAAACTGCACCATTAAAATTTTTCACTAAACCTACAAATGAAAAACGAACGAAGTCACGGGCATTAGCTAGTCATCCACAGTAACGGGAATCTAAACTACGTTAATATATCAATGAAGTCCCACCCAACAGCGTTTATTGTCCCATAAGTTTAATATAACCACATGACATCCATTCCCCAGATACCTACTATAATTAAACTAAAATATTTGAGTATAAATTAACAAACTAAATGTTTATCGCGATAACTGTTGAGCAATACTTTATGATATATATCTAGTTTTACAGTGGAACAGACGACCGATGCGGGATTAATCTGTTATCAGGACAGTGCATAATGGACTATGTTATTAATTTACTACAGATTTAAATAGGATTGGCACTTACTATGTTGGTGTGGCAAGGCTTGGTAATCGCCCTTAGGTATTTTTTAAATAAACTTTCATCATTTTTTGAACCTTTTCCTTTAATAATTATTCAATTATAGATTTGAATAAAATAGATCGAATTTAACGTTACGTTTATAAAATACCTCGACTGGACTAGGACTGCCTCGTTGGTCTAGTGTTCGCAAGCGCGACTGCTGTGCATGAGGTCTTGGGTTCGATTCCCAGGTCGGGCAAAGTGTTATTGGGTTTTTCCATCAGGAATTTCTCAGTAGCAGCCTCGGAGTCTGGATTTGTGCCCGTTTGATGGCAATAGGCTCTCCCCCTATTACATGGGACTAAAAACATAACTGGCGAAATGTGGGTGTACTGATTTGTACACCTCTGCCTAACCCTTCGGGGATTACAGGCGTGATGTTATGTTATGTTTATAAAATATGAATACCAGCTTATGTTTAGACTTTCATGCTCATTCTTCTCTATAGAGGCCTACCTCCGTTTTGGAACGAGCATCTAGCTTCAACTTTCTGACTAACTGACCGACTCCTTAAAAGTGCCTCCAATTATTGGTCAAATTGAAATAAATGTTTTGACTTCGTTGGCGTGAATATCGGCATTTTTTTGCACAGATTCCTAATTCTTTTTTTTTTAAATAGAAGTTGCCTTATAACGTCTGTCAAAATCTTCCGTTATCGTCCCGTGAAAATCGGTACAGCCGGTTCAGATACTAGCCGGAACTAACAAACAGACAACAGACGGCCAAAATAATAAAAAAAAATTTTCGTGTACACATTCTTGCTTATTTAGTAAAAAGCTATTATTTTGACATTACTAACAGACATTTCAATTTTATTTATTTATATATAGATTAAATCCGAGTGCTCATGTTTAGAACCACAGTTGATAAATCACGATAAGTTATATCCAAACCCTCAGGCACTTCACAACTGATAAGTACAAGCTCGTCCACTACCAACTGACAAATCTCTCACTATAAACCATTCTAATCCTCTATAACAATATACACGTAAAATAACGATGAAATAATCTTCACTATCCTCCTTAGAGAGAAAAGCGTGAAGGATTATTCCCATCAATTTTATTATCTACCATCTAAGCAGCTTACTTACATCCAGAGCAGAGTACCTACATACGTAAATACTCCTGAAATATTTATCAGTCGTAAAATATTTCAGTATCTACTAAAAGTAAGTAGGTTATTGTTGTGCTTATGCAGTATGGAGTGACACCTTTATTCTTGCACAAGCGTAGTGTTAGTTTGGTCCTTGTACATGACTTTGGTCTTTTGTGGAGATTAGAATCTTCTAGCTTTATCTTCTTAACTAGTAAAGCAGAAATTTCAAAACGGCGACTTCTGTCAAAATTCTCGCCCCCTTTTCGGACTGTTTAAACAAAATGGTGCAGCTGTCAAAAGTCTCGCCCTTTTTTCGGACTGTGCTTAATCAAAATGGCTACGTCTGTC
The DNA here is from genome assembly GCA_949774945.1 of Hoplodrina ambigua. NCBI lineage: Eukaryota > Metazoa > Arthropoda > Insecta > Lepidoptera > Noctuidae > Hoplodrina > Hoplodrina ambigua. The sequence continues at coordinate 15,359,984 of OX458968.1, forward strand.
AAAATGCTCGCCCCCTTTTTGGACTGTGTTAAATCAAAATGGCGACGTTTCTCAAAAGGGTCGCCCTCTTTTCGGACTGCTTTTAATCAAAATGGCGACATCTGAAAGACTTACTCGTCATTTTGGACTGCGTTCAAACCATGATTTCTCGCTATTTACCTATGAAATCGATATAAAATTACTAGTACTATGCGTTACTGCTCCACTCTCGTTAGCCGTATTGTGATGAATTAAAACCTATACCTACTTATACCTATTTTGCTCATGAATCTGTCTATCATATAATTTTCCAATGTGACTGTTAGTTTCCGAAATAAAAACGTTTAAACAAACAAAGGAATAGGTAATCTCTTCAGCATTATCGTGTTAAAAAACTTGCCTGATATCGAGCCCACAACCTCACGTATGAAAGGCAGGTGTCAACCACAGCCATCACAAACGCCTTAGTTAATACTTAGTCTATAAATAAACTACAATCTAAATGGCAGAGCGATGGACAATGACGATGACGATGGCGATGGTGGATGATGGCTTTTATAAGGTAGAGATGAGTGGCAACGCAGGGAGGGGTCGTCCTAGGAAGAACTACACTTATTGGTGAGGTTCTTCAGAAAGGTCAGGTGCGCAGTACTCGTAACCGACATGCTTGTATGACGAGATGTATGAACGTAGATGAGGCGAAAGGAGTATGTAAGGATTGTAGCAGACGTTCTGTGGTTTCTGTCTACCCCCATGGGAAAAAAGTGTGAGTTTATGTATGTAACGATCTAAAATAAGAACTTGTTCAAATCTTCTACAAACATACAGTCGCCCAATTACATCCAGCCATCCAAATCTTCCCAAAGCTGTTCTATTAAGACGCACGTAATCTGGTTATTGTGCGAGTTATTACTGACGAATGTGCGGTCCATTTCAACTGTTATTCGTGTAATAGGATTACATGTCCGTAATTGAAATGTGGGCAACCATAATAGCAATGAAGCTTAGTATCGGACAAATTTAATTGTGTTATTTGATATTTTCATGGCATTATATTTTAGACAAAATGAATTAAGGTTTTTTGGGTTCCGTATCCGGGTGCCAACGCTGTTAGTCTATCTGTCAGTGTGCTGTATTGTATAAACCGTAGTAGGTAGAGATTTTTACAGAATGTGTATTTCTATTGACACTATAACATTAAATAATAAAAATTAAATAAAATCTGGTATTTTTGTATGTAGTATAATAGTATGATGTTTAATATTGAATTATTGTACGGAGCCCTTTGTGTTTGAATTAGACTTGCACTTGGCCGGTTTTTGTACAGTTCCGGATGACCAAAGGGTTTTGAGGTCATTATTTTTAACTCAAAATTTGGATTGACTAAATAATATTTACGTTTACTGTTACAATAAAGGTACGCGTGTTCGGTGAAGGCCTTTATGTATATACTAGAGCTTCCTCCCGTTACTTTGTCTGCGTAAAATTCAGAATTAAATCAAAGCCCTATATTATCCCACACTAAAACGGGATGAAAATTATCCTGTGTTAAGCTAGATCATAATCTATATGTGTGTTAAATTTCACCGAATTCCCTTCAGCCGTTACAGCATGAAAAAGTAACAAATAAACATAGTATCCTCACAAATCGCGTTTATAATAGTAGTAGTATGTGATACGAGCTTTGACCCGCGATTTCGTCCGCGTTAAAGTTAATAACATATCCCACGGGAACTGATCATTTTTTATAAAAAGCCTATTTGCTATTCCAGACTATAATCTATATCTATGATAAACATCCATTCAGCCGTTATAAGCGTAAAACAATAACAAATATCCATTCATCCAAACTTTCGCACTTATAAGTAGTAAGTAAAATTTATGTTCCACGTGATCTCTCAAAAATAAAACATTTATTTATTTTATTTCTTAGAATGTAATGATAAAATAAAAAGTAAAAGTAAAAATGTGTTCTATTTAACTTTTTATCTCAGTGACGAACGGTTTCGGCTTTGAAAAGAGAAAGTTCATTTAGTACATGAAAAATCTAAATGGATTTCACTACAAAATAAATTGCTTTTATTCAATTACTTTTCAGTGAAGCAAACTTACCTACATCCATCGTGGCAATGAATGAAAATCTGCCTCACGCAAGAGACGTACAAACATTAATTAAATTAGAACGACTTTTACAGTTTACTCGAGATTTTTTGAACTTAAGATAGACTGTTAGACTGTTTTATATTTTATATGTTTTGTAACATTACATAACATCACGCCTGTAATCCCCGAAGGATTAGGCAGAGGTGTACCCATTAGAACACCCACATTTCGCCAGCTATGTTTTTAGTCTCATGTATTATAATAGGGGGCGAGCCTATTGCCATTAACCGAGCACAAATCCAGACTGCGAGGCTGCTACTGAGAAATTCCTGATGGAAAAACCCAATAGCACTTTGCCCGACCTGGGAATCGAACCCAAGGCCTCATGCACAGCAGTCGCGCTTGCGATCACTAGACCAACGAGGCAGTCAGTTTAAATGTTTTGTATTTTTATTTTATTGTTGTTTTATATGTTGCGGGATGTCTTATCAGGATACCGTGGCCCCGGAACGTAAAGGGCAACAGAAGGAACAGGGTGGTTTTTTAGTCAGTAAAAGTCTGACAGTCCCTTCCGCCCCACCCAGGATGGAAGGAGTCATTTGATGATTTTTACCACCTAAAAAAAAGACTGTTTTTATATACAACTACCTTTTGTTCGTGACTCTGTCTGTGTTAATTCGGTTATCACGGAGGCAGACGAAGTCGAATAAAAAGGAGCCTATATCCTTGTTGGGTTCAAACTTAGCCTTAACTAAATTTCATCAAAATAAGTTCAATGGTTCGTGAAAGGGTAACAGACAGACAGACAAAATTACATAAACATAACATAACATAGCATCACGCCTGTAATCCCCGAAGGATTAGGCAGAAGTGTATCTATTAGTACACCCACATTTCGCCAGTTATGTTAAGTCCCATGTAATAAGGGGCGAGCCTATTACCATCAACCGGGCACAAATCGAGACTCCGAGGCTGCTACTGAGAAATTCCTGGTGGAAAAACCCAACAACACTTTGCTCGACCTAAGAATCGAACCCTCGAAGACCTCATGCTCAGCAGTCGCGCTTTGCGACCACTAGACCAACGAGGCAGTCAAAATTACTTTCGTATTTAATTTATAATATTAGCATGGACTAGTTTCTGCACACCAGACAAAGTCTCAGACAAAACTAGTTTAATAATTATTTAAATAAAAAACAAATTGTCAAACACGACTTTATTGTTGATAAAATATACATTATTTTTGCCAAGAAAGATAGTGACATTCTATACAATATGATGAATTGATCGTGTCTTGGACAGCTTGGCGACTCATTCTACTCACTTTAGGTATGGGCTCTTCATCTATTTCAACATGGCGGGCGCCCGTCACTTGTCCCTAGCTATATCTTCAACTCAAACTATATTATCTGTCTCAAGGGCCACTCTTACATTACTATAATTAATTAGTCTTGTGTATAATATAATAGAGGGTTTAATTCATTGAGAGTTAATTGTGTATCGCTTTGTGAGTCTGTGTTTCTAGGTATTACTTAATAACTGAGGTGTGTTAGGGTTCGTTTTGAGACTCAATTTTTGAGCAGTAGAAAACGCTTGAGTTGATAAATGCCTTTCGATATTATATCTGGCACAATTCTTTAAACTATTTTTCTAATTTAATTTAGTTAATCTTTACATATTATATGTGTATGGTTTACGTTTGTATGTAAGAGTTTTATAAAAAAGGTAATAATTTATAGACCCATTAAAAATATCTACACACGTAACATAGGTTATATGCAAATTAATATAATACATTTTATGTAGGAAAAAATGTTTTAATTTGTACCTCTTATTTGTTTGTTTAAACTCGATAATCGCTAGAACTACCAGTCGAATTTGAAAAAATCATTGTTAATAATAAACAAATTTATTTTAAATAGTTTAGCGCATGTAAGATCATGCTACGGCCTACGGAAGCGGAGCAGTAACTGAAGACGTAACTTAATTGAATCTAGTTTTTATGAAATAATTGAATGTTGCTATATCACTGCTGTTTGACCCTTATTTTATTCGTGATAGAGTGCATATTCGATTCTTTATTTATACACTGAAAATGAATAACTGAATATTAGTTTTGTAGTGTTAGTGTTTGTTAACGAGTATGTAAGGAATGTAGCAGGTGGCGTTCTGTGGTTTCTGCCTATCCCCATGGGAAAAAGGCGTGAATTTATGTATGTGTATGTACGTGAAAATTAGTAAGATTTAGAAGGATAAAATAAAATAAAATTGAATACCTACTATTTATTGTATTCCAAATAAGTAATAATACTTTGATCTAGGGAAGACTTACATCATAAGGAAAATGTTCAAGTTATTTTCTAACAAAAATTATAAAACGTAGGTATTACTAAAAATAAGTAAAAAATATGTTGCTCCTATTTTTACTAAAACCCAGATTGGTTTAAAGCAAAAAAAAATCTTCTGCCTTTTTTACAATATATTTTTTATAAGTACCTATAAGGAATCCTCTTATATAAAATATAATACGAAAAGAAATAAAATCTATTTCACAATACTTATCTTTTCCATCTCCAACTAATCAGACGATCTAATCAAGTGCCTCAATACTAGTCGAAATCGAATTCCAATTGACATTTTCTGTGTCCCTCACGTGGAATGAAACAGTTCTCAATAGCCACTAAAGTTACACAGTCTCGCTGTGTGTTGTAGATTGGGTGATATTGTGCTGCGACAAACTTGTTTCGAGACCGTACAAGATGTTAATGAACGAATAACAGCGTTATTGGGACTCGTTTCGAAAGCAATTGTTTTTGTTCTAAACGAATAGTTTTACTAAAGTCAAAAACAAACAGGTCAAAAAAGGATTTGACCTTATTATGTAATTAAAAATCGAAAAAAAAAACAAAATTGCATTTCCCAGTTACTGTGTTGTGGAGGTCAGATAGGCAGTCACTCCATGTAAAATACTGGTATTCAGCTACATCCGGTTAGACTGGAAGCCGACCCCAACGTTGTTGGGAAAAAGGCTAGGCAGATGATGATGTTATTAAAAATCAAGGGATCTTTTAGGAACGTTTGCATACTAATCCCAATCCGTTAAAGTCTAAAGTTTTAATCTGTAAATGACTGACAAATAAACTACGACTATTTTATAAGCATTTTCTAACCATTAATGTCTAATGGTCGCAAAGCGCGACTGCTGAGCATGAAGCCCCAAGTCGCTCAGTGTTATTGGGTTTTTCTGTCAGGAATTTTTCAGTAGCAGTTGGCAGTTGATGTTAATAGGCTCGCCTCCTATTAGATGGGACTTAAACAGGCGAAGTTTTGATGTGTGCAGCCTCGGAGTCTGGATTTGTGCCCAGTTGATGGCAATAGGCTCACCCCCTATTACATGAGACTAAAAACATAACTGGCGAAATGTGGGTGTACACGTGTGTGTAATGGGTACACCTCTGCCTAACCCTTCGGGGATTACAGGCGTGATGTTATGTTATGGTATGTTAGATAATAGTCTGATAGGTATGATACATAGGTTACTTTTCATCCCAGAAAAATGTACATATATGTATAACTAGCAATACATAACGCGAAATTACTTTTCGGTCTTCTTTTCTAATAGATTTTATTATAAAACTGATATTCGACCTAAAGTTGAGTACAAAAGGCTTTGAAATTGCGGTTAGCTATTACAGGCTATAAAACGAAACTGCATCATCTCGGAAAATTAGATTTTTGATGCTTTACTATCACTAATCTTCATGAAACGAAATTTTTATAATCCACTAACTTATCTACTCGCGACTTCGTCTACGTAGACTTTAAGCTTTAGATAAAGTCCTAAATTATCCTAAAGAAATACAACAGTCAGGTTTGGCAAATTTGTAAATAATAAATAGTTTATTATTAGATTATTAGTTTAGTTAATTTTAATTTTGTTTACGATTTTAATCTGAATTTTTATTTGAATTATGTTTTTAAATTTCGAATTTGATTTTAATTTTGCATTTCTTTTATTTTAAATTTTAATTTTAATTGTAATTTTGATTTTATTTTAATGTTACGTATAATATTGTTGTGTGAATGGATTTTGTTTATCCGAATCGAATGAATTCATAATAAAATAACTCACATATAAAATAAGCTACCAATGTCATCCCATAACATCACGCCTGTAATCCCCGAAGGGTTAGGCAGATGTGTACCCATAAGTACACCAACAAAATACCAAATACCAATGTCAGAAAGATAATAATGAGAAATAATGAGATACAATGTTGGAGTATACATAATAAGCTACCATGTTATATCCCAAAACTTTTGAGTGACAAGCAGAACAGCCAGGGTCCACGACCTCACGATGTAAACGTAATACATACATACATACATAACATCACGCCTGTAATCCCCGAAGGGTTAGGCAGAGGTGTACCCATTAGTACACCCACATTTCGCCAGTTATGTTTACGTCCCATGTAATAGGGGGCGAGCCTACTGCCATCAACCGGGCACAAATCCAGACTCCGAGCTGCTACTAAGAAATTCCTGATGGAAAAACCCAATAACACTTTGCCCGACCTGGGAATCGAACCCAAGACCTCATGCTCAACCACTAGACCAACGAGGCAGTCCGTAAACGTAATTTCGATCGATTTTTAAATTACTAAAGTAGTTTTGTCATATTTTGGTTAGTCAGTTTGCAACCCAGTGGAATTTTAGTTATTGAGCGGTATGCATAACTAACGACAAATTTTTCCGTATATCGTGACCTTGTGAAAATTACGTGATGGTTCAGTTGTTTAGAGACCCACCTCACACATGGGGTTTTTGGGTTCGATATCAGTCTGTGACATTCTCAATTCATAATATACTTTCTAAGTTTATGGTTTGTTTTTTCATTTTTTTGTTTTTTTTTTTTAGTTTTCAGTTAGGTTGTCGCTCCATGTAAAATACTGGTACTCAGCTACATCCGATTAGACTGGAAGCCGACCCCAACGTAGTTGGGAAAAGGCTAGGCAGATGATGATGAGTTTCTAAGTTTATCTTGGACATTACTTCGGTGAAAGAAAACATCGTGAGGCAACCTGGATTATAATTATAAGTCTTGAGCAAGCATGGTGATCAATGTTCGTGCCTTCTCTGTATGAGAAGACGCCTTTGTCCTGACGTCCTGTTAGTTAATGGGACAATGGCAGGTTGGTATTATTTTGGTATAATATCGTGAACTAATAATGACCTTTCCAACCAAAATCGATGTTACAATAAATCGATTTAATCAGAACCTCTATGAATTAACTAAGGTCGTCACAGATTCAAATTACGTTGATATCTGTGCCGTCCTCTGGGCCAAGCAATAAGGCGTTCATTTCCTCGATATATATCAACTAACGAGTTAGTTACACTTGACGCGGGACGGCGCACAACCATGAAATTACTTTCAAAGGATTTATGGCCTAAAATAGTTTGCGCTGGTTTAAGTTTTTGTTTATTGTTTTGAATTTGCGTACAGAAACTTTGCCAATTGAAATTGAAGCTTAAAGTATTTAATGCCTTTGAAATTATGTAGTCGTTTAAATGGTTTATTTGGGGCTTGTGGAATTTCTTAATGGTTCTTATAAGAAACTTAAGAAACATGACGCGTAGAGCACATAATATCTATGTATTTAGATAAATACAATTGATGTGTCTGTTTGTAATGTCAAACTTACAGCTTTAACAATATAAATATCTGAATGTTTATACGGTACTTACACAGAAAATCTATTCCTAATTATTTTGTCTATCTGTCCGTCTGTTTATTCCAGCTTCCGCAGAATTCCGAAAGGCCTGTACTGATTTTGACGGGACTTTTATTGGCAGAGATGACTTGCAAACTGATGTTATTAGGAGTAGGCTACTTTTATCTTAGAAAAACAAAAAGGCTTTGCGTAAAACAAACCCGTAATAAACGACATCCAAGCGACCGAAGTCGCGGTCATAACCTTGTTAAAAATATAATCTTTTTAAGAGATCTTGAAAGTCCAATTTTCCATTTTAATTAAAGTATTATTCCAATTCAGTTATTGAGGAGAAACCTTACTGGATTTTGAAAGCACTTACCCCAATTATTTTTCGTTTTTAACAGATTTTTATTTTCCAAACTATTAGTCTAATTGACAGTAATCAAATACGTTTCAAGATTATAGTTAACTAGCTTTTGCCCTCGACTTCGTCCACGTCAATTTCCTAGTAAGTCACGACTTTTGTGTCTACATATAGACCCCCGTTACCTAATGGGTGAATTTTGAAAAATCCTTTAGCTCATTCCTACGTCGTAATAACGTTTTGATAACGAAAGTTTCAGCGCAATCCTTTCAGTGGTTTAAGCTGTGTGGATCAGTCATTAAGTAACGGTTGCCATTTATGTAAATAGATTGACTATGGTTTTTTATGTATTCATTTTCATGATGGATTTATGTATTTGTATTTGATATTACAAAATAATAACTTTGATTATAAAACAAAATACCCATATTAAAACTAGCTTAGACTCGCGATTTAGTTCGAGTGAATGAGCTAGTTTTACTTTTTAACGTTAAAGCCTATTTTTTTCTGATATAACTCTCTAACTCACTTATAATAAAGGTGCCAGTGAAAGTCGCGTCAAATTCGGTTCAGCCGTTTAGGAAATGAACAAAAAGACAGACAGATGATATAACTTGTTAATTCTTTTGAGTACTGCCTATATTTATATTGTAAAAAGCTGTTATTTTGATATTACACACACAGATATTTCAATTTCATTTACTTATAATAGTATAGATTTATAAAAAAAACACTTTTAAATAAATTATACGAAAAATAACATCTCTCAAAATATTATGAAATAATAACAACAAAATATAATAAGTAGGTACCCACAGCAGGTTTGTTTCAAGGCAATCTGCTAACCCGACACACATTCCTGAAAATACGTAACGCTGTACAAAGACATACCAAGAATAACTGCCCCTAAGTACTCCCACGTATTTACGTAAACATATTACATTTATCTACATACTAGCTACTTCCTGCGACTTTGTTCGCGTAGTTTTTCACCCGTGCTAAGTTACGGCTTCAGTTGCTGCTCTGCTCCTGTAGGTTACGACCTACACGCTACGGCGTGATATTATATAGCCTTCATGAATCTGACTATCATCATCATCTGCCTAGCCTTTTCCCAACTACGTTGGGGTCGGCTTCCAGTCTAACCGGATGCAGCTGAATACCAGTATTTTACATCGAGCGACTGCCTATCTGACCTCCACAACCCAGTAACTGGGTAATATGATACCCCTAGGTAAGACTGGTTTGTCAGACTTTCGGGCTTCTGACGACCCGTAACGACTGTCAAAGATCCACGTATGACAGGCACGGAGGAGTCTCGGTATGTAAAGATGGTCACCCATCCACGAACCAACCCCGGCAAGCGTAGCTTAACCTGACAGATCGACCCGTGCGGCTGTTATTACTTAGCCACGAGCTCCTCATGCATGAATCTGACTATCATATACAAGATTTTTCTCACACCGACGTGTAGTTCCAGACATAAGCGCGTTTAAACAAACAAACAAACAAAAAATCTCTTCAGCTTAGATAAGCATGTTTCCTCAGATATATTATGACAATGATGATGTCTTGGTAGCCTAGCGGTTACGGATAACGGAATGGGGTTCTATTCAATCTTAAGTCAGGCAAAAAATGTTATTGGGTTTGTCCATTATGAATTTCTCAGTAACAGCTCGGGGTTTATAAGTCCGTAGTGTGACACCCTCGTGCCTCGGAAAGCACGTAAAGCCTGGTATTTGCCTGGTAATGTCAAATAGCCGTCCCATCGGTAACTATAGACGGGGCCCCTAACGGGGCCGACGCCTGCCGGGGTTGCGGGACGTCTTAACAAGATACCGCGGCCCCGGAACTTAAAGGGCAACAGAAGGAACAGGGTGGTTTTTTAGTCAGTAAAAGTCTGACAGTCCCTTCCGCCCCACCCAGGGCGGAGGAGTCATTTGATGATTTTTACCACCTAAAAAAAAAAAAAAAATCGGTAACTATAAGAGTGAGGGAAGAGCAAGTACACCTGTGTTAGCACACACACTCGTGCACTATAATATCTCCTGCGTACTTGTCTAGACTTTAGTCTCCATTGTGATTGGCTGCCGTGACCTAAATCGATCTGGAGAATATTATTACTGTCTTCAATTTAATATCGTACATACTTAATTATTTACTTGCTCGACGCTTATTACGTTCCATTAATTAATTATACGAACGTGTATCGATTTCAATCACATCAGTGCCTCAACATTGAAGCTTATTTCTTAAGCCTGTAAGTACCTACTTATTTTACTGAACAGCAGAAAAACCCCACGAGTAATGTTGAACAAGTATCGTTATTCCGAGGGTACTTTTCATAAATGAAACATTATGAGATGATCACTTTGCCAAGCTTTGTGAGTTTCTTAAAATAACAGTAGATATTTTGAGTGGGGAAGCCAACCATATCAACTGTGGGAAGATTACACAGAATTATAATGTTCAATGTGCGTATGTTTGATGAATTAAGCTAAGTAATATGTATCTCTGCGGGCTCCTTTGTAGTCTTTGATAATAATATAACACAAAGAAACATTTAAAATTTACTCATATTTTCTTTGTTTTATATTTCGCCCGCGGCTTCGTCTGTTTTGACTTTAGAATTAAACCTACGTCTTAAATCCATCAGCTATATATCCATCCATCCATACTCACAACGGCGTCGTTTCGTTCTTTACCATCTGCTATGGATAGCAAAGTTGACAGGACGGAACGGAAGAAAAAATCGTGTTACACCTACTCTAAATAATATGGAACAAGGGCAGGAAGAAGATGATGCATATCAGAAGATGATGCATGTCGGTTAGCTGACTCAATCAGGCTGTAGCAAATGAATCTTTGGATCACCTTATTAGTATAGATGGATGTTTGTCCCTCAATCACACTAGAACTGCTGAACGGATCTTGATGAAAGATATAGAGATTTTGGAATAGCACAAGGGCATTTTACCCCGGTTAAAATGTACGGTACCCGTGGGTAATTATATCAACTTTGACGCGGACGAAGTCACGCGCAGAAGCTAGTAGTGAAAAGAGTGAAGAAGCTTCTTCTAGGTAAGCTCACTCCATCGTAAACTTTGTCTCTGTCACCTGGACTAGAGCCAAGAGCAAACCAATCTTACCTATATAAAAAGAGTTCCAAAAAAAGAAATTCGTTTTAATAATACTGCTTGGCTTAAATATTGCAAATGCTTATCTATTCCACACAGTGAGGCACGTGGAGTGACGTCAGCTCAAGACACGTACCGGCTCACCCCTGGCATGTAGCAGCGACACGTTTTCACACTAGTTTATCTTTTCATCGCGGCATAAATAACTCGTGCGAGTTTTCTAGGTTTACGTTACAGCTGAAACTGGTTTTATGAAAATCAGAGAACTATTTTTCTTTTGATATAAAATAAGATAAGATTTAACAGTTATAGGTATATAGAAACGGCTAATGGCTAACGGCTTACTAAATAATTAGCTGATTAGATCTAAATATTAATCTAGACCATAACATATAACTAGGATAGATTTTATCCTGGCTTTTTTCCCATGGGATAAATAAGGACTTTGTCTTAATTCCAAAGACTACATAGGCAATGTCGTAGGCTGCTGCTAGTTTTTAAATAAATATAGACGTGACGACATTAATTATTTTTTGTAATTTTCTCAAAACGATACTTGATGCTGCTAACTGATAATCAAAAATCTCGCCATTATTTTCTACTTGCATTACAACTCAAATTCAAATCCGGGCAATTAACAATGTGACTTTTTTCATTCTTTCTTTCTTTATCGAGTGGGTAGTAAGGTCTTACGACCCCATACACCCTAGTGTCAGAGTTTCTAAACCGCCTCAACGGCCTCTGACATGGTTTGAATGGAACAGTAAGTCCAGGTTTCCTCACGATGTTTTCCTTCACCGATGCCAGTGATGTCCAAGATAAACTTTAGAAAGTACATATGAATTGAAAAATTCACATTGGTACTTGGCCGGATTTGAACCCGCAACATCATGCATGAGAGGCGGGCGCCTTAACTACTGAGCCATCACGATACTTACTTTTTTCATTCATAAGTAAATTTCTAAGTTTATATTGGATATCACTGACAAAATAAATATCGGTGAAAAAAAAAACATCATGAGGAAACCTAGACTCATCGCCAATCCGCCTTGAGCAAAGCGTGGTGATCAATGCTCGTGCCTTCTCATCTCTCATGAGACCTTAGCCCTGCAGTGGAACAAGAGGCTGGTAATATTATTATTCCTGCCCACGTCTCCACAAGTGAACACAAAGATAAACAGTCAACCAAAATGAACACACCACTTCGTCACTGCTGACCCAGAAATGGAAACGAAACGTCACAGTGACTGGTCATTCCCAAAACAACGGGGCCAAACTAAAAATATCAGAAAAACAGGAAACCTTTCTATTTCTGGGTACCACAAGGGCTCTTTTACGAATACATTGTATTTCAGATCTATTGTAGGATGTAGATATATTTACGTTACCTATATTTATTTTGAATCTTGTTTGGATTAGGTTGCTTTTTTTTGTTTGTTACAAAGTCAAGGTCAAATTAACGCATACGAATTAACAAACAAACGCTTTAGCTGTATTAATTAGTCATCATTATCATCTGTCTGGCCTTTTCCTAACTATGTTGGGGTCGGCTTCCAGTCTAAACGGATGCAGCTGAATGCCAGTATTTTACATGGAGCGACTACCTATCTGACCTCCACAATCCAGTAACTGGGTAATACCCCTTGGTAAGACTGGTTGTCAGACTTTAGGGCTTCTGACGACCCGTAACGACAAAAAAAAAATGCTAAAATATAACTAACACACAGACACACTATATGACTAAAATATAGTCATAAATGCCATGACAAACAACCAAATGTCTCAAATTTATTGTTATTAGTTTTAATTTAATATTAATTTATAATTAATTTAGTTACATTTTATATTTGTCCTGATTGAATTTTGATATTGTATGATCTGAAATTGATTGAAATAAATGAAATGAAATAGTAAATAGGGAAAAAGTATCTTCCTATTAACAAAATAATTTTCAGACCAGTAATTTCGCAGATTACCTTCAACAAATAAACTTACAAAATAAACTCGGTACTAACAAAACCAAAACCGCTAACCGTGCAGCAAACCGTTTTGCCTAACGTTCAGGTAATGATGTCTACTACACCAGTTAGTTACTATAACCCGCCGCTGGCCATAAATCATGGTACGCCACGGATCGTTACTCTCCCGTTTCCTGCCAATCGATATTTACGAGCATTGAGTTATCCTCGCGGTGGATAATGTTTTCTGCTATTTATGGATATGAGTATGACCTAGTATGCTGTTTGTTAATGTATGGGTTTTTGGGGATGGATGATGGCTTCACTATGTTTGGGGAAGGTTTGGTGATGTTGAAGGGAGTAGGAAAGATGGAAAGTTTTCCATGGGAATTTGAAATTAGACCTTTTATTGTTGGAGTTTTTGATTTGAAGTGCAGTTTTTTTTTTAAGTTCTTTGTCATAAAATTTGCACTTACTATGTTTTGTCTCTGCATCGCCCTAAGATAAACTGGCAGGAAATGCTAAAGGTATTAAGTTCGCCTTAGTTCAGTGTATTTTTTTTGTGCATTAATTAAATAAATAAATAAAGTTTATAAAAAAAATATGAGGTAGGCAATTCTACTAACTCTTGGAAACGATCGCGATGAAATTTTATTTTCAATCTGTCCCAAATGTTTCCTGCATTCTTTGTCATTGATTGTCACTGGACGTCTGAACGTTTCCAAATAAGTAGAATTTACCTTCTGATCAATACAAAAAACTGTAGGGTCTTTACATTTAGTTTTTTTTATATTTTATTTTAAATACTTACATAATAGTGACATTTATGTAAAAAATAAATAAGGCAACATTTGCAAATAAATCATTATTTGTTTTCCATTAAAACAATTGTATCTACCGCGTGCCCCGAGCGGTGTCCTGTCGTTTCCCACACAATTTGTTCAGTGAGCCGACAAAGCGCGACCGTACGACTACATTATAATATCGTACTCATAACAATGACCTACCACACAATTGTCGTGTGGCCGCTAAAATGGCGCATTTGTGTCGGGTAACGCGCACTATTTACACGCCGTTTACAGCTGGTTAGAGTTTGGTTTGCGGAGTGATGTGTAATTATAATTGTCGTGATGCGGTTGATAAAGCTATAGTGACATCTAGCGCACAGAATGCGAACTATAGTTACATTTAAAATACCGACAATAACCGCTGGGAAGTGGCCCACCAAACATAACACTCGTCCTGGTCGGAAGATCCTCTCTTTTCAACCGGGGAAGAGAAACTTTACACACTGTTTCTCATACTTTTCACCAACGACCACTTTCTAAACAAGAAGAAATTCCACGTTTAAAAAAAGGCCGTCCTCAATAAAAACAAACTTTTTTTAACCTGTTTTTATAGCCCAAAAATCATGCCTAGCCCTGACATTTTAGTCGGTCAGATTTCATGAAACTGAACCAGATGAATGGAAAACCGAAGCCTGTTAACGGAATACCATCGGCAATTATAAAGCTATTTTGAATTTAGATTGTATTCTAATTGTTGTTAAATTCCATTGTTCAGGTATTCGTAATTTGTTTGGCGTAAATAAATTGATAGGCATCGTCGAACTTTTTGAAATTGGAACAAAAATTTTCGTCGCCCGATTAGTTTGGTCGTTTAAAATCAGTTTAGGTTTTTAATTAAATTTTAAAACTCGTTACATTATTTATAATTTAATAGAAACTTAGTCTTGATTACTTATGTATGCAGAAGTGTCATTAGGGATTTTGAAGTTTGTAATACCTTAATTTTCATCAAACACTAATTAGAATCTGTGATGATAAAGTAGCTGGGTTACATAATTTCATGCAGCATTTTCTAATATTAGTCCTTTCTGCTTACGCCCTTACACTTATTAGCGCAATATATAGTTAAGACTCAGTTTAAACATAATTTAATAATAGTTTCATAAACTAGAACAACATTTTGGTTAAACTAAATTTTGGGTTCCGCCTACATTATATTGGGTTCGGAGTGGATTACGATTTGCTACGCTGTGACACTTTAATTTAGGCTACGAAACGCTACGCCGTAGCACATAGGTGTCGCTTACGAAATGCTACGCCACAGCTCTTAGATATCGGCTACGAAATGCTACGCCGTAGCACGTAGATACGGCAACAATGTTACGAGACACGTAGCATGTTGAGTCTTGCTTTGTAACAAGACAATGTAAACATTTTATTTGACAAGATTAGGTAAGTCGAATATGAATAAAGTGTTTATTTCATCATCGCCACATCATCATCATTTCACATCAGTTGAACGACATCCACGACAATTCCTGCGCTACCCGCATCCAGCGGTTTCCCCCGACCTTAACCAGGTCGTGAGTCCTTCTTGTAGGGGGCCTTTAAAGCCTCACGACTCCAACGGCCATCTCTACGAGTGCCCACTTGAGTTTCGCAATTTTGAAAGCTATGTCGGTCACGTTAGTGCTAATATAATTTACTTGAACATAATTATCAATAACAAAAACTGTTATTTTTCATTAAGTTAACTAGTTTAGTCAAATTTTTGTTAACTACTGTCCTACATAAGTATATTGTTTGAGTTCTTGCAGCCTGTGATACATTATTATCCTAGTACAGGCATCTTATATTATTATACCTACATTGTTAATTTTAGATTCATGATGTGTTTTATCTTTTAAGACTCTGAATAAAGATTTAATATTTATTTATTTAATTAACTGCCTCGTGGTCCAGTGGTCGCAAAGCGCGACTGCTGAGCATGAGGTCTTGAGTTCGATTCCCAGGTCGGGCAAAATTTTATTGGGTTTTTCCATCAAGAATTTCTCAGTAGCAGTCTCGGTGTCTTGTTTTGTGCCCGGTTGATGGCAACAGGCTCGCCCCCTATTACATGGGACTAAAAAATAACTGGCGAAATGTGGGTGTACTAATGGGTACACCTCTGCCTAACCCTTCGGGGATTCCAGGCGTGATGTTATGTTATATTATTTAATTAAAAACTTCTTTTGTTGTTTTACAATTCACAAAAGCATATTAACTAGTAAACTTCGACTCAGTATTCAATTTAGCAGATTAAAATAGCTACCGAGTTAGCGTTCATTACCATCCTATCTGTTAATGAATTTCAACCACAAGCCTGACCTTTCCTCCCCAAAACCACTAAAGCAACCCCCTAATCTCATAAAACCTTCATACATTCAAAACCCACATAAGTCCCACTTCCCTTATCGGTAAAACATTTCACCTTAACAAGGTGTAGTCCGAAAAACAGGAGCGATCTAATTCTACCTTAAGACGCTTTCTAATTAAGGGACGCCATTGAGTTTCTAGGGCGACCGTTTTACGAATTAATCTGCCCTATTAGGGTTCCGACATAAAATATTCTTGGGTGAACCGGTCGTGTCGGTATTGTGTTTTATGAATCAGGTCTTAGGATGGTTGCAGAAGAGGAGGTTGGACGCATGTACAAAAAAAAACAAACTTTTGAATATTGATTACATTAAAAAATAAAAATTTAGATTTTATGATTGTCTAGGGCAAAATTATGTATGAGAAATATTTATTGTTCAAAAGTCAATGTAAATATTTTAATTAGAACATTGCTACGATTCATTATTAATTTAAGATTTGCGCACAGACGGTTTAGTGATGTTATTACACAAATATCCTTTGTTTCCATAATATGATATTCTCACAATACATATATTTTTCTACATACACCCATAATAAACCCATATTATCTAAATACACAAAAAAAGTAACAATCTTAACAATTGTAAGAGACTGACAGCATTGCCACGTTAAGTGGCAATTCATCTGGCCGAGGTAGAAGCCAGTCCTTAAGTCATAGTCTAGAACTGTCAGTCAAAGTCAAAGTCATAGTATTTATTTCAATAAAACCATTTACGGGCACTTTTTGATTGTCAAGGAGTCAGTCAGTTGGAAAAGTAAAGTTATTGTGTAGTATCTCAAAATATGAAAATTTGTTTAACTCTTATACAGTTACTCCAAACAAAAATAGCTCCCTGAACTGTGGGTCGAGTATTGAAGGCTAAACAAACATTTAGGCTCGCACAGGAATAATCTGTGAACCGCAAAAGCCAGTGGTCCATAAGCCGTCAAATTTTATTAAAATCTAACAAGAAAACCTCGAATACGTTTTCAGAACGGGTATTCCAATATAGGATAAATTTAAAAGTACTATGTAATCATAAAAATTAATAAAATATGTATTTTTGAAATGGTTGACTGTATCGTTGCAAAACGATATCTAAGGCCTACTTGCATTAAAAAAAAAACTTACAAAATCTTATCCAATAGCGGACCCATTATTTATTTATTTATTTATTTATTATAGTATGACATTTTGTAATTTAACCTCAGGTGAGCAACTAAATCGGAGTTGAAAGACTTCACAAGACCTTCTAGGACTTGTGAGCTACCCAAGCTTTTGAGGGTACAAAATATCCTCGTGTTAGTTATTAACTGAGAGTTAAAAGATAACCCTGGCTAGCGGAAGTTTTATCCACTGGGAAAATACATAGTCAGATTATTAAATCCCGGTAATTGTTCCCTGTTGTCATCATCATCTGCCTAGCCTTTTCCCAACTATGTTGGGGTCGGCTTCCAGTCTCACCGGATGCAGCTGAATACCAGTATTTTACATGGAGCGACTGCCTATCTGACCTCCACAACCCAGTAACTGGGTAACACGATACCCCTAAGTAAGACTGGTTTGTCAGACTCTCAAGCTTCTGACGATTCGTAACGACTGTCAAAGATCCACGAATGACAGCCGGGACCAACGGCTTAACGTGCTTTCCGAGGCACGGAATGTCAGTAATGTCTAAGATAAACTTTAGAAAGTACACATGAATTAAAAAAGTCACATTGGTACTTGCCCGGATTCGAACCACCCTCATGAATGAGAGGCGGGCGCCTTAACCACTAGGCCATCACGACAATTATTGTTCTCTGTTGTAAAGGACATAAAAGTAACTGGCCAGGGGTTCTTAGTCTGGTCCTTTGAGCCAAATAATAGAAATTGCCATACGGTTGTCCTAAGATATTATTATTATTACATGGCACTGCTGACAGCTTTTTGGGCACTTACGATGTGGATAATTTCTCGATGCCCTATGAGCTTCTCCTATCTCTCCTCCACTTTTAACAAATTGCATTTTTTAATATTCATATTTTTTAATCTTTATAAACATTTAATTCTGGTTTGAATTTGTAAAGGAAATTGTAATATTTTAAATAATTGACAAAAAATACATAGTTGGGGGAACTATGTATTTTCAGACAATACCCGCGTGATGATGCCATGTCATGTAAATGTCGTCAGTAGGAGCCGTGTGACGTAACAGAAGGGTCCCAACCTTAAAAGGGAACCTTCGGTCCGCTATTAAAAAGGTCCAGTAATTAAGCATTAGAGTAATGACAGCTTAAACAACTTGAACAATTACTTAGCCGCTAAAATAGAATTAATTAAACCGGGACCTGAATTTAGTTTACTGGGAATTTACAATTAAATTAGAATACAGTTTGTTGCTTTTTTAAGGGTAATTAAGTTAAAAATAATCAACTTTAGTATAATGTTTTCGTTGCTGGAGTTAGCTCCTTTTTGACTGACAAGCAATTTAGAATTCTACTATGAACAATTCCCGATAATTATAATTTTTGTAAACATATACTGAGAAATTTCTGATGGAAAAACCCAAGACCTCACGCTCAGAAGTTGGGCTTAGCGACCACTAGGCCAACGCGGTTATCAAACAGTTCTTGATAAATGTGCTAGTGTATTAAAAAAAACTCAAATCGAACCAGTTCTGAAGATTAGCGCGATCAAACAAAATAGCCTTAAAAATGTCAGTATAGATTACTATATTATCCGAATAATCAACGCAACAGTTGTCCAACGCAGCCTGAACCTGTTCTAAGCCATAAAATGTAAGTGTGCATATAAACACCCATATTGGACCAATTCGCTTACACGCCGTAATACACGTTTTAATATTGCACAAACGTAGTGCAACAACTTTTTAATAGTGTTTACACTAACTAGAATAACAGCTTGTTAGATTATCTATTGGGACATGAAATAATAATCCATAGGTACAGTCGGTTATAGCAATTATCTAACCCACCTAACTGGCTGAATAAAGTTAGGCGAATTTGAACCTTGTGCAATTAGCAGTGGATAATATATGAATTCGATACGTACTAGCTTAATGAGCTCGAACGACTTGTTGAAGGACGCAAATATTATAGAACACTGTTATGCCAATTTGATCTTTAAAACTTTATGTTAGGGTAAATAATCTTTTGAATACAGTTTTGACACGTAATGGACTTGATAATTTCAACTTCATTTGTAAAGACGATTTGACCAAGTGGTAGCAACATGGTAGTGAGATCAAACCCAAGTTTGCATTTTTGACACTTTTTGTTTACGATATTCATTTATATTTTTTGCATTCCTAATATTATTTATATTAAATTAAAATAGTTAATTAAAATTAACTATTAAAATACAAAAATCACAACAGAAATGAAAAACAGCAATAATTTTGATTACAATTTTATTCAATATGGTTAAAAGTAAAATCATTACTGACAAAAATAATTACTTGTTATGTTTGTTATAAGTTAGAATAAATATAAAATAAACTATCAAGTAGTTTAAGCTAGAACTTTATAAAAAAGTGAAGATTTTTAAAGTAAGTAATAAATTATGTAGTGAATCAACATGTTATATGTTTAGAAATATAATATTTCTATTTCATAACAATAACATCACCACATTAACTGTCATACCTACTTTTCAAATAAAAGTGAAAATAGCACTAAATACTTTGGTATATAATACTTTACCTACTTTATAGATTTTTTATAAGTATTTTTTTATTTGTATTATGATTACGATCGTAAAAAGGACCTGCTTATTCAATGTATGAAACACTTCCTTAGAATTTATGATAACAATAGTTTATTTAACACACACTGACACGTAAGTATTGTTGCTTGCGTTGCTGCCTAATAGCGAAGTGGAGCACCTTCTCTTTCGATAATTTGTTGCAAGCGGCTTCGCATACCGCGCACCATGTTCCAACAAGCATCACTTCCTCTCATGAGTTCCCACGTTGAAGTCACCAGTTGCGCCAAACTTTCTTTTGTCCTGACTTCTGATGAATCCCAATTTAAAATCATTTGACCCCACAAGTTTTCTATTGGGTTTAGGTCAGGACTTTTAGATGGCCAACTTATTACTTTAATACCTTCTTGACTAGCTAGCCAATTTTGCACCACAGCAGCTCTGTGTATGGCGCAATTATCTTGCACGAAATAAATATCCGCGTTTGGGTAGGCAACACGCACAGTAGGTAACATTACGTCACGTAATATTTCTAAATATTGGTGACTATTAAATAGGCCGCCAACTTCTACAAGTTCCCCAGGTCCCATGGAAGACATCCAGCCCCAGTAACCCAGAGTTATTCTACCGCTGGTTCTACACGACAGTAAACAATTTTCATTATACCGTTCACCTTTCTTTCGCCATAAAATTTTTCGTCCATCCTTATCAGATTTGAAGGACTTCTCATCAGTGAATATGACAACGTGTTCTTCCCAATTAAAATCTAAATATTCCTGGGCAAAGCGGACTCTTGCTTGCCGATGAGCAGCAGTTAATTCAAGTTTTCGTGCCGGCTTGTATTGTTTTAGCCCAGCAGCATGCAAATGTTTTCTTACAGTTTGAGGAGATATATTATACTGCACTGCAGTTGACGAAGTAGATATAAAAGGATGTTCTTTATGTCTACGAACAATCGCTCGGTGCCGTTCTGATGCGGGAGTGAACATCACAGGTTTGGGTCCAGAACGATCCTTTTGAACTTGTCCAGTTTCTCCAAAACGCCTTAACCACAATCGGACTGTATTTCTCTGAAACAAATAAATGAATCGGGTGTCACTTCTCTTTGAGGTGTATCAAAATATGTTTGCTTACGTCACGGCATGTAATAGCTTGGTATAAAAACGAAGTATAAAATTAGAAAAATACACTTACTGTTATGTTAAGCCTCCTAGCAATCTCTCTAATGCCAACTTTGTCCTCGTGCAAATAGATTATTTTATATTTTAAATAATCACTCAATTGAGACATGATAAAACAATAACAAAATACAAATTAATACAAATAAAAACAAATGGAAAAGAGACGTTGTTTTTAGAATTTACTAAGACAAGTTAACAAATGTTCGCGCGTAGTCACTGCAATTGTGCGTAGACTGGCTTAAGTTTTATGGTTACGATTCATTTTTATTTTTCTACCCATATTCTAACATATGAATACAAGTTTTTTATAACAAATACACATATTTGTCTTTCAATTACCCACTTATTACAAGTTAGGCGAATATATTACCAATTAAGAAATTTTAAATTTGAAGTATGTGGCCGTCGTTCTTTGCAATAATGCAAGAAATATTTACTTAATAAATTCTAAATTGAAAGCAAAACAATAATCCTCAATGCAGGATTTGAACTCGCTTCCCGTTCGTCTCAGCCTTATACAGTGACCACGAGACCAAAGCTACTTGAATGTTTTATTTAAAATAAGCAATTAGTAGTAATGACATTAAGATTATATCACAATACTCTAATAAACTTTAAGTCTTATTGCATAAAAATCAAAATTGAATAACAAGTTATAAGTATCTTAACGCAAACGATTTAAAGTTTAAATTCGCGTATCCATAATATTATTGTATTCGTTCATTAAGAAGCGCTAGTGTGCTGAACTCATACAAATTGAATAAACCTTAACGTTATTGACAAAGGGTTCAAATTCGTTTGTTTTTAGGGTGGGTTAGATAATAGCTATCACCGTCTGTACATAATTATACTTTTTCTACACTAATATTATAAAGAGTAAAAATTTGTATTTTTGTTTGCTTGTTTCTTTGTAATGGATAAACTCAAAAATTACTGGACCAATTTAAAAAAAAAGATCACCATAAGATAGCTACATTATCTGCGAGTAATATAGGCTACATTTTATTTTATTTTTGAGCGGACGAAGTCGCGGGCAATAGCTAGTATTTTAAAATATTATAAATGCGAATAAATTATGTCTGTCTGTTACGCTTTCACGAGTAAACCACTGAACAGATTTTGATGAGATTTGGTACGGAGTAAGTGCTAAAGCTGAAACTTTAAAGTAAACTTTCGGCTATGTTAAGAGTTTTCCGTCGGTTTTTATTTTCACACAAATTGAATTTTCCCTCTTAACAGGAAAATATGATACCCTAAGCTCTAAAGTGATCCCATGAGCATTTGAACGTAAAAATAAAAACCGTTTTTTTTTTACTTAAATAATGTTAATATTTTAAAATGTTACTATTGAATTATACAGCTAGTTTTTACATAGCAATTTTGATGTTAGATTTAGAGTGGTGGGTTTTTGAACTTCAAAAGCGCTATCTAAAAACGAGCTAGTGAGCTAACGAGCTAAATTAAAATGTTAAAATGAAATAAGACTAGCGACGTAGTTAGCTATGTATTAATATGTCAACCTTATTTACTTTTGCAGTCATATCTAAAGCGATGATTTTCACTATCATTCAGTAATTTGGTTTGTCTGTATGTAAAAAGTAATAATTGTAATTAAATAATTGTCAAACTAAAAGATCTCTAAGTTTTGTCGGTAAACTAAAAATATAGAAGTTTAGTCGGCAAACTAAAAATTCTTTTTCATTTAGAAAACGGAAAATGTTTAAGTGTACTTATTCGATAAACAATAAATGTTTATGTTTAGTCAGTAAACCAAAAATAAATTTAGTCAATAATCTAAGAAATTAACATAACTGTATGTGATACTGTTTTAGATTCACGATAGCCGGTTTAGCACCATTCGATGGAATCCTAAACCAATTTAGAACTCGCTCTTAACACCGCAAAAAATCTCATGTGAAACTAACTTTACATCCGTTGTCAGATATTAAATATTGATTCGGGACTTGCCTTTGTATTTACATACATACATACATAAATTGACGCCTTTTTCCAAAGGGTAGGCAGAAACTACAGAACGCCACCTGCTACGATCCTTACATACTCCTTTCGCCTCATCTACGTTCATACATCTCGTCATACAAGCATGTCGGTTACGAGTACAGCGCACCTGACCTTTCAAAATGAACTATCAAATCGTATTATGCTATTAGACTACTGTTCTCCTAATAACAATATCAACTGTTTCCTTGTTACACCTACAAAGACATGATTGAAGTTCAGTAAATACAAGCTATAGCTAATATTATTACGATAGGCGAGGTAATTATCCACATCAGTCGTGATAGGGGATTATTATCTAAATAGTTCATAATTAATACCAACGCTACAGCGCTCCAGTTAGTTTATTAATAACTTATTAATTATCAGCTTTGATACAGAGACATGTTTGTGTAACGTTTTTCTAAAGCGGAAAATTTTATTATTTGTATTATTTACTAGCTTTTGCCCGCGACTTCGTCCGCGCAAAAATAAAATAAAATATTGCCTATGTTACTTGCAGATAATGTAGCTTTCTAATGGTGAAAGAATTTTTAAAATCGGTCCAGTAGTCTTGAGTTTATCCATTACAAACAAACAAACAAATAAAAATATTTTTTTTTCCTCTTTATTATTAGTGTAGATGTAGATACGTACTGCCTTGTTGGTTTAGTATTCGCAAAGCTTGACTGCTAAGCATGAGGTCTTGGATTCGATTCACAGGTCGGGGAAAGTGTTATTGGGTTTTTAATCAGGAATTTCTCAGTAGCAGCCTCGGTGTCTGGATTTGTGTCCATGATGGCAATAGGCTCGCCCCCTATTACATGGGGCTTAAACATAACTGGAAAAATGTGGGTGTACTAATAGGTACACCTCTGCCTAACCCTTCGGGGATTACATACGTGATGTTATGTTATGTTGTGTTTATTTTTTTAAGTAACATGACACTCACAGTTTAAAAAGTACATATGAATAGAAAAGTCACATTGCTACTTACACAATCTAATGCATGAGAAGCAGGCGCCTTAAACATTGGGCCATCACAACATTGTATACTATACATTGTATAGTCTATACAATACATAATTATACAACTTGGTGTGTGTGTGTATTACACGGGTGTATTTCCGTCCCCATCACCGACATGTAATAAGTTTTCTAGTTCAAACTTCCGCTTAACCTAATCAAACAAAAACCAATTACAATTTTACTATCCCTACTTGACAACAGAGCTAATAAAACCTTCAAAGGCAATACAAAGGACGTTGTTAGGTACAAACATTGGCGCGTCACAAAATAAAACACGATTTTTTTATACGAACGACAATCTGATTACTAAAGTGACAGACGATATTGGCATGTGTTTTATTTGACACTGGATATATATTTTTTTATTGTTAGGATATAAAAAATAAAGGAAGACACTTCTTCTTAAGTGCCTGTGTACAGTCAACAAAACTGCCAGGGTTTCAGATTTTGTTTGAAAAGTTACTCCTGCCCTGGAACACAAATGGCTTTAGGAGGAACACGGATGGATTTAAGTCAGTAAGTCTGACACAAGAGCGGAGAAATTCATTTGATGATTTCCCATACTTAAAAAAAAGATTCCGCAGGTATAGTTGAAGTTTTCTTAGAAACCGATGGATGTCTTAGATTTGAAACTAATAAATGAATTATTTATTATAATACTGTTTTTAAATTAAATTACATTTGAATACATTTATCGGTTTCTCTTAAAACTTCAACTATATCTGACGACCCTGCATACCTATCTCTTGTTGGTTATACAATCATAATAGGCTCGCCCCCTATTACATGGGACTAAAAACGTATAACAGGAAATTCGCTGATAACTTCAGGGCCAATGTTAAACTGTTCTGGAAACAGGTAAGATTGGCTCGAGGGGTGACAGGAACATCAACTATGAATGTTGTGAGAGCAGAAGATGGATGCTTATTAAGTGAAGAATGTAAGGTTTTGGAACGCTGGAAGGGATATTTTGAAAGTTTGTTTCGTGAGCAGGATAGCATGCAAGGAGTGGGTAACTGGGCGGAAGCCAGTTTTGAAGACCCACATTTAGATGTAGATGAAGAGAGTGAAATAAAGATGGATGAGATTGTAAGAGCACTGAGAGGTATGAAAGTCGGCAAAGCTGCAGGCTATGATAGAGTGTCTGTCGAAATGTTAAAGAACGGTGACGGGGTGGTAGCAAGCCTGTTGTGCTTGATCTTTAATATGTGTTGGAGTTATGGTCGTGTGCCGGATGACTGGTGCAAGGCTGTAATTGTTCCACTATATAAAGGAAAAGGCTCACAGCAGGAGTGTAAAAACTACCGCGGCATTAGTCTTTTAAGCGTTGTCGGCAAACTGTATGCGAAAGTTTTAATTAATAGAGTGATAGGAGTGACTGATGAGAAAATTTGGGATGTGCAAGCGGGATTTAGACAGGGAATGGGCTGTATGGATCAGATCTTCTCTTTAAGGTGCATAGCCGAAAAACATCTGGCAAAGCACAAGAAAGTCTATTGCGCTTTCGTAGACTTGGAGAAGGCCTATGACAGTGTGTGGAGGGAAGAATTATGGTCGACTCTATCCATGTATGGTGTGGACGGACGCTTGATACGAGCACTGAAATCTTTATACAAAAGTTCCAGTGCTTGTGTTAGGATAAATGGGGCATACACTGACTGGTTTTGCATCTCAAGAGGTGTAAGACAGGGCTGTGTAGCGTCTCCTTGGCTGTTCAACCTATACATGGATAGTTGTTTGGCGGATTTGAGAGAGAGTGAGTGTGGATTAAGGATGGATGAGTTACCTGTCAAATGCCTGTTATACGCAGATGATCAAGTTCTTCTTGCATCGTCGGCAGAACAGTTGCAAGACATGGTAACGGTAATGAATGATGCGTTTAAGAGGAAAGGAATGAATATAAATGTGAACAAGACGAAAGTGATGGTTTTTGAAAGAGAAGAGGATGTATCGGCGTGTGATGTGAAAATAAATGATAAGAGTGTGGAGCAAATGAATGAGTTTGTATACTTGGGTAGTATGTTTACTAGAGATGGAAAGATTGATGCTGATGTGGAAAGGAGAGTAACTGCGGGAAATAAAGTGAACGGTGCTATACATGCGGTTGTGACCAACCAGTCCATGTCAAAAAAGGCTCGAATGGCTGTTCACAACGGTGTGCTGGTGCCTACGCTTATGTATGGAAGTGAATGTTGGGTATGGCAAACGAGGCATGAGAGTAGGATTAATGCTGTGGAAATGCGTTCCTTGCGGAGTATGTGTGGTGTAACATTGAACGATAGAGTGAGGAATGAGGTTATACGGGACCGTTGCGGATTAAAAGAAGATGTAGTGACAAAGATAGAAAAGGGTATGCTTAGATGGTTCGGTCATGTTGAGAGGATGAGTGAAAGACGATTGACAAAAGGTATTTATATGGCAGAGGTGAGTGGCAACGCCGGGAGGGGTCGCCCTAGGAAGACCTACACTGACCTTATTAGTGAGGTCCTTCAGAAAGGTCAGGTGCGGAGTACTCGTAACCGGCGTGCTTGTATGACGAGATGTATGAACGTAGATGAGGCGAAAGGAGTATGTAAGGATCGTAGCAGGTGGCGTTCTATAGTTTCTGCCTACCCCCATGGGAAAAAGGCGTGAGTTTATGTATGTATGTATGTATGTAAAAACATAACTGAAATGTGGGTGTACTAATGGGTACACCTCTGACTAACCCTTCGGGGATTACAGGCGTGATGTTATGTTATGTTGGTTATACATTCGTATTCTGGAATGTCCTGTGCGCAGACTGAGTCAAAACTATAACTTAATATCATCGCTCGCAACTACAAATGTATTTTACTTTTAGATAAAAAAAAATAGTTTTTTATTATTTTTGTGTGCACATGGTCTGTGTCAATAAACATTATTTCTTTCTTGCTTTTCTTTTCTTTCTTTCTTTTTGCCTAAATAACAGACATTGACATTTTTTCTCAAAGCCTGGAATACAAGTATCTACACAGTTGTTTTGACGGGACTCTGACTGGCAGATAAAATAAAATATAATGTCAAAATAATTAAAGCAATCCTATCATATGTTTTCTTCATCCTCAAATATTTAAATGCCACAAAATCAAAAAATTGTAATCGGAACAAATAACTTTCAAAAAACAGACCCTATTTCAGTGTCATACTCATCCGTTTCCATTCATAAAAGAATACAAACACTTTTTAATTAATAAATGAAATGAAAAAGTCCCAAATAAATAATGTATGACCGAAAAAAATCCCTACTCGACCCCGCCAGTCTAGAATTGAGAATAATATAAAAAAATCCGTTCCAAACCTATTTGGAACGAATATTTTAGCTTAACTCTTCAAAAAAGACTCATTCATCCCATTTGATCCAACAAAGGCCGGACGGCTTTATAAATTCAATTAATAATAACCGGATCGAAATCCGTGTATGGAAGATCAAACCCGGCCCGAATTAAAATCAATACCCGGGTGAGATTGTGTCACCCGGATAAACTTGGGACGTTTATAGGCGAACTAATTCGACCGGCTATTTCTATTGTGGTTTTTTGTCGAATAGGGTATTGTGTAATATTGTGAATTAACGTTCAGAATCATTCTATTTTTTTTTATGTATTCTAGTTTTAGGAGTGGATTGTAAATGTCACTGGTTTTGAAGATATAATAAGAATTATTTAACATAACATAACATCACGCCTGTAATCCCCGAAGGGTTAGGCAGAGGTGTACCCATTAGTAACCCACATTTCGCCAGTTATGTTTTTTTAGTCCCATGTAATAGGGGGCGAGCCTATTGCCATCAACCGGGCACAAATCCAGACTCCGAGGCTGCTACTGAGAAATTCCTGATGGAAAAACCCAATAACACTTTGCCCGACCTGGGAATCGAACCCAAGACCTTGTTAGGTTTCAAAGTAAATGAGACAAGTGATGATAGTATCTAACATTTATTTCCAAAATAGGCCTGCTTACATAGTTTTGCTATGAGTACAAGTTGTGGAAGTCCAAGTTACTTACGATATTGAATCAACCAATAGGGAAACACTTAAAACTCAAAACCAAAATTGTGTCGAAGACTGTCGGTAGATAGCGAGCAATTTGTCCGGGTAATCTATCCGTCCCGTTCTACCGCACGCGCGCGCTCATCGTAGCGCGGCCTGTTCGCACACTATAAAGGTCTTCGGTCTTGGCGCGGGCTCGCAGTACAGCGGCTAGTTGACTCCGGAGCAGACACGAAGTACATCGATGCAGCGACTATTTATGTGGATGCCACATCACTCCCCCCTAAGTAAACCGTACAACTGGCTTCACGCTTCTTCCTGATCTTGTAATGTACGGCTTACTGGTGTGGTCAGTAATAGTGTTGCCCGTAGTCCCTTCTGACTCATCAATAATATAGGCGGGTTTGAGCCTGTCCAATGTTATTACTGACGTTCGTAGCGGTAGTTTTATCTTGTAGTATTTGTCATAGCGCTTAATCACTTCGTATGGTCCATCATACGGTGGGGTTAGCGGGGAGCGTACGGCATCGTTTCGCACGAAAACATGTGTGCACGTGGCGAGGTCCTTGTGTATGAATGGTTTTTTGTGACCGCTGTTCGAGCGCGGCGCACTTCTTACCGATGCCATTGTTTCCATTAGACGGCGCACGTAGTCACATTCATTGATATCTGTTTTTGTTGGTATGATAAAATCAGACGGCAGGCGTAGTGTCGTCCCGTATGTCATCATTGCCGGACTTAAGTTGTTGTTACGTAATGCTGTGCGCAATCCTAATAGCACGGCGGGGAGCTCCTCTGTCCATTGATTTGTAGCTCCGCGAGCCATTAATGCCGACTTCAATGTTCGATGCCATCGCTCAACCTGGCCGTTTGATTGTGGATGATAAGCCGTGGTGCGTATCCGGGTAATGCCAAATTTCTTCATCAATGATCCGAAAAGTTGGGATTCAAATTGACGGCCTTGATCTGTTGATATACGCAGGGGGCAACCAAATCTTGTTATCCAATTCTCAAATAGTGCTTTCGCGACTTTCTCGGCGGTTATCTCGAGCAATGGAACGGCTTCTGGCCACTTGGTGCAACGATCGATGATAGTCACGCAGTATCGGCACTCATTTGATAGTCGTAGCGGCCCGACTATGTCCATATGTATGTGTTCGAAACGTTCAGAAGGCGGGAACTCGCTCAGAGGTGTTACGACGTGGCGATGTACTTTAGCTCGCTGGCAACTGAGGCACGCTCTTGTCCAGTGGTTGACATCTTTATTCATGTTCGGCCAGAAGTATTTCGAGCACGTTTGTTTTCGTGTTGTTCTTGCCCCGGGATGACATAAGTCGTGTTGAGCTTTGAATGCATCAAAACGATATGTACTCGGTAGGTATGGTCGGGGCGTTCCTGTAGAAGCTTCGCACGTGATTGGCCGGCTTATGCCTGGCATTGTGACGTCAGTGAACTTTAAGTTCGCTTGGCTCTTCAGTTGTTTTAACACTGTATCATTTGCTTGTTCGCTTGCTAGCTTTTCGTAGTCGATAATGGTTGGGCACTGTATGTCTTCTATGCGTGATAATGCGTCGGCTACTGTGTTTTCTTCGCCTTGCACGTACTTAATGCCGGTGCAGAATTGGCTGATAAAGTGCAACTGTCGCTCTCGACGCGGTGTGTCGTTGCTACTCGCTGGGCGTGATAATGCGTAAGCAAGTGGCTTGTGGTCCGTGTACACCGTAACGTCGCCTCCTTCGATGAGAGTCCGGAAATGCTTCACAGCTGTATATATAGCTAATAACTCGCGGTCATACACGCTATAGCGGCGCTGCGTCATACTCATCGCTTTGGAATAATAAGCAAGAGGTCTCCAAGTATTATTGATTTTCTGCTGCAATACAGCGCCTAAGCTGTAGTCTGATGCATCTGTCATTATGGCGAGGGCACTGCCGGGCACTGGATGTGTCAGTTCAGTAGCTTTTAGGATGCTTTGGCGGCACTTTTCAAAGGCTATATCTGCTGCCTCGTTCCACTCGATCGGTGTTTTGTCATTCCGCTTCCGGTTGTGTAGAAACTTGTTGAGTTCGTTTTGTGACTCGGCCTGACGGGGTAAGCAGCTACGGTAGAAGTTAAGCATGCCGAGGAAACGTCGTAAATCGGCGACTGTTTTTGGTTTGGGATAATTTGAAATAGCTTCAGTTCGCTCTTGTGTGGGCTTGATACCATTTGTTGATACTTCGTAACCGAGGAAGTTAATCTTTTCCTTTGCGAACTCGCACTTTTCTACCTTCAACATGACGCCGTACTCCTTGAGTCGATCGAGCACTTGACGTAATAGAAGTTCGTGATCCTCTTCATTGTGCGAGTAGAGTAGTATGTCGTCTATGTAACAAAAACAGTTTTCAATGCCCCGTAGTACTTGATGCATAAATCTTTGAAACGTTTGGCTTGCGTTTCGTAAACCAAACGTCATGCATTTAAATTCAAAGAGGCCAAACGGTGTTGTTATGGCTGTTTTCTGTGCGTCTTCTTCACTTATGGGTATCCAGTAGTATGCCATTTTGAGATCTAATTTTGAAAATATCTTCATGTTACTCAGTTGGTAGGTGAAGTCTTGAATACGGGGTATCGGGTAACGGTCGGGTTGCGTGACTGCGTTTAGTCTACGATAGTCACCGCAAACTCGTAATCCTCCGTCCTTCTTCTTCACGACATGTAGCGGACTCGCCCATGGACTCTGGGAGGGTCTGCAGATGCCCATCTCCAACATGTGATCAAATTCTTCTTTTGCTGCCTTGTACTTGTCAGGTGGTAGCGGGCGGGGCCGGGCGAAGAGCGGGGGGCTTGTCGTTATTATGTGGTGAACGACGTCGTGTTTTGCGGGTTCTTTTAGTGACATTGGTCGTAGCACTTCCGGATATAGCTTCAAGATGTCATAGTAAGCTTGATCAGAGCTAATGACGTGTACTGTTTCTCCGCCTGCTGATATTTCGAGCGTGTTGACCGATAACTCCGTTACATTATCGATGAGCTTCTTTCTATGTAGATCTACCAGTAGTTTGAAGTGTCGTAGAAAGTCGGCTCCCAAGATGGACGTCTTGACGTCTGCCACGATGAACTGCCAAATAAAACTGCGTCGAAGACCAAGATTCAGCCTGAGCGTTTTCTCGCCGTATGTATTGATAGGCGTATTGTTTGCCGCATATAATCTATAGGCGCTCGCTGTCTTCCTTTTTCTTTTGTTTGTTACGGCTAACACCGAAATATCGGCGCCTGTGTCTACAAGAAATCGTTCTCTGGTATCACGATCGTAAACACAAAGGCGGTTGGTTGCGCACGGGACACCGACGTCCGCCACGGTCGATGTCGGAGCTAGTTTAACGACGGCTGACTTTTGTGTCTTCTGCAACACGGCGATTCGCAGCGTCTTGCCTTGTCGCCGAAGCGATGGTGAAATTTGCACTCCCACGTAGGATCGCCAGGTTTTACTGAGGGCTTGTTCCCCAGTCGCGACCGTGACTGTGATCGTGAACGGGAACGAAACGGGCGCCTGTATCGTTGCGCTGAGCGTCCGCGCAGCTCGGCCACTTCAAGACATAGTTTCTCCATTTGTTTCGCCATGAGTCCTAGTTGAGTGGACATCATGGAGTCTTGAGATGTGGAGGTTGTGACTGCGGCGATCATCGGCGTCGTTGGTTCTGCATATTCTGCCATCTTGTCAGCCATGGCGGCAAGAGTGTCTAGCGACGATTCTGTGTTTACCGACAGCACGGCGCATTTGTGTGGGTAGGTGGTTGAGCCACTCGATTTTCAAGCCTTCGTCCGTGATCATCCCGCTTCCGAGTTCTCGCATCTTCCGCAGCAGCTGTGTGGGTTTTTGATCTCCTAGTTCTAGGCCACTGATGAGCTTCTGGAAGTTCTTAACATCTGACTTGTCATAAACTGTCAGAAACCGTTGCTTCACTGCTTCATATTTATTCGTCGCCGGCGGGTTGTATAGGATGTCTGTGATATGTTGTAGATCGGTGTTTTGCAGCTGTTGTAACACGTATCGGTATTTCTGATCATCTGATGTCTTCAACGGATCCACGACGGCTTCAAATTGAATAAACCAGGCTCGAGGAAGCTCCCGCCAAAATGGCAACAGTCTTGACTGGACGGAAACTGCAGCCAAGTCGAGTTCAGGCTTCATTGAACTTCCCTCGTTACTGTTCTCTTGCATGATGTTCTGCGTTCGGGGTCACCAGTTGTTAGGTTTCAAAGTAAATGAGACAAGTGATGATAGTATCTAACATTTATTTCCAAAATAGGCCTGCTTACATAGTTTTGCTATGAGTACAAGTTGTGGAAGTCCAAGTTACTTACGATATTGAATCAACCAATAGGGAAACACTTAAAACTCAAAACCAAAATTGTGTCGAAGACTGTCGGTAGATAGCGAGCAATTTGTCCGGGTAATCTATCCGTCCCGTTCTACCGCACGCGCGCGCTCATCGTAGCGCGGCCTGTTCGCACACTATAAAGGTCTTCGGTCTTGGCGCGGGCTCGCAGTACAGCGGCTAGTTGACTCCGGAGCAGACACGAAGTACATCGATGCAGCGACTATTTATGTGGATGCCACAACCTCTTGCACAGCAGTCGCGCTTGCGACCACTAGACCAACGAGGCAGTCAGAAGAATTATTTAGTAGCCTATTATTATCCCACTGTAAAGCAAAAGCCTCTTCTCATACCGAGAAGGCACTAGCATTGTTTAAAGCAGATTGGTGATTTCAGACTTATGTTAATTACTAGCTTTCGCCCGCGGCTTCGCTCGCAAATTTAGTTTAAAATTTGATCATAATTCGAAAGACATGTGGCGCCATCTATCTATCATCATGAGAACGTTATTGCGATTTCCCTCTGGAACAGTACTTTTTTTCGGGATAAAAGGTACCCTATGTTCGTTCCTGTACACCTGGCAACGTATATGCAAAATTTCAGGATGATCAGTTCAGTGGTCTATGCGTAAAATGGTAACAAACAAACAAACAAACTTACTTTCGCATTTATAATATTAGTTAGGATTAGTTTAGGTTTCCTCAAGATGTCGTTGATGCTCATTTGCTGATGTCAGTGATGTCCAAGATAAACTAAGAAAGTACATACGTAATAATCAAACTTACATAGGAACTTGCCTTGCTAGAGGCACACAAACCACAGGGCCATAATACCATTCTTACGATACAAATTGAAATGTAAAATGGATTTTTAATCAAACAGAACTTCAATCAGTCTGATAAACAATTCATTGTTAATTAAGAGTAAGTAAAACTATTCACTTTTGATCACTGAAAGTAGGCAAGTCTTGAAAGGGAAATTATATTATCAATACCCGCCTAGATTGTATTGTATTCATAAACTTGAGGAGGTTTCCAGTTGAATTAATTCAATGCCGAGTTATTTCTGTTCAAGCGTGGTGAGATTAATTTTGGAGTTAGGCTGTGCGCAGACGAAGAGGGTACTGTTGAGTCTGACTGTTACTTAGCTTAGCTTACCTACTTATTAGTAACAAAACAATCTCTAAAATTAAATAGTGTTTTTTTTTTTAAGGAACATCTTTTTTTGGAACCTATTTGTCTGCACACAGCATTAATCACTATTCAAAAATAAAAAATACAAGCCTATTATTGATCCGCTGCAGGGCAACGGTCTCTCCTCATACAGAGAATCCACGAGCATTGATCACCATGCTTGCTCAATGCGATTTGGCGATTTCAGACTTATATTATGCCTCGTTGGTCTAGTGATCGCAAGCGCGACTGCTGTGCATGAGGTCTTGGGTTCGATTCCCAGGTCGGGCAAGTGTGATTGGGTTTTTCCATCAGGAATTTCTCAGTTGCAGCCTCGGAGTCTGGATTTGTGCCCGGTTGATGGCAATAGGCTCGCCCCCTATTACATGGGACTAAAAACATAACTGGCGAAATGTGGGTGTACTAATGGGTACAGCTCTGCCTAAACCTTCAGGGATTACAAGGCGTGATGTTATGTATGTATTATTAAGTCTAGGTTTGCTCATGATGTGTACCTTCACTGATGTCAGTGATGTCCAAGATAAACTAAGAAAGTCATCTTGGTATTTGCCCGATATCAGACCCAACCTCATGAGTTAGAGGCAGACGCCTTACTTACTGAGCGATCACGACATTCAACACACTTCACATTCATTCAGTCGCTTATAGAATAATTAATATAAAATGTTAATTTACCAAAATTGAGCTACTGTAGGCAATTTTGGTACCAATGTTTAGTTTTTAGTAAATAAATTGATTAATTTATCAATTATTCAACCAACCAAGCTGCGATTGACTAATCACAAATTAATTAGTTTGTTACTCGGTTAATTAAGTCATAGATTGATTCTGTTAACGCGTTGATTGATTCAGGGATTAACACAGTGATTGATTCAACAAATGTTTGAATTATAATAATTCGTCTTTTAGCGGTTGAAATTGTCTTTCAAGATTCATCTCGGCAATGTCTGCTTATGAATTGAGATACAATTAGCAATAGGTACCTATCCATTTTCTTTATATAAGTACAAGCTTATGCCCGCGACTTTGCCGGAGTTAATGTCGGTTATCAGCACTGTACAGTAACCAGGATTTTGTAAAAACCTAATTTAAAAGAGTGCCGTGGAGTTTCTTGCTCGTTCTTCTCCATAGAGACCTACCTCCGTTTTGGAACGAGCAACTAGCTTCAACTTTCGGACTAACTGACCGACTCCTTGACAATTCAAAAGTGCCTGTAAATGGTCTAATTGAAATAAATGTTTTGACTTTGACTCTGACTGTTTATTTTTATCGGAGACCTAATTATTTTTCTAAAATAAAAATAAACTACTTAAGTTACTCCTTATAACATCAGGGCGCCTACCGCCATATCTTATAACAATATTATTTTAATATTACTTTGTAATTTCTGTTGTTGCATTTTCAACTTTCGGCGCTGATCCGAGCGTTGAAAATGCAACAGTGTGGAAGGCAAAGTAATATTAGAATAATATTGTTTTAAGAGCTTGTGGTTGGCCCCCAGGTATCTAACAGTGACAGTTCCGTAAAATCGGTCCAGCCGTATAAGAGACTGGCAAGACCAAACATACAAACATTTAAAAAAATGTTTTTTTTTTTATGGCAATAAGTTTCATGTTGTTGTTCATACGATTTATTAATAAGTTGTTATTTTTATATAACAAACAGACATTCGCTTTTTATTTATTTATATATACTCGCCAGAGTACTTGCTGCTAAAACCCCGCCATGTTGTATAAAGTATACGAACATGTTGACTTACCACTCGCTAATATTTGCGTAACGCGAGATCTACGAGCGATAACATCTGTATTTGTCAAGTTATAAAAAAAAAAACGACCGCAACATTCCCACTTTTATATAAATGTATATATCGTAAGACCCTGATTCTTATTACTTTACTTTTCACGCCAACATCAACTTTAAAACAAAGACATAAAGTTCATTTTCGCTTGTCCTTTAACGAGTCTTACTTATTCCACGTTTGGAACTGGACTACGGATATGACGTCAGTGACCCGGATCTGTCGTGCACTAACAATACACGCTGGTATTCGCCTTAATCGTTTTTAATCAACCTGCACGTTGACGTGTCAGCCTGTGTGTCAGGGTGCAATTATTTTCGACTTACGATCAAGTGCTGATTATGAGTGTGGATTTTGTTTCGGTTCAGGAAAATTTCAGTTCAAAATGAGGGTGAGCTACGCCTTTGTTAGGTTTTTTTGTTGAATATATGCTTTTAATAACCGAGTTGCTCGTGGCTGATAATAACAGCCGCACGGGTCGATCAATCAGGATAAGCTAAAATAAATAGATAATCTAAAAAAGATTAAAAAGAAAAAAAAATAAGCTACACTTGCCAGAGTTGGTCCGAGGGGTGACCATTTTTACACACCGAGACTCCTCCGTGCCTCGAAAAGCACGTTAAAGTCCCGGCTGTCATACGTGGATCTTTGACAGTCGTTACAGGTCGGCAGAACACCGAAAGTCTGATAACCAGTCTTACCAAAGAATATCGTATTACCCAGTTACAGAGTTGTGAAGGTCAGACAGGCAGTCATTCTTTGTAAAATACTGGTGTTCAGCTGCATTCAGTTAGACTAAAACATAGTCGGGAAAGGCTAGGTAGATTGATTAATATGCTTTTAATAACACGCTTGTTTGAAGAAAACAGTTATTATAGAATAAGTTGAAAGTTATAAATAGTATAATCGTCAGCAAGTTAAACAATTACGTGAAAACGTAATTTTAAGTTTGCAAAACTTTATTACTGGATTTGCTATTGCAAACCCAACTATTTCGACTTCACTTTAGAGTCTTCTGTTTAATAGTAAGCTTAGATAGGCCAAAGTTTATCGTCAATTAACTAAAATTAATCAATCAGCCATTCATGATTTATTTTGATTCATTAATGAAAATCTATTTGTACCAACGAGGCAGTCAAGACGAGTCTGTAGTATAGAATTCATACTAATATTATAAATGCGAAAGTGTGTCTATCTTTCTGTCTGTTACCGCTTAAACCGCTGAACCGATTTAGGTGAAATTTTGTATAGGAATAGTTTAAGACCCAGGGAAGGACATAAAATAGTATTTATCCCGGAAATCACCCCCTAAGGCGGTGAAAAGGGTGGTGGAAGTTTGTATGCAAGTACGATATAAACAATCTCCACGCGGACGTAGCCGCTTGCAAAAGCTAGTAATAGATAATTGTTTCCTAAAGCCGTGATTTCTCAAACAGTAGTAAGCTTTCACTTTGTCGTCAAGGTATTATACTATGCTAAGATCCATTGAGAACCACTTGGCACTCAATAGTTACAGTACTCAATTTACCTTAGGAATTAATATTGAAGATTCAAGTTTAATATGAGTTTACACTTAATGTTTACATGGAGTTATAGTTTCTAAATATTATTATGTAAGTTATATATTTATGTAACAGACACCATTTTGGCTTTGAATAGAACAAAAGACACGAGATGTTAAAGTTTGTTTTAGAATTTGGACTTGAAATAACTCGTGGACTGCCTCGTGGGTCTAGTGTAGTCTGGCAAAATGTTATTGGGTTTTTCCATTAGCAATTTCTCAGAAACAGCCACGGGGTCTGGATTCGAGCCGGGTTGATGGCAATCGGCTCGTTCTCAGTAACAGCCTCGGAGTCTAGATGGCAATAGGCTCGCCCCCCATTACATGGGACTTAAACATAACTGGCGAAATGTGGGTGTACTAATGGGTACACTTCTGCCTAACCCTTCGGGAATTACAGGCGTGATGTTAAGTGTGTATTAACTAATTGGGGAATAGGAATCCGATTCAAAAATAAAACATAAAGTAACATCCCGGCAGCCTACATTTCTATGAGGCGGACTTTTGCCACAGTTCACATAAAACGTTTTTAAAGCATAAAATAGCGACACAGCTTCAAAATCTAGCTTTTAGCTTTACTAAAAGCGTCTCAAATACATTTTATCTGACCGTGCGGAGTGCACGACTCTATCCCCATGATATTTCCCCGAATTTCTGCACGTCATTATAAATGTATGTGCTGACATTTCCGGATTATCGTGTCGGCTTGAAAATTTAATATCTACTCCCCAAGTTTTTATTCGCACAGGATTTATTGAGCACTCCTGTTATTTGCTTTTAATAATATGTCCTCTTGCACGTGGCATCCAACGCATTAAATTCGGCGAGTGATTTTTGTTTTTGAGTGTCATTTTTGTGAATGGTAATATTTTTTTGGTAAATTTTATGTTTCATTGATAATTTTTTATTAAAACTTTAAATACTTTTTTTACATTCAATCAAAACGTTTAATATACTAGCTTCTGACCGTGACTTCGTCCGCGTCAAAGCTGGGATATTGTCCTACGGGAACCGTACATTTTTCCGGGACAAAAAGTAATCAATGTGTTATTCTAGACTACCTATAATCTATCTCTGTGCCTCCGATCCGTTCAGCTTTTCTGGTGTGATGCTCGTTACTTCTCTGTGTGAGAAGAGGTATTTGCCCTCATCATCATCAGCCTACTACAATCCACTGTTGGGCATAGGCCTTTCCAATCGCACGCTTCCAATTGACTTGAGTCGATTTTTGGCAACTCTCATCCAGTTCCTACCAGCTGCCCTGCGTAGATCATCGCTCCACCGAACCTGAGGGTGTCTCACCTTAAGCTTGTTGATTCGCGATCTCCACTCAAGAACACGTCTTCTCCAATGGTCATCGATTCTACGTCTAACATGGCCGGTTCATTGCTACCTCAGCTTACTTATTCGTTTGTCCTGCAGTGGCACAATTAAAGATTGGTATTATTATTTAGACTTAACTTTTATCAAAAAAGAGCAAAAAATAAACATATACATCATTGACTGCCTCGTTGGTCTAGTGGTCGCAAGTGCGACAGCTGTGCATGAGGTCTTGGGTTCGATTCCCAGGTCGGGCAAAGGGTTATTGGGTTTTTCCATCAGGAATTTCTCAGTAGCAGCCTCGGAGTCTGGATTTGTGCCCGGTTGATGGCAGGCTCGCCCCCTATTACATGGGACTAAAAACATAACTGGCGAAATGTGCGTGTACTAATGGGTGCACCTCTGCCTAAACCTTCAGAGATTACAGACGTGATGTTATGTTAATTAATATACAATCAGAACAGAACCATCGGAATCACGACTCTCGTTACATATTCTGTTTCATACAAGTATTAATCCGCTTAAAAATTCGTCGCATTCGTTCGTTATAATTGAGACGGACGTTAATAAGTTTTAATAACAGCACGGCTTCCAATTACGTGATACGTACAGTGCGCATGCGTGAAAATGTTGTATTGTAATCACGATTCTGAATAAGGTAAAAATAAATAAATGTTAATATTACCTGCCTATTATTGTCCCATTGCAGGACAAAGGCTTCTTCTCATACAGATAAGCCACAAGCTTTGATTAACAAGTTTACTCAAGGCGGATTGGCGATTTCCGACTTATATTACATAACATCACGCCTGTAATTACCGAAGGGTTAGGCAGAGATGTGTACATTAGTACACCCATATTTAATGCGGATAAGCCTAATATAAGCCTCCTAAAGAGGGTACAAAGTATCAAAATAATATTATGGTACTTAATAGTATTTATTTTGTGGATATAATGAGATGCAAAACACAAAAAATAACATGTTAACATGGTACGAAAAAATGGTCGTAACTTTGATATAAGACCTAGTTCATACTAGTATTGAATTCAAAATACTGTATTCCTAAAAACATGACATTTCGAAGAAAATAGCTTCGTAATGCTGCTAAGTGTATACTTGTTTTTGCTCGTGACTGTACCTGTAATAAAGTTCAGGACGAAATAAGAACTTTCTCCTTTTTTTAAGTCGATTAAAACAGACTACAACTAGAAAAAAAAAACATAATTAAAAAACAGTTTCTGATTCGGTAAAAATATCACTATGATATTAATTACCTACATAGTAATCAATGTATTGGAATATTCAAACAGAATTAGGCCAAATCGAATAAATAAAGGTGAAATTCCATCAACCAAAATCATAAATGCATTGTGATGCGCAACACAACAGCACATTGTGTATCAAAAAGCGAGTTGGTTCAATCCAAATACATTTGATTAACGACCGAATCGTTAATCGTCAGCGAGTCGATTAATGACTCGATACTACTCGATACTGAGTAATGGACTTTCGGCTCGACTGAGATCCGATCATCTATTATTGTGGTAGCTTAGTATTGGTTTAATGTGGGGCAGGGTTGTAGCGTAGTGTAGCTGTTGAGTAGGTCCCTAATGTTTCCCTTTTGTTCTCGTAATTGATGTGTCTTGAATGACAGCGTGGGATTAGTGACCCAACAAGCTAATTTAACTTGTAAACATAATAAAAAAAACATTGGAATCTTTAAGGGCTCTGTCCAATCTAGCGTTTCTTTATTTTTTCATTTAAACTTTATGCAACAAAAAGGTACATTAGCATTAGGCATTCTCTACCAGTCAACCAATTAGGGGGCGAAGAGATAACATGGCAGGTGCAAAAAAATTGGACATGAACAAAAAAAAACAAAAGAGTGATTTAAAAATCATTGAAAACATCGTGCGGGTGTCGTATGAGACACTGATGATTGTTTTATTTCATAACGGGTGTAAAAAAATAATAACAAAGCCGAAAATTACATGTTCTTTCCATCATTGCAATCATGTTTTTTGAACTGGATTAAGATCATGTTATTTAATAATAATAAAAATATATATATATATTTAATGTAGGTATAGGTAGGTTTCGGTCACTAATTAAAAGTCATCCTGTAACGGGTGCAGAAAAAGGCTTAACGTAAACGAAAGTTCCATTTTCATACCCGGGAATTTTCTGATTACGGAGATATTAAAAATCTAACTTGTTTGCATGTTTTTTTTACAAAAGCATGTTTCAAATGTTATAACTGAACTTTAAATAATCCCACATGTTTTGTTGCTTACTCCCATAAGTACATTGTTTTGGGTGAGTTACATTGCACGGCTTCATAATCAGAGAATTTTTACACCGAAATAAAAACTATTTCCCAGCAATCATTTTTACTCAAACTTACTTAGTTTGAAGGGCAGCTAATGACTATGTGTTTTATCTCTCTGTAAAGTTAAAAAAAATAGTCACTTCGTGCATCAATTTCTCATCACAATATGAACAGCAAGAATTAGGTCAGGTATGTACAATACCAACACAATTGCCATCCATATAAGGGTCTTAGATGTCTAAATGTCCTGGCTCTAATGTGGAATTAAGGGTATTTCAGTGACCTTTTAGCCACATATCCCCGCCTAAATAATGTCGCCATACAACTAAACTTAAGTCTATTAACAGATACCCAGCCCGTTGCCTAGCAACAACACAGTTCGCTCGAAAAGACAGACCGTTAAATAATTAAGCGCCATTTACTTGTCTAATGAAATTGACCTCATTCACTATTTCTTGTCCGATCACAGGGTACTAAAATCTTTATTATATAGTATAGGTACTGTAATATAATAAAGATAAAGAGATT
Organism: Hoplodrina ambigua; assembly: GCA_949774945.1. NCBI lineage: Eukaryota > Metazoa > Arthropoda > Insecta > Lepidoptera > Noctuidae > Hoplodrina > Hoplodrina ambigua. The sequence goes on from OX458968.1 coordinate 15,401,448, forward strand.
TTTTGTTTATTTTTTTTTTTTTTAAATGAGGTAATCTAAAAAACTGCTAGTCGGATTGGAAAAAAAATCTGTCTATTGATAGCCAGGTTAATGCCGATTAGTAAAGTCTATATAACATCACGCTATGACCCACAGGGGTGGACCAGTAACCAAAGACGTAATTAACACAGATGAAATAAAAACCACGCGTACGAATTCGTAAGTTTTTTTTTTTACTTAATTTTTGTATTTTTTGTGCGTTACGGGATTACTAAAAGTATACAAATAAATAAAATTGCAGTGTCTGTTTGTAATGTCAAAATAACAGCGTTTTACAAAATAAACAAGAATGTTTACAATGAAAAAACATTAAAAAAAATGTCATCTGACTGTTGCGGTTCATCTTCGAAACGGTTGGACCGATTTTGATAGTATTTTAACTGGCAGATAGCAGATTTGTGCAAAACCTTTCGTTATATCCACGGCTGGTTTTGCAAAAAACCGTGATAACCGACATTAACGCGAACGAAGTAACGGGAATAAGATAGCAAAAACTAAAAGAAAAGAACTTCTAATTCAACGCGGCTAAAGTTAGTTTCTCTATAACACTAAAATGGCCAGTTTTTATAAAGCACAAAGCCGTGACTTATTTCGTATGACGTCATAATTTTAAATGAAAAATGTAAAAGGTTATTATTTAAAACTTTCCCTGGCTGAATGTGGAGCAAGCAAGACATTATAATATTGTAAGACTACGTGCACATTACACGGTTAGCCAAGTTCACAAATCCATGTGTAACGCAGAATTTTGTCGCAAATATTAATTTTGGCACAATTTTGTAACAGGAAAATGATTTGATGGCGTCAATGGTTTATAAGAAATAAAATTTAATTACGTTATTATGATAACTTTTGTGTTTAATTATAAAACAAAAAGGTCTAATTATTTGTATTAATTAAATCGTCCTAATATATTTTAGCTTCATATGTAATTTATATCAAAGGCTTGTTGTTTTTTCAAATATTTTTTTATCTTTATTTTATATGTCTGTCTTAAATCGACGAGGATTTTATGCCTTTGTAAAAAATAATGATTGTTATATTTAAATTTATTACGCCGTATAGCACAGTATTTTTTTCATGTTTATTCAAGTGGAGAATACAAATAATATGGCCTTTCTCTCAACTGTCAGCTTGAAACTTTCAAATAAGTGTAAGGGCGTATTCAGATGACACGCGCCGATCACGCACAGCACCCGCGCACGCGTTGTGCCCGCCTTCAACCCGCACACGCGCTGCATCCGCCTCGCACACGCCTCGCGCCCACTTAAACTACTAGTGACTGGACTACGTCGTTCACTAGGCATAGTGGCTTCCAGGAGGGTGCAGAGCGCGGGCAGGGCGAGTGCAGGGTTGGCGCGAGGCGGGCGCGGGGCGTGCGCATGGCGTGCGCGTGTAGACCTCGTTAAATGCAATTTGAGATCTATTGACGCATTATATGGCTCAAATTCTTATTTAAAAAAATTCAATGCGAGTTGGACGCGGGTGGCGTGCGCTGAGCGTGCGCGTGTCGTGTGAACGCGCCCTAAGGCTAAACAATGTGTCATATAATTTCGTAAGTTATGAGTCGCATAATTTATAATCAACTAAAACTGACAACTCATTTTGCGTCGCCGTGTGACACAATCCGGACTCTTGTATAAAAATAAATGTAGCGTAAATTACGCTACCAAAAAAAAAACGTATCTCACTACGTTCGTTTGGCCTTACTTACATTATTATTATGTAGCCTGTTATATGTAGATAATGTATTCTAACCTCCACTAAAAATAGACTTCAAACCGTGAAGGAAAATATCCATAATCACTACAACGAAAAATAAATTAATGATCGAAGTATGTTGTTATTACCCCAAAAGGAAATCCTCCTGGGTAAATAATGGCATGGAAAAACAGACCTTGTTGAGTAACAATTTAAGGCTGAATATCCTGCTTAACAGAACCCGTCACGCCTATCTGTGAACGTGCGGCCGTAACATCGCGTGACTATCATTCTCAACTGTGACGTTAAGCCAACGTTTTTAATTATTCCATTCAAAATATAACTCCGTAATGAAGTTATCATTTAATGTTTTAACACCATCCACCCTGGGAGTGATTACTTTTCGAGCTACAGTAAAATACTCGTAAAAGTCGTAACTACGAGTTTGCTAATTAATTTGTTCGAAGTGACTTTGTCGTGACTTCGTCAGATGTTAAATATTTTATGTTTATTGGCCAGTTTTGATATAATTTGTGAGTTAAGTGGTCATTGTCGCTCTGTGACTGGGATTTAATGAAATATTGATTGTGTTTTCGTTTTGAAATGCTGTGTAACAAACGAAAGACGGTTTTAGTTTTATACACTTAAAGCTTAATTTTCAATTTATTACAATCAGTCAGAAGATGAAAGTACTGGTAAATAAAACAATTTTCCCTTTCAGATAATCTCTGAAATAGCATGTTACGAAAGAAATAAAAGCTTAAAGGTTATGAAAAAAAAAAACAATTATTCCAACAACAAAAATCAAAACCACTTGTTCCATTAAAAAGAGTTACGATTCGCGAAATTAAATTAAGCATTCAACTGCTCAGCTATTGTAAAGCTTAGTTTACATTTACGACGTATCGCTCGCTGTTATTTCGCGACAATAATAACTTTGACTTTGATACACTACACGATTTGTTTCAAGGACTTTTTTCACAATAATTCTATTGTTTTCTCGCTGTTATACAACACTCTTTATAGTTACAAGCGATACGTCTGTCCACAGACAGAAACATGAAACGCTACAAAGGCAAACAAAAAATGTTTGTTATTTGCTTTATTTTGGTTTTATCTTTTCAGACGACATTGCTGTGTGGTTAGTTTTTGTAATACTAAGTGTAAATGACTTATTTTTAGAAAGAATAGGGTTTAATTTGACGAAAGAAGAAGAGAAGAGAAGAGATTGGTGCACTAGTCTATAAGTATATTGGATGTATCTCATATCATTGTATCAGTGTATTCAATTGTTGGCGAGCCAAATAAATAAAATAAAATAAATAAAAATAAAGAGAACTCAGGATAACATAACATCACGCCTGTATTCCTCGAAGGGTTAGGCAGAGGTGTACCTATCAGTACACCCACATTTCGCCAGTTATGTTTTTTTACTCCCATGTAATAGGGGGCGAGCCTATTGCCATCAACCGGGCACAAATCCAGACTCCGAGGCTGCTACTGAGAAATTCCTGATGGAAAAACCCAATAACACTTTGCCCGACCTGGGAATCGAACCCAAGACCTCATGCACAGCAGTCGCGCTTGCGACCACTAGACCAACAAGGCAGTCTTTGTTGGCGAGCCAAATAAATAAAATAAAATAAATAAAAATATACAGAACTCAGGATATTACTGCGATATTACATTTACTGTACTATGTATTTGCAACTTAAGGTAAATATTTTTTTTGTTCTTGAGTGTTTGTATGGAGTTTTGAAATGTGTTACCGGTGTTCAAAAGTGCCGTCTAATGGTCTAATTAAAATAAATAATTAGACTTTTGACTTTGACTTTTGCTCCGTAGTAGTAGAGGCTGTATCATTGTGTGAACACGAAGAACAATAGTACCCATATCACAATTAGATCCCATTAATAGCTGAAACAAAGACAATAAAATAGATCTACCAATTATGTTATATAGAAATCCAATATATTAAGCCTGACTTATAACAGATAGGTACTCAATTAAGGGCCTTCGTCGTTCTCAAGGGACACAGAGTTATAAAACTTTTCTAATTTCGATTTGTCCATCAATACCCTGGCCTTTTCGTAATGTCTCACTTACTTTGTATCATAGGTACTTGTTATTACTTTTATAATAAATTGATTTTATATAAAGACCACTTTGATAAGTATTGAGAATTAAATATTGATAAAGTATCTTGGACATCATTGACGTCGGTAAATGAAAATATCGGATGGAATTCTGGACTTAAAGTTAATACATATAAGTCTGAACGCTCGTGCCTTCTCTGTATGAGAAGAGGCCTTTGCCCTGTAATGGAAAAATATTTTGATTTTCGATATTTTGATATGTATCCGTTACTGACTGACACATTTTCCAACTCAGCGATAAAACGAGAGGACATACACAAAAGAGTAGTTCTACTTTATTGTAGCTACTTAAAATGTTACCACGATCAAAATTACACGCAAAAATGGTCTCTCATGACACAACCACGCCACAACTGTAGGTAGAATAACGAGAGATTATCTCGAAACTCCAGTGTTCACAACAGGATTAGTGTTAGTCTTTGACACATTTAAAATGATTATCAAAGCTAGAATTCTACGTTTCACTTAAGATAAGACATAGTAAACAACAAAGCCCTCATCGCTACGACAAACAATTAATCTTAGCCTCATTACAAAATTAAACAACATGTCACTTTACTTAACGTACTAAGCACTTTAAACTGTATCAAATTCAGTATTATCAATTCGCGGCAGGTACAGGTGTGTCAACCTCAGAACGCACATAGCGATTACGCGATACGTCGCCCGTGCATACTAAGCTTAACTGTCAGAGTCGGGTCGTGGCGTAGGGGCCGCAATTTCCTGTAACAGAACCGACTCGACGCGACCGCTTCCTGTTGGAACGGACAATACGTTGCGGTTTTAAATTAAAAGCAGTTTTTAGGTACGTCACTTACCCCGCAATGGTGAGGCTACATTGCGAAGTTAGTGCGCGTTGTAATTTTCCTCGGAGGTATTATGGTAATGCAGTTTCTCGTTTTTGCTGTAATAAAAGGAGTTATGAATGAGATGTTTTATATGGGTTTTAAGCTGTACGTTTTTTTGGTGCTGTGCACACAATTTATTTTATGGTAACGTTTGTTTTTTTCATGTTCTGTTTATGTAATTTTCTCTTGCGAATGTATTTTATACATTACACTAGCTTTGGGCCTGACTTCGTCTGCATGATTTTTTTCACCCGCATTATTACTTAACGTTAGTGGTTACGTTCCGTGGGTCGTAGCCTGATGTTATAAAAATTATACTATTCTTCATGAATCTGATTATCGTATAGATAAAGAAATAATCCAATCCGACTGTTAGTTCTAGAGATTAGCGCGTTTAAACAAACAAACAACAAAACTTTAGCATTATTATATTTGTACCTATAGATATTCAAAATTTGGCGATGATTGATTTGTTTTTAGATTAATTTATACTTCCTATTTGTTGGACAAGAAATTTCCAAAACATACTTCTCTCAATATTACCAATCGTCGAAGTCTCCAACATATAAGCTCCGGGCTTTGTGCCCGACCTAAGAATCGAACCCAGTTCCTCTCAACAGTCGCTCTTGCGACAACAAGACCAACGGGACAGTTTTTCACTTACAATATCGTTGAAGCAAGTAATTTGTCAGGAACTATAGCCCTGTAGCAATGTCTGTAGGAATGAATAGACACGTCTGGCGGGAAATTGCAGTCTCATGGCCCGTGTAGGCGCATTGAATCGTGGACTTGTGACGTCAGAACTCAGGAGTGAAATGACGAGCGCTGAATTAGAATTACAGCGCTTTATAGCGCTTGGTGCTGAATGAGAAAAATGGAACAATGAGTTCGATTTTATTTTGTTCAACTAGCTTGTGGCCGCGTCTTCGTTCGTGTGAATTTTGGTTTATATGGAGTTTTTATTTTGCTCGGAATACTATTTATGTTTTTAAAATAAAAGTTACTCCTTATACAATCAGCCAATGAAAAAATCCGGTCATACTGTTCAGACGTTAAAAAGATTAGTAGAAACAAACAGACAAAACATTTTTTTTTTGTTGTAAACGTTTTGTATAATACTTTTATATGCATTTAGTAAAAAGCTTGTTTTTCTACAGATACGACACTAAGACACTTCATTTTAATATTTAGGATAGATTTTAACCTAAACACAAAAGGCTTACTTTGGATGACCATAGCAAGCCTTTTGTGTTCTATTAATTCATTAACGAGTTTCAATAAACCACCTATTGATTACTGACTACAAAGTGCATATTCCCTTGAAGGTAGTTACAAAGTTATGAATCCTATTGCTTCCTAGTTCAGTTACAGTAAGAGTTGCTTATTGTTCTGCAAGTTGCGTTTAATTGGAGAAACACGTCCCAAAGGTGTGCTGCTGTTGGCTTGTGAACTGACTTCGTTTGCAGAGATGCAGTTACCATCTAATATCGTGCCTCGAGAGTAGCAATGTGCTTTGAATAAAAGCGTTCGTGTTTTGGTTTGAGGTTAGTGTCTTGTTTTCCTTTGTATTTGAATCAACGTAGGTAATATTTTTATCGTATAATCGTATCGTAACCGTGGCCCCGGAACGTAAAGGGCAACAGAAGGAACAGGGTGGTTTTTTAGTCAGTAAAAGTCTGACAGTCGCTTCTGCCCCACCCAGGGCGGAAGGAGTCATTTGATGATTTTTACCACCTCAAAAAAAAAAGTAGGTACTTACATACACGTTGAACCATAGTTCTGTAAAAACGAGCCAATCCACAATGTGACAATAATTTAATTTGACTTTTTGAATATGTTTATTTTTTTTGCCTCGTTGGTCTTGTGGTCGCAAAACACGACTGCTGAGCATGAGGTCGTGGGTTCTATTCTTAGGTTGGGCAAAGTGTTATTTGGTGTTTCCATCAGGATTTTCTCAGTAGCTGCCTCGGAGTCTGGATAAATAATGGGTACACCTCTGTCTAACCCTTCGGGGATTACAGGCGTGATGTTGTGTATGTGCAATAATTTAATACGTTACGTAGTTTGATGTTGTGATACATGGACTTTTAGGATAGATTGTTGGTCGCTGTAGGTAGTAAAATTGGTCTTTAGTTCAATGTACATTCAAAACTTACACTTACGATTTGTAATTATTTATTTATCGTGTGGGCAGTAGGGTCTTATGAACCTACACACCCTAGTGTCAGATTTTCTAAACCGCCTCAAGGGCCTAAAGCTAAAGCGAAAACTTCCTGTTCCACTTAAACCATGTCAGAGGCGCTTCTAAAGCGCCTCTGACATGGTTTAAGTGGAACAGGAAGTCCAGGTTTCCTCACGATGTTTTCCTTCACCGATGCCAGTGATGTCAAAGATAAACTTTAGAAAGTACATATGAATTGAAAAATTCACATTGGTACTTGCAAGGATTTTAACCCACAACCTCATGCATAAGGGCGGGCGCCTTAACCACTGTGCCAACACGACACCCGATTTGTAATAAATTAGCGATTTCGATAAACGGTTAAGAAAAATTTTAATGGGTTAATTAGTCGTTAAGGCAAACCTAAACTCAATGATCATGATTTTTGTTCGTTTTAACCTTTTGTGTTATATAGCCCGTTTATCTAGGAAAGCTATAGGCTATATATTATAACACAAAACCGCGAGATTGAGTTATTCCAGTTATATTAAACACAAGTCGCCAAACCTACAATATCTCATTTAAAATGCCAATAAAATTCTCTTTCTTTATTTTGCAACACACTTTCAGATTTAAATATTTTTATAAAGATACAAAGAAACAAATCTTTGTCTGAATTTAATCTTTTATAAATCTTTTTATCTTTTTACTAGCTCCACAGTGCATGAGACATTTCAAAGGTCGACGGCCATTCAACAACATTTTATTGTAGATTGTCCTTTTTGACCTGCAGAATAGCCGTGGACTATTTTATATAGCCATTTTACGGTGTCGAAACATGCTACAAGGACATATTAAACCGTCTATACTATCTAAGAATAAAAATGGTACAAAGAATATTTTTTATATTATCTCTGTTTGATGTAAATTAAGCTCTATAACATCGCTAATAAAAGTAGTTTTGACAAGATTAGGAGACAGACGAATCGTGAATTTTATACGTTTTATTATAAAAATCGGCTAAGTACGAGTCTGACTCGCAGTTGAATTGTTTCGTACCACAGGTAGGTACTATACTAAAACTGAGTAAAGAACGTCGAATATAACACGTTTCTTGATGTTATGTAATAAGATTATAATGAACTTAAAAATTAAAGATACCCACATTTCGCCAGTTATGTTTAAATCCCATGTAATAGGGGACGAGCCTATTGCCATCAACCGAGCACAAATCTAGACTCCAACACAGATTCTGCCTCGTTGTTCTAGTGGTCGCAAAGCGCGACTGCTGAGTATGAAGTCTTGGGTTCGATTTCCAGATCTGGCAAAGTGTTATTAGGTTTTGTCATCAGGAATTTTTCAGTAGCAGCCTCGGAGTCTTTTTTCTTATAATTTGTTTTTTATTTCGGCCATATTAATACACTACGTAAAAATCTTAAGTATCCATCTGGTATGGTTCAAACGACACAACCCTGTGGCAAAGGGACAAATAGTTAAACAGACGAATGAGCAATAGCAATGGGGTCCGTTTACACCAATAGGCAATAGATTAGGTTAGCAATAGCTTTTCGTTCAAAGTGCCTTTTAATCGTTTAATTGAAATAAACGATTTGACTTTGGCCCTTTGGGTACGAAAAACGAACACGTCTTTTTACGTAACATCACGCCTGTAATTCCCGAAGGGTTAGGTAGAGGTCTTGGATTCGATTCCCAGGTTGGGCAAAATGTTATTGGGTTTTTCCATCAGGAATTTCTTGTAGCACCGTCGGAGTCTGGATTTTTGCTCGGTTGAATAGCTGGTGTATCCTTTAGTACACCCACATTTCGTCAGTTATTTTTAAGTCCAATGTAACAGCGGGCGAACCTACCACACGTACTTTTTTAGGGATGATTCTCATTAGAGCGGGCCGTGCCCGGGGCGGGGCCCGGACGGGGCACGGTTTTAAATCTGTTAAATATATTTTGTATGAATCAATTTATATTACACAGTGCATTATCCGTGTCCCGTCCGGGCCCTCTCGACGCACTTCAATACCACTTCAGCTCGACCACGCCCCGGCCCGGGCACGGCCCGCTGTAATGAGAATCATCCCTTAATTAACCTTTTCAGTTTTTTTTGGGTTCTGTATCCAAAGTCAAAGTCAAAGATACGTCTTTTTTTCGCTTAAAGTGTTTTTCTATTCCTTATGGTCAATGTCTTTCATGAGATTTGACTACGTACTTAATGATGAAGCAGATTTACTGAAGCTTAATGGTATAAACATAATTAATTATGTCCATTCATGCTGGCTGACTTTTAATTCATTAGTGATCTTTCAGGGGCTGAAAGTAGGTACTTGTGGATATGAACATCTTTTATTATGACTAACTCTGAAATATGAAAAGAGTCTCAGCTGTCCTATATTGACTGGCGATTAGTGACCGATAACTAAGCACACGATTGTACAGTAAGCGGTCATAAGTGCAGTGGCATGCTAAGCTTTGAATTGCTGTGAACACGCGGTACAGGCCGTACCTACATCTGTGTGTAAAGGGATAGTGTTTTACCACAGTACCTGAGAACACCTCAGAATTCGCACACGGCGTCGAAAGGCCGTAACTTAAAAAATGTCATACTCGTATAATATTATATTGCTGCATGCAGAACGGGTGTTTTTTTTTTTTACTAGAAATGTGTATTTACATAGTACATGCTATGCGACATCGACATATTATACACCTATATACTATGGCAGTGTGAACATAAAAAAAACATACAAATGAATGATTTTTTATATAATTTTTTTTTTCTTTTATTGGATAATATATACATATATTTATGTCAATGAGCTTTTGTCAATGTTAATGATTTTTAAATAACTTAAACTTATGTATTACTTGTGTAATTTTTTGTATATTTTATTAACCTATTATTGTTTTTAACTTTCTTAAACTGTCAAAATTTATTTTAATTACTAGGAGTTTAATTAGATAACATAACTGGTGAATAACTGGTGTGGGTGTACTATTGGGTACACCTCTGCCTAACGCTTCGGGGATTACAGGCGTGATGTTATGTATGTTATGTAATTAGATAACTACATTGTGAATGCTGTGGTCTCCTATAAGTGAAGGAGTACACCTAACTCATACCTTGTCGTCCTTTATCTAAATTTATTTTTGTGTATACTTTTGTTGGAGATTCTAAATAAATAAATAAATAACCCCAGAAGAAGGCCAAAAATTTGATCTTGAGCGTACAACGTCACTGAAAAATATTAAAAACTTGCACGAACGCTCAAGTCGTGCCAAACTCAATGACAATAGAATAGATAAACTCCATAGTGGCTGAACTTGCTCACCCATCTTCAAGCATCGTTAACTCCTAAACACTAAGTGAAGATCACGTTCACATGTCATTTGTCACCTTATCCCAACATAACTCTAGAACAAGATTTTCTAAATACACATTTTTAGGAAAATATTTTTCCAATATTCTTGAAAACCGGGTTGTGTTTATTGATGTAAAAGATAAGCGAAGTTAACAAGCATAGTCGGTGTTTCCAGAATATTGTAAGGAAGAATTATGATCAGAAAATATTCTTATTATAAAAATTAATCTTGATATTTTCTCTTATCTTTGTGTCCTATTATTGGCTTCAGGATCATCGAAAATATATTTTTAGATAAAGGTAAGTAAGAAAACATGTCCTAATTTAGAGAAAAATGTCTCTTAGTTCTTTTTTTACATAGAAATAAATTGATGATTTCAAACTTAGATCTTTCAAATCCGTCCTGATTTATCTAAAATTCACCGTAATGTAAAAGTTTTCTTGGGTTGATAGCAATAGGCTTGCCCCCTGTTACATAGAACTAAAACATAACCGGCAAAATATGGGTGTACTAATGGGTATACCTCAGCTTAACCCTTCGGGAATTACAGGCGTGATGTTATGTATGTTAAGTTGAAGTCAAATCATTAAGAGTAAATGGAGTTTCTTGCCCGTTCTTCTGGAAACTAAACTATCTTTTGGAGTGGGCAACTAGATTCAATATTTCTTTTTCTCTCTTGTAAATGAAGTTTAAAAGTGCCTTTTGATGGTCTAATTAAAATAAATGATTTGACTTTGATTTATTTTTGTTAGACCTTTAGTAGGATACTAAACTTGTAGTCTGTGCATGAGGTCTTGGGTTCGATTCCCAGGTCGGGCAAAGTGTTATTGGGTTTTACCATCAGGAATTTCTCAGTAGCAGCCTCGAAGTCTGGTTTTGTGCCCGGTTGATGGCAATAGGCTCGCCCCCTATTACATGGGACTAAAAACATAACTGGCGAAATGTGGGTGTACTAATGGGTACACCTCTGCTAACCCTTCGGGGATTACAGGCGTGATGTTATGTTATGTTGTAGTCTGAAATCGCCAATCCGCCTTGAGCAAGCGTGGTGATCAATGCTCATGCCTTCTCTGTATAAGAAGACACATTTGCCTTGCATAAGACCAGTAGTGAGCCGGATTTATTATTACTAACAGGCCCCCGCCAAGACGAGCCAAGCGAAGCGCAAGGGCACTACCTATTTTACCTCAAAGTGTTTCGTCGTTTTTTAGATCCCTCATAGAGTTGGTTTCCGATGTACTAGATAGTTCATTTTCTCAGGATATGATATCAATAATAGACTAATTAAACATACAAAGTCTCAATTGATCAGCTCTAATACTTTAGATTTTATTGATATCTAAAATACGCCGATTTCGTCACTGGCACACTCACTGACACACTGATGATCATAAAATGTTTGGCTATTTATTATTTTTATTTATACCGAATAACAGAAAGCAAAGTGACAATTAAATCACGAAAAATGTTGACATTTAGCAGTGACAGCTTGAATGGCCCACTCACACAATAAAAACAAACCATTATCCTCAATGGACTGTGACCTTAATCACTGCCCAACAGAGTTGGTCATCATTAAAGTGTTAGTAAACAGGTTCATTCTGATACCCATGTTTTTCTATTGTTAAAAAGAGATAGAGCTATAGTTATAAATGTTTAGTGTGTTTTTTATATGGTTTTAGGCTCGATACCGAGCAAATACTAATGTGATTTCAATTGATATGTACTTTCTATGTTTTCCTTGGACATCAGTGACATCGGTGACGGAAAATATAGTGAGGAAACCAGGATTTATAATAAACTTCTTTCTAACTGCGGCTTAACTCTCGTATAAAATAAATTACTGTAAAGTATGTTGAACTGTTATCCCAAGGGAACACATAACCAGGATAACAAGTGTCCTATGTGTTTAATCCGAGAAATGGTCTATGTTTGTACTATTTTTTATTAAAAGTTTGCGCGTTATTGAGTAAAAAATATCCATCTAAACATCTTATCAAACTTTCACATTTATAATAGTAGTATATAGGTCTTCGCCTTGAGCAAGCGTGATGCGTCCCTTCTCTTTAGGTGGTTAAGGCGCCCGCCTCTCATGCATGAGGTTGTGGGTTCAAATCTGGGCAAGTACCAATGTGAATCTTTCAATTCATATGTACTTTCTAAAGTTTATCTTGGACATCACTGGCATCGGTGAAGGAAAACATCGTGAGGAAACCTGGACTTACTGTCCCACTCAAACCATGTCAGAGGCCCTTGAGGCGGTTTAGAAACTCTGACACTAGGGTGTGTAGGGTCGTAAGGCCTTACTACCCACACGATAAATAAATAATTACAAATCGTAAGTGTTAGTTTTGAATGTACAACATTGAACTAAAGACCAATAATGGAGAAAATGCATTCACGTTAGAGTGGAACGATAAGCTGGTAATATTACATATTCCATGTACTCACACACACATACAAAACTTCCACCAAACGGTCTAGTTGCATTGAATAAAACTGTATTTCCAATAGCTATAGCTAAACGTTTAACTATTGGAAATTCAGTTCCACGGAACCTTGATTGCGTGTAACGAAATAAAAGCCAATACAATAGTTTAGAAATAAGCTGGTTTGTGTGGAATTGGTTTACCTGTACCTAAGGCATCTTTTTGTTACGTCGACCTACTGCATCTTGGTTTAAAGAGTAGGGTAACCAAAATTTTATCGGTTAGTTAATGTATTTTTCAAAATAAGCTTTAGAAAATGTAATATTTTATGGAAGAATTTAAAAATAGACAAAGACATATTTTGTTACCTCTTTTTGCGATCTAGGACTTTTAGGATTTTTTGTGAAATAAAGGTTGATCAATCTCACTGAAATATAATATTTTTGCGTTCTTAATATTTCTTCATCACATAAATAACAATCCTGTAATAGACGGACAAACCGACCGGTAGCAGAGTCTAACTTTTCAACTTTTTTAATATTTTTTTTTCTTCTCTTTTTTTGCCAATATATCTGGTGTATCACCTTTAATAAAATGGTAGAATATGCCTAAGGCATTAAGTCTGCCAACATACCTTTGTGCATGAAGTATAAAAAATAGGGTCTCGTTTGACTCCATTTGCACACAGAACCCCAAAAAGCCATTAACATTGTACAAAATAAAGGAACAAGCACCAATTCTTATTTACTTACAAAAAAATCCGGATGAAGTGTATGTGAGTCGTCCCTAAAGGCATCTGTATCGCGTTCCATCCATTGTGTCTCCCGACTTATCTGCTGGTGTAAACCGGGCACATTGTCCGATCGCGCACAATGGGCGCAGATACGCTTCAGGACTAAGGTCGTGGTTACAATACATTGTCGGTCGTGTAATGCGAGTTTTTTAATCACGCTTTGGTATAAATGTTTGTAGGTATCTTGAAGGGAGAATGTTTGTACTCGTTTTTTAAGGGTAGATTTTACAGTCTTTCGTATTGTGGTTATTTGGTGTTTTATCAATGTAAAGAAAGAAAAATGTTGCAAAATTAATAAACTTAAAACTATGCAAACAGATGATGCGCGATGATGTTTTAGATATGTGACAGAATTAGTCTATAACTGGAACGTTTAAGTAATTTTTTAACGCTAAACGTAGTACTCAAAGATCGGATAGTCGACAGACTAATGTTTTTTTACACATAGCTTAGTTTTACAGGCCATCGCACTTGAACACAATTATAGTTTTATACCTCAAGGTCTCGTAATTAAAAACGTTCAAAATCTAATCGCAATTTCATAAACGGCAATCAATGTCAAAATCTTGTCAAAAATGTGAGTAAATTAGTGGTGTTTTTGACAGATTGTGACTGAGATTAGAAAGCGAACGTTTGATAGAATTTTGTTACTGATATTTGAAAAAGGGGCCAGATTAAAACTAGTATAAATGCATGCCTTCTTTACTACAATTATTCCTGTATCTATCCTCATATTTCAGCCATGCTTAAATGATAAAGGTTCCTTGACTCTGGGATGTTTTTAAAGCTAGCTGCCATAATTTTGCGTAACATATTGTTTCTTTCATCACAATGTTAGCGCGCCCATGCTAACACGAAGAAACTATATGATCCCACAAATAAATCATTCAGCATCGAGCGAGTTTTATTACTAGGCCCGAACTATTCGTCTGCTTGTCCACTCGCGATAAATATTCAAAGAATACATATCACGCGTTTTATGTTCGGTGAGGAAGCTATTCCTTGGGGAAAGGACACTTTACGACTGCTGTTTACATGTTTAGCTCTCCGCTTGTTTATCTGGATCGTATTTATTGTACCAATAACTCAGGGTACGTGGCAACTGATCAGCATGGATAGGGTTTACAAATACGTATAGTGGGAGATGAATAGGGGATCGGGAGGAGGTTAGCGGAATAGTGACTCTGTGGTGGAGGCTGAACGGCTGAATAATGAGCGATTTTTAGAAGAAAGATATTGTTTTCTTCTTTATTAAGGTTTTTACTGTAAGCTTTGGACACTGGCCATCTTTTAGCTTGAAAGAAATTCAAATTCATTCCAAATTCAATTCCAAAAATTATCACCTACATAAAAATGTTGTGATGGCCCAGCGTAGATACCTCTAATATATGAGGTTGTGGGTTATATTCCGGGAAAGTAACAATGTGACATTTTTAATTTATAATAATGTAATTTTTACGTTCATCTTGGTCATCACTGACAATTGTATTTTCTGTATCTGTGCACCTACTTTGTTTTTGTCTCTGCATCACCCTAAGGTAGACTGGTAGAAAATGCCTAAGGCATTAAGTCCGCCTTTGTACAGTGTATTTTTTACATGTGCATAAAGTTTTAATAAATAAATAAATAAACAATCTTTACTTTAGATCTGAAATCGCCAATCCACCTCGAGCAAGCGTGTTTATCAATGCTCGTGCTTTCTCGGTATAAGAAGAGGCCTGTGCCCTGCAGTGGAATAACAATAGGCTGGTATTATTATTTCATTTCAAAAATAATCTGGGTAAATTGAAATCATGTTTGAAAAAATAAAAATAAAAACAAATCATCGATACGGTACAAGTATTCAACTTCACAGAACCGAATACCTACCTCATTATTATTACTGTTTTAATTATAATTTGTGGTTATTTAATTAAAATAAAATTACTCTTAAATATGCTGCCCATTTGTAATGGTGAATGTTCAAGCGTATTATTAATAATTTAATAACGGTCATTAGGTACATTGGTTTTGGGCTATTTGACGTTAATTTATTGTTAATAACGGACTTTTGAGATACGATTAACTGGGTTTAGTTTTACCGAAACGTAAGTTTTCTGTTTTTCCAAATACATAATTGGAATGATTTCGGATGATTTAAATCACAGAATTATATTTATTACAATCTGTACTTAAATTATAAAGCTGAAGAGTTGGTTTATTTGTTTAAGTATAATATATATAATAAAATATATAATTCTTTCACACCTTGGCAGGTATTACGACCTGCCATCTTCACAAGGCGGGTCCAGTCACACGGTCTAACTGACTTCATAAAGGAAACACTTCGCGCGCCTTACTCTGACTAACCACGAGTCCGCCGCCAAAATCGCTTTCACCTCAAATATTTTCCATAAACCCCTACTTACAAACAACGCGACATCTACTTTCATACAAACTCATCACAAAATGGAACGTATTGAACTAAATACTATTTTGTATAATAAAGCCAAATTCTAAGGCGAATATGTTTAAAGACGTGCCTCAGTTTTGATTGAACATGTTCTAATAATGAGAGCCGCGAGCGAGTACGACGTGACGTAGCGACTGGTAGCTATAATGTGCAAGACACAGAAGGTTTACTTACATTCTTCTTCCTAGCCAATCACTAGCAGTTTGTATTGAGTTGGTCTAGAACTTAGCCACGTGTTTGGTAATTGGTGCCGATTCCCTTGTTCACAAACTAGACTAAATTTAAAGAATTGACATCTCTTACTAACATACAGCGAAAGGCAAAGGACGATGACATTCCGTGACATTAAAGAACTAAGTTAGAGATGTCAAATTAGTTTTGACTTGAACTTCTCCGTATTTTTAATCCACACACAGATGTCAACTATAACTGTATGGATGTGTCAGATGGACTAAATTTGACAGCTCTTTTTTACATTAGTCTTTTTATTATTTTATTGGACAGAAAAAGATGGAAATAGTCTAATTTTAGTTTAGTTTGTGACCAACAGAATCTGCACGATTTATCTGTATCATCTGTTAATTTGACGTTGTCCGATGTTGAAAGTGCACGAAAAAAAATACATTTCGGATTTGTTCAAAAGTATTAGGCACGCATCTCAAAATTAAAGATTTGTAATTGTGAACACTGTGAGTTGAAGTAATAACACTATACTAGAATAGTTAGATTATAAAATGACTATGGTACACACAGTAAATCCCAAAACAGTAGGAAAACTCGTGCTGAAGAACATTGCACAGCCAGTGCTGTGCAATGACGATCACAGGATTCCTGTGCAATGACCTGCGCAAACTAATCATAGACCAGTGGTCTATGATTGGTAGTGTACAGTTAAATGACTGCAAATAATTTTATTATGTAAGTGTAGTTGATTTTTACAAGCATTAATTTACCTTTTATTTACCTGACACGGTATCTGTGGCTAATCAAATAAATAAACTTGAACTACTTTCCGGTGTTCGATTGAGCTGGAATTTTTATTTATTTATTTATTTAAGATTTATGGAAGACTTACAGCTAAATAAAACATATTAAAAGAATAGTAAATAAAACTGACAACCAATTACAAGTCTTCGCTTATAAAAAACAGGCTGGCAAAAATGGATGGATTTAATACATACACGACCTTGTTTAAAATAAATATGTTTAGATAGAATATTTTTTTATAAATGGACCTTTTGATTTGTCTCTATATTGTTGTACTCGCGTCTCATTGAAATTGACTGTACTGAAATATACGAATATGTGGGAATTTTGTTTATTAGAAAGTCGTGTTTTGTGTACCTTATGAACATATGAGAGATGATCTGTTATGATATAGGATTTAAATAAATATACTACTACATCAATTTGTTCAAGCCCTTTTATTAAAAAGCATGACATTGGTATAATCACCAATAGCTATTCCCGCGACATCGTCCGAGGTTATTAGTTTTTTGACAGTAAAATATAACCTATATTACTCAGGGCTTGTGGCTTCCTTTTAGTGAAATAATTTTTACAATCGGACCAGTTGTTTCGGAGATAAGCGCAAACAAAAAAAAATTATAATCTTAGTAGCTATATATATTGCCTCAGCCTCAATAATAAGACCTAATAAGCTAATAATAAAAATTTAAATTAAATAAAAAGGTATGAAAATACTCCTCCAGTATTACCCACAATCGAAAATGTGCCCAAAACACTTTAAATCTACCTTCTGCATTCACAAACTAATTAGTTAATTTCTTTGTTACAGATAAACCAGTAAATGATCTACAGAACCGTACCAAAACTGCAAAATGGTCGACTTATAGCAGTCAGCGGCCGGGGACATTTACTCGGACGGTGGCGGTGGAAGCGAAAAGATGTTAATTCTGATGATAATACACTTCATTACGCTACCAGTACTCACATCCAGGTTCGTCAGAGGCGACACCGCAATGGATGAGAAACAACCGCAACCGCTCATCAGTTCCCGGGTAGTGAGGACTAAGTATGGTGATCTCAGAGGGTTTATAGTGACTCCAGAATCAAGGTTCTTAGAACCTGTTGAAGTCTTTAGAGGTGTGCCTTATGCATCGCCTCCTGTAGGCTCCCTGAGATTCATGCCTCCAGTTTCCGGCGCGCAATGGTCAGGTGTCAAAATTGCTGAAGAGTTCAGTCCAGTATGTCCTCAAGTGCTTCCCGATATAAGGAATGAAACTGCCGTGTTGAAGAGGATATCGAAAGGACGGCTGGAGTACTTGAAAAGGATACTCCCATTCCTGACGAATCAGTCCGAAGATTGCTTGTATTTAAATATTTATGCACCAGCTCAAGGTGAGTCCAGTTAACGTCTTTGGTGTTTAATGTAGTTCTATTTTGTTACTGCTCCGATGACCTCCTTGTCACAAGGGCGACTGTTGAGTAAAGGGCCCTGGGTTCGATTCCCAGTTGGGGCCGCGACTATTGATTTAGGGGCCCTGGGTTCGATTCCCAGTTGGGGCAAAAAGTGTTATTGGCTTTTTCCCATTAGGAATTTCTCAAAAGCAGCGCGGAGTTTGAAAGTTAGTGGTGTTACACCCCCGTGGATCCGAAAGCACGTAAAGCCGTTAGTCCTTTTTTTTTTTTTAGTTGCTAAAAATCATCAAATGACTCCTTCCGCCCTGGGTGGGGCGGAAGGGACTGTCAGACTTTTACTGACTAAAAAACCACCCTGTTCCTTCTGTTGCCCTTTACGTTCCGGGGCCACGGTATCCTGTTAAGACGTCCCGCAACATCAAGCCGTTAGTCCTACGCTTGATCTCACCCCATTTGTAAGCCGTTAGTCCTGCGCTTGATCTCACCCCATTTGTGTCGGATTGTCGTCCCATCGGACTTTGAGAGTTAGGGAAGAGGAAGTGGAAGTGGGACTTGGGTGGTCTCCATTGAGATTGGAAGAACCAGAGTTGATCTGGGAAACAAAAAAACTTTGTTATTCATCCAAACAGACTTGATAAGAATAAAAAGAGTGCTTGCAAATCCGATTAGCGTCTCAGAACTATTTAACATTCTAACAGATAAGCAGGCTAAGAGACGCCGTGCATGGTAATGTTTCTTTTATAAGAAAATTAACATGTAAATAAATACAAAGCTCGCTTCCTCTTGATTACTGCTTGGTTCACGAATATCTAACTAGCTATGTTATCCTCAACCTTTAGAAGTGTTCATATATCATTAATGATCTAATATAATTAAAATACCTGATCCATTGAATAAATTATTTATTTCTTTAGTTGTTGATGTTAGACAGTATTTCAGAATACACCTCTTTCAAATAATAGTAGGTAGTGTCGCTTGACTATAAAACTGTTAGCGTGCGTTCATTGGTCTGCCTGCCATAAAACGACAAAATGGCTAGTTCGAATTCGAAAATCAAATACTGAAAAAAAAGACCTATTTATTTTTATTCTTCTTTTTAGAGTCGATGACTTTAGATAAAACTTCTTTTTGGTATAATTTTTGGGACTAGTAAGTGGAATAAGGATTGATTCATAAATTGATAATTACGATAGATAATCTCCTTGAATCTGAAAAATTTCACCTTGTATATACTATAGAATGAAAAATGTGACCCATTTCTGAAGGAATGCCATCAAAATGTCGTCACAAACACAAACTCCTCTCTCTCATTCCTGATAAATTTATTCCCTTACTTTGTTGCGACAAAGTGGCAACAGGGATGTATAAACAAGGCATTTTAATCCAAATTTCGTCAGGCAAGCATTACACTCGTAAATTGAGGGTGAGAACAAAAACTTGATTTATAATTTCAGTTAAAACCTCCCCAAGCTCCAGTGAGCTAATTTTCAAAAAGACTTTTGTGCTCGTCTGTGGAGGTACACATTCATTTTAGCAGTTGGCTGGACAGGGATATTTTTTGAATGGCCACTGCCGAGTATTAAAAATAAATGAAATGTCTTTTATTACGGAACCCACGGATGTGACTAATTGGAACGTGAATGGCGGTAATGATGTTGCGTTTCTGCGTTGATTTTTGCTTCGTGTTGGAGTGGGGCAGTAAAAGAAACAAGATAAAATCTCGGATTTAAAAATTTGTTGGCCTTTCCTCACAATATATTTGGCTAGCTATTTTTTTTTAATTTTCTCACGGAATTCTAATTTTCACTAACATAAAATTAGCCTTTGTTATTGGCTGATAATGTAACTTTCCATAGGTATAATATTATTTAAATCAGTTAAGTAGTTTTTTAGTTTATCCATTACAAACAGAAGTACATTTTTTTTCTTTTTATAATCTTAGTTTAGATGACGATGACGATTGGCTGCTGCGCTGCGTTTTGCGGGTTCGATTCCCGATAGAATAAATATTTGTATGATCTAAATACACTTGTTCCGCTAGCTATAAGTATGTTTGTAAACACACACGCATGACGCAGTTGTTTTTTTTTGTACTTGGGAAAATTAGCAAACCGGTTTTTAGTGATTTTGGCTCTTATTTGAAAAGAGGTAGAAACATAACTGTTGAGGTCAAAGACATTACGCTGCGCAAACCCATTTTCAAATCTTATTTTTCTACAAAAAAGATTTTCCATTAACTCTCAGATTTATTCATTCATTCCTTATTCAAACAACAACAGCAGGCTTTACAAAAGAGATCTTATTTGTTAGTTTATTAACCCCAAAACTTTTGGGAAGGTAGCACCACATCCCCTGACTAATTCCCCTTAATCCAATAGAACTCTGTCATACGAAAGTCGTATTAAAGGCACATACGGTAATGTCCAAAAAAAAAGAAAAACTAGAAGAGTCTTGTTCTCGCTTATTACGAGGCAGTCGTACCTATATACCCTCCGTCTGGCCGTGCGACGTCACTGGCTTTTGTCACAAATGCGGTGGTGCGCCTCCGCGCATACGAAATACGAATACCTATTTTCTCCACCTACCTATGTTTTTTTGGGCAGGATCCGAGTGTGGAACTGGAAGCGATTAGCGAGACTTTCCTGGATTTGTAGCTTTTGTTTTGTGTCCTTTTTTGTGTTGTGTGAAAGAGGTTTTAATGTGTAATGGATTAAAAGGTTTTTGGGTTAAATTGTAGCCTATTATCGTCCCACTGCAGGGCCTAAGCCTCTTCTCGTAAGGCACGAGCATTGATCAGCATGCTTAAGGCGGATTGGCGATTTCAGATTAATAATAATTAATACTACTTTGCTCGCTACTTTTTCCGTAGATTTTGTACATCCCCTACGACTCATACAATATGCGCGGCACACGCCAAATAATGACTTTAAGAGACAATTTTTTTTTACAATGGGTTGAGTTACTCTCGCGTACTCTCTATATTTTTGTACTCTTTTATTCATACGAACATATTTTCGCCTCATCAATGCATAAGACACAAAATAAAATCAGTTTGAAATTGATCATTTTAACTACCATACCACATAATATCTTTATTTCTATTTACCTGCATTCTTCTTCTTCTTCTTGACCTGCATTGTTGGCACTAGAAGCAATAAGAATAAAGGTGTTATAAAAACTTGATTGAAAACCGTGTCAGTGGAGTTTCTTGCTTTTTCTTCTTTATAGGGACCTACCTACGTTTTGAAACGAGCAACTAGCTTCATCGTTCTGACTAATTGACCGACTCTTTGACAACTCAATAGTGCCTGTAATCGAAATAAATGCTTTGACTTTGACTTTGAGCTATCAATAGTAGTATAACCGGATTCATCCAGACATCTACACATATCTAAAGTGTAATACAGCGTGAAATTTTCGATCAACATTGAAATTCAAATGATATTCGTCGTCCCAAAAAATGCGGTCTACTAGAAAATTTTGCGCCAAACTCCGGGTACATGTGCCATGTACGCGGTTTCGGGACCCCACTCCGAAAATAGTCTTCTGGCTTTTTAATAACCGTGAATGAGGCTTTATGTACTCCCTAAAATTCTCGTCTACCTGTCTTTAACATTGATGTGCAGTGAAATTATTATTAGAATAGCAGATTATTTGAGTAGATAGTATTTTTGTAGATGTGCTATTAGGTACACCTCTGCCTAACCCTTCAGAGGGATTACAGGCGTGTATGTTATAATATTTTTCTTGTTTACTAAAGGTGTTTTTTACATTAGAGGTATTTTTGACAGATTTGAGACTGAGATAATAATATTTATTTAATTTTAAAGGATGCAAGCACGCAATTGTCGTATAAAATGTAAACAAAATGCAATAGAATCGACTCGAATCAAATATTATATTATACCTACGCCAACAAACTCATAATTTATAGGTCCATTATTACTGAATCATAGTCAAAACACAAAATAAACCTTAACACTCATTACCATAACACAAAATTCAGCGACAAACTACTAAGGAACATGTTAAAATACTGAAAATGAAATACTAGAAAGGCAACGATCATTTTAAGCATTTACATACTTCCCTTAGCGTCGTGCGTTCCGGAAAACTTCCGAATTACGGTACGTCGGATTCCGGTATTTGAGTCTAAACGGTATTACGGTATTCGTACCCGAAGCGTTCATAATTCCGGTACAGAATTTACGCGAACCAAAACGTGGTCATGCAATTTGAATGCGCTGAATAAATTCTATCTCGCATGAATTCGGTACGATCTTCCGTATTTGTGATTTGATGGATGTCCGTCAACATGTTTGGTACTAAACATGAGGGATGTTGGCTTCTAAAATCATAATTTGGACTGATAGTGATGATGTTTTGAGTACAATTCTAACAATTCCTCAAAATATTTAACTTATTTTCAAACATCGTTATAGGTCAGTGGTTCAGGCTCGCTTCTTATTCAATTCATAATAATATTTCTATACTTTAATATTATAAACTTGAAACTAACCCCGTCTGTCAGTTATGCTTTCACGACTAAACTACTGAACCGATTCGGATAAATTTGGTATGAGGTAAGTTATAGTAGTAGAAGCCACGGGCAAAAGTTAGTAAATAATAAAATCCTTATGGACATAAATCATAAAATCTAGTAATTTCACAATACATACCTACCTTCTCAACGACAGATTCATCTATCAATCTTCATTATTTAGTAGTACAGAGTGTTAGTGTAAACACCGTTATCCTTGAAACCAGTGGTTTGGTTTCACTTATAGAACGTAAATTCAATGAAAAAAAAAAAAATCTTTTTTTTTTAAGTAAAATCTCCATTTTTCCTCAAAATTATTTCACCCTATATTACAATGATGTAATTAGTTAAAACTTATGTAGGTAGTAATAACGGACGGACAGTGCAGCAGGTCAACGCCCTTTGCGGTGATTACGTAACTCGGGCGCATAGTATCCATGAATTTACGGACGGTGTCGGACAGATTTTTTTTTTAATTTTTGAAAGAAAGCTTTGTTTATTTATTTTTAAATTCAGATATACATTTTTTATAAATAATCAAGTACCTATGGTTTAAGTGACAACGGTGTTTACACTAACAGTCTGTATAATAGTTCTCGCGACTCTGGGATCTTGAATTATTTTCACCTCAACACTTGGTACCTACTCGCATACAACCACTTACCAGCGCGACATTTAAGACAAAATTCTCCTCTATTTTCTCGCAAAAACAACCACTTTAGCGGAATCTAATCCTGAAATAGAATAACAAGATAATCTAACCACGAGGTTATAGCAAAAAATTGATTTGACAGCCGCGTGAAGCTATGGATTTATACAGCGAAAGTTGATTTATGCCCTCGATGCGATCCATCAGCGGATAACCGATAGTGTTGGCGGTTTATGAAGCGCGGGATCTACTTACAATGATGTATAGTGTTGTTACGTTTTTCTGGTTCGTGGAAACTTTGTGACGTAGGCGTAAAGTGTTTTGCGGTTACAAGTTTTGCGTTTGATGTATGACAATTTTCTGAACATTTTTGGGTTAATTTTGTTTTTGAACATCATTAGTAACTTGTATTTCATACGCACCTGCCCACAATGAAGAGCTTAACAGTTTTTAGGTTCTAATTTTGCAAATTGTTGCCAAACCTGCAAGATCACACTTATGTCGCTAAAGGCTCCATAGAGTATTCGTAATGCCTGTCCATTTAGATGCTCCTACATAATACATAGCTGAGTAACACGACACGGCAAAACACGAGACGACATGACACGACTCTGTAGGACACGGCACGACACAACATCTGACGATACGTTTGGCGTAGCAAACTGAATATTTATATGATCTACAGTACATAATTGTTCCGTTTCTGACAGTTTATGTATGTGAGTTTATATGTTTAGTATAAAAAAATATCTAGACAGAGACCTTTAAAAAAAACCTTTTTATCTTCATAAAGCAAAGAAGGTACATGTATTTCCTCAAACAAAAAAATAGGAAAATATTATATCGACACCATTGATCTCCTTCCACGCGACGAAAGCAAAGAGTTTGACATAGCCAACGACCATAAGATAATCTGCCAATATAACATCACAACGTAAAGTACAAATACAGTTTTTCCTTTGAGTTTCCTTTGCTTCATGGCTAAATATATCTCGATATATTGAATGCCGCGAGATTTTCCTTATTTTTCTTTATAAATGTTAGATTATCATATTAAGCTTCGATTCGAGTGAATTGCTCAACATTTAAAGCCAATGGCGTAGAAGTGATTGACAAACGTTAACTCTATTTGAACATAATGGGGATACGTAAGATGAAATATTGGAAGCGTTACATGCTTTTGTTAAGTTAAAAGGTTGTTTTCTTAATATACCTGACATTTGCTTTGATGCATTGCTATCGTTATAAATAGCTTTGTACGTAACTCATTCCTAGAAGTGTTTGTTTGAAACTATTTCTGGGATGTCTGGTGGGAAAAACTGTGTGCCAAATATTTTCTATTTATTTTGCCCGACACTAGGATTTTATTCTGTAGCGTGGGTGCGGTTACAAACATATAAACTCACTTAAACAAATAGCCAGAGTTGTTGTTTCCCTGTCGGAATCGAACCCGCGACACGTAGCGCAACAGTCAATTGCTCAGTCAGTGTGCCAGCCGTGCCTTACGTGCTTTTTTATAACTTTTATAGAAATCCACAACAGTTGGTTGAATTTACGGTAACAGATAGTAAGCAAAAAAAAAACTTTATTAAAGAAAAGATATAAAACCGTTATAATTCTCATCATTCAGCTTTGTTTACCACTAACAGACTAATATAAATAACACTGCTACCATTACTTAAGAATCCTTCACATAAAAGAAACATGAATGATGTACCACCGGCGTGCGCATCTTAAAACAACTGCCACGTAAACATTAACACACTTTATTCCCAACGTGAGACCTAGAATCACTCGCTATAACCGAAAAAAATCCCCAACGGCCCAAACCGGCACAACGATCACTTTTGTGGATAAATATTTCTTTATTCATGTCTGAATGTAGGCTAAAGTTTTCTACACTTCTCCCCAGAGTCCGTTATTGGATCGAGACTAGAAAGTTTATCTAGATTTTTGGAGCTCGTGACAAAAAATGTTTGAAGATTTTTGTGAAAACGACTCGGTCTATTTTCTAATGAATGGCTCTGAGGATAGAAAAAATATCAGCGTTCTTTTGTTACTTCTTAAGAATTCGCTAACACTAGACAGTCATCTAGATAGTATTTTGTTACGTCGGAGCTTGTTACGACAATTATACATAATTGGAATAACTCAGTAGCTAGTTTTTCTTGTGGAACACGAAAATTATATCATGAATGGTACTAAAATACAGAGACTGAATTGTGAGTTTGTTTTTAACCTCACAATAAACATCTCTACTTGACGATAATCCAGTGGCTTATCATAGGTAAGCATTTTTCCTATTTATAGCTCTAAAAAGACCACTCATCTGGAATTTCCGCATCACCCACTCCTTAAAACTTTACTCAACCCTTTTATAAATCCTGAACAAAAAAAAGTCAACAATATTAAATACCAACGTCAAACTCCGTATCTCCGCTCCACGGTTTTTTATTAGAAACGCTTCTTATATCATCAACTGAATAAAACACGATGGGTACAAGTAAATGGTGACCCAAATACGGATTTATTGCTTCGGAACTCCGGATTTGATTTATATCCAGGAGTGGATTGACTTACAACACATCGATTTTGTGAATTGCATTACAATCGATGAGGAGGATATGATGTATGGGGAAGTATGTTTCAATTTGGACGTAGTGTAACTTTGAGGACTGAATTATTATGAAGATAATAGATAAGATATTGACTTTCGACAAAGTTTTGTTTAAGTTGTAAAGTAAAGGGAATGTGAACGTCTTAATTGTCATGATAGCCCTAAATTACAATCAAAACTTGAGATCTTAGCAGACACTGCAGATAACGTATCAGGAATTAATTAAAATTGAAAGTTTTATTTGGATTTGATAATCATTACTGGATTTACCATAATGCGACGGTTAAGAACGTACACATATCAATCTATATACTTACAATAATAAAAACAGACAAAAAATACAAAACATTATACGATCTTAAAGACTCTTTTAAAAAGTCACATTGACAAACCCCCAATTTCTTTCCAATCTTCCAAAACCATAAGACATTTTATCCAACATCGTTAGCGTTGTACGTTATGTGACAGGATCATACAAATGTATACCCATCCCTTTCTACCCTCATTACCGTGCAGATTTGCAAGATAGTCTCGATGTTCCCGACCAGTGTTTATGAAAGTCCCTACTGTAATGGTCTAAGTAATAAACTGGTCATATACAGGATGACGTGCTAATTGTTGCATGGTCGTGTTGTTTTAACTGGACACTGTGAGATTTAAACGTGTGGTTTTCATGACAATTTTGGTGTCGATTTGAATTAAGATCTTTCTTTTAAACAGATACTATTTAATAAGGAGCTTGTGCAAATAGAGTTTCACAAATGATTTTATGCACCACTAATATTTTGATAGGTACTATTCTTTTTTTTTATTTCAACTTGCATTTCCCCAGTGCTGGGCAAAGGTCTGCCCGATAAAGTCAAAGTCAAAACATTTATTTCAATTACACCATTTACAGGCACTTTTAAATTGTCAAGGAGTCGGTCAGTAAGTCAGAAAAATGAAGCTAGTTGCTCGTTCCAAAACGAAGGTAGGCCTCTATGGAGAAGAACGACGAAGAAACTCCACGACACTCTTTTTAAATTAGGTTTTTACAAAATCCTGGTTACAATATTCTTGACAGCCTTCCACTTCCACCCTTGTGATGCCTTAACTGGCCAATCTCCCATAAACTTCTGTCAATCATCACGCCAAGTTTCCTAGCCCTCTCTCGATGACGACGCCCGTATTCCAGCACTCACTGCGTGACGACTCCTAGCCCATTGCATTCTGCATGAATATTCTATTCTATACTTCCCACTTTTCAATTATTACAGTTCTTTAATTTCTATTTCTGTTTTATTAAAAGCAGTTTATGTTGTTCCTATTGTACCTCAGCTGAAAAACATAGTTAGATTTTCGTAGTTTTTTAAATTCATTTTAAAGTTATTCCACAAAAACTAGTTGCCAAGCTATCAACTCCCGTCTTGCACCACACATCTAACTTCCAACAAAAACTTGATTTATCCTTTTCTTCCCGATCCATCATGGCTGAGATAAGACGAAGTGGGGGGGGGGGCTGAGGGAGGACGGCCGAGATATCTCGAACCTTCACTGGAAATTCTCGTCGAATCCGATAGACAGCTATCCTTTTTTTGTTTCCATCCGACAATCTGAATGGAAAGATGCGAGATAGTGAGTGTTCGGTATTGTTCAAATTGTTTGAATTTTATGTGGTAAATTTTTTTTTCGTCCCTTTGTAGGGTAGACAATGACTCTTGGACTGGTACTGTTTCAGCGATATTCTATCCGTGAAAGGAAAAGATGACTTTCCTTTGATTACATAGAATGAGTTTTATGCCAAAGGTCTTGGTTAAAGATATTTGTGTAGAACGTGTATCTTATGTATTATAGATTACTTATTGCATTAAGTCATATTGATCTCATTAACTTCGCCTTAACTTTAAAAGTATCTATTACTCATTTGCAAGTATCCCTTTCATGCTCCACATTCGTCGTCTCCGATTAAATAAGTCATCTCATTTTATACCAAACTAGTCCTTAACATCAGCACCCAAAGTTGACTGTCGTCTCCATCTCCCTCGATTCAAAACTGACACAAAAGAACTTTGCAACGAAAATAAAGAAAAAATCGAATAGGGTCATTCGGGGAAAATAGGCTAACTAGGTTAGAAATTCTTTCAGTGCGCCCCTGTGTAGTGGCTCTTAAATCTTCTATACCTACTTATGCCTTTAGCACCACCGTTCGTATATTATCGACCTTTAAAACTAAAGTAGGTACGTTTCCTCGCATTTTTATCTTTGCAGAGTAAGCTGAACGCCAAATTTTAACACTAAGTGCGTTGGCATTATTCCAAGCTTCAGGCGAGCAGTAAGTAATATGTTGGGTTAAAAGGTCACAACTTTGCATAAGTAGTGACAGGTTTGGTACATTATCGCTCTCGAGAATTTATTATAATGATCCGTTTTCGTCTGGTTTTCGGTTTTCATATTCTCCATTTCAACAAATTCTCACTGAAATTTAAAAAACAGTTCAATGAAACACCATCTTGCTAGAATTGTGTTCAGTCGCGAGGTTTTGTTGCGTGTACATTAATATTAAAAAGTCTATGAATATTAAAAATGTGCTTCACGGAGGTACTATTCATCGACACGTAGAGAGACTACTAAAATGGCCACACCATCCGTTATCGCCGTGAAAGCTATCATCACTACATTTATTGGTTTCTAGACGCTCATAAAAATAACGTATAGGTATAACATATCTTGTCTGTCCTTCTGTTGGGGGCGACGTATTAGTTCGGTTATGACCCTAGCTATATTGCTCTTTTGGATAAGTTTGGTGATTATCTGTTATCGTTCTTTCTATATTGTTGATTAAGTACCTACTATTTGTGTTGTAGAGGCCTGTTGTGGAATTTATTAATATTTATCGTGGATTATCTTTGTTTTTGTTGATTTGATCAGCATTTTTTGAAGTTGAATGGTGTTAATCGTATAGATATTGATACTGGGTTCATTTCCAGTTCAGAGGTTTTTCCATTTGGAATTTCTAAGTAATAGAGTCTAGAGTTTGGAAATAAATTAGTGGCGTGACACCCTCATACCTCGAAAAGCACGTAAAGCCATTAGTCTTGTGCCTGATCCCTCCCCGGACAAATTGCCGCCCCATCGGACTCTGAAAGTGAGGGAAAAGTGCGTGCATCGGTCTTTGTGCACTATACATTTTTTTGCGTACTCGTCTAGTGTTCATTACGACGTATATATATTATAATAGGCTGGTGTACTCAGATATAAAATTGTTGTTAATTTTGTAATTATTTCTGCAAAATTGATAAAAAATTCTCTGTTTCTCGATACCGACATCTCTAACCTCTTTCATTCTTCTAGCAGGTGTAAGAGACGCTGTGGCCCGCTACCCAGTTCTAGTCTTCGTACACGGAGAGAGCTACGAGTGGAGTTCTGGCAACCCCTACGATGGCACTGTCCTGGCCTCACACGCCGGCCTGGTCGTCGTTACTATCAATTACAGACTTGGGATCTTGGGTAAGTACTGTTACTGTATTAATTTGTCTTCAAACAGTTTTCTGTCTTAGATCTTAAACCATAAAGCTCATTTTCATATTCTTAGGGTGACTTTTATGTTTAAGATACTGTAGGTAAATGGATTCCCAACTGTATTATTTTAAGTGTAAAATTATTTTAAGATGTAAACAATAAAATAATACAAGCCTATTATTGTCCTACTGCGGGGCAAAGGCCTTCCCTCATAAGGAAAAGGTACGAGCAAGGAAGTTTCTATAAATAACTTTGTCATTAAAATTATTGACATAGTTAATAATGTATTATTGTTTCTTGATATACTCTTGATACTTTAGGGCAAGTAACGGATAGTTTTGTCTATAAATGAATTACATGTAACTGTTTATATTATTACAATAGCAGTAACTAGAAAATCTATTTATTTAGTGAAAAGATTCTATTTCGTCCGTAGTTATGGCACACGTGGCCCTCAAGGTTGACACTATAAAGTACAGGTTGTGGGTGAGTGAAATGTTTGAATAATAAGTAGGGTAGAGGACCTCTCTATGGTAAGTTAAGGGCCGGGTTTGGGTTTAGCAGTAGGACACTCGTGCCCTCTTATGTTGACCATCGATTAAAACTGAAGTATCGGGAGGCCTCTTCAATGTTTTGTTTACGTAAGACGTAAGCGGATATTAAAATAAATAAAAATAGGGTTCTCATCAGTACTTTGAAAATACCTATCTATATCTGTCATACAAACGATCACTGCCTTTTTTAAATTTTGGCTTTTTAAAGATTTGAATGCAAACACAAAGACTGAAACATTCCAGTAAGGACTACAATACCGGTATAAAAACAACTACATTTAAAAGAAAATGTAATACTTGAAATGGATAAAATAAGATTTTCATTCCGTGACTCAGTGAAGAGCTACGGACGCGCCGCGTCGCTCCGTTAATTTGGGTCTTGAATAAGATTGTTACTTCAAAGCTGCCCACCGCCCGAGCTATTCCGAAACTCCACGAGCGAAAACGAAGCTGCAATGCTAATTGCATTCCAATTTTACCCAAGGAGATCTCTAAGAAGAACTTTCTCGCTAACAAAACTATGTGGTGGTTTAACCCATTGTACTTAAGATGCATTAATTCAGAACAAGATTGGGAAAGTTGCGATTTGGTAATTTGAATTTAAATTCACTAAAAGTGAAATTATTTCATAGTGGAACTTGTAACAATTTAAATTATGAATAATAAATAATTAGTTCTAAGAACAGATCACATTATCTTAATATTGTTATAAGGTTTATTTGTTCACTTGATCTCTTTCTGATATTACATGACCATCATGGAAACGAAAGGTAGACAGCAAATATAGTCATGTGATATTTGAAAAATTCAAAACAAAGACTTGCAATTTTACTCTTGCTTGCATGCACAAACAACCAGGATTTACAAACAAAATAAACGCAACGAAAGCGCTGACACGAAGAAACGTAAAGCCAACCTGGCTACACTTACCTCTGCACCCGAAAACATTCCCCCATATTCAAACGAACGTTTATTTAACCCTAAAAATACATACTTACGTAAACCCCACATTTACATTACGTACTTAAGAAAACAACAGCTCTTCAACGACCATTCTATTCGCAAAATCATTGTCTCAAAAGGATAATATTCCACTTAGCAAGACAATCCCACTTTATTTCGGCATTATTCTGAGTTTATTCTCTGTGTAGGCCATCATGGCCGCAGGCAGTTTGATAAGACCCTGTTGTTAAAAGGATATCGCTGATAAATATAGACAATAACCATGCTGGGTGGTTTTGTAGTACTTAAGAGTCTTAAGAATCCGATGTCAATAGCTGAGGTAGTTGAGCCAATAAAGGAGATAAAGGTTGCACGAGACGATTGTTATTTGTTAGTTGTATTGTTGGCTGAGCCCGTTATAGTCAGTCGCCTTTATGTTTTTTTCCGGGCAGTTTTAACCTGCCTAATTTTACCTTCTTTGATATGAACGACTAACATTTTTGACATGGTGTTATCGGCTCTGTGAGGTGGATCGAACTAGTCATCTTATACTAATACTGGTCATTCTCTTTTGGTGGTCTTATGTTTTATTCTGGTTTTGCTGATTCTACTCTTAACGTGCTACTCTAAAACGTTTTCACCATTTGTATTTAGCTGGCTTCAGCCCGGGACTTTGTACATGTCAAAGTTGATGTATTATCCCAAGGGAATCGTTATTTTTCAGGGACAAAAAGTAGCCTATGTGCTATTCTAGACTATAATCTATCAACGAGCCCAATTTCATCTAACTCTGATTAGCTGTTCTGACGTGATTCATCCAAACATTCGCATTTTTAATAGTAGTAACATTTCAACATGCATGAAGTCTCCAAAATTTCGATTTAAAATAGTGTCCATGGAATTTCTTGCCAGTTCGGTCCATGGGAACCTTCCACGCTTTGCAATACTAAGCTAAGTTTCTGACAGACCGACTCCTCGACAATTCAAAAGTGCCTGTGAATGGTTTACTTGAAATAAATGTTTCGGATTTGTGAGTTTGAGTTTGAAACTTTCTTTATCCAACACTTCTATTTCTTCATTAACTTTGTCTTGAAGGTGTTAATCTGTTGTCTCAAGTAATTTGATTGGCCATTGTTATTTCGGTCGACTAATCTTAGTAGTCAACATGTTGTGACAGCGTATTAGTTAATTTTTGTGTTTACTTTCCAAATCTAATGCAGGATTTCAAAAGAAACATTCCCATCAATATAAATTATTGCAACAAAATATTTTTTAGTTTTAGTTAAATCATTGTGCTTATGGTTTCATGTAACAGTACAGGGATCGTGGTAATATTTAGTAAAAGTTTAGTAATAACATTTAAACTAGTTTTCGTAATAAAAGTGGTAACAAAGGTAATATTTTGACTTTCAATGTCTCCGTAATCAAAAAGATCTGAATGGTCCAGTACAAAAAAAAAATATTGCATTGATGGGAAAAACGTATAATTTTTAGCTACAGTAATGGTCTTTTTACTCGATCACCAATCCCTGAAAGTTCCCTAACCAAAGGACACACAATATTTTGAGTTTTCACATAAGTGAACCCTTAATTTAAATACACTGCACTCAAACATGCAAATAAGTGCTTGTAAACATAAGTAATTAAAACTTTTGATTTCCAATTTTTACTGTCAAAATTTTGGTGGAATTTCAGAAATACAATTTACACGCAACTTTGTTTGGTGGGGGAATAAATGAGAGTGAGGGAAACACTGAGACTTTGTAATATTAATAGGACACGTTTTGACGGATTGTGGGGTTTTAAATTATTTTCAACATTATTGTCACTGTTAATACATGTATTAATATAATTATATTCTACTAGCAGAAGAGTTTGTTTGTTTGTTAAAACACGCTAACTTAGGAACTACTGGTCTAAATTGAAAACTTATAGGTGTGTAATATAGCCTGTTCATCGAGGAAGGTTTTATTACGATGCAATAATCAAAGACGTAACTGAACGCGGCTGAAACCGCGAGTTATAGCTAGTCTTGAATATTATGTTAAAATGGGTAAAAGAAAAAAAGCACAGAAAATGGACGTCTCACCAAAATAAATTTTAAGTTACCGAAAAAAACAACAGATACTTTTAATATAGCGTTTTTATGAATAAATAATGAATTCGCCACTTCGAATCAACAATGAATATTAACTATATTTCATTTTTGCGAAAAATTATGCGAATAATTCTCGCGAAAGTTTCATAAAATAATTTCATTGAGTCTCTGTTAATTGAATAAACACCTCGTTTATAGAGTTAATGTAATATTTGTAATAAGATTGTGGCAGAAAATTAAGTCTAGACTTAAAAATATATACCCTAAGGTCTATATTATATTATTTAATCACGATAAAAGAAAATACCTAACAAGAATTGTATTTTCTGTTAGAAGAGAAAATAGAAAACAAAATATTGTAACTAAATTGTCTTTGAGAGTAATGATAAAAATACAATTTCGTATAATATACGTGTAGAAGACACATCATATACACGTTTACCACGTATACTGCCCATCAGACTAAATAACTTTGAGAAAAAGTCATTGCAGGGACACGATTTATTTTATTTGATGTGAAAATACACTGTTTGTATAGCGCGCAATGTGCGCATTGTGCTAATGAGTAGATGTACTGGGGTCGTAGGGGTATTTAAAGCATTTTAAGTAGTAAACTTTGGAACTTTTGACCTACAATATCTCCGTAAGCTGGAAGTTCCCAGGTATAGTCCAGAACAATTAAGATCGCAATGATTGAAAGAGCATATATTTAACATTTAACTCTGTTAAGTTTCTTTTAACAAACGTTATACTTTATTTATTTAGATGTTCAAACTAGGTTTCCTAACCCTGCTGTTTTTCTTCACCGATATCAGTGATGTCCAAAACTTAGAAAGAACATTTGAGTTGAAAAAGTCACATTAATACTCGCCCGATAACGAACTCACAACATATATTTTACCAATGAGTCTTCACAACCTTAGCGAAATAAGTGAAGCAATATTCATGCATATTACACTAGACACTGCATCACAATAAAGGATGCACGGATGGAGAGCACATAAAGGACTCAAACGCTTTTCTAAAAGCACCAATATAAACGCACCCACCGTACATCATGCTTTTGTAATAGAGAACGACACAAAAAGGGAACTTGTCACATTGTTGCGAGATTATCCACTTTATACCGAAATAACTTAGACGGGTCACACAAGAGGGAGAAATTAGGGATGACGCAGGGAAAGTGTTTTTGTCAGCAGCGTTAGAGGTAAGAATTTGAAAATAATTACCTTAGGCGCTGGTCATTGTTTATTATATTATACCCATAATACTAGCGACTTTGTTACATCTTTGTTTACTGCTCCGCTCCCGTATGTCGTAGCGTGATATTATATATCCTATACTATTCCTCATGAATGGATGGCCATCATACACAAAAAGATTTTTTCCAAGATTAACGCGTTTAAACAACCAAACAAGCAAAAAGAAAAAACTGTATTCGGCTTCTGTTTGCGACTTCATCCACAGGTTAGTCAAGTATATTAACATAAAACATAGTCTATGGGACTCGGCAATAATGTAGCTTTCTATCATAGAAATAGTTTTTGTATGAGACCAGTACTTTCAGAGATTACCTCTTACAAACCAACCAATTAAAACTAGTTTATATTTTTACGTTAACAAATAAATGCCTGGACTACTTTATCAGCCAAAAAATGAGCCTAAAAGACTGCCTTCTGGGCACATTTTCCGTTGATAGTAATGTGAATGAATTTTGATATGCTTTTTTATTGTTTACATATTTACATAAGTATCTATATTTTCTTTTTTTTTTACCTGTTGTTCCACGAAGTGCAAAGGTCTTTCCCATATACTTTTACTTTTCTCTGTGTGTGGCCTTCTCTAGCCAATGCCTCGGAGATAACGTCATGTCATTCTGTGTACTTGGCCCACCTTTATAAAATTAAAAGTATTTTGAAGAATACCAGTTTTTCTTACTGTAATAAAACACGCCATTTTCAGATAGAATACCTTTACTATTTTCTCGGTTATTTCTTGGTTGAAATTCCATTCATATTAATATCAGGAGTCACGCAAGAACTGACTAAATATTATTAGAAAAGGTTTTCCTTAGCCTGGAGCAAAATCTCTGAAAGGAATATAATCTACATAATATAAAGTTGTAACAAGCTCATCAATATTCAGTATTATTCTAAACTAAACAAGTTTTCACCCAACATCACACATAGTGTATCGTCCCGTGGCCAGAATCTATTTTAACCCGATAAACGCCAACGTAATTGTTTGCGTTTAACTCAAACGTTATGGTTATCGTAGCTACGTAGATTTTATGGCGCAAATGTAATAAACAAGACGCAAGTTCGGCTTAGCGTTGCAGACTAGAAAGTTTTCGGTTTCGGTTCAATAAAGTTGAAATGTTTATTGGGAATATTTTGAATTTATGAGTTGTAAATAAAGTTTTCTTTATTGTCCGTCCTCGGGCTTTTCCTAAGAAATTCATATTTATATGCAAAATTTTTATTGACGTTATTGATCTTGTACCTACTTGTTTGCAGACGTAAAACTAACAAAGATTGGAATCCAATATTAAATATTCTCCAAATCAAATTTCGGTCATGGCCGCTAATCTCAATGGAGACTGGCCAAGTGCGCAGGATATATTATGATGCTCATGTACAGGTGAACTTCCCTCACTCTTATAGTTTGACAGGACGGCGATGCGACACGATTGGGGGGAGATCAGGCGCAGGACCAAACCTGTCGGACTTTTATCGACTAAAAAACCACCCTGTTCCTTCTGTTGCCCTTTACGTTCCGGGGCCACGGTATCCTGTTAAGACGTCCCACAACCCCGGAATACCTAATTCCTTCACTAAGGTCCGCGTGTGCGAAACCGCGAGTAAAGCTTTTTGTGATAGCCTATACGCAAAGCAGACGATACAATAATAACACAAATTGGGTAGTTAGTAGACTCTGAAATAAACACGATGTATTTAATAGAATGCATCCATAAATTGACACAAACTTCGTATAACAATAAATACGAGTTGTTTACAGTTTCACGTTTATTATTTCAATGTTGTTGTTGTTATTTCATGTTTTAATAGTGTAAATGTTCATCCTTCATCATGAATAATCAACGCTTTGTTACAGAAATAACGATTTTGAAAGTTTTTATTTAGTAGATTTGGCTTTCTGAACTAATGCTTTATCTAAAAACCGAATTACCATGTAGATTATTTTGATGGTTTAATCGAAATAAATAACTTGACTTCAACTATTAAATCTCAAACAATTACCATTACTTCCAGATTAATTTCAACTCAAATAACATCTTCAAAACTTCAAATCCATTCACAAACAAATACTTTTATAAATAACCTCCCAAATTGTACTAAAATCTAACTTGTACCCACAGAAATGCTCTCAGATTTCACAAACGGGAAACTTGACAAGTCAGGCGGATCGATAAACTGGGAATGAACTCATTTATTTCAATAAATACTTCAACATCTCCGAACGTTTGTAACTAAAGTGTTTAAACAAAGACTAATTTCTAGAAGCGAGTAATTACTTGGTAGTTTTGTGCCGTCCCCCGTCCGTCGTGCGACTTGTTGTAGTTTCTACTAACTCCTTTTGTCGTTGAAGTAAATTGGACATAACTGTAATGTTTATTACCTCGGGAGGGTTGAATTTAGATGTTGGTACATACATAGAATTTATTAATGAAGTCGCTGAAATATTGTTACTACTTTCTATTTTACATACATACATAAACTCACGCCTTTTTTCCATGGGGGTAGGCAGAAATCACAAAATGCCACCTGCTGCAATCCTTACATACTCCTTTCGCCTCATCTACATTCATACATCTCGTGATACAAGCTTTTATTTTATTGTTATACTAAATTTAAAATGTCGGTTATTAACAAAGTCGCGACATAAAAGCCTATGTCCTTCTTTGGGGTTAAAAATTACCCCGTACTAAATAGAATCGAAATCGGTACGGTTTAGTCGTAAAAGCCTAAAAGACAACGGTCGAATTTTTTATATTAGTAAGGAAAGTTATTAAGTCTTCACTTTACACTAGTTTCTGTTCGCAAGCTTTTCTGCTTATATTTCATTCAGCGGAACATTAAAACGGATAAAATTATGATTTCGTCTGTTAGTTCGTCATGACATCTGACACTTGACATAATTATATCAAGTGTCGGATAGTCTAAGTATGCCAAATATGTCAGATAATACAAATATATCAGATAACACCATTCTGACTGACAAGCAGCGGCTTCTGCAAGACGCTTTATTCTTTGTACCAATCTAAATGTATAAGTATACAAATTCCACAAAAGTAAACAAGAAAAATAATTCAACAATTAAGTATAACTAAGTTTCGGAATGAAAGTTTAACAATAAGCCTCTTAAATGTTTCCTTGTCGCGATAAAATCTCTGCTCTCTATAAAATAATATCAAACAAAGTAATGACTATTCACATTTTAATTACAAAAAAAAAACAATTGCTTTTGAGCAGGTAATTAATAATTAATTCTTAATTCCCTCGTCAACAAGAATTACGGGAAAAGATTTTTTCTAACCTGTGATCTAATTTATTAAGAAAAAAATAATTATAACGTATTTTAATTATCTTTCTACTAAGCTGTAGAACAGTGAAGTTTCAGATTCGATTACAGTCACTTCAATTAAGTTCTCTGTGATTGATAAATCTTGACTTTTGAAAGTAGGTACTTACCTACCTATAATTTTTACAACATTATAAAACAATGATTTGAAAGTCACAAAAAATATAATTATAACAATAGAAAGCACCGGTTGATAGGTCTCGGTGTAAAGGAGCCTGCCCACTATATCGTATCATACCAGAACCATGCTATGAACATAAAATAAACTTAATTTGCAGTAAAATCCAAACTAGGCTAAAATCTACTTATTTACCACTACTCAATATTTATTTTAGTAACAGTCAACGCACACAAAACATTAACACTCGAGTTTTCATTGATTAATCAACAATGAAATTAAAAACTCCAGAAATAGAGTTCTGATTGCGTGCAAAATATATATTTCCATGCTATATTTGTTATCTTGCCCATTATTGTTACAATGACGGTACTGTTGGTGAAGTGGATGGGCGATTGCAGTGTGACTCGGGTTTGGTTCCAGCACGGAACAAATATTTGAATGCCCTATAAGTTTTGGACTGCCTTGTGAATCTGAGTTTATACATGGGCAACATTTTTACTAATAACGAAAAAAAAATACGCGAATATCAACTCTATTTCTGATAAAGTTTAGTCTACTATCAGTTATTCAATAGAAACTGCTGAACAGCTACTCAGTTTACAAACCGTTAGTAAAAATGTTTCGCGAAAAATATATTTTCGAACCTAATTTTTGAAACGTGATAAAATTCAATCAGTTCACGTTACGATAACACTACGTACCTAAAATGTAAAAGATTTTCACTAAAAATGTTTGCGAAAAACAGATTTTCCAAAATCAAATTTTTTGAAACATTATAGAATAATGTTACAAATTCAATACTGCGCAATCTTTTTTTATACGCCTAATACTTGAAGGCCTTTTCAGTTAAATTTTTGTAATCATTGAAAGGTAAAAGGTTGAGCAAGTATAGTCAAATCCAGTCATTTACAAAACTGTTCATTATAAATTTATGTGCGGCTAAATGAATGTTTTATATTATATTATAACTAGCTTGTACTGTCCCACTGCTGGGCAAAGGCCTCCCTCCATTCCTTCCATTTCTCGCGATTTTGCGCTTCGTCTTGCCAATTCTCAAGGAAGCCCACCAAGTCGTCCCGCCATCTCCTTCTTGGTCTGCCGCGTCCCCGTCTTGTGAATGAATGTATCTAAGTCAAAACTTTTATTTCAATTAGGGCACTTTTAAACTGCCAAGGAGTCGGTCAATTAGTGAGAAAGTTGAAGCTAGTTGCTCGTTCCAAAACAGAGGTAGGCCTCTATGGAAAAGAACGAGCACGAAACTCAACGAACACTCTTTTGAATTAGGTTTTTACCAAATCCTGGTACCTACAATATTCTTGTTGCTTCAACATGTGAAAACAATGAAGATGAATATATATAAATAGTAATAAGAATTAATGTTATTATGACTAAAGCGGCTTATGGTATGACCTAACTGGCAGAAATCTTCAAGTAAGGAAAAAGTGTTATTCCCCCTCAAGGCGACCTGTCTCTTTCTAAGATATATAATTATGTGCAACAATATAAGAAACTTCGTTCCTTACGGGAGTCCCCCATTTCTTTTTTAAGTAAATTAATTTAAGTCTGTAATCTCCAATCCGCTTTAAACAAATGTGCTGATCAAAGCTCATGCCTTCTCTGTATGAAAATAAATGACTGGTATAATTAAAAAATCTAAAATAAATTTTCTTTACAGGTTTCCTCAACCCTCGATCTGACGAGTTCCCTCGTTCCCCGGCTAACTACGGCCTCATGGACCAGATAGCAGCCCTGCACTGGATAAAGGAGAATGTGGCAGTCTTTGGTGGAGACCCCACAAACGTCACACTCATGGGTCACGGCACCGGTGCTGCTTGTGTACATTTCCTGCTTACTTCTTTGGCTGTGCCAGAAGGTAAGTCTTCGTTAGTAAAATTGTACAACTCTTTATGCATGCGGTGTTTAACTGAAGTGATTGTTGCACTGTGTGGTTTCATCATTTATATATTACATTAAGCATAGTATCAGTGCAAACAATTGTTGGTGAACAAATAAAACAAAATTAATATAGAATACCGGCGAAAAACGAACAACAAACAATATAATAACTAACGAAATGTGGGTGTACTAATAGGTACACCTCTGCCTAATCCTTTTGAAATTACAGGCGTAATGTTATGTGTAATATAATACCGGCTTTGCCCGCGACTTAATTCGTGTAAATGTCGGTTATATGAAGATTTTTTAGAGAGGAATCTTAATGGTTTTTCTAAAATAAAAGCCTTTGTAACTCTTCATAACATGAGCACCAGCTTCTACCAGTTAAGGTTCCATCGAAATCAGGTCAACCGTTTAGGAGATAAACCGGAACAAACAGAAGGACAGACTAATTATGGCAGCCATTAGAAGATCGTGGAAGGCGCGTACGTTCCCGTGATAGAAAGGTGGGAAGGGAACACCAGGTTGGTTTTTAGTCAGTAAGAGTCTGACAGACCCTTCCGCCATCCCCAGGGCGGTGGACATCCACAAAGATCTTCCTCCCCGGCAATAAAAAAAAAACGTTAATTTTGGCTGAATTAAACATAATTCTAACAACTTTATTTTAGTAGGTAGCTTCAGTAAATCAATATGGTTGTTATAATTTGAGTCTTCACTTTCCGGCTTCAATTTTCAAATTGAAACTTGATCGTTGATTGAACTTGGTTGTAGGAAAACACAATTATATTGCTCTAGAATTAGAAGATAAACTACGATAACTTGGCGCGCCTCTCCATAATTCAAAACGTTTGAAAGTATTTGTGAAGGTATTTACATGACTCACAACGCATGTGTGCGTACTGAGACAGCTCTTGAAACAAAAATAAAATAGCAGGTCATTTTTGCTTGACTAGCGGGGTCATTCATACTCATTATTATTAAAATAGTAATATGGAGGGTAAATCTCTTAAAGAACAGGTGACCAATAAAGACCAAGGTCAAAGGTTTTAGGATTTACCAAAACCTAATGTTTTTCGAAAATCCAAAAACTTTTTGAGTCCTCTTCTTGCGCACGCACTCGTTGTCCACCATTACTTGACCACGGGGACACACATCTGTATCAGATTCTGTATCTTTTTCGTAATTTAATAACTGTACCGGTTTCTTTACATCTTCATGCATACACATGACTTCTCTTCCGTACTGTGGAGGGCAGGTACCATCAGCTGATGTTGGGACGAACTTAGAACGTTTCCTTCCAAGTGATATCACATCCCTATTCCTTAACATGTATTCATTTACATCAGAATCATAACGAATCTCTTCAAACTTGCCTCTAGTAAATATTTTTGATGGAATTCCAGTTTGCTTCTTTTCGTGACCGTTAACGTATCTTGACATGAATAATGCGAATAGTAGACATTTGAACATGATTTTTCACTTTTTCTAGAATACGTGCGTTTGTAGCGTATCATATAAAATGATTGATTAGAATGAAAGTTGAATATTAAATAACGAAATCAATTTCATTAGTTTTTTTTAACCAAGAATTTGAAATTTATGATCGCGTGAAATCAATTTTCACCGCTTACTTTGGATTTTTGATTAGAATATAATATGGATTTAGATTAGTTAATATATTTGTTGTGGTAAAAGTATGAATCGGGAATTTTTTTGATTTATTGGTAACTTCTTATATTTACTAAACCTTAGATATCTGACTTATGAGATACTTTGTAATAATTCATAATCATCAATCAGTTACTGACCCATTGTTAGACAGAGGCCTCTTTCTATACAGAGAAGGCACGCATTGATCACCACACTCGCGGATTGGTGATTCCACACTTATTTATTTATTATTATTTATTTATCCTTTCTCTGTTAACATTACAGGTTATTAAGACCCAATGCGATAACAGGGTATTTTAAAACATTACATATCTACTTATATCTAGAGACGTCACGTCACGTCACTTTATACTTTACTTTTAATAATTTTATTTTAAAGAAAATTAACAGCCTAATTTAAATTTATTATACTAGCACTCTCCCCGCGTCTTCGTTCGCGTGATTTTCCTTACGGATCTCTAACTTTTTTGAAAATATAATATAGCTTATGTTACTCAGGGTGAATGTAGCTTTATAATGGTGAAAAAATATTTGAAATCGGCACAGCAGTTTTTTAATTTATTCATTACAAACATACAATCTTTCCTCTTTATAATATTGATTTAGATGTAGATAACGTGTATAGGTAAAGCAACATGCAAAACAAAATACAAAAATAAACGAAACTCATTTTGAAAACGGCGAAGAATCAACAATACTCGAGCAGAATACTGGTTTTAATTACAGAAGCAAACTAAAGGAATAATAAACCATAAAACGATGTTGTTTGAAGCCGGCCACTTCGCTACGTGCGAAGTATAAATCCAAGCAATAAATGAAGATATTGTTTCAGTATTGAATTTTTCTGAAAGAAATTACGTTTTATTGTTCAGAATTTCAGAATCCACACGCCATATTAAGCGATGAAGTTTTCAGAAAAGTTTTATAAAGGATTGCTGAATTTAATAGATTCTTTTATTAGTTTATGGTTAAATGGTTTT
The DNA here is from genome assembly GCA_949774945.1 of Hoplodrina ambigua. NCBI lineage: Eukaryota > Metazoa > Arthropoda > Insecta > Lepidoptera > Noctuidae > Hoplodrina > Hoplodrina ambigua. The sequence continues at coordinate 15,443,949 of OX458968.1, forward strand.
GACATTTAGGTCGATTTAGGTGTAGTACTGTTGAGGCACACCCTGCGTTCACTGTCACTTACACATTTCAAATAATAATAATAATTATCTTACCTATAATTATAACATGATCTCAATAAAATTATAAATAATTTTTAAAATATAAACACTATTTGAATTTGAATAAAATGGAACTGATCTCAATAACGTTTACTTAAAAATTGCTATTTTTTCTTTTTAGAATTTAATTTTAAGTTTATAGTATGTTGCTGTGCCCTAACAGGGTCCATAATAATTGTACTTTAGCTTTAAGCCTATGTAACATCCCTATTCATAAATTATGGCATGCAATAAATGAATATTAAATCACAGTTTTAAATAAATATAATGCGGCGTCTCTCCACATGCTAGGGCCCACCTATTATGTTGAACCGCATGCCCTGACACCTGCACACATGGGGACCCAATGACAGCGTCAGAGGATTGTGTTGTCGTAGCGGAATACAGGGCCATGCAAAAATAAAAACATTTTCTAAGATTTATTCGGGATTACAGGCGTGATGTTATGTTGTTTGTTAGGTTTGCTCTTGACTCTAGGTCAGAGATGACAGAGACAAAGTCTATAATGGAATGAGCATACTCAGAAGAAGCCTGTTCACTATAGGTAACTTTAAAGAGTTTATCTCCATATTATATTGCAGAGAAGAATAAATATTTCAAAATGCAACCTAACTTAAAACATTTAGAATTCAAAATCGTGTAAAACGTGTCAATACCTCATAAAATATTTGTATTGCACGTAATATATTGTGACCTAGCAAATCTTCAAGTTGGAATTGAATAAGGGCGCAATGCTGATAGGAAATATTGCAGAGGTATAATAAAACGGAGCGTGTCTCCGTTCAATCCTCGCGAATGAATGGCACTTGTGTGTTCAACTTTGTAGGCAGGCCGGGGTTTCTATACTCCATTTAATTCTTTATAAAAATAACGGTTAAATAACGGCATTTTTTTTTTGTGTGTGAATTTGTGTCGGTTTTCGCGATTACTTTTTTTTTCCCGGAATCCAACCCTGTGTTATAATCAGTGACTACATAATGTGAAAGGCAAAAGAAAGTAAATTATAACAATGACAAATCGTAATACTATTATGTATTACTGTGTTATATTTTATTTATTTTATTTTTCCTTTGTTGGCCAACCAACAATTGTTTACACTGTAAATAGTTAAAATAATATCAATGCATAAACTTAGGTTAGTGTAACAACTTCTTACGAGTTAGCATCGCATAGGTACCCCATAAACATAATTATTAGGTGTGCTGCAAGCACTTTGTTAAAATTGTTTCATATTTATCGTGCGAAAACAGAGCTATTGAAATAATGATATTTCAAAACGATAGCGTTATAACGTTTTTTTCCAAATGTTCTATTGAATGAATGTTTTTGTGTTTCCGTGGCATAATTTAGGACTTCGGCTTCATTCTGAAGTCTAAGCCAGAAACTAGATAAATTTTAGAGCGAAAAAACTGAAAAAGTACTCTTTTATTATTTAATATTCACAATAGGTTTAAAGTTTTCAAGTTTTCCATAGAAAACTTTATTAATTTCTAAGATTTTTGAATTTAAAGTTTTCATGAGATACCGTGCGGTATATGGGCTATTAAAACTTTTATTGAATTTCATATAAAACTTGAACGTGAACTAAATACATTGCTTATTCAGATTCATGTATCGTTGAACCATCAGGTGAGGAGCTCATGGCTAAGTAATAAGACTTTTGATATATTGTAGTTTATATATATAAGATTATTTTGTGTATTTTCTCTATGAACCTCAGTTGCCTGATAATAATATGATTATTATTATTCCATTTATTTATTTTCAATACAAAACTATTTACATTTTCAAATATCAATATAACATAACATCACACCTGTAATCCCCAAAGGGTTAGGCAGAGGTGTATCCATTACACCCACATTTCGCCAGTTATGTCCCATGTAATAGGGGGCGAGCCTATTGCCATCAACCGGGCACAAATCCAGACTCCGAGGCTGCTACTGAGAAATTCCTGGTGGAAAAACCAGCAGGCAAACAAAGGCAGTCAAATATCAATATAAACACATCAAAATATTTAAAAAAAGTATTATTAATAATAACAACCGCACGGGTCATCGGGCTATCACGGCCATCAGGTTAAGCTATGCTTGCCGGGGTTGGTCCGTAGATGGGTGACTCATCTTTACACACCGAGACTCCTTCGTGCCTCGGGAAGCACGTAAATCAGTTGGTCTCAGTTGTCATCCGTAGTCATCGACAGTCGTCACAGTTAGTCAGGAGCCCGGAAGTCTGACCAAGGGGTATCGTGTCGGGGGGTTGTGGAAGTCAGATAGGCAGTTGCTCCATGTAAAACATTGATATTCAGCTGCACCCGGTTAGCGTTTAAATAAACAAACAGTAAAACTATTCAGTTTTATTACAGATAGTTGAATTGTAGCATTGTTATTTATATATTTAGACCGGTAAACGGAACACCAATTCTGAAACGAATAAGTTATAATTCGATCTCTTTTGATTAGTGATTCGATCGAGCGTAAAAAGGTCTTTTATATAATTTATCTGGCGAACGAAAGCCTTTAGAAGTGTAAAAACATATTACTCACCTATTGGCATCAGCCACAGTAGGGTAAAATAACTTCAAACGATAGTAATTTTTGAATGTAATCTTATATTCGATTATTTATTCATTTTTAAAACTTTATGCTACAAAAAAAACACGAAGGCGGACTTAATGCCTTAAGGATTACAGAGATGATAAATGAGATTACATGACAGATTTACTATCGTTTAATAAAGGAATCTAATATGATAAAGCCTAAGAGTTTGTTTGTTTTAACGCCCTAATCTCCGTACCTACTAGTCCGATCTAAAAAATTCTTGCGTTGCATTAAGTATATATTCGTTATATAGCCCTTTTATTGAGCAAAATTATAGGCCGCGATGACCTGCGGCAGTGGTGTAATAACCAAACAAAGATAAAGTATTAAATTTGAAAGTCTTTGAGAAAGGAACGAGGCGTCAGTGGGCGCTTCTTGGCGCGGAAAATATTCGCACTCATATGAACGCGCCCTTATTCTACAAATAAAACTTTGACTTTGCATGTACCGACCGCAGATGTTCTAACAATCGTGTATCGGACTTATCCTTAAACAAAATAACAAACAAGTCTAAGAAAAACATAGGGACACAGTATATTTTATTCATATACTAATTTTTTTTGGCTCTTCATTAATAATTTTTAAATTTATACACTAATTAGGCTTCGCAGCGATTTTGAGAAATTTCTGAGGTTTTCAGTATTTACAAAATCAATGTCATCATCATCATCTGCCTAGCCTTTTCCCAACTATGTTGGGGTCGGCTTCCAGTCTAACCGGATGCAGCTGAATACCAGTATTTTACACGGAGCGACTGCCTATCTGACCTCCACAACCCATTAACTGGGTAATATGATACCCCTTGGTGAGACTAGTTGTCAGATTTTCGGGCTTTTGACGACCCGTAACGATTGTCAAAGATCCACATATGACAGCCGGGACCAACGGCTTTGACAAAAACAATGTATCCTTATAAAAAGAAAACATAGAGTTCAGAAATAGTTGATTTTTACCTAGGTACTTTACTCTAAACAATCATTGCTTTAAATTCATAAACCAGATAGCAAACAGGCGATAGCGTTAGACAAAAGGCCACCTGCACTTCCTCTTCAATACGTAATACTAAAACTGATCAATTTCCCTATGAAAAATTTAATTACATGAATCCATTCGTACATAAATTTTGCACCTCCATTAATGTCCAAACATCATTAGTATCTCACATTCAACCCAGCTCTATAATAAGCAAGTAAACCAAAACAAACTAAAACAAAACTAACCAAAAGTCCATTCAAAACTAGTCTTTATTCCCTCCACATAAGTTACGTGGGAGTTTATTTTAGTTTTGCTGATAAACATACTAGAACGAAATTAACGGATGTTTATTCAAAAGTAGTCTGTATTCCGTTGGGGTAGGGTGCAAAATGCTAGGCTTACAAGCTGTGGCCTCAAAAATGGCGGTTTGCAGGGATTTATCGCCATTAACGTTCATGCAAAACATAAAAAGTGTTTTATGTACAGTAGGCCTACCATGAGCGCTCTGACTTTAAAGTATTCACATTGAGTAGATTTTCTAATCTGTACAAATAAATAAAATTGATGTGCCTTCTTGTGATATCAAAATAACAGCTACTTACTAAACGCTAATGAAATTTACACGGTACTTAAACAACAAACAATTTTTTTTTGTCAAACTTTACTGTGTGTTTGTTTTCTGTATGTTTTTTTCCGGCTAATCTCCGAAATGGCTGGACCGATTCGGCCGGGATCGATCTCCACCGTCAGATAGTATGCAGGGCCATAAAATCCCATCATTATTTTTACCGAATGATATTAACACAGCTTTCAAATTAAAATACAATCATATTATTTGTAAAAAAATTTGAATATCGATCAAGTTCACTTTCGCATCGAACCCAGGTCCCCCCTATCTATCTACTATACAAAGTAGAGCACCCACAATATCGTCACAGATCTTTAACTAAATCTACAGCATGTTCAATTATCTAGTAGCATCTGTTACCGTATCAAATAGACTGGTTGAGGTGATTGTTAACTATGTAGACAGGTGAATAAATTATTGAGTGAATTCATGACGTCATGTCAAACAGTGGGGGGGGGGGGTTGAATTGTAGTAACCTAAAATGTTCTATTGTATTCTTACCAATGGGTACACTTCTGCCTGACTCTTCGGGGATTACTTACAGGCGTGATATTATGATATGTAAGCTTAGTCTCAAGCTGAAAAATGCCTTAATTTTATAAGTTTTTGACATTGATTGTCGTTAAGGTGAGGTTGCGACTAGATTTTGATGGTTTTTAAAAAGTGAATTTACCCTGAGAAGGCAAATTGCTGTTATTAAGAATGTTAAAAAAATACAATTAAGGCAATGAATAAATTAAAGAATTATGCAAGAATATAATCCTATATTCTATTTTCTATCACGCTAATTCTACAGCCCCAATACATGGTATGTCCCACCAAACGCGATAATATGCACCAGCGATTTACCGGCGATAACCGTGACACGTAATCTCTAGGTCCCGCATTTATGAGAGGGTGGCAACTTTTAACTTTGCTAGAAATATGCGAGAATTTGTGAGAGTAAATATATTTAATAAAAAAATATAATAATATTTTGATATTTTCTTTAATGCAATAATACGCTGTCAGTCAGAAATAATGCATTTAAGTCAGAGATAATTTTTATTATTTAAAAAAATCAATAAGCTGAAGTTTACAGTTACAATATTTGTAAATATGTGAACACTATGTGTGTATGTATCTTTAAAAATAATTTAACCTTCATCTCTTAATTTGTACGGTGAAATTATGTTCACATAAGTAATATTGATTAACAATGAAACTTGTCCCTTCTTCTCTATACAAAGCTAACTTTTGCAAAGGGCAACTAGATTCATTTTTCTTGTTTAATGCCGTTCGAAAGTACCTTTTAATAGTCTAATTGAAATAAATGATTTGACTTTGAACTGCCCGCGGTGATTACTGACCAATAAAACGTCTGGAGATATTTCACTTCACAGTCAGTAAATGGTGTCTGAGATTAAATTTAACAGTGACGTGGCCCCCCATAAAATAAGGGGGAGCATTTTAACTAGGTATACGGTTATGGGGGAATACCATGGTTTATGGGGGATCGTTCTGTTTCAGTAATAGGGTGAAGAGGGTTCGTTCATGTTGCTGGAAGTTTATGATGTCTACTCACCATAAAGTCAGACTTTGTGTGATTTTGTACCTGTCTGACGTTACGAGGTGGTGATAAAGATGAAAAATGAAGGTTCTGCTAGTATTATGGTCCTTAGAATAGACATGGTTTTGTGCATTCAAATATTTTAGGAAATATAAGAAACATTGCTGTTGGTTCTGTACTTACATGAGTAATAAAAAATTTCTTTTTTTGACCTTTGGTACTACTAATGGTTGCGGGACGACTTAACAGGATACCGTGGCCTCGGAACGTAAAGGGCAACAGAAGGAACAGGGTGGTTTATTAGTCAGTAATAGTCTGACAGTCCCTTCCGCCCCACCCAGGGCGGAAGGAGTCATTTGATGATTTTTACCACCTACAAAAATTTTTTACTACTAATGACATATTGCGTCATTCATCTCGTCTGTGATTGGTCGACCAGTGCCTTAACTTTTCTGCTCAACTTTGCTTTGTGTGTCATCACTTCAGTGGAAACGCATCCTTATTCAGAAACCTATAGGATGATGTGTGATTTAGATGCGAGTGACGAATAAGTAGTCTTTTTTATGTTTTATATTCTGAATTATATAGGTAAATTATTGGTCTTGCATCAGAAAAATAAAAAATTAAAGGATATAAAAGATAGTGAAAAACGAAAAAGATTCTTTAGAATCGTACTGCAGATAATTTTCAACTCTGTAGGAATAGAAATAAGCTTTAAGATCCAAAGTACCATGTAGCTTCAAAATTGTAATTGATAAAGTTAAGTGTGTAACTTAAAACCCTAAACTTAATGTCACTCTTAAGAGGCAAAGTTACCGATGAGGCACAGAGGCAGTTAAGTTAGCACACGTCGATAACTTAATTATAACTTGTACAAAACTTTTATTCCCGTGGCAATTCTGTTTTGTTTACTGATGTTCTTGTTTTTGAATAATATAGTAAATACGTTAATGGGTTTTAGTTCTACATGTTTACTGAACTGTTTTTGCTTGATAACATAACGTCACGCTTGTAATCCCTGAAGGATTAGGCAAAGGTGTACCCGTTAGTACTTACACCCCGTCAGTTATGTTTAAGTCCCATGTAATAGGGCACAAATCCTGACTCCGTGGCTGCTACTGAGAAATTCGTGATAGAAAAACTCAATTACACTTTGCCCGACCTAGGAATCAAACCCAAGACCTCATGCTCAGCAGTCGCGCTTTCCGACCACCAGACCAACGAGGCAGTACAATATCGGTCGCAGACGAAGTTGAAGTCAAAAAATAAGTGGTTTCCTGTCTTTTTATGGAGTTCAAACTTACCCCGTACCACATCAAAATCAGTTCAGTCGTGAAAGTGTAACTGACAGACAGACAGACAGACATATTAACTTTCGCATAACTAAAATATATAGATGAATTTAATTCCAAATTGTTTTTTTTTTACGTATATGAGGCGAAAGGAGTATGTAAGGATCGTAGCAGGTGGCGTTCTGTAGTTTCTGCATACCCCCATGGGAAAAAGGCGTGAGTTTATGTATGTTTATTTATTTCAATTGGTCTTCAGATATGCGTCCATGTTAAAACGTATGCCTTTCCATAGTTAACATAAAACACACAGTGATTATGCATGTTAATAGCGATTCGATGTGCATTATCTCTTGGAAGGGTACCGCTGAAACTGCGAGCGTCGCAGGGTTTGATGGTGATGTAAATATTTAGGAAACGTGTCCGGAACCAGCCTGTGTTTGTGGTACAATGAAAAGAGATGTTGTTTAGGCGAATAAGGTGCGAGACCCAGTAGGCTCATAAAATTGATCACCAGCCGTAACAGTAGTTTTAATACAAGTCCTAGTAAAAGCGTTATGATCCGTAGGAAAAGTTCGTGAACGGGCACCATTTTTTTTTTTAGGTGTTAAAAATCATCAAATGACTCCTTCCGCCCTGGGTGGGGCGGAAGGGACTGTCAGACTTTTACTGACTAAAAAAACAACCCGTTCCTTCTGTTGCCCTTTACATTCCGGGGCCACGGTATCCGACGTCCGTATTAAGACATCTTAAGATGTCCCCGTCCCTGTGGTGACAGCTCTTTGAGGCGCACGCGAACAGAACGCGCCGTCGACCCGAGCTTGGGCCTTGATCGGACGGCGAGCTACCCATTATTTGCTGTGCGCAAGCCCGCGCCTACGGTGGCCGGATGTCGCCTCGCGACGTCCTACGCCCTGGGCGTCTCCCGCGGCGGCTGGGGCGATTAGTTGTCAAAGTCAAAGTCAAAGTCAAATCATTTATTTCAATTAGGCCAATAAGGCACTTTTGAACGTCAAACACAAAAAACAAAATAGAATTGAATCTAGTTGCCCCTTCCAAAAGGTAGTTTTGTATGGAGAAGAATGGGCAAGAAACTCCATACGTACTCTTTTAAAATCAATGTTTACAATATTTGTTTACAGAATCATACACGACAGATGGCACGTGAAAGCAATGTATGTACCCTACAAAAAAAAAAAAAAACTAATTAATCATAATAATTAAAAGGCACAAATTAAGAATTTAAAAGTTAAAATATGTTCAAATATACATAGTTTTCACGTGTTTACAAATATTGGAACTACAGACGACCACTCATAACATCTCAACCAACATGAAATAGTGTGTGAGTCCGCGCAATCTATAACACACTTCAAAATCAATAATCAAAAATAAAACAAAAATAAAACAAAATTAAGTATTAAGAAAAATGAAAAACAAAAAAAAAAAACAAAAAAAACATTAATAACCAGTTTGATTTTGTCTAGAATGTATCATTGTCCCATGGAGCAGGACCAGCATGTTTCCAAGCATTCTTATCTTGATTGTAATCCTCTAATTTGTAATATGCTTGTTTGCAAAGTGTACTTTTAATGTGTGTCTTAAATTTCCTTTCATTTAATTTTAATATATCAGAAGGAATTTTATTGTAACATTTAACACAGTACCCCATAAAAGATGTATTTACTTTAGACAACCTAAAATATGGTTGAGCTATTTTATCTTTATTTCTAGTATTAATATTATGTCTATCACTTATTTTATTAAAAAGATTTAGATTTTTTCTCTAGTTGAGACTGGTCACCTCTTAGCTGCCTCAGCCTAGCTTTAACTTTCTGACTAACTGCTAAACAAATCAAAAGTGCCTTCTATTTAAAACTAGCACTTTCCCCGCGTTTTTGTTCGTGTGGTTTTTCTTACGGATATCTAATTTTTTATAGTAAATTATAGCCTTTATAACTCACTATTAACCTAACTTACAATTTGTGTAAGAATTTTCAAAATCGGGTCAGTAGAAACCATAGGAGATTAACCATATAAACTCACAAACTTTACCTCTATATAATGTTAGTGTAGATATTTTATTGATTTCGATTTAATTCAAAGAGAGTCTTTAGAATTAGGAACCACTATCCTACAGATAGAGTTTCGGCTTAATTGTATATGACAAGCACTATTAGTATGACCCATTGACGTATTCAAATAAATACTTGTAACCAAATAAATATGGGCAAAACGGTTATTTGAAATTTAATAATCGATGGAATTTTTGTCACGTTTTACTCTGCGCACTCGCACTATGATCATACAAATAAAATAATTTTTAATATTTATAAGAATATTTTTTTTTTATTTGCAACCATTTAGGTTACCTTACCCTGACAAAAATATTTTGATTTGCAGCAATTACATATAGAGTACCTATTTGTAATTGCTGCAAATTAAAATAGTTTTGTGAAATAAGAAATAACTTTCTAGATTAATCTTTTTACTAAATGCATAAAGTTTATAACATTTTTTAATAATAAATCTAATCTTAATCCATTGAACACAGTAAGCGTTGATTAATTGATTATACACAATCCAAAATACATGTGCCAAGTGTATTTGATTTGTTAAAAATTAATTAAATTTTTACTTTATCTCTTAAATTCCAAACATTTATCTACTGTTTTTTATTTTCTTTAATTATTCATTAAATTGCACATTCTGCTTTAATGCTACTTAATTTTCGATATGGTTAAAAATCAACGGACTTAAATTCCAACAAAATAATTGAACACCAGTAAAAGTGGACAATGTTTAATTATCTGGTCTGCACATTACTCATGACCAGATGTGATAGTAATCAAGAACAAAATGGAATTTCTGGGATTACATCATCAGTGTTAATTTCAAACATGTTTAAACAAGATGAGTACGACACTTGTCTCGAAGACTGCATGAGAGATATAAACATGAATAAATATTTCTCAAAGAATAAGGATGGTGAACCAGTTACAAGAAGACCAACGGCTAATGGCTGTCTTAAATACTACAGAGAGTCAACCAAGTGTTTCTATGGTGGGACTCAGACAGGTGAAGTTATGAAATTTAAAAAGAAAAAACAAGTGCCGTGTCCTAGAGATCTTATTCTGGTCGGCAATGTGTGTAAAACAGAAACGAAGAAGAAGAAGAATCTCTCTCCATCGTACGCCTTCCATTTGCCTTTTCAGAAACAAGGTTGACGTGAAATACATCAATAAGATAAAATAAATCCTTATAATTTTATTTTAATTATACAAGGTTATTTTTAAAACACCAGAAACCTGAACAGGTGTTATTGTATTCATCAATATGAACAACTTTTTCTTTGGGACCAACCCCGAAATCATTAAAAAAAAAACAGCTGTTCCTTACAAAAATTCTATACAACACAAACATAATGTATGAAGCAGCTGATTTTTTTCTGGTTTTTGGTGTTTTAAAATAACTCTGTATATTTATTTAAGGAACACAAAACAGAATACAGGCCACAAAGTGAATGCAAGGAGTCGGCAACAAACTGTACTAAATAATGTTTTTTTTTAATACGAAATGTGATTGATATTGAATTATTAACAGATCCCTAATATTTCAATAATAATAATTATAATATAACCTATAGACTCAAGAATTACGTAGCTTCCTATTAGCAAAATAATCTCAAAGCAAAATAGAAACATACAAACAAATTGTTCAGCTTTATGAAGTAAAAATAAAAGTAAAAAATATGGCGAAGATAACTATGGTGACGAAGGTAAAATGGATAAATTTCATAAAAGAACAATGGAAAAAAATCGTCTGACATAAATTATAGCGCGAAAATGAATAATGGCCACTTCTGGATGTATTGAAAGTAAGCTAGGAAACGAGATGGTGTAAAATGTGAAATAAAACAGAAAACGATTGTATAGTTGAAGCCAACAGTCTTGATCCAAACATTATGACGCTGATATTATTATTTGTGATGTGTTTAAAATGGACCTGGTACACTTGCGCGAAAGACATTTCCGCGATAGAAAGAACACTTCGCGGAAAGGTCTAGGCGCGCAAACGTCCATTCGCGCAAGTGGCCTGGCGCGTAAAGGGACTCGCGCAATTGTCTTGCGCGCAAATGGCTTTCGCGCATGTGTCCTGATACCGTTTAAAATATAGTTTTCGACAATTCATCATGGCAACTTTTTTTAAATATGTACATTAACATAAACTCACGTCTTTTTCCCATGGGGGCAGAACCACAGAACGCCACACAAGTGCCCAAAAGGTTGGTTGCATTGCCACGTTGCATGACAAAACTAATTCTTTGACCCAAAAAATACTTGATTATGTAAGGAGTCGACCAGTGAGCACTCTAACCCTTTGTGCTTAATGTTTCAACCCTCAACCCGGTTCAAACATAATCAGATAAACTATTTATAACCCAGCACTAAAACCAAAGCAACACCAATTTTAAACACAGAAACTCATTACCCCAGCATCCTCATAAACGAAGCGAAGACACAAAACATCCTTCAGCAATACATTACGTAGGTAAGTACATCAAAACAAGAAGAAAAATACATTACATTTTGTACACTCTCTGTGAAAATAAGCAACTGCTTCAATTCAGCGTATGCAACGCTCAAGTCCATGCAATTTCCACTGAAAAGGGTAACCATTCATCTTATTTTACGGACATCGACCTACATTGGAGCTTGAGAAATGCGGCTATTTTGAACTAGCCAGTCCCCATTGTTCACTGGGGATCGAATTCAGAAGCTTGAATGATGACTATCATTTTTGTTTAAAGTGTAATGCTGGCGTGAAGACGAGATAAACAAAAGAATATCGATATCTCGAATTGTTTAGCAGTTGTTTGAGAGTTTTGTTGTTGTGTGGAATCTATAATATCAACCTGTCTTTTATGGTAATTTATAGGAGCTTGAGCGTTCGAAATGTCCTTTCAACCTTTTTGTACACATAGTCTGAGTCAATAAACATATTTTCATCATTTCATTCTTCCTTTATTTCTTTTGTTTTCTTCTTTCTTTCTTTCCTACCCTTTCAAATACGCATACGTGACGCTATAGTTATAACAACTGAGCCTAATTCTGCCTAAACAGACCAACCTACAATCTCCCAATTATAATTAAATTAATTACGTCAACTCATGCTTAGAATAAATTTCAAATTAATAAGCGTTAAATATGTTGTATGTATGTTATTGTTTAAAAATATTACAATCATGTATTATTATTTTAATCTAGCCTCAAACTCATTTCAGCGATAATCCATGTCAAAAAAATTGAGACCAAATTGCGATCATTCCTAAAAGTCAGTAAAATTGCCCCTCGTAAAAGCTGAGGACACTACAGCTTCTAATAATGACAAAAAATCTCAACATTCCATCATTTCTAAATCTGCACTTGCACATCTTCAAAACCCACTTTTTAATCAAATAGTAATACTCGCAAAGGAATATAATATCTTGAGAGCGAAGCAGCTCAGAGATATTCAGATCTGTTCTTATTTTGCATCGTTGGCTCGAAGCAGCGACGGTAATATTCGCTTATTTTTAAGTCTATTACAAAAGCTGTGCTTGAAAATCTGCCTTAAGTTCTGAACAGTCTAAGCGAGGCGGTTACATTATTATTAGTATCCTTTATAGCACAAGTTGGCGTGGTTATGCTTTGGGGACTTCGAAGGAGTCTGGATACTTTTTTGAATATGTTCCTTTTTTGTTTTTTGAGGTTAACGTTTTTGTCTATCCGTTAAAATACAACAGCTTAATGTTTTTTTTTTTTTGTATTCATTGGCATAATCTTGTATACAAATAAAAATCTCTTTTTTTTGTCCGTCTGTATGTTCTCGCTAATCACTGAAACGGCTGCACGGATTTTGACGAAACTTTCACTAGCATATGGTTAATGTTATACAGAGTAACTTAGGCTTTTCTTTTATTATTCATACAAAATCGTGGCTTTAAGTTAATAATTTATTGAAAGTCAGAACTCGCAAATGCTCGTGCCTTCTCTGTACGAGAAGAGATCTTTACCCAGCAATGGGATAATAATAGCCTGGTATGATCATTATTATTTAAGAACAAACATTTCCAAACTATGTCTAGTTTTCTTAAAATACCAAACAACAAGCAAGGACGCAATTCATTCAAGATTCTTAATAAACTCTGGTCTATATCTCGTGATATCGAAACCAGTGTTTCTTTTATTTCTTATCCGTTTGCTCCGCCATGGCACAAAGACTAATGAAGAGATATTAATAAGGTTCTCTCTTTGAGAGTAAACAAGTTGAAAAACAAAGGAATGAAGAAAAATCACAATTGAAGAGACTACAGACTAGTTGGTATCGTCATCGATTCACTTGTTTTTTTTTTTACAGACTTTTGAAAATAGAACGTGCGTTTTTTATGATTTATTTATGATAAGAATTATATGAGTCACTGCAGAGCTAAGGCCTCTTCTTATATTTACTACAAGCCCCAGGTACATACACGAAAAAAAAACAATATTAATATTTTTGTCTGTTTATGTTTTGTTTGTTTGTTCCCGCTAATCTCCGAAACAGCTGGACGGATTTTGACGAGACTTTTACTTTCACACAACCGACATTCACGTAAATGTAGTCTCATGATGTATGTATACATTTTTTAATTTTATTAAAAATTAAAAAATCTGCTCTACACTTTAAGTATACAGCAATGTTCTTATTTTTAATTTAAAAGTTAAGTAGGTAAATGTTTCATTTCCATAATAGCCATAGTCCGTCGTTCAAATAACCCGCAAAATTGTGGTATTTGTGACAAACAAAATATAAATAAATGGAAACACAATATCCAAATTCGTAATTACAAAAAGCTTTTTTACAAAAAAATATCACCGCCTTCAAAAATCACAAAATAAAAAATAACTTTAGCTAGGAAGTCGGCGGCTTTGGTTTAGTTTCTTGTTATGTAGGTATTGCCACCGACTTCCAAGCTAAAGTTATTTTTTATTTTGTGATTTTTGAAGGCGGTGATATTTTTTTGTAAAAAAGCTTTTTATTTTTCACTTTTTAGTGCTTGTATGTTAATATTTGAAATCCTTACATAAAGCCCTTTCAAACAATACCACACACGATATATTTAATTTTGGAAAGTGGTAGGAGGGGGGTTGACGTACCCCCTCCCCACTTCCTTTAGTCAGTCATCGACTACACGTATAAACAAAGCAATTTTTCTTGTTACGGCGGTTCTGCTGTGATTTTACAAGGAGTTCCGTTCCATATCTCCAAAGTTCATCATCAGATCATGACAATATTCCTATGGGACCTATTCGGGACTATACTCTTTCAAACAAAAAAAGAATCATCCAAATCGATTCATAATTGGCGGAGTAATCGTTGAACAAACACACAAAAAAAAAAAAAAAAAAAAAAAAACATACGCGTCGAATTGAGAACCTCCTCCTTTTTGAAGTCGGTTGAAAACAAACAAACAATCAGAGAAATATATGAAGCAGAAAACCCCATAAAAAAACTCGATTTACTCCACAAAAAAACACGATATCTCCAACGCGTATCACCCAAGCGAATATAAACGTACAAATCTCTGTAAGTGACATTTTACATCCATACATTTTACTTTCTCATTGTGTGTTAAGATGCCTCTAGCTGACGCAGCTTAAAAATGGGTATTTCTTAACAAGATGAAAATTTATTTAAATTTGACCACTTAAAGGCACGTTTGAATTGTCAAGGAGTCATTCAGTTAGTCAGAAAGCTGGAGCTAGTTACTCGTTCCAAAACGGAGGTAGGTTTCTATGGAGAAGAACAAGTAAGAAACTCCACGGACAGTCTTTTCAATTAGGTTTTAATAAATTCAAAAATTTAACAGAAACAATATTTTTTTGATGATACTATCGCAGTCACTCTGCCAGCCTCGGTGTGTTTAGTCGGATTCGACTAAATAGCCTTAAGTAAAAAGTCATAATTCGAGGTTTAGCTTTCGCCGATTTTCTTCTCTAATATTGAACTACCATAAAAGATATTTCATTAACTGAATAAGAAGATAAAAATTATACTGTGCCTTTACGCTTTTTTTTTTATTTATATTTTTGTATACTAGGCATTACTTCTACAAGGCATTATTATTGTGTGCTAGCATTCTAGTGCTTATAAAAATAACGTATAGTTAGTCGATATTTACTTTACTGTAAAAAAAATATTGCTTTAAAGTCATAAGTTAGACGAACACAGGCGAGAGCATTTGTATAGAGAAAAGACCACCCGCGTTCCTCTTAACAAGATGGGAGCGTACTTTAGTTTTTAAAAGCGTCTCTAGAAGAAGCTCTGAAATTCGTTAATTTTATAGTTGTTAAGGTTGTGTTTGAGATTAAAAATATTCTGAGGACATTGTTTGGATTACGGTCTTTTTCTAATTAAAGTACGGAATGCATTTAGTTGGATGGATAAAGCTTGGTAACGTTGGTGATAGTCTTTTATGTGACATTGCAGGGACGTCGTGATTTCTTTTTTAATCTTAGTATTTTGTTTTTGGACATAAGTTGGTCGCGTTTTGTACAAAAAATACGCCTTTTTTCTTTTGGATGGTAATAATCTCTGTCAGTCTTTTACTGTAAAAAAACCACTCTGTTCCTTCTGTTGCCCTTTGAGTTCCAGGCCCACGGTATCCCGTTAAGACGTCCCGCGACCCCGGCAGGAGAAACCACGCCTCACGTTGATCGCAAAACCCCAGAACAGTTAAATCAATATAATAACGTTGAAGAGTTTTTTTGTTTGTTTATTTACATTAAACTCTGGAACTACTAGTCAGGTTGGAAAAAATCTTTTGTAAATGATAGTCAGACTCATAAGGAATAGTAAAGACTATATAACATGACGCTGCAATTCACGGGAGCGAAGCAGTAACCAAAGACGTAATAAAACGCGGATAAAAATATCACTCGGACGAAGTCGCGGAAAGAAGCTGTTATTTAATATTTTGAAAACAGATTTTTCTCTTTATCGTGAGGGCAGTAAGGTCTTACGACCCCACACACCTAGTGTCAGAGTTTCTAAACCGCCTCAAGAGCTCCTGACATGGTTTGAGTGGAACAGTAAGCCCAGATTTCCTCACGATGTAAACTAATTATCGATAGAGATTCATCTCATAATACAAATTATTGGAGAATTCTACCTCCCTGGTAGGATTCTACCTACCAGGGAGGTAAAATTCTCCAAGCGAGCAAGCGAAATCCATTCTGAAGGTCATCCTTCAGAATGGATTTCACTTGCTTTTTACGAAGTAACTAGGTATATACCTACATGTGCCATAATATTAATATTGTTAACATTAAACGTCTGGATAATATCCTGTCTGAATTTAGGATGTCTGAGAAAAGCAATTTGAGTAAGATGCTAGGATTAAGAATGAGAGTAAGCCAAAACAAAGCTTGTAAACTCTTGGTTAGAGTCACTTTTTATTTGTATAATATCTCGTTGACCTTTACTTTCGTCGAGAAAGATTTTTTATCACCCATCTTGTTTATTAGCCTAATTACTTTCTTTTTATTAAACCCTTCGTTGTTTACTGTTATGAGTACCTAACTAGTTGTGCCCGCGGCTCCTTTCGCGTGGAATAATTGTACTAAAAGTTCTTTCTTATCTATGTAACAGAATTAAAAGACTATTTAAGTAGTCTCGCACTTTTAAATAGACATAAAACAGGTATTGTGTTTAAATATTATATGATAAAACTAGTTTTTTGCCTCGACTTCGTCCGCATGAATGTCAGTTAGGCAGAGGCGTATACCCACCCTTTAGCACACCAGCCAGAAGTTCTATGTAATAGGGGGCGAGCCTATTTCCATCAACCAGGCACAATTCCTAACACCGAGGCTGCTACTGAGAAAATTCTGCCAAAAATATCCAATAAGACTTTGCCCGACCTAGGAATCGAACCCAAGACCTGTGTGCTAAGTTTGGGTTAGAATTTCAAATAGGAAAAGATATAGCGCCACCTGGTGGGAGAAATATGATTTCCTATACAAAATTCTAACGTGCTCGCAATCGAACGTGAGTCGAAAAAACTCACACTCACCATACTGCTCAGCAGTCGCGCTTTGCGACTAAATCAACGAGGCAGTCAGATTCTGAAGTAAAGAAACATTATTTTTATTTTTACCTCAACATGTTTGGACCAGCTCCACCGAAAAATGCTCAAGTCATTTCCTCAAAATATCCTTCTCACTAGTTCCCCGGTAACGTAAAGACATTTTCAAAAGGCTATTATTAAGAATTACCACTCCATCCACAAAGTCCCGCTAGAGACATCCCTAATCGGCTGTTTTCACACAATTGAAACTATCGCTGAGTCTGTGGCGCTCCAGGCTTTCCACCTCGTTCTGGCTTTACATTTTATTTCCATTCCAAAAGGAAATGTTAGAATTTATTCAGTTTTAAACAGGTAATATTGTTATGGAGGTTGTTGAAGTTTGTGTTTTCTATATTTATTGTGATGAATATAAAATATCTTATCTTGCTGTATTTCTATACCAAAGTACGTAGTCCTCAATAAGTCGAAGCCCATTAGACCGGCTTCCCAATAATGGGTTCCTGCTGTGAAAGTCTAGAGTACCTACTAAATTGTTTTATTTTTTCTTTTTAATTATTAATCTCGCGACTGCTGTGCATGAGGTCTTGGGTTCGATTCCCAGGTCAGGCAAAGTGTTATTGGGTTTTTCCATCAGGAATTTCTCAGTAGCAGCCTCGGAGTCTGGATTTGTGCCCGGTTAATGGCAATAGGCTCGCCCCCTATTACATGGGACTAAAAAACATAACTGGCGAAATGTGGGTGTACTAATAGGTATACCTCTGCCTAACCCTTCGCGGATTACAGGCGTGATGTTATGTTTATGTAATTTTTAATGAAAGTTCATTTTTTACAGTCGGATTTTTGTAAATTCCATTTTAATTATATTTAAAAAGTTCCAATATCTATCAAATACAGTTTAAAAGATACAACCCTGTGACAGATGGACAGAAAGACAACGGCGTTTTAGTAATAGATTTCTATTTGAGAACTTTTGAGCAACCTAAAAAAGGCTTATATAAAAAAAAAACATTTCCAAAACCACAACAGAACATTCCGAAACCACACAGCGGAACCCGTGTTGTATCGCTTCAAACTTTAAAAAAAAGGCAACCAAGCACGTGTACAAACTATTTGTACTGGCGAAAATTGAAGCATGTCTACACCGAGAGAGATTTCCCTCGTGAGTGCTTCAGTTTAAAACGGTGACGATGCTTCGTTGTTTGACGTTCGAGATTCTGATGAACAAACAAGGTTAAGTGTTCCAACAAATTAGGAACGTGAAAATGTTCGTCCATTCTTGTACTTTTTAGCCGATAATGAAGATTGAAAGCGTTTTAGGAGATAGTGTACACGCTGTGAAATAACTAGCGTTCAGTTTATTTTTACAAGATAGAAGAGATTTGACACATTTTGTTGTTTTTGGAGGGTTTAAGAGGTATATTGTGGTGTTTTTGTTCATTTTACCTACCGTCAGTAATTTACTGTCAATTTTGAAAATTCATTAAAACTAATTGAGTGTAAGTGAATAGTTAGTAAAAGTTTAGTTGTAACATTTAAAACTTAACATCAACACATAACATCACGCCTGTAATCCCCGAAGGGATAAGCAGAGGTGTACCCATTAATACACCCACATTTCGCCAGTTGTGTTTTTAGTTATGTGTTGTTTTGTTAAAACTTGTTTACGTTCAAAAAGTAATTAAAAGTTGTAAATTTGACCTTTAATATCTAGTAACCAGAAGGGTTCCATGCTCCAAGATCTAGAAAAAAAAATAGTCATTCCTGTAACTACATTTTTTTCTTCTGGACCATGGAGCACAGACAGTTAACAGAAGTGAAAATTTAAGCGATGCTCCTCGTCTGTCTGCTCTACCACTTCACAATCACATGTCGGTGGCGCGGTCACGGTAGTATGTCGGTGACGTGAACCCAGAAGTTTTGCCACTACCAAAAATCACTCAAAGACAGAAAATACTTAATTCTCGTAAAGAGAAGAACATGTAACTTTCGAATTCTTGTACAAAGGGAGCTCTCAATAATGTGTACAATTTGTTGCAGGTCTTCTCTTCCACAGAGCAGTGCTCATGTCGGGGTCTGGGCTTAGCCCGTGGTCACTGGTCGCAGACCCCAGCAAATATGCGGCGATAGTCGCCACACATGCAAACTGTTCTCCAGGTAAACTCTCACATTATTTTCTATTTTTCTCATTTTCTGTAATTAAAGGTCAATCTTATTAAAAATATTTTTTTCAAAATCTAGTCGCAATCTTAACTAAGTGACAATCAATGTCCAAAAATTGAGATTAGATTGCGATTATTCCTAAAAGTTAATAGAATTTCTTCCCAGTATTCTTTGTACATACTATTAGGTATGTCTTATTATTCAAGGAAAACGTACAATTTAGTTAATATTGGATTACAATCTAGATTTATCCTATACCATTATATGCAATATACGAGTATATAGGTAATAAACATGCTGTTCTTATCTGTACAATGAACTAGAACATAGTCACTCGTACATACGCAATGGACAAACAGTAACTTCTTGTTAAGTGAACTGCCACAGTATTGGGGCATCAGGCTTGGCAAGGCTCCAATATGACGCACGTGGTGTTTCGAATACGCGACACACTTCATGTTACATGCTATGGAGACTCTAAATCTACCTAAAGTGGAAAAGGAATAAAATAATTTAGAACTTTAATCATCTTAAAAACAATAACTATACCGGCCTATTATTATCCCGCTGCAGGGCAAAAGCTCTTCTCATATAGACAAGACATGAGCATTGATCACCACGCTTGCTCAAGGTAGGTTTCCTCACGATATTTTCCTTCACAAATGTCAGAGATGTCCAAGATAAACTTAGAAAGCACAAAATTACAATGACAAAGAAGAAGTGAATTAGGCAATTTGGTACTTGCTCATGACCAGTTGCGGACCACAGCCTCGTGCATGAAAGCCGGGAGTGGCTATCATGACAATTAAAATCAATATCTAAGTATGAAAGAGAATCAAAAATATATTTTGATCTAGCAACAAGACCGTAAAATATGAAAGACAAATAAAAAATAAATAAACACAGAAGCTTGAAAAGATTCCTGGCTCACTATTCTGCAACATTGCAATGCTGGGGTATTCTCATTGGGGTACAATAGTGAAGAAACAAAAGGAACGGAACAAGTTGAGCATTCCAAAGTGAATAATCAGGTCTCTGAAATAGTGAGATTCTGTTGTCTTGAAACATAGTAATCATTTCTTCAAAATGGGGAAAAATATTTTTATAAAAACCTTCAGAAAGATCCTACTGACGTTTCGAAACCTTCAGGTACATGCGTTGGATCATTTACTTTCTAAATACTGATCGTGTCATGTTCGTGAACGGGCGCTGTCAGTTGGGATTGGTCATCTCTTAACTGCTACGGCTTATCTTCATTGCATTCACCTAAAGAAGCAACAAGAATAATATAACCAAGATTTGTAAAAACTTAATACAAAAGAGTGTCCGTGAAGTTTCTTTTACGTTGATCTCCATCAGTGAATTCCATCATCATGAAAATTACCTACGTTTTGGAACGAGACACTAGCTTCAACTTTCTGACTACCTGACCGACTCCTTGACAATTCAAAATTACCTGTTTACGCTTTAATTGAAATAAATATCAATGACCTAACAGTTACACGGAATCTACAAATCAAAATAGGCCATGTTGTGAATTGAATGCTAGAATTTCCCAAAACGAAAACGCTTGGCCATCCAATTGTGTCACACAATCGCGCTATAGCCGAGTCAGTAGTGGTATTAAGTGCGATGTGTGTCGAGCGCTCTGTTTAGTTTGGACTGTGACATGAATACTGCGACAATGAAGTGACACCTGGAGTTTAGTGTTCAGCAGATGTCCGCTTGCAGCTGTTCCATAGTGGACAATGGAATGTTCAGTTAATTTGTGAGGTTGAATTGCAAACTGAATTTTAGGGCAGTGTGGAATTATTTAATAGTCAGCGAATAATTAGGGGAATCTACGTAATGATACTTGGAGTAATTATAATGATATTTATTATTAAAGGAAACACAAATACAAATCTAGACTGAGACCAAAACAAAATTTCGTCGGTTATTAAAAAATAAAATGGTTTCACACAATAATAACACCTATCTGTTTAAAATGTATGAAATATCAGATTATTTTTAAATAATCGACAAAATATTTCGCCGCTATAGGTGTGTCTAAACCAGGGTAAAAAAATCATTACGATTTCCCTTTTATTCCGTCTAGAGATATCTACGTAGATGATAAAGGATAGTAATCAGATTACACTTCTTTCAATGTATTATTATATATTATTAGTTTTATAGTAATATGGATTAACGAACAATTAATCAGTCATCATTCTCAACTTTATTATTTTTAATGTCAATTACTGAATTTCCCATAGAATATTATGTATATTGTATAATTAACAAAACAATATTGTCCTCAGAACTAACACCGCCAGCACTGCTGCGGTGTTTGCGAGAGCGCCCGCTAGAGGCGCTGCTGTCGGCGCCTGTCCAAGCGCCTGACTTCGCCTACGCCTTCGGGCCTAGCGTCGACGGTGTTGTTATAGGTAAAGTATCATGTAAATATAATTATGTTACGTCTATATTAGTGGATGTAGTCTAGTCTAGATGTTCACGTCTCTAAAGTGACTGCATTTCAACGAAAATCATGAATAAAGTACCTGTCAGATTATATTGTCAAAGTTTCCGTGTTAGAAGGTTTTAACATCCACGCAGTTGGATGTCATCTTTGCGTTTTCCTATTAACTTATAATATCACACTTCGTGTCAAGGCCGTTTTATTTACGGCCAATGAATTCTTTTATACGTCTTCTACCAATTTCACAAAAAGGATTTGTGTCAAGAAAAATAAACATTCGCCACTATTGACAAGTATTTCAAAAGGAAATCTAATTTCCAAGTACATTTCCCGATAAATATACAAAGACGCCACCAGCGGAATCGCCATTTTTATTACATCAATCGCATGGCCCAATAAACTTGTAACAACGCCATTATTGTATAAGCAACAAAATAGTATTCTCAGATGAAGAACAAAGAAGAAAATAAAATAATAATAGGCTTTGGAGATGAGAAAAAAGTAGAACAAAAAAATAACCTTTCACACAGTAATAATGACACTTATGTTAAGCTAACTAAAGACTAATACATGTCATTTTTATTACTACAGAAACTTCTTCATTAACTTAAGGAAAAGTAGATTATTTCTTAGAAATCTTTGTCAACGATAGTGTTCTAGTGCCTGATAACATTATCTCATGTCATGATAATAATTACATGATGTTCCAAGCAGATATGGTACTAACGAGATACATTATATCATTTACCATTTTTCCACGGAACCCTAAGTAAAAGTCTTTCTAGGTCGTTTCAAGAGTTACTTCTGGGTTACGACTCAATTTCATTGGCCGACGCCCAAATAGTTCATCAATACATTTCGATCCAATTGAGTATCTACGAGAAAACTAATTAGAAGACTTCTTGATTGTCACTCCAGTTTTTGGATTGTCGATCAATATTTGGGGAGTGTGAATGAATTGAAAGTTGTTATCAAGTACCATTGTGATGTACAGTAGCGGTGGAGTAGTAGCAATCTCACAAAGCAATATATTGATACTTTGGATAAACTTACGAACTTTTGACGCCGTGTTCGAATTTTGAGGTACTCGTATACGTAGGAGATGTATTAATATATCACTTTTACATACAGATGTAACGGCCTCTAACGCGTGATCATAGCAATTCAAACCTTAGCATGCTACTGCACATATGACCGATTACTGTACCTACTAATAAAAACGATATTCCATTTAGTGTGATGTATCCATTCATCTATTTCTGTATCTCCGTAGTCGTTGCTAGTTTAATCATTTTGTTTTTCCTTTTCTTAATTATTATCGCTGCTCTATTGTTCCCCTCGAGTTTAAGAATTGCTCGAGCTTCGCGGCTAAGACTGATCTGTGGGCGGTACTTTTACAAATCTTCAAAGGAACCAACAGCTGCTAAGAAAACGGAGATTTGTTGCAATTCATTTGGATGACCCGAGTGCTTCTGTAAATGCGCATTGTGAATTTCTTAGCAGAGATTTTATGTTGCTTAAGGAGAGTAAATTAAATATAGTACATTAAGAGGTAATATTACTGTACAAATAACTATTCTCGACCTTTTTATCTATACTTAATATAACATACATAATGTGATGAATACATGTGTGTGTGTGTGTGGTGTGTGTGTGTGTGTGTGTTGTGTGTGTGGTGTGTGTGTGTGTGTGATGTGATGTTATGTATGTTAATATCATAAACCTAAAGAGTATCTTTGTTTGAACTTATTAATCTCAGGAACTGTCCGATATGAACAAAATGTTTTTGTTTTATATAGCTCGTTTATCGAGGAAGATTATAAACTCTTAAAACATTACGCTACGAGTAACGGGAGCAAAGCAGTAGTCAAAGATATAACTTAACAAGGGTGAAATATTAAGATAAACTCACAAATGATAGAGATTTACATTAAACAGTTATTAAGTCTAAAGGATATTTATTTTACTTTTTACTTTTAATCGAGTCGAGGTTTAAATTGGCAATCCCACGCGGCTTTGATCCTGATCCATCAGTTTAGTTTTCTAAGTCTTTAATCTAGTCTTTTAATTATTTAACGAAAACTCAAAATAAATAACCCTTAGAATATTCAAATTTGATAAAGTTGAAGGAAAAATATTAATATCTGTTCAGGACTTCTCAGTCATACCGAATTTGATTATAATGTTAAAGGTTATTTATTCAGAAGAAATGTATATTGCTTTTGGAGAATTGCTTAAACTTTTTATAGATTCGGTTCGGGTTTATAGGTATACCAAAGCCTTGCTTTACATGGTATATATTATGACAGTAATAAAAAGTAATTAGCGGTGCGTATGGCAACTCCTTAATCGAGCAATATAACATTAACACCAGCCTATTATTATCCTACTAAAGTGCAAAGTCCTTTTCTCAAACAAAGAAGGTTTGCTCAAGGCAGATTGGCGATTTCAGACTTATATGAAGTCCAGGATTCCTTGCAATGTTTTCCTTCACCGATATCAGCGAGGTCCGAGATAAACTTAAAAAGTACATAGGTATAAACTGAAAAAGTCACATAAGTATTTGCCTGGTATCCAGTCCTATCCTCATGCCTTAACTGCTGGGCCATCATGATAAATAAATAAAGTAGAACACGTCATTTCTTCTTAATTTTCCTCCATTACCGGGTGTCTAAAGAAACCGTTGTCAACCATTGATAAAACTTTCCATTAAGAGACCATTAATTCATACTCACTCCGATTGGGTACATTAAACGTCAACTTGATTCTGAAAATAGGATTGCAAGACAAAGGGACTTTACAAGTAACGTGAAGGACCTCAAGCTGCTTTATATAATTGGGACGTTTGTGTGTTTCGTTCCCTTCATTTTCTTCTTTATGTTTATTCTTTCGAAAGTACAATTACGTCACATCAAAAAATGTAACAGAAGCGACAAGGATATCACGAAGTGCAACTACCATAACCCAGACACAAGACACAAATTCACAAAAGTTTCCGTGTTTTCGCATCGGTATTCCGGCGTCTCGTCCACCCGGTGTTATTAAATTGTCTCAAGGAACTTTTCTCATCTCAAGCTCTTGGAGCGTCAACGTTTTCTGTTAGCTCACTTTGTTGAACAAGGATTTTTTTCTTAGCTTGATCTCCGTTCTTTGTGATGTCGGACAATTAATGGCCGTTTCTGTGTCGCTTGTTTTTTCTTATCATTCTGCTTTGATAATTTTAAGTTTGTTTAGTTTACGTTTTTCTTTTGTGGTGTTTGTGAGTAGATGAAGTTGTCGAAAAGATTTGAAATGTTTTGGGATGGAAATGTGTGTACAATTTAGTTAAGATTATAGTATAAGGATATGGTTTTTTTGTGGCTCCAATCACTAAGCTGTTTTGTAAACATTGTTGTGGGAAATAAAATGATTTATTTTTGGTTTCTTTTTTCAACTTCTAAAATAAGAATTAACATCAACACAAATTTCACAAATAATAAGAAAAGAGATAGCTCATAGGGCATCAAAAGCTCGTGTGCATAGCTGTGAATAGGGAAAGTACCCAAAAGGCTGGTAGCATTGACACCTTGTATGACAATTCTAATTCTTTGGATCCAGAAGATGATGAACGTGATAAAATTGTTTATTGTAAGGTTGTTCAAATTTTCCCTTCCACTTTTCTGTAGATAAAAACGGTTGTAAAAACCATAAAAACAATATATTATACACAGGAAGATCAAGATGCTCATCTTGGTCTTCCTGTGTATAATACAATGCTGTATCCTTCTTACCAGACACCGGTGACCTGCTAGTGAACCCAGAGAATGGGTACGAGTGGGGCGGGCAGACGGTGGCGCATGCGCCGCTGGGCAAGCAGGCGCAGAATGCGATCAACATCATCAACGCAGTGCTGATGAGGAAGAGCGCTGTGGCGCAACTTACCAAGTATGTTTGTTTTATATTACTTTGCATTACTTAGTTTTTATAGATTAATTCACTAAATAATAAAACTACCAGAATGCTCCTAACATATTACTTTTGTTTAAGGAAATCATTTAAGACAGACAGTTCTTAGATCCCCCAATCTTTTTTAACAGCTTTTACTGTCCCACTCCTAGGGAAAGGCTTCCTTCCATTCCTTCCTCTTACCTCTGTGTTGTGCCTCTTCTTGCCAATTCCTGAGGAAGCCATCATCTCCCCTTATTACTTCCAAATCTGCTAGTATTCATTATCGATAATAATTTAAACACCGATTTTAAAATCGTATGCTAAAATTGCTAATCCATTGCTTTCTTTCACAGGTACGACTTAATGTTAGGAGTAACAAAAGCGGAAGCGTATTTCGCCTTCAGCGGAGATGACGTACAATACGGGATCGAAGCTGACAGAAGATCGAAGATTCTCAAGTCCTTTGTTAGAAACACATACAGTTACCACTTATCAGAGATTCTGGCGACTATTATTAATGAGTACACAGACTGGGAGAGGCCTGTGCAGCATCCAATTAATATTAGGTGAGTAACTATTGAAGTTGACAGTAGTGTTTCGCTTTCATTGGTATCGTTGGTATATGGAATCATCTACGATCTTTGAAAATTTTAACGTAGATGAGGCGAAAGGAGTATGTAAGGATCGCAGCAGGTGGTGTTCTGTGGTTTCTGCCTACCCCCATGGGAAAAAGGCGTCAGTTTATGATGTATGTTTGGAATCCAGTCAAAAATATGGACTATCACTTTAGATATTTATTATCCATGGCTAAGGGAGAGAAAGACAGAAAAAAAAAAATATTAAGAGAACTGTACCGACAACTCGCTCCGTACAAAACGTAGTCTAGTGTATTAACCAAGCACACTAACATTTAGTCTTGTGGTTAGTTTTTACACGACTGCCCCAAAAAAAGGAGTGTTATGTGTTTAGGGTTAATGTATGTATGTATGTAAGTATGTATGTATGTATGTGAGATTCTTTATTCCACCATAACTTTTAAACGCCTGAACCGATTTATATGTATGGGGTATCGTTACAATCCTTGCAACGTTCCGAGTAACATAGGCTAGTTAAAAATAAAAAGAATCCTGTGTAGTCACTTTAAAATGTAAATTAATACCAGCCTCAATTATTTTTTTTTAATGAATCTGGTCGTGTCTATGTTTATCGTCTAGAATTTGACAAGTAGATTTATAAAATATATAACACTGTAAATAAAAATCGTTGTAAAAAAAAACTGACGAGTAAACAAAGTACAAATATGTGCAATTTTTGCAGTCGTGTTTTTTAATTTTTTAAATTATAGTAGCTTGTTTTCTTCCACAACTTCAAAATGATGTTTAACAATACTAAACTCTTAACTCTTCTTCCAAAATTAAATATATCGTGTGAGGTATTGTTTGAAAGGGCTTTATGTAAGGATTTCAAACATTAACACACAAGCACTAAAAAGTGAAAAATAAAAAGCTATTTTACAAAAAAAGATGACCGCCTTCAAAAACTACAAAATAAAAAATACGTTTAGCTTGGATGTCGGTGGCAATACCTACATAACTAGAAACAAAACCAAAGCCGCCGACTTCCAAGCTAAAGTTATTTTTTATTTCGTAATTTTCCATGTGTCATTTTAAAATTAAACTATTTTCCCTTGTCATATCTACAAAAAAAAATATCCATTTTAATTGTGTATTTACCTAAGCACGACAAGAGGCACTTGTATGCGACGCGCAGCAATACACTGTGGTGTATCTTAAGAACTAGTATCCAAAAATACTAGATCAGCTTAATTAAGAACACAACTCAGAGCAACTTTAATGCATTCTTACATACAATACAATTGTCTGGTGCAAAAATGTTGCAAATAAGAACTATTAAAATACAAAGTTGCAACATTGTAACATTTTACAAGCAAACGAAGTCCCCATTTTCCTCCTACACAGAGAGAGATTGTGTTGCAAAATTGCAGACCAAGATAATATCTTCAAAGTGCGGAGTGAACTGGGCTAACTTGGATCTGTATTTAGAAACTGTTTAAAACTTAGCTTAAGCTTAGGGTGTTAGTGAGTTGGGTTTAGAAGAAACTTAATACCCCAAACAAGTTTTGTGAAGAAATTTAATACTAAGTTGGAAGTTGTGTGTTTATCTTTACCATGGTATAATTATTTTATTGTTTGAAATATCATAATTATGTTGATATAAGACAAGCAACTATAATTAAAAAAAATAAAAAACACGACTGCAAAAATTGCACATATTTGTACTTTGTTCACTCGTCAGTTTTTTTACAACGTTTTTTATTTACAGTGTTACATATTTTTTAAATCTACTTGTCAAATTCTAGACGATAAACATAGACACGATAAGATACATTAGAAAAAAAAAATGAGGCTGGTATATTCATTTACGTTTTAAAGTGACCACACAGGATTCTTTTTTTAACTAGCCTATGTTACTCGGAACGATGCAAGGATTGTAACAATACTCCATACATCTAAATCTGTTCAGGCGTTCAAAAGTTACGGTGGAATTAAGAATCTCACATACATACATACATAAATTAACCCTGACAACATAACTTTCCTTTTTTGGGGCAGTCGTGTAATAATAGTTAAAGTCAAAGAACAAAGAAAAAAAAGGCAAAAAACGTATTGTAATTATTAATACCAGCCTAGTATTATCCCACTACAAGGCATCATGTTTCCCATTACCGATATCAGTGATGTCCAAGATAGAAAGTACTTACATATGAACTAGAAAAAGTTATTGGTACTTGCTCGTTTCCGGAAGCGAATAGTAAAAAAATGGTCTTTAAAAAATGGCCATTAATTTACAAAACACAATGGATAAAGGTTAATGCTGCAGTTGTTGATGAACTAAAGCCGTGATTACATCCGCGTGAATCACCTCACGGATCTGTAATAATTGGGATAAAATAATCCTATTGGTTTTAGAGCTATCTCAGCTTCCTATTACTAAAAGGAAGTGATCAAACGAACAAAAACTAACAAACGTTTATTATTACTATTATTATCACAGATTCAATTAAACTCAAGAGAAACAAAACATGCTATTTTTACAAAGCCCTGACACTATGTCAAGATTAATTAACATTACAATTAGTCCGCACACGAATTCTATTGAGAATAATTAACAAGACATCGGACAGTAATTAGAATTAATTGTTTAGTAGTTAGCTATTGAGATCGTAACTAGATTGAATCCTATAAAAATTAATTAGAGAAGAACGCATACTATTTTGTATGATTTAAATAAAGAAGTATGAGATTCAAGAGAAACTAAAAAACATTTCAATCAAGGATTCACCAATTCAGACTAGGTAACTGGTATTCAGAATTCATCAAAGAGAAAGTCATAACATTTATTTCAATTAGATCATTTACAGGCACTTTTGAATTGTCAAGGAGTCGGTCAGTTAGTCCGAAAAATGAAGCTAGTTGCTCGTTCCAAAACGGAGGTAGGACTCTATGGAGAAGAACGTGCAAGAAACTCCACCGCACTAAACACATCAAAGTAAATAATATTTAGAAATAATCCATAGGTATGCCAGCTGATTGTTTGACATGGTCTCATTAATCCCTTGGAGTTATGGGATATCAAAAGGAACACGTTGTATATGAACTCACACTAAGAGGTTCATATTAGGACGGTCCGACAGTTTTACCGCTGACCGACTGTCGGGTGTTGCTGTTCACACTAAAACCTGCCGATCCGACCTAATATGAACTCCGCCATCGTTACCATCGTTTTACTACAGCCAACTCACAACTGCTTTGTGACGATCCGCAGTTGTCACAAAGCAGCTGTTGTGAGTTGTTTGTCAGTCCGATAAAACTGTCGGTCCAACATAATGGGAACCAGGCCTAACTTTTTAATTTCTTCCCAGGGACGAGACGCTAGAAGCACTAAGCGACGCTCAGGTAGTAGCACCAATGGTGCTGACAGCTGACACTCATTCCGCGCTGCGAAGAAACTCCTACCTCTATGTGTTTGACTATCAGACCAAGTATGGAGATTATCCCCAGGTGAGTAAATAGCTGTAAATGTGTTCACTATGTAACTTAAAAAAAGGAATAGTGGAATTGGCAATCACAATATGAGGTAAAATGACGTTAGAGAATATGATGTTTTTGACATCTGTCACACTGACAATTCGACCCCGAGAAGGAGACTGACTCAGCTTGGTTAATAGATAGGCATATTAGGACAGCGCACTAAAACAGCTTGCCTAATGAACAAGGGGATAGTAAAATACTAGCTACCCGCCTCTCATTGCACGGATGCAATATAGATACTAACTAAACGTATAAACCTTCCTTTTGAAACCGCATCAGAATCCGTTGCGTAATTTAAAAGATCTAAGCTTACAGACGGCGGGCTGTGTCTTTGTTTTATACTATGTAGACATAGGACAACAAATTATAAAATACGAAGAATAAGAACACAACTCTTGATAAAATCCCTGCATTATTTGTGCGTGAGGGGCTCATTCCGATACTGCCTAGACTGGTTCAATTATGAGGCAGTTTGAATGTCCATGAGGATTTCCTAGCAAACAAACAAAAAAGAAGGTCATCATGTTCTTAAAAAATAATGAACAGAGCTGGTCAGGTTTGCCAGTAAGTAATAGGAACTCAATATAGGAACTCAGATAACAGACTTGATGTTCTTATCTCATTAAAACTAGGCACAAATTCCATTGTCAACACAATTTTTCATTATAAATGATTACTCGAAAATCAAATTAAATTACTTAATGCTAAAGTAGATATTTGAGTAAGTGGCCAAGAATGTAAATTACGCAAGATTCTAAAAATGTCAAGTGAAGTGGATAATGAACATTGGACTAAAAAGTCTTACAAAGCTTCATTAATTAGTGTAGATTTTAAATATCAAATCAAGTTCACGAAATTCTTATTAAAGCCTGTAATGAAATATCTATTGTGTTGTCGTTCAATAAGATTGCCCAAACGAAATTCAATCAATTTCGTAACTAGTTTTCAAAGAAACTAAAAAGCTAGCTTTTGCCTGTGACCGTCCCCTTGTTTTGTATTAGCCGCGTTAAGTTACGTCTTTCATTGCTGCTCTACTCCTGTATATCATAGCGTGATGTAATATAGCTTATACTATTCTTCATGAATCTGACTGTCAAACACAAATAAATTTGCCAGAAAAAAAAAAAAAAAAAAAAATAAGTTAAAATTTTAATGTTATGTGCATCACTGTAACGTAAGTAACTAGTTTTTTTTTCTTTCTTCTTTCTTCATAATATTACTAGCTACATCCCGCGGTTCCACCCGCGTTTTGTTAACTATCATAATTATTAATATGCAAAAATATTTTTTCAAATACGACTGGTAGTTCCAGGGATTAGCTTTTAAACAAACTAAAAATCTTTCAATTTTTAATAAGGACAATATGTAACATAACACCACGCCTGTAATCCCCGAAGGGTTAGGCAGAGTGTGTACCTATTAGTACACCCACATTTCGCCAGTTATGTTTTTAGTCCCATGTAACAGGGGGCGAGCCTTTTGCCTTCAACCGGGCACAAATCCAGACTCCGAGGCTGCTACTGAGAAATTCCTGAATTCCTGTATTTTTATTAGTATATATAAAAATAGATTTAAAAACAAACCAATAATGTTAAAACTTACATCATTCAGAATTTCACAAACACGTTTCATTAAATGAAATGAAAACAATGGTTGCCCCGAAACTTGTTTCATAGGAGTTCGTGAAACAATCAGTTTGGCCTCCAAAGCCTAACATTTTGTCTTAACGAGCCGAAACTGGCTCAAATTGGATTTATGAAATTATTCCATTAATTGAAAGTTATACATAACTTAGCTCCAAGTTTATTTAGTTTTTGGAATTGGAAATCAATTAAGTTTTGATCGTAAATAGTTTTGTATACTGATTCGTCTTTACTAGTTAAATTTATACAAATAAATAAATTGCCGTGTCTGTTTGTAATGTCAAAATAACAGGATTTTAATAAATACTTATAAATGTTTACGTCATGTATGAATTTTTTGTATAAGCTAACTATGCATTTAGAAAAAATCTAAAATTGTTTTTTTTTTTAACTAAAAACACTTATTTTCCATTTATTTTTGTCAATCTGTTTATTCCGGCTAATCTTTTAAAATTTGGACCAATTTTAACGACCTTTTTACTGGCATTAGTTGATATTATAAGAAGTAACTTAAGTAAAAATTCTTCGCGCAAAAAATTAAATCAAATTACCGATATTCATGCGCACAAAGTCGCAGGCATAAGTTAGTTGGTAATATATTTCGAATTCAGAATTTATGTGCCACACGCCTTTGGGTTCAAACATTTGAAATTGGAACAAACATTTGTGTTGGCCATGCAAATATCAGTATACCAATGAACTCGTGGCCCTGAACACAAAAGGTACACGTGCCAGAGAAGCATTTAGGTCATCTATCTTTAAAAAATTGCAGCGGCATAACCTACCTGAGCTGAAACAAAAATTGCTTTTCAGTTTGCTAAATTACTCCTGAAATTGGTTCAACTATTCGACTATTAAATAATGCATTACTAAATTAGATTACTACAAATCCGATAAATACATTTGTCGCATTAAAGTGCAAATAATTTATTTTAATACATTCAAATAGTAGATTGTAAATCCCAAATGGTTCAAAATTAACAGTTTTACTGAACAATTTGGACATCAATCCGAGATAACACCCGTCCTAATAATAGCGCGCATTAACTTACTCATTAACACCGATACATCACAACCAGCATAAACCGGTTTCCGACAAACTGCTAACTACCCACATTTTGAGGAGCAATTACTATCTGACTACATAACGAAGGCACCTTGCTCGATAGAGATTATAGCAGAGTTAGGGGTCTATATTGACTGGATGGTTTTGCGATGTTGGTGTTAATATGGAAGTGTGGAGTTACCTTGTTTGCCATAGACGAACTAACGAGGGCAATGAGGTAGCTTAAGGAACAATTTTGTATATTGGAAACAGTGTTATGAAGGTCTCATACAATGAAGAAACTTGCTAATGATATCTGCTTTTGTATGAAGGATGAATTTGTATTGTTCATTGTAATATGGAGCCACGACAAATCACTCCATGGTTTTTCACTTTTATGTCAAGGTATAACATACCATAAACTTAAAAAAATAAGATCTTAATTTGTGTGCTTTACTAATCTAAGTTGCAAAAGCACCAAACTAAATATTACATACTTTTGCAGCGTCAGGGTTGCATCCACGGTGAAGAGTTGCCTTACGTATTCGGGGCCCCACTGGTGGGTGGTCTGGCTCACTTCGCAAGGAACTACACGAAAGCTGAAGTGGCTCTGTCAGAGTCTGTCATGCTGTACTGGGGAAACTTTGCCAAAACTGGGTAAGTTCGTAGTAATTCATGTAGTAGTGTTTCCTTAGGTCTAAAGAATGATTTTTTTGTTGGAAAGTATTTACACTAAAGTATTTGGACTCTTTTTTTTTATACCACTTGGATATAGTCGTTTTTGGAAAGAAAACACTATTATACCTAATCCGCCAAATCGAGTCCTCATCTGCACGAAACAGAGGCGCGGACGCTCGTAGCGTGATACACAAGAGGTGAAATGTGCACTGGAGAGTTCTTAAGATATGTGACGTCACAGACGTATATATTATTTATTTCCCGCAAACGAGGACTTAATTAAGCGGTTTAGCTATAGTCGCTTTATTAGTGTACTAAATAATAGAGCTCTAAAATATTTAAAAGTTTTATCCAAACACAACGATACTAGTTGCTGGCTTGTTTATATTCAAAGTTTAACGTATCTATAAACTGTCTGAATTCCGGTCTATCTAATATCCTTAATTGATTGCTATAACTTAAAGGTAAAATACATTTTTTGTTTGAACAATGCCAAATAAGATTTTAGGATTCCGAATTGCAAAGTCACTGAAACAAAGATTTCGTAAAAGCCCTTTGAAGGGTCATCGACTCTCAGTACTAGCGCCCTCCTAAAAAGATTCAATTACAATTGTAGAAACTGTTTTATCAAATAAACCTATAAATTAAATTAGATTGGCGAGATGAAACAATGTGTGAATAGTCTTTGCAATCCTTCAACGCGTTTGTTTATTTAGAGCCTTCTTTTCTAATCTCATTTTATGATCCTCTCTCTAGATTTACTTAATTTAAAAAATCTAGTTTCTTTCTTTTTATTCCAGCTGTTTATTCCAATTTTGAAAATCATGTACAGACTTTATAGCGTTGAATAAATAATTGAATTTTTCACAAAAAATATCATCTGAAAAAGTTTTAAAAATTGCAATAATGACACAATGTAAATCGCTTGTGAATGAAAACAAAAAAAAAATTGAGGTAGCAGAGAGAAAGAGAAGGAAGGTGGCTTGGACGCCATAACGCTTTCTCCTTACGTGACGATTTCTACCAGTTAAGAAATTTCGTTTTAATAAAACGACAAACTGCTCAAATCTTTACTAAACGAATAGCTAAAATGTCAAGTTCTCACACTGTGAACAATGAAATGTTAATTGGTGCAATAACTAGGTAGTCACGATAAACATTAATTATAGTCTGAACAGTTTCAGGTGCTATTAACAATTTGACTGGCATTACCTTAATGAGATAATAGCTGCAGCAATTTCCTTTCGGCATAAAAGGAAACCATAACAGCTATTTGTTCGTCTAGTTCCATACTTATAGTTTTCGGGAGCGAAAACACTTTGAAGTGTATATTTAGTCTCTTTACCGTACCTATGTACAATCAGGAACGTTTTTGGTGAACCACTTTTCATCCTTACGCCCTTAGTGCTTAACATAACATCAGGCAGAGTGTACCCATATTCCCGCCAGTTATGTAATAGGCCATGTAACAGGGGTGAGCCTATTGTCATCAACCGGGCACAAATCCAGATTCCGAGGCTGCTACGACCTTAGTAATAATGTTGAAAAGTGATCTATTGCCATTATAATATCGCCATAATCACAGTTGTAATAAAGTACATAGTTGATTTAGTACTAATGAAGTCAAAATCTTCTATAGAACAATAAACTCCATAGATCAAACGTCTTTATTAAGACTGCTTAAAAACCCCTATTATTTGTCTAGGAATCCCAACGAAGCGCAAGAAAGTGATCCAATAAGAGCGGGTAGACAAGAGCGAGTGAGAATGAAGAATATAGAATGGACGGCGTACGAAGCAGTGCACAAGAAGTACTTGAACATCGACACCAAAGCCAAATTGAAGAACCACTACAGAGCTCACAGGTACGTCATATAACAAAAGAAAATTTCAAAGATGGTTCCTCTAGTAGATATTTTTTTCCGAGAATGCGAGTCGTATTTAGATTTCTTTGAGAAAATGATATTATTAAAATTCATTCCAGCTTTTCCTTTTACAATACAAGTCACTTAAAGTCGTAATTCAAGAACTATATTGATTTAATCAAGTTTGGGTTTCCGATGAAAGGTCTTCTATAAATAGACTCTTGTAAGAAAATATTTATTTTGTCAACAGACTGTCGTTCTGGTTGAACTTAGTGCCAGATCTACACCGTCCTGGAGGTGAGGACGTGCCGCCGTCGCATCATCAGCTCGAGCATGAAGACGCGGCTCTCCAGCCGACCATCAAAACGTTTAGTCCACCATTCAAAAAGACTACAGACATGGTCATCACCGACACTGGGTTGGCAACTAAGATCCCAGTGTTAGGTGTCCTGAACATTACCTCTCCTTTGAACTTCAATATCATCGGCATTAATGCCCCTACGCAGACCACTGTCAGTACTGAAGTACATAAAACTGATGCAACTACAGCCACACCGCCTGAGGATGGCTTCGCTGCATATTCTACGGCTCTTAGTGTGACCATCGCTATCGGCTGCTCACTGCTCATTTTGAATGTTCTCATATTTGCCGGGGTGTACTACCAACGTGACAAAACGAGAATGAACGGACAAGACGGCCACACTAATGGGGCTCATTTAAAAAAAAGAGTGGAGAATGGGCAGATGCCGAACAACATTTGTGGTGACCTTGAAGGGGCGTTGACTTATCAAACTAGTTTAAAAAACGATCCTGCTACTATTCTAAGTCATCACCATCATTCTCATCATCAGTTACCACCACCAGAGTTCGCTGATTTGCCAAGCAATAACGTTGCCAGTATGGCGACATTACCTCGAGCGCCTCCACCGCCAAAGCTTGGGAAAAGTAATATAAATACTTTAGCAAGTGGGCAGCTTCAGGAGAACCAGCCGTTGTTATCAGCACATCAGATGCAAATGATTAACACCAGCACTTTAACGAAGAAGAATACGCAACTGAACGCGAAATCGAATGTGACGATGGAGGAGTTACGTGTGTGACGTCAGCGTGCATGACTGCAACGAGCCGGCAGTTGCAGCGACGTAGTCCACCATGACGAGATCGTGTGACTTGAGCCGGACCTTCTCAAGTGTGTCACAGATTACATATAGACTTTTACTGTGCCACTTGAACTTAGAAGGTTATTAATATTAAAGACTTCTCCTGTAAAAGACAATGTGAACTGAATCAGTGATTTTTTTTCAAACTCAAAGTGAGATATTTGAATAAGTGACGTTCGTGATTATCATATCTAAGACGTTGGAGTGTATAATAGCGTGCTAATGGACGATTTATCGATGTATAATATGGTTGTAAATAGTGATATAATTGTAAATAGTTCAGCAGCTCAGCCGCATATCCATCCTAATTACAATTATGATAATCTCAAAAATAGTGAAATTTAAATAAAATATTAAACATTAATCGTCGTTGTTCTCGTTCGGCTGTTAAAATTCTATGAATGCAGAATAAGTTTCGTTGTTTCAGCGCGATAAAAGAAATTACATTGTTTCTTAAACGTTATTTTCGAGAGATTTATGTTCTAGAATATCTGACGGTGTAATAAGCTTATATTCCACCCATTTGTGATAAGCTTTTATTGTATTTAAGTGCAGCAATTCGCCTTAATACTTGCTATTAAGATGATTAAATCCGATGCTAAGATATTGTATGAAGCTGTGCGATTGAAAAATGAATTTCGATTTTCTTGTAACGTCGCCGTCGGCTCCTAAATGCGAATCAGTGTATTTTATTAATAGTTCAAGCAGACAAATCTGAGAGAGAACAGAGGACCCTTTTAAGGCCCTCTTGATTTCAAATATAATTTTCCTTTGAACGTTTCAAGTGACGAAATTTTGGCCATTTTCTTTCACACCATTTTTATAAATTGTAACAGCCGATCGAACTTGGATTTAATATTGAATTTAAAAACTAGATATATTTGAAGGATAAAAAAACACCAATGTAATCTTCGCCGAATGTTTTATCGAAGTTAGAAGCAATAATGGTTCTTCGAAACAGTCAGTTTTTAAGCGATTTTTGTTTATAATAAAAAAAAAATATGTTTTACTGGAGAAACACGGTGATTATTCAGAAAAATAATAATTTGTTTTTAAAGCTCAAAGACACGCACATCTCAGAAAATAATATAACTTTCTTCATATTTTTTTCTCTTTATTTTTTATCTTGTTACAATTTTTCTATCATCGGTTTCTTCAGTAAACGTGTCAATTTCAGTTTTCAACATAGATGGACCAATAGTGTTTGTAAATATGTAAATAAACTTAGGAAACGGTATAACAGGTTGTATAACATCCTTTTTTATTTAAATTTCCAACCATGACTGATCCCGTTCATTTTTATTAGTTTTTACCTTCATTTAAATAATATTGTAAAATGTGAATGAAAAAAATTACTTGACAAAACTCATATAAACCTTTGAGAGGAATAAAATGAGTTTTGTCAGAGTTTAATGTAGAGAATGACACTTAGGTTTTTTTTACTATTCATAAAATAATGATGAAATGGTTTTTTCTGTTTATTTTTTGTACTTAATGTCATTCTTTTTCCAAAAGCACCAATTATGTTGTTATAAATAAAAACGTAAGTGTATTTATAGATATCAATAAAGTCTGTACAAAGACTTCATTATAAAGTACTCACCGGAATACAGACTAAAAATTTTAATAAAATAAAATACCAAAAATTATTTTATTGTTTTATTTATCTCAGACTGAAACATGTTCTTTTTACATAATATAAAAGAAATAAGAAAAAAAAATGAAATACATTATTTTTAAACTATTGAATTAATATTGGATAATTTTTTTGATCTTTAGTTTTTCAAATTACATCTCTGTAAGTACTAGTTCCATAACAAAATATATAATATATATAACCTATCACCACACTATCGCCGAGCAGCTTAAAATATGTTTTATAGTATTTTTAACTACCATGCGAACCAATTCATTATTGAAATGCTTACTTACTGTCTCACACTCGGTAATTTAAAACAATTCAATAACTATTCCTAATCTCATTAATAAAATTTAATAAAAGTGTCGAAACATAAGCAAGATAAAAGAAAATGTGAAATAGAAAACACCCAGAAAAATGTGCGTTTATTTCTTCAGCGTTAAAGCTTGAACGTGCACGCTGTTCTCGGCACTTGAAACTGCTCCCAGCAAAATCCTCTTTATAACAAAGCTCTTTAATATAACAGGAAAAATATTTAGTGGCGCAACGTCTAACGCTAAGCAGAAAAAAAAACGTTAAGGTTAAGCGCGATGAGGATGAGAGTAAAAATTTAATTGAATTGAAACCACTTTTACGGATGAAATCTCGCGCTGTTTTGTTTTATGCTTTGGTACATCTCGAGCACTTTGCGTTACGGGTACGGATTAATAATGTAGAAATTCTCTAACAATGGGTAAATATTTACGAGATCTTCAACGAAGAATTGAGCATTTATCGTTAACTTCGATTATTATGACGTTAAAGAATAAAGTTTGAAAGTAGACCTCTACTTTCGGAGTCAGTATTTTTTGGGTGAATCATTTTCTTGAGCTTTACGTCAAAGTTATTAGGGTCGACATTCGTCTGACCACTATTGGCTTAAAATGCTATGCCTTTTAGTTTCAGTTTACATTCGTAGAAGCCATCCAATTTAAAAAGGAAAAGTGTACATTTTTCTCCAATATAATTATCAATTTCTGTTTTTTTTTTTTGTTTTTTAACTTGACTGTCTCAATGGTCTCGTTGTCAGAAGTGCAATAAAGTGCAAGTCGGACAAAGCCTTATTACATTTTCTATCAGAATTTTCCCAGTAGCAGCTCGGTGTTTAGATGACAGTTGTGTGTTGTCAACACCCATTTGCCTCGAAAAACACGTTCAACCGTTGGTCCTTTGCCTGATCATTCCCCGATTTTGTCGGATTGCCGTCTCATCGAAGTATGTGTGTGAGGGAAGAGGGACTTGTACACTATAATATCTCCTTCGTGGCCGCAATTTGGTCTGAAGAATGTTATTATCTTTAGGCTCATTTATTGACAGACCAACGCACCTAGCATCGACCATACTACAAGTTAACAAGGACCATAATTCTCTAACCTTCCAACCTACCGATATAAATCTATCTCCAGTCTTAAATCCTATATCTCCCAACCTAATGAAGCTTACAAAGTCTGCGGAGCTAGTTACTGAATAATTAATCCTGGCTGTCGGTAACAGACTAAATATATTATTTAATACTTGACTGTTCGCATCATCCGTAGGTATCCGGACGGGCCGCGGTTTGGGTGAAGATGTTCTACATTAATTTTACTTTGTTCGCTTTTGGCTGAGGATAGAGGAGTCGTGGTTTTATAAGGGATATAACAATATTGTATAATATCTGAAACTAGCAGAGTAGTAGTGTTGATTTTAGTTTGGATCTTCTCGCGTGGTTTTACAAGTGGTCGGAATTTTATTAGAGTAAAGGCTCGATTACATTGGCGCGGATAACTCGTTACTGCAGATATTGTACGCGAACAGCCGCTGTCCATCTTCGTGTGGACAAATACAACTACAGTATTAAATCGTTCGCTTCGTTGTGACTGGGCTGTAATACTCGTAAATAAACAGCGAGTAACCTCCTTTGTTTAATTCGGCAGAAAAACTTTCTTTTCAATAAATTTGGCAAGGTTGCAGTATACAAATACTTACCTACAGTTTAGATTCCCTAGTTCAAAATGGGTGCGTTGGGAGGAATACTCCAACTAAACAACTCAAAATTAGTATTGTGGGTATTGTCCTTTTGGGAACAACTTTCAAATTACGTTATTGGGTTTAAAGGAAGCAATCAGTTTATATTTATGTTAGTAAGTGGTCACCGGAACTCGCGTTGCCTTTGCAGACCCAAAACTGGTTCCCAAATTCTGTCAATGATAAATTGTGTTTGATTGTTTGTCCTCCTTTCCCACAGCAGCACAGCAACACAGCTACGTATTTTTTTGCACAGAGATAGTTAATAAACCGGAGAACAACATAGCCTAGGTTTTATCACGAAAATGCATAGTACCAGGAGTGAAGCCGAGGGTAAAAGCTACTTATATAAAGTTAAACGCTTCGCTCCGCATCTTACACTCACACCCCAGAGCCTCGCTTACACAAAATTACATCGTTAGTGTTAACGGCTCAGCATTTATTTAGAACACACAACCTCGTAAACTTGCATTAATTTCGATAATGACCGCCAGATAGTTCACCAGCAGACTTTATGACTGGACCCTTGAACCTTAAGGGTAAGAACAAAGAAAGTTAGGGGATAAGGTAAGTGTGTATTATCTCTATTGTTACCCAAGAGGATGTGCAAAGATATGTCTTATCTATTACGGTGTAAGGTGGATTGTCCTTAAACGTTATGTCAACAAATTCATGATATGGGTCAAGTTTAAGTACGTTTGTGTTTTGTTTTCAAGGTAACCGCATGTTACTCGATTCAAATTTGGAACTAGTGATGTGTAAATAGGGATTTATGCATCTTGAAATGGGAAGGAGTCTCCATAAAGTTTCTTGCTCGTTCTTCTCTATAGTTTAGTTTAGTTTAGTTTCTACCTACGTTTTTGTTTCTGAATAACTAACTTAACAATTCAAAATGCATGATTGTGATTGTATTGCAATAAATTCTTTGACTCTAACTTTCATTAATTACTTTCGCATTTAGGCACAAGACGCAGTCACATAAACAAAAATAATGCTTTACCTACACGTGGCATTACCCCTACGACATACAGATACAGACATAGAGATACATAGACAGCGAACTCTAATACTGAGTATTAGAGTCCGATTTGGTACCTTAAAAATAAACTTTTTGACTATAAAACATTTTAAATGACAATCTATTTCTCCAACGTCACGTATTTTATCTTTCAAGTATCGCAATTTAAGATAAATATCAGCATTGCTTCTCATCAACAGCGAGCAGTAAAGTTGATATTTTCTGTTTACTTTTAATTAAGATTAAATTGAAGGCAGACTAAATTACTTTGCTTTAGTTTAAAACTTTAAGCTGTGGGTAACGTTGGCGATTGAACTAAAGTATAATTTACTTAATGGTTAATTGAAGGTTTGATGTTATCAGTGGGTTTCGACGGCCCAGTGGTTAAGTAGCCCAGTTCTCATGCATGAGGTTGTGGCTTCGCAACCGTACTCCGGCAAGTACCTATGTAACATTTTCTATAAATTACTTAAATGTATTTTCTGAGAGATTGGTCTGAGAGAGCAACACACAGGAAAGAGTGAGAGACTATGGGGGAGATCTTTGCCCAGCAGTGGGACAATA
Organism: Hoplodrina ambigua; assembly: GCA_949774945.1. NCBI lineage: Eukaryota > Metazoa > Arthropoda > Insecta > Lepidoptera > Noctuidae > Hoplodrina > Hoplodrina ambigua. The sequence goes on from OX458968.1 coordinate 15,485,517, forward strand.
CACGATGAATAAAAAAAAAGCTGTCTAAGTTTATCTTGGACATCATTGGCATCAGTAAAGAAGGAATAAAATATAATGAATATTTAGTCTGAATCCGCCTTGACTATGCGTGGTGATCAATGTTCATGATTTATCTGCATGAGAAAACGCCTTTGCTTTGCCTTTGAAAACCGTTCCATTTTCCTACTACGAAGTAGGAAAATAATAGAACGGTTTTATTTTCAATTGAAGCATTAGTTTGGAAATCTGCTTAAGATATATTTTAATTTTATTAAAATTCTATTCTTAATCAGCATGTTTTTATTCGTATTCCCTTTTTAAAATAACTACCGGTTTTTTTCTAAAGCCCGCACTGTCCTACCTACTTCTTGATTTAGGCCTCCATCAAGTTCTTTCAGGCACTATTTTCGCGTACTATCTTCAATCAGCCCTCGTGATAGGTACGCGCTAATTCATCTCGCCCCCATCTCCTTGGGCCGTCCTCAGCGACGCTGTCCAATCATCTTTACCTCCTTTAAATTAAATAACCTCCACCTATTGATCTTTTTTTAGCAATACAATTTCCTGCTATCAGCTTAAAAGGGTCTTCTTTTTGGACCCACCCTGATTAATATGATAATCGCGACACTCATTTTATTCGAACATTTATATGTAAAGCAGTATTTTTAGCCCCACACGAGACAGTGGTTCAAAGCTGAAATTGTGCCGACTCCCCCCCGGATATTAAGTTCGCCCGACCGCCCGGATTTGGCACGGGTGGGGAAAATTTTAATTTCCAACGTTTGCGTGTACGCGTGACTTTTTAACATACGGTTATCCGGGTCGACTCTAGTTATTGTGCTGACGTCGTGTGGTAATTTGCCAATAGTTAGGTCGCGGGTTACGTTTTTGCTCTAGTTTCTGAAATAAAGCGTCAGCTGTTTCTATTGGAGCCTACTTGTAAGCGGACACAGCGTTATTAGTACTCTTCTTTATAAAAAAAAGATTATTTGTAGTTAAAAATGTAAAAATCTTCATCATTATCATCATTTTAGCCGAATGACGTCCACTGCTGGGTCGTCGGTCTACCTCGTAAAGGACTTTCTCACACTGCGCCTTTCAAAAAGCAAAAATAATACAATGGAAATATGAATCTTTGACTTGATGAAATGTTTTAACAAATATTGTATTCTCAGATACCATATCTAAACCATTTCGTTTCAAATAACAAAAACAAAAGCTTCCGTTTGTTTTGACGAAAAAAATAATAACTGACGTCTTGTTTCAAAATTACCCACAGCAAACGTGACTTCCCGCGGTAATTTTACGCAACATTCCAAAAACGTGCTCTCGCTGTAAAGGGCCTCACACACCTGAGTGCTTTAATACCTCACCTGTCATCACTAATGTCTTATTATAAAGCCTTGCAACACTCTGAGGAATGCGCTGCATTGTCGACCTGAGGACCCTGCTCATATCTTTATCACACCCCATCTCATCGCCCTGTCAAACTTTGGGATCATCCCGTATCCACACAATCATCTATCTCTGTCTTGCTTACACAATATGAAAGAGAAAACAATAAGGATCCTTTCAAATCCTTCACCTCCAAAGCAAACATTCAGAACATTTCACTTGAAAACAATGGAAGCCATCAGAGGGCGCTGTGGGCATCATTTATTCAGGCTAACACCCTCGCACGAGATGTTTCTTTGTCAGCACAACGGATCCGCAGAAAACATGCAAATATTCGAAGCGAAAAGCTTTCGACTTCACCCCTTTAATGGTTAAGCAAATACAAGTACGTTGACTTTAAGACTCGCTCCAAAAATAAAAAGTGTTTTCAAGTCTCGACAAAGAAGACGGAAGCCCCTCGAAGTCTTTTCTTAATGGAAAACTCTGGTGTATTTGAATACCAAGTCTAATTGGTCGAAAAGTTCGCGATGTTGGTTAGCAAAAAACGTGTATAACATTAAAACTTTTTCTTTGTGATGAAATTAAGTAGGAATATTGTCAGCAGCTCGTGGCTGTTTCTTTTGTGACAGAGCAAGGCGGCGTGGCAGGAAACGATGTAGTTTTTATTGTTGTTTTTCCGAATAACAACATTGTTTGTGGAAAGAAAGGAATTTTACCTTTCAGTTCGAGGTCGAAATGATTTAGAAGAGTCACAGGATACGTATCATCCATTACAATCAATAAAATAAAACGATCTGTTTGTAATGTTAAAATAACAACATTATATTAAATACATCATTATGAATATTTATACTGCACTTACACGAAAACGTAGTCTACACAAAAAGTACACTCAGTTTGTTTGTCATGGCTAATTTCCGTAAAAGCTTGACCGATTTTGACGGGATGTTCATTGACATATAGCTGATGATATAAGGAGCTTTTTACTTATTTTCGAAAAAAAATAGAGGCTCTGCGCAAATAAATAATAATCTGGGCGTAAGCTAGTCCCTAACTAAAACTTTATAAGGATCTCCAACAAAAGATAATAATATTATCTTTTGTTGGAGTTTTTGTTGTAATAAATAAAATACACAAATCAAGATGTAACAATAATAATCAAAACGTAATACATAAGTGTACTTCACTTATAGGAGACCACAGCATGCACAATAAGATAACAAATATTAAGTGAATTAATTATTAATAATTATTATTAATTAAATATAAGATAATAACTAGCTAACAAATATTGTTAATAAAATTTTGTAAGCAAAAAAAAAAAAAACAACGTCCTGCTTCACTTTCGTTCCCAAAGAGTAGATAAATCAATACTACCTATCACCATAAAACGCTATGTACACCATTACCGAACCCCATTGACTTTTATGAGACCTCTGACCTATTATTAAATTATCAGTAATCAATTGCCCAGTTGTATTGGATCTGAGGGTCAGTGTGGAATTAATTAAGAGCATATTAATATCGTATATGGTGAAGAATGAGACGATGAAATGAATAAAATGAAGTCGAAATTAGATGGAATTTGGATTACGATCAAATGATTATAAGGAACTTTAGAACGTATATAAAAGACAAAAGAATTGAATCTCACCTCGCCTCTTCCAAAAGGTGGTATCGAATGGAGAAGAATAGGAAAACAAATCTATTAAAAGAATTTAGAAATAAATCTATTAAAAATTTTATATACAGGCATTTGCATAAAAACTACTATATTATTATAATACGGTGCCCGCAGCTTCGCTCACGTGTACCTCAGTGTAACTTAAGGAATTAAGTATTAAATGTCATGTCATCAAAATCCTCCAAGCAGGTCATACGGTTGCAAAGTTACAATAGTAGGTTTTCCATAAGGAATTTAATATGTTCAAAGAAACATAGTGTTCACGTATTTACAAATATTGGAACTGTAGAAGATCACTTTAATTTTTAAACAAACAATGAAATAGTGGCATCTCAAAAAATAAATAAGGAAAGACTCACCCGACTAAGGAACAGATTGGTGTAGGTCATTATGCCTGAAGAGCCTTTAAGAAGGAATAGGATAACAGATACAAAAATGGGTGTAAAAAGACACCTAACGAAGCCGAAAGTTACATGATGTTCTTCCCATCATTACGATCATTTTGTTGTTCTGGAGTCATACCTGGGCATCTTCTGGTTTTGAAGGTCAAAGTTCCAATGTCTAAAAACAAGTTCGAAATATTGTAACCTAACTTTAAATACCCCCTGTACTGTTGGATGCACCCGTGAGCACAATTTTATTTCAATGTCTATTCCCAGAAATAATTCTACTTTCTTCTTCTTTCTTTCTTCTTTCTTAGTATGATGGTCAGTATGCGTAGTTATCGGTTATGATGTGTCTTTTTATACCCCGTATAAGATAACATGACCACGACAAATGAACTGACGTTAAGAAACACCATTTGCTAGATTTCTCGAAACAATTTCTGGAACGTCCAATTCGGTCTTCGCGAAAATGAAACAAAAACAAGTGCCGGCGCTCGTCCCAGACATGAAACAAGGTCATCGTCTATACCGCTTGATTATCCGTCTGCCCCAACTACCTGGCGTGATGTTACACATGCATAAATATACGTCTTTAATAACAAAAACACGAACGTCTCTCTCTGAATCTTTTATCGCTGTAAGCATTTCTTTTTTGTGTGCACGGCAAATTGTCTGTAGTCACGAAAATGTATGTGTTGTGTAATTTTCTTTTATTGCCCATACACAAGTAGTATCGATGCTTTTAGTTGATGACGAAATTGGCTTTGTTCGAACATAAATAAACTGGGGTCGTTTCATTAGTAGTAAACCTACTATTTGGGAAGGAATTCGATGTGTAGAAAATTGTGTAGGTACGAAGGTGGAGCTCGTATGACAAACGGGGATGTTTTGTGGCGCATTACGGATGGTTTAAAGCGTCGTTTGTGACGTATTTGTTATTGTGGGTTGCTTTATTTTCCATCAATGATGTTTATGTGTTTTCTATACGAGGAGCTTGAGCACACTTGTTTGGTAAAACTCTCATTATATAATATTTTTTGGTGCTTCTAGTGAGGTGTAAACGGTGAGTAATACATTTTATTACATTGAAATAGTATAGATATATAAGAATACATTAGAATAGGCGCAAGTAAGAAAGACATTGGTGTAGGTCATAATATCCAAGAAGCTTTTTAGGAGAAATAATAACACCACGACAAATTAACTTAAATATGTTAAAATACACAATTTTTCTAGATCTCTAGAAACTGTTTTTGGAACGTTAATACATGGCCACTTATTGGAATATAAAAAATAGAAACATTTACAAGTATAAAAAAATGAAAATATTTTTATCTAATAAAGATGAAGAGAGAGCACGTGTATCATCAAATGATAAGCTCCCATTGATAAGTCCACATTACACGTGTCCACAATTTACAACAAGATTACAAGCAATTAAACTAAATTCGTCCGTCTGTCCCGTCCAAATTCGATTTGTATGCTAAGCTGTGATTGGCGTATGCAAATGAGGCGTCGCTTCAAAACCGTTCATGTGAACGGTTTTGCCAACTCCTATTGTTTAGATGGCAAATTTGTGGTATTTTGGAGCGGAAAACTCGTTTTTGTTTGTGATCCTATATTATATTAGTTTGGTTATGTTTTTATTTGAGTACAACGTCATGATAGCCCTGTGGTTTTGCCACCTGTCTCTCATGCATACAGTTGTGGATTCAACCAATGTGACATTTTAAATTCATACGTGCTTTCTGAGTTTATCTTAGACATTACTGACGTTATTGAAGCAAAACATTGTGAAGAATCCTGGACTTATTTATAATATATAATGATATTCAATATTTTTTTTTATTTGCGTTTATGTTGAAACGCACTAATCTCTGGAAAAAGTAGTCAAATTGGAAAAACAAAATATATATTTTGTATATGATGGAGAGTATAAGAAATATGACAAATAGTTTAGGCTATATAACATCATGCTAAGACCAATGAGAGCGGAGCAATAGCCAAAGACGTTACTTAAAGCGGCTGAAAAAATCACGTGGATTGTTAATATAAGTCTGAAATCGCCAAACCGTCTTGAGCAAGCGTGGTGATCAATGCTCGTGCTTTCTCTGTATGAGAAGAGGCTGAGGCTGAGAGTGAGAAATGAGGTTATACGGGACCGTTGCGGATTAAAAGAAGATGTAGTGACAAATATAGAAAAGGGTATGCTTAGATGATCCGGTCATGTTGAGAGGATGAGTGAAAGACGATTGACAAAAGGTAAAGATTTATATGGCAGAGGTGAGTGGCAACGTGGTCGCCCTAGGAAGACCTACACTGACCTTATTGGTGAGGTCCTTCAGGAAGGTCAGGTGCGGAGTACTCGTAACCGGCGTGCTTGTATGAACGTAGATGAGGCGAAAGGAATATGTAAGGATCGTAGCAGGTGGCGTTCTGCAGTTTCTGCCTACCCCCATAGGAAAAAGGCGTGAGTTTATGTATGTATTTATGAGAAGAGGCTTTTGCCCTGCAGTAGGACTGTAATAGATTGGTACTATTATTATAATAGGTAGTATCAATTAATCAACCAATTGTATACACGAAATTACACATCCCACATCAGAATACATTATTCGGTCCACTAAAACAATAACCACGTCTAGCCATACCCATACCTAGTTCCGAGTGCGCGCCCAACCATCCACCGGCCTCGCCTCTACCTCGCCTGACCCTCGCCCATCCATCCAAATATAATACAGGTCACTTAATATTCACACAGTGAAACTGATCATATCGACTCGTTATGATTGGTGGAGACTTTGAATAGCTGGCTTATCGCGCAGTTGGCTTAAATGTACGCTGAATATTGCAACAGTTGAAATTTGGGCTGCAGATGAAATTGGGCCTCTCAAAGGCTGAGTAATCGAGTTGGAGCCATTTTTGGTCTGCTATTCAAGGTAGGGGATCGTTTTGATTGGCGGTGCTTATGTCAATGTTGTTAAGGTCTATAATTTAACGAAGCCGACGTAAATGTAGTTACTGGATTGTGGAGGTTTGATCAAATAGTTCAATCATTAAATGTCGAGATTAGGATATCAAAGTAGGATTATTTATGTCAATAAGGCCATTAAAATGCTCTTTTGATTAGTTGAACCTTCCAAAAGGTAGTTATTAAATATTTCACAAAAACTAACTACGAGTAAAAACGTAACTTGACAATAGGCTCGCCCCCTATTACATGGAACTTAAACATAACTGGCGAAATGTGACCATTCGAGGATTACAGGCGTGCTGTTATGTTTACATGTACTTCACATAATTAAAAACAGCTAAGTAAAAGTAATTTTCGGTAAATTTTATTTCATTTTAGAGATTGTCAGACTATAAATATTTGATTCATAAAATAGACTACTGACGAAACTCTTCGCTCAATCGATATACGTAATAGGCGAACGCTCTACTTCTTGCCCGAGTCGTTATTGCACTGTCAGCAAAAAAAAACCGTTTAAATTAAGTTTCTTGCAGAGTAGATGAATAATACCATCATGTTATATTTCTATGAGAACTTATTATTTCATTAAAAATGCAGGTATACAATACCTAACATTATTTTATTGTTGAGAATCACTGGTGCGCTGCTCGAAGATAATAAATGCCCAAGGTGAATAAGGTCAATAAAAGAAGAAAAAAATCCTGTTCATGATATTATTGATTTGTGTTGAAAATCCAAATATGTAAAAGCGAAAGGTCATCCAGCCACTAATTTATAAAGATAGGGAAGTAATTTATGGTTAGTAGACGTGCGCTAACAAAGGATTTTCCAAAATTCACCCCCTAAACCGTAGGGGGAGAGGGGCCAAAAGGGATGAAACGAGGGTCCGACATTTACGCGGCTGAAGTCGCGGGCAGAAGCTAGTCTATACTAATATTATAATGAGAAAAGATTTTATTGTATGTTTGTTTGCATTGAATAGGCTCCGAAATTTAGTAGTTTCGGAGCCGATTCAATGCAAATAATTTTTCAAATCGGTTCGGTAACAGATTTGAAAAACTCTCGCTGTTGGGAAAAAAGGAGTGTTATGTATTCAGGGTTAATGTATGTATGTATGCGAGTTTCTTTATTCCACCATAACTTTTAAACGCCTGAACCGATTTTGATGTATGTCCGAGTAACATAGGCTAGTAAAAAATAAAACGAAACCGGTGTGGTCACTTTAAAACGTAAATTAATAGCATCCTCAATTTTTTTTTAAGTATCTGGTAGTGTCTATGTTTATCGTCTTGAAGTTGACAAGTAGATTTAAAAAATATATTACACAGTAAATAAAAGAACTTCGTAAAAAAAAAAACTGACGAGTAAACAAAGTATAAATACGTGCAATTTTTGCAGTCGTGTTTTTTATTTTTTTAATTATAATAGCTTGTTTTCCATCTCAAAACTATCGGCTTTTAATCACGTGACACTAATAACCCCTCATGTAGGCTGTAACACGGATAATCATATTTAAACTATTATGCTAATTCTGCGCATATATCAACCCTCTCGACGGCTGTCGTGCCACTATATTGTTACGCGCAGTTTGCATACAAGCTGTACCTGGCACCTGGTGTATTAACTGCTTAAAGGAGGGGTTACTAGTCAGAGTAATTGTGATAAAAACCCTCTTTCTAATAAAAATGTATTATAGACTAGACTGACACGATTTCTAAGAAAACTTACTACTTAAATCTTTTCAAATTCACTTGCAATTACTGTTTCTTAGTTTGAAGTTACTTTTTTAAATTGTTTTTAATTTAGGTGTTAAAATAATAAGCTTATTTCCAGAAGTTTACTTTTGTTTTAAAATATTTTTAGTAGGGTATTAGGTTATAATGATTTCTGTTTATATGTGTATTCTGTCTATTTGTGATCTGTGTTATTTTTCATTTTGATTAAGTGTTATCCGAATTCCAAACATGCTGGGTAGCCTGTTATTGTGTAAGACCTAAACCAGTAATTGTAATATTATGATCTTATATTAGGGACTGTCTCGTTGGTCTAGTGGCCGCAAGCGCGACTGCTGTGCATGAGGTCTTGGGTTCGATTCCCAGGTCGAGCAAAGCGTTATTGGGTTGTTCCATCAGGAATTTCTCAGTAGCAGCCTTGGAGTCTGGATTTGTGCCCGGTTGATGGCACCTATTGCTCGCCCCCTATTACATGGGACTAAAAAAACAAAACATATCTGGCGATACGTGGGTGAAGGTACTAAGAGTACACCTCTGCCTAACCCTTCGGGGATTACAGGCGTGTTGTTATGTTATGCATGTTATATATAGAGCTGTTAGCAAAACTGAATAAATAAATAAATGTTACACACCGCTAAAGGGTAATTTTTATGATGAATTAACTATTAAGATCTAAGGTAAAGTCGGCAGTTAGCGGCTAAATGATCAAGTTCGAGTTTACCATCGGCCAATATTTCAATAACCTCAACAGATTACCTACAATAACACCAGTTGTGTCAACATAGATTTAAGTGACCTTTACGTAACCTTTAAAGTTTTGTCCTTTTCGGTATATACTAAGTTGAAAACTATGCCTTATGATTATGAATAGTGATTATGTTAAACTCCTACGCATTGCCAAGTGAAAATGTTAACCCCCAAAATAGCATAACATAACATAAACAACATAACAAAACATCACGCCTGTTATCCCCGAAGGGTTAGGCAGAGGTGTACCCATGTGTACACTCACATTTCGCCAGTTATGTTTAAGTCCCATGTAATAGGGGGCGAGCCTATTGCCATAAACCGGGCACAAATCCAGACTCCGAGGCTGCTACTGAGAAATTCCTGATGGAAAAACCCAATAACACTTTGCCCGACCTGGGAATCGAACCCAAGACCTCGTGCTCAGCAGTCGCGCTTTGCGACCACTAGACCAACGAGGCAGTCAACCCGACTCCAACCGACCCCAAAATAGCATTGGCATATTATTAATATTTTGTTACTATATGAAAGGTGTGTAGACTGCCCTGTTGATCTCGTGGTTACAAGCGCTGTTGTGCGTGGGGTCCTGGATTCTATTTCCAGGACGGGCAAAAAGTGTTATTGGGTTTTTCCATTAGAACTTTCTCAGTAGCAGTCTGGAAGTTGGAAGTTGGTGGTGTGAAACCCCCGTGCCTTGGATAGTACGAAAACCCTTCTGATCTCCCCCCAGTCGTAACGAATTGTCGATACACCGGCACCGCGTGCACCTAAGTTTGCGCATACACTTATGCACTATAATATCTCCTGCGTAGGCTATATACTTAGCTATATACTTGGCTAGACATCATTAAGATTGGCCGCCGAGACCAAAATCGGTCTAGAAAATATCATTATATTTATGAAAGACCAATCCATCCATTGTACTACATAATATTATTGTTGTATTTTTCATATACAGGGTGTAAAAAAAACTCATCAAATATCCGTTACCTACGCGTACTGCCCATAAAATTAGGATTATTGAGCAAAAATTATTGTTTTAAAGCGACTTTTACTTTCGGTACTTATAAAAACACTGTAAATGATAATCATGCATGGAAAAAATTGTACTTTTAGGTGCACCGCACAATTATCTTTTTGGTGCACAAAGGTCGTTGGAGTTTTTATAGTGAAATATTTAAAACTTGTTTCAGAAAAAAATACATAACTAGACGAAAGTTTTGTTTAACTTTTTACATTCATTAAATGGGGATGAGAGAGAAAATAGACTTACCAACCAATATTACTTTTTTTACATAATTTCTATGAGATCAAATTATAAATTCACGCTTACATGAAATCCATCAGAATAATTTAAAGTATAAAATGTTAATAATACACTAAAGCTGACGAGCGAAAGGCTTATTTTTAATAACGTTGCTATTTTGATTTATGGCTTAAAACATTTTGAGCGGCACCTCTTACTTTTTTATGAGATTAATGAGTATGCAATTTTCGAACACCTGGCTTCATGCAAGAATGGATTACGGTTGAAAATTGCTTGTCTAATGAGAGACGTCTGGTTCTGTTATAATGATAATAATTTGGTTTTGGTTTGTGGAAAGTTCCTTAAGGCCTCTTTCTAAGGATTTAACTGTCAGAAATGGACACGTTATAAAATGTTATGTATTTCTTACATAACATAAAGCCTGTAATCCCCGAAAGGTTAAGTAGAGGTGTACCTATTAGTATACACACATTTCGCCTGTATGTAATACTAGTAATAACCGGGTACAAATCTAGACTCCGCGGCTGCTACTGAGAAATTCCTTTTGGAAAACCCAGTAACACTTTGCCCGACCTAAAAATCGAACCCAAGTCTTCGTGCTCAGCAATAGCATCATGTGTTACTTCAATAAATAAATAAATACCCCTTCGGAAAATACGAATAGGAAGTAGCTAACTTTTTACTTTATTTTCCTCAATAGGAAAATACATTGAATTGTTAAAGAAACATCTCACAACAATACCATTTAAATCACTCTTCGTTTTCACCAAAAACGAAGCCACAGTATAAAAAAATCCCAGTGACACAAATACGCCAACATCCAGTTAACCAATGCCGCCACTCGCTCGTCCCCTGCCTATCTATTTTTATCGAGTCGCGTGAACACTCGATTAATTTATCGATTATCGGACAGGCTTGGCCCGCATTTGCTTGCTCTGATGTAATATAGTGCCATCTTCCTGATCCGTGCAATAGTAGCTATAGATAAAGAATGGATAAACTTATAATAATTTATGACGTATATTTCACTATGATTTCAAAAACTACAAAGAAAATAAAACTCTATATCAAGGACATAACCTTCCAAAATATTTTTTTTAAGTGGCTCTAATCACCTTTTCTCATTAGCAGGAGAACAAAGTGAACAAGTCAAGTCGAGTTGTTTATTTAATTTGTTTTTGATACTTAAAATAAGTGTTTTTTTTTAATATCGTTATTCAGACTGAGATCACAAAGTCGCTAGACGACAACATTTTAGCAAAAGCAGGTAGCAGAATATTATTATAAAAAGAATATTAAAATAAATAAATAATATTTATAATAATAATATCCAACAAGACAAAATCATTAGTCTGCGGGAAAAACTACTATTAAAATTACACGGTGTATAATAAACCAGCTGTCAAATTTGATTTTCAAAAGGGCTAAGTATTTATAACTATATATTCCTCTATTTATTCTTAAATGATTCGTAGATTTGGCGACTTTGGGATTTTGGAGAATTTTTTTTTGTGTCTTTAGCTGTGATATATTTATTTATTTAAACTTGCAAAAAAAGTACAAAGGCGGACTTAATATACCTACTTGTTCTAAAACAATTATTAGTGACTGCCTCGTTGGTCTAGTGGTCGCAAGCGCGACTGCTGTGCAAGAGGTCTTGGGTTCGATTCCCAGGTCGGGCCAAGTGTTATTGGGTTTTTCCATCAGGAATTTCTCAGTAGCAGCCTCGGAGTCTGGATTTGTGTCCGGTTGATGGCAATAGGCTCGCCCCCTTTACATGGGACTAAAAACATAACTGGCGAAATGTGGGTGTACCTACTAATGGGTGCACCTCTGCCTAACCCTTCGGGGATTACAGGCGTGATGTTATGTTATGTTAGTGACAAGCTTCAGTTCGCGACGTCCGCGTGTTGTTTTTACCCGCGTTAAGTTACGTCTTTGGTTACAGCTCTGCTCCCATGAGACATAAAGTAATGTAATATAGCACAAGCTATCCTCCACGAATCTTGCTATCATACACAAAAATATTTTTTTCAACACGACTGGTCGTTCCAGAGATTAGTGCGTTTAATCAAACACACAAAAAGAGCTCTTCACATTTATTATGTAGGTACACATTCCAGTCTAGACGCTCTGATTATCTGCGAAAATTTCTGGAAAATTGTTTATTCTCATATGCAACTGAATTATGAGCTAATCAGTTTTTTTAGGCGATAAAGCAGATAAAATATTGTATTGTTTATGACAGAACATTACTTTTTCTTTATTTATGACTAACTTTTGCCTACAATTTCGCACATGTAAATTTTCTTACGGATTCCTAATTTTTAGATAGTAAATGTACTCAGAGATAAAGTAGCTGTCTTTTTAGCTTTATAATAAATAATTATAAATTTGAAATACTAGAATATGTTTTACGTAAATTAAACTCGACTCCTATTTGAAGTTTCGGAATTTCAAATCCGTCAGCTTGTTTTTTGAAGTGAAAACTTCTTTAGCGGCGTTGAGCACTTTTTCTGTAATGGGTATAAAATCTTAAACTCGCGTCAGGACACGTGACCTGATCGAAAAAGCGTAAGACGGATGGAGAGTAGACAGCTATCCCCTCTCTACGGCGCGGCGAAAATGTATGCCTGGGCCTACTGTTTCGTTTAGGCAGCGCAGGGCGCTTGCGCGAATGTTCGTGTATAACTTTTTAATGTAAAATAATTGTAATAGTTTTAAAGTGTTAAATTTTTAATGTAATATAAATTGTCATGTTTGTGTACGATAGCGCAATAAATGAATATTGTATTCTACCACATAAATGATAGTACTTTTATACTGATAAAGCAATTGGTGCAAAATTATTCCCTAACCATTCCAAAATATAAAACATGCTCAGCGTTAATAATCAAGTTTTCACTTCTGCCGGCACTCCCGGAGTGCAACCCGTCTTTTTTAAGAAAATTACATGTCAAGTACTTACGCCTTGTACCTACTTGTAAAACAGTGTATAATAACAATACCATGATGGCTCAGTGGTTAAGACGCCCGTCTCTTATGCACAAGGCTGTGGGTTCGCAACAGGGCACGAGCAAGAACCATGTGACTTTTTCTTTTTCATATGTAGTTTCTAAGTTTATCTTGGAGATTACTGACATGAGTGAAGGAAAACACCCTGAGAATCGCAATTACCAATCCGCCTTGACCAAGCGATTAATTCCCTGTATGAGAAGTAGCCTTTGTCCCTGCAAGTAGCACAATAATAGGCTAAGATTTTTTTTTTATTAACTACGAAGAACATTACAAAAAATAAATTTCTATAATTTATTTAATTTTTCTAGTCTAGTATGTACTTATGAAGTCTAGAACAAACTTCAATCATAGATTAACTAAACATTTGTTTTTAATAAAACCTAAGAGGCAGTATTATCTTATAATTTAATTTTTCTTATTAAATCTGGAATCTTTACATTTCGTACTTACTGAAATGGAGATTTTTATAAGTTTAATAACTAGCATTTATTATAACAGAGAATAGCTTTTAACCGCGACTTCGTCCGCGTCAGAGTTGATATTATGTATCAACTCACGGGAACAGACTTATTTTCGGGATAAAAAGTATGCTATATGCTATTCCACACTATAATCTATCACTGTGCAATTTTTTATCGCGTATCTGTTGAGCCGTTCTGGTGTGAATGACTTACAAACATCCATCCAAAGTTTTGCATTTATAATAGTGGTAAGATTTATTGTTATTTTTTCTTTACTTTTTATCCGCTGGGGTGAGGTATGATTTTGATGGCACAGAATTATGTCTGAAACGATCTTCAATAGATAATAGTGATAATCTTAGATAATAGTGTTTGTGCTAGGTACATCATATTCACGTTAAATTCGGGATACTAAATATGGACTGCCTCGTTGGTCTAGTGGTCGCAAGCGCGACTGCTGTGCATGAGGTCTTGGGTTAGATTCCCAGGTCGGGCAAAGTGTTATTGGATTTTTCCATCAGGAATTTCTCAGTAGCAGCCTCGGAGTCTGGATTTGTGCCCGGTTGATGGCAATAGGCTCGCCCCCTATTACATGGGACTAAAAACTGTGTGGGTGTACTAATGAGTTAAAACCTCTGCCTAACCCTTCGGGGATTACAGGCGTGATGTTATGTATGTTATGTTATGTAAATATTGTCCAAAAAATATATATTCAAAGAAAAAATAAATATGGAGTTTTGTGCCCCTTATTCTTCATATGAAATAACCTTTTGGAAGGGGCAACAAGATTTTTTTTATTTTTCTTGTGTATGACTTTCTAAAGTGCCGTTTATTTTTTTAATTGTAATAAAAGATGACGACTATTATTTTAGAAAACGAATTAGGTATTCACGCAAAAAAATAAACGCTAGTAAAAAGTAACTATTTGAACATTTTGACGTTTTCGGAAGGCCATCTTAATAAAATACGACTTATATTTCTACTTTTACACAGAAAGTTCTATAAGAAGCTCCCTACAATAAGTGCTATGCATGCTAAAAATAGTTTGCGTGTAAAAATAGCGTGGGATACAATGATAGATTGTTGCCCCGCGCTCTTTGTGACCTAATTTCATTGGAATTGGGTCAGATAACAGAAAAATGTATCAACTGGCTCATCTAGCGTGCTTTGGTGGAAATGACTGGCCAGTTCCATTCATTCGCGAAACGCGGACTGCTCGTATAAGTTATTAATGTTACTGTTTGTCCATTGTCTGTATTATAGCTGGCACGAATTGCTGAAAAACAAAAGAAAATATGAAATAAGGGTTTGAAGGAATTTGAAGACTTCTAGTTTTTTGTCGTAATAACTAAACTAAATTGAAGCATCTGTTTGTGATGTTAAAATAACAGTCTTTTCTTAATGCATTATTATGGTCTACACTGTACTTTTATACGTGTTATGTATGTAACTAATTAGTGAATAAACCAGTCTGCGTTGAGCCGCCTTGTTTGATTGACGTGTCCCGTATCTATCACTGGCGACGAGGATTTACCGATACGGTACCTACCTACGCGTGTCAATATATTGTTAAAAATGCCAATCGGACGCATAGAACCATTTAATTTAGCAAGCAACAATTGGGATGCTTATGTTCGACGTGTCAGTCAATTCATTGCGTTAAATAACATTGATGAAAACTTAAAGTTGGCAACTTTAGTGACGGTGGTAGGCGCAGAGTGTTACGAATTGATGTGTGATTTGTGCGCTCCCGACACCCCAGAATCAAAAACATATGAACAAGTAGTAGCATTGGTAAAAGAGCACCTGGAACCAGACAGGTCAGAAATCGCGGAAAGGCACATTTTTCGCCAAAGAGTACAAAGGCAAGGTGAAAACATTCGCGATTACCTACAAGCACTTAAACATTTAGCTAAAACGTGCAACTTCGGGGCTTGTTTGGAAATATGCCTACGAGACCAATTTGTATCGGGGCTGAACGATGAAGACATGAGGTCTAGGATCTTCGCAGAACGAGGAATCAATTACAAGCGCGCCGTGGAGTTGGCGCTGGCACTGGAGGCGGCGGAGCGGCACGCGGCTACGGCGTGTGCTTCGGCCGGCGCGGCGGCCACGCGGCTCGGCTCGGTAGCGGCGTCGGCGCAGCAAGATAACGACGGCTTGCATCGAATCAGCACGAGCGCGGGCGCATCACGCGGCAGCGGGGGCGGTGCCGGTGGCGGCGGCGCAGGCTCAGGCCGTAAGCAGGCGCAGCGCACGTGTTCGCGATGTGGTAAATTGGGCCATTCCGAGGGCAAGTGTCGTTTTAAGCAATATAGTTGTGATGTGTGTGGTGAAAAGGGCCATTTAAAAGCAGTGTGTGTCAAAAATAAAAGTGCAAAAGGATCTAAAGGTCAGTTCTTTTTAAATGACTCTGATTCGGAAGATGACATTTGTAATTTCTATAACTTGGTAGTTAGCAACGACGGTGACGGACCGTATTACGCCAATTTAATAGTTGAAAATATAAAATGTAGATTCGAAATAGATACTGGAAGCAAAATATCTGTAATTTCAAAAAGTTATTATAAAAACTATTTTTCAAATGTTCCACTCGAAAGTAAACTGTTAACTTTAAAATCTTATACAGGTGACGTCATCGAGACAGTCGGTTACATTGTTGTTAATGTTATATGCGGTAAACATTATGCTAAGCTCAAGTTGTTTGTAATAGATAATGGCGGTCCGCCGTTGATGGGCCGTACTTGGATCAAACATTTAAAGCTAGCTGTTGTGGAATGTTACAATTTAACAGACGACAGCTCTCTGGCGGCATCGTTACGTAATCAGTTTCCAGAGGTTTTTGCTGAAGGTTTAGGCACATTCAAAAATAAATTACACCTTTATTTAAAAGATAACACACCAGTTTTTGTCAAAGCACGGTCATTACCACTGGCCTTACGCCAGCCTGTGGAGCAGGAGCTCGAGCGGCTGCAGCGGGAAGGGGTCATCTATAAAGTTGAGCGATCAGACTATGGCACTCCTATAGTGCCAGTAGTAAAAGCTAACGGGAATATTAGACTGTGCGGTGATTATAAAATAACAATCAACCCACTATTGAAAGATTACCACTACCCGCTGCCCCGCATTGAGGACTTGTTTGCAGCTTTAGGTGGTGGAGAGGAATACAGTAAATTGGACTTGTCAAATGCATTCCAACAGTGTATTTTACATGAAGATTCCCAACCGATGACGGCAATCACAACTCACGTTGGCACTTTTGTGTACAAAAGAGTACCATTTGGTATCAAATGCATACCAGAAAATTTTCAAAAAATCATGGAAGAAACGTTGAGTGGTTTGCCGTCAACGGCAGTTTTTGCGGATGATATTTGCGTTACCGGCACAGACAGAAATACACATTTAGTTAATTTAAAAGCGGTGCTACAAAGGCTTAATCAAAATGGTTTAAGAATAAATTTTGCAAAATGTGATTTTTTTAAAAGCAGTGTTACCTATCTAGGTTACAAAATTGATAAGTTTGGCCTTCATACAGATAGCAAAAAAATTGACGCCATTGTAGCAGCACCAGAACCTACAAATATTACACAACTAAAGAGTTTCATGGGTCTTGTAAACTTTTATGCAAAGTTCTGTGTCAATATGAGTGACATTCTAAGGCCCCTTTACAGTTTGCTAAAGAAAAATGTACAGTGGCTTTGGACAGACGAGTGTGATAGGGCCTTTAAAAAGATAAAGAAAGTGTTAAGCCGCGCTCCTGTGTTAGCACATTATGACGCAAGCCTCCCTTTAATTCTATCAGTGGATAGCAGTGCATATGGCGTGGGCGCGGTGTTGACGCAGCGCCACAGTGACGGCTGCGAGCGCCCGGTGTGTTGCGCTTCAAGGACGCTCAACTCGGCCGAAGTTAACTACTCGCAGTTAGATAAGGAAGCGCTGGCAATAGTATTTGGTGTTACAAAACACCACCAGTACGTTTACGGCAGACATTTTACACTGCGCAGCGATCACCGTCCCTTAAGTTACATTTTTGGTAAAAACAAAGGAATACCAGTGACCGCCGCAAGTCGTTTACAACGTTATGCAGTTAAGTTGACTGCGTACGACTTCGATATTGAATTCGTAACGTCGTCTAAAAACTGTTTTGCTGACGTTCTTTCTCGCCTTCCTCTAGACTTGACAAAGCGTCAAGTTAGAGGTGAAGGTGAAGAATGTAGCTACTTAAATTACGCGCAGGAATACTTCCCGATCAGTTTTAAAGATATTAAAACTGAGACCAGGAAGGACGCACTACTCAGTAAAATATACGGTTTTATAATGTACGGGTGGCCCACTGAGAAATGGGCTGATAAAACAGAAAACATTTACTACAATAGACGAGATAACTTGCATGTTGATCAAGGTTGTATAATATGGGGTTACCGTATTGTAGTACCAAGATCTTTACGAGAACAAGTTTTGACTGAGATTCACGTTGGCCATCCGGGAATTGTTAAAATGAAACAAATCGCGCGACAATACGTATGGTGGGAAAACATTGATGCAGACATCGAGCGCGTGGCGCGCGAGTGTGTTGCTTGCAGGGAACTGCGGCCCGCGCCCCCCGCTGCTCCGCTGCACTCGTGGCCGTGGCCCGCTGAGCCCTGGTCACGTCTGCATCTAGATTTTCTCGGTCCATTTAATAATAAATACTTTTTTGTATTAATTGATGCTCACTCTAAGTGGATAGAGGTGGAACCAGTCAGCACAACGTCTGCTGCTATAGTTATAGGCTGTTTAAGACGGTTGTTTGCTCGTTTCGGACTGCCTAAGCGCATAGTAAGCGACAATGGGCCGCCTTTCTCATCTAAGGAGTTTGGTCAGTACTTGCAACACAATGGTGTTAAGCATACTTTGATACCCCCGTATCACCCTGCTACCAATGGAGCCGCAGAAAATTCGGTGCGGTCCATTAAACGTATTCTCAAAAAGGCACAATTAGAAGGTGTCGAATTTAACACCGCACTTAATCGATTTCTATTTATGTATAGGAACACTGAGCAAAGTACCACCGGCATTGAACCGGCGGTAGCCCTTATAGGTAGACGATTGCGCGGACGCCTTGATCTGCTGCGGCCTAATACTGCAGAGCGTGTGCGCAGCGACCAGTTGCGGCGTGAGGATAGTCACAAACGTCCGCTGCGAACGCTGGCACAGCATGAGCCAGTCATGTTACGAGATTATACAAAATCAAATCGTAGGTGGACTGAAGGTGTTGTGACCGAGCGTACGGGGCCCGTTTCCTATAAGGTGAAAACAAGTGACGGTCAGACCTATAAGAGGCACATCGACCAGCTGCAAACTCGTAAATCGCGGCATTCTCTGAGTAAGGTAACTAACGTAACATCTTCCGATCAAAATATCAGCAAAGAAGATGTTGCAGAATACTCAGTTTCAAAAGGCGAGTCAGGCGGCAATGATGAGTTCTTTGATAGCGTGGGGGAGGAAACGGGAAACGCGACGCAGTCAGCGCGGTCGAGCCCACCGCCGCTGTCCACGTCGCCTGCTACTGATAACACTGGTCGCGTGCGTAGGAAAGCGGCTATTCGTTGTCAAGAAATTCTTAAAAATATGTAAAAATATAATATGTGTTATAATATAACGACATAATAATATAACTGTAAGCTCGGTTTGTTTTGGGTTTGTTATTCATACACTTATAACTGTAGCGCTTTGTTCTATTTAAGCTTTAGCTTTTCTATTTAGCACATTTTATGACTGTATATAATGTTAAATTATTGAATAAGTATTATGTGCCAAATTTGTGAGGGAAAAGTGTTATGTATGTAACTAATTAGTGAATAAACCAGTCTGCGTTGAGCCGCCTTGTTTGATTGACGTGTCCCGTATCTATCAATACGTTTGTCTGTCTGTTCGTTCCAGTTAATCTCCGTGACGGTGAATCGATTTTGGCGCGACTTTCACTGGCAGATAGCTGATGTATGCATTGTACATGTGCATGTGTGATGCATTGTATTGCATTAACTTAGTTTACTTTTATTTTAGAAAAGAGATTACAGCACCCCGCGAATAAAATCCAGGTGATAATCAATATTCACGCGAACGAAGTCTTTAAACAGCTAAGTCTGTTAAAACAGAAAAAGGATGGGAAAAAACAGACAATAATTTCTAAGAAGACGTAAATACGTACTTACACACAGGTAAATAAAAACTAGAATAAAAAAGCAGAAAGTCCAATTAACGAAAGAGTGCTAAAAGCAAAAGAGTCTAAGACTCCAAACAGTTACTGCCAGGCGCAGTAAATAAGTACTGAGTATAAATTTTATTAGAGGCAGGCGTGAGATTGCAGTGAGAGTGAAGTACAACGTTTATTGGGTTTTGGGAATTAGCAATAAAGCTCGCGTGGCCACTGCACCGCCGTCTATGTTATAAGATTTTTATCGCATTTTTTACGTCGAAGAACATTATGGCTATGATAATAGGGCGCTGTGCTTGAAGGGTGCTAACGGGACGCTATTACTAAGCCTTCGCTGCCTGTCTGTCAGCGGGCTGTGTCTCATGAACCGTAGTAGCTAGACAGTTGAACTTTTTACAGAATGTGTATTACTATTGACGCTATACCAACAAAATAAGTAATAAAAATAACATACATAAACTCACGCCTTTTTCCCATGGGGGTAGGCAGAAACTACAGAACGCCACCTGCTACGATCCTTACATACTCATTTCGCCTCATCTACGTTCATACATCTCGTCATACTAGCAAGCCGGTTACGCTAGTACTTCTCACCTGACCTTTCTGAAGGAACTCACCAATAGGTCTTCCTAGGGCGACCCCTCCCGGCGGTAATAAAAATAAATGTAAGTTAAAAATGTAAGGGGTCCTCAATTATATTGAACTTATTTTTTGCGTTTTTGGCTCGATACTGTATTAGTATTACTTTTATATCTTCTACGATGGTACAAAATCTTTCATGTGCGAGTCCGACTCGCACTTGACCGGTTATTTTTTATAACTAACGAAAAATTAGTTAGAGTCGAAATCACGAACAAAATCAATAGTAACAAATTGTTTGCCGCCGTGTATTTTTACCCGACTGCAAGGAAAGGGTTATGTTTTTCTAAATCATTATTATATCAAAGCCGGGTACACTCGAATTGCATTAACAAGTACTATTTACGTCAGTAATTCTCGAATCTCTTACAAAAAGGAATCAATTTACTCCCAGCATGAGACTAAAAGTGCCGCCTGCGTACTTTTACTTCGTTCCACTTGGCTTACTGCTTACCCCATCAGGGAAAATGAGCGAGAGTACTAAATTACCGTTACACTCGGGAAACTGCAATTTAATTATACAGTGCGTTGGTAGAACTTTTAACTTGAACATGCTGCTGCGAAGTGGGGTAAATAAACATTGGGTATCAAATATTCTATTAATGTTAGGCTCAAATATTTTATATCAGTTCTGGTTAGTATACAGGGTTATTAATTGTAATTAAACTAAAAACCTCAAAAGGGGTCATTGTACTCGTAGTCATCATAATGAACAACTTTTACTGTGGGAGCAAACACGTTAAATATTTAATTAGTTTGACAATGGTGCCGATTCCCTTGTTCACAAACTAGACAAAATTTAGAGAATTGACATCTCTTACTAATATACAGCGAAAGGAAAGGACGGTGACACTGAAGAACTAAGTTAGCGATGTTAAATTAGTTTTGCCTTAAACTTTTCCGTATTTTTAATCCATACGTTTTAAGATGTCAACTATAATTGTATGGATGTATCAGATTGACTAAATTTGACAGCCTTATTTACATTAGTCTCTTTCTTGTTTTATTGGACAGAAAAAGATGGAAATAGTCTAATTTTAGTTTAGTTTGTGACCAAGAGACGATTCTCTTGCCGATGCACCAATGGTAAAATTCAGAAAAAACTGTAAAAAAAGTGTCTGTCCCAAAATAGATAAACAAATAGTTTCGGATCTGGCTGTAAGTGCATGTGAGTTTATATGATTGTAAACGTAAACATGATACAGGAGAAATTACCAGTGTTGAGTAACGTTTTTTTTTTGTAATAATAATATTAAAAAAAAAATGTATAAAGATAATATTTCTTAACATAACATCACACCTGTAATCTCCGAAGGGTTAGGTAGAGGTGTACCCATTAGTACAACCAGAAAAAAAAACAAAAACAAATATTATTTTAATATTGTATTAAAAATAATATTATTATTAATATATTATATTTATATTAAAATTTAAAAATGTAATTACATATGTATATAAAATAAATAAATGGAAACAAAACAAAAAATTGTGTCGCCTTCAAATTATAAATTAAACTGTAAAACCGCTCCAAAAAACCCTTCCTGTATTTAAAATAGATATCAAAGCAAAGCTTCATGGTAATCCTTTTAGGAAATTTTCTTGTCCCTTACTTTCCGCCACCATGGTTGACAAAACAAAGCGAAAATTAAAAAGTTGTATTTTTCAATTTCCACTTAAAATTACGTTTTTATTAACAAAGGTTCTACTTTGTAATTAACGTTTAATTGTTTCCGTGGATTTCAACTGACCGTTCCTTATTTTTCATCTACCTATACAGCGTCTTTTTTGATGAAATAAAAAAACAAAGCAAATGCAGAGATCATAAACCTTTCCGCATCACCTCAGAATTTCTGAAAGTTCAAAGTAAACTGGTAGCTATTAATTTTAACAGACGAAGCCCGGAGGCTGCTTTAATTAGGAATATATATTTTGATAGGTCCCAACTAACAACAAATGACTGACAATTTTTATTATTTATTTTTGCATCATTATAAGTTTTTAAATAATTTTATTTTTCAGGTTATTTTTTTTTTTGTGGAGAACGAAAAATATTTCGTAGTCAGTATAAAAATCATTTTGTTGACATGTAAGTACCACGTTTTGTGCAAAATAATGCTTTAGGTACAACCGGGCTTGCGGGACGTCTTAACAGGATACCGTGGCCCCGGAACGTAAAGGGCAACAGAAGGAACAGGGTGGTTATTTAGTCAGTAAAAGTCTGATAGTCCCTTCCGCCCTA
Source organism: Hoplodrina ambigua (assembly GCA_949774945.1). Classification (NCBI taxonomy): domain Eukaryota; kingdom Metazoa; phylum Arthropoda; class Insecta; order Lepidoptera; family Noctuidae; genus Hoplodrina; species Hoplodrina ambigua. The sequence goes on from OX458968.1 coordinate 15,508,256, forward strand.
GGTGGGGCGGTGGGGCTGTGAGTCATTTGATTTACGCATGTAACTGTGCCTTTTTATTATGCCAATTATTTTATTATTTATTTTTAAAGGTCCATGTTATAATAATAATATATTACCTATAACTACCTTATAATTCACATAAATACATAAGTATCGAATTAAAAACAAATAGTAATAAATTTCACCAAAAAAAATAACTTAAAATTGTCAAAAACAAAAACAAATCTCCTTCACCCACAACTTGCGCCACACAGCCACCCAGTAACACGTTCACCGAAGCGGAAAGGTGCTCAGCGTGGTTTCAATTAGTTGCTCGACCATCCCTTACAGTCAGCCAATAGAGAGCCACTTTAAAATATATCCGAGTCTAGACTTGACGTCTCTGAACGTTGTCAACATTAACTAGAAAGGGATGGCTTCGAAACTTTATGCATTGAGGTACTTAGAACGAGCCCGGCTGTGCGGTTCCGAAGGTAGTAATGATCGCTGGTCTTAATACGTTTATGTGGGTACATGATGTGTACGAACGGGGATTAGTAAGGTCTAGTAGCTAAAGGATTTGAATAGGCACAGAATGACCTTGAACATATACGTATATTAACAGTTGTACCTATTTATTTGCCCTTAATAATAATAATCAGTCTATTGTCAAACTGCAGTACAAAAGCCTCTTCTCATACAGAAGAGGTCGGAGCATTGATCGCCACGCTTGCTAAAGGCGGATTGACGATTTCTAACGTAATTAACTTTATAAGTCCAGATTTCCAATAACATGCGTATAAACTTAACAAAGTACGTATAAATTGAAAAAATCATATTAGTACTAGCCCGGAATTGTACCTATAACCTGACGGGTGCCTTAACCACTACGCCATTACGATATTTCTGTTGCCCTTCGCCCTTTGTTGAAGGTTCATAACAAAAAAAAAGACACAAAGGGTTTGCTTATGACAATGACAATATTTCAACAGTAATAAAATGTAAAAGTTGTGTGTAGTAAGCAAACACAAATAGTAGAACCCAAAAACATAGCCAGCGGTTATAATTCTTCAGTAAAGAATAGAAAATGTTACAAAAATGGCAAACAGTAACTCTTTCTTCCGATTCTACGAAAAAATCTTGATGAATTTTGTCTAGGGGCTATTTGTGCGCGTAAAGGCAAACTTTTGGGGAAAAGGGCCAAAGATAACTCAACACATACGAAAAAGTTTGGTACGAAAAACTCTATTCATTGGCAATCATTGAAAAGGTCATGCAAAGTCCGATAGAAGAGGTATCAATGTTTTTGAGTAGTTTTTCAAAGATTCGAAAAACGATATTCTTTTCTCAATTCAAATATAGATTAGGTAATTTTTATCTTAAGAAAACAAAGAGCAATAGATGCTAGGTATTGGGCTACATGTGAACTTTGAGGATTTCCTCTCGATAGATCTCATGGACGTAAAAGAAAGTCGTAGAAATATCGGAAATAATTCCTGTTTTGTTTTGTGAAAATTCTTCGGAGTTAATTGAGACTAAGTACAGAGCTGATTTCATAAAAGGACTTGAAAGTGACATCGTGGTCAAACGATTTGCCAATCAGCGCGAAAACTCGCTGATTGACCAGAGTGCGCCGGATTTGCGTGCGGTGGCTCAGTAGATACGTTGTTCGAAAGGCTTCTTTCATGTACCATATATCAAAATTCGAAATAATTGTAGATACCGTCATTGCTCTTGTTGTTCTCGGTTAAAAGTTTTATTTTGTTTTACCATTAGGAATTTCTCAGCTGTAGCAGCCCGTAGTTTGGGGGTTAATACCTTGATACTCTCGTGTCTCAGAAAGCACTTTATTTCCCGTATACGTGGCCAGTCACCATAAGACAGGTTATGGTCGGAAGAATCTTAATTATAATTAAAAAAAAAAACTTTTTCTATTAAACTAGATTCTCAACTTCAAAGAAATAGTAATTAAATATAATAAAACCCAAAACAATAATTCTAATCAAATACAACACAATAAATTACAAAAACGAAACACTATCTTAACACTGTTCTAAAATAAACCTAAAGTTCAATTCGAAACATAGAATTCAATTCAATTTCAGGCTTGAAACGATCCGTTCCAATTGAGTTTGTATGTGTACGAAAATAATTTCAATCGAGTACCATATTGGATTATTGACTATTGGGTGACGTGCGTCGCTTAATTAACTCGGCAGATTTTAATTTCCTCCCTTGACAGAGCACCAGTGAACCGCTTAACGTAACAAGACATGTTACCGAACAGTTTTTGTCCCATTACAAAGGTTGAATAAACTTTTTGTTTCTGTGAAAATTGGGAAATGGGTAGGACAGGACAGTTCCTATCTGACCGAGAATAACACTTATCGTCTATACTTATATTATAAAGAGGTAAAGTTTGTTTGATTTTGTTTTTGTGTATTTTGTGATAGCCCAATGGTTATGGGTTCGCAACTGGATACGGACAAGTACCAATATGATTTTTTCTGTTTCACACTTATCTATACATACTTTCTAAGATTATTTTGGACATCAATAAACTCAGTAAAAGAAAACTTCGTGAGGAAACCTGGACATACATGTATGTAAATTGAAGTCTAAAATCGCCAATCCGTCTTGAGCAAGCGTGGTGGTCAATTCGTGCCATCTCTGTATGAGAAGAGGCGTTATTGCTTATAGACTGGTATTATTGCATTATTTTTTATTTTTTGTAATCTCAGGGAATAATGGTCCAATTACATAAAATCTTTCACTAATAGAAAGCCACTAACTCAGCTCAGCTACTAATTTGTTATAATTTATTAATTTTAAAAGAGTATTTACGGAGTTTCTTGCTCGTTTTTCTGTTAAGAACGAGCAACTAGCTTCAACTTTCTAACTGACTGACTCCTTGACATTTCAAAAGTGTTTTAAATGGTTTATTTAAAATAATTTTGACAAACTTTTTCTTAAACCCGACGTGCCATTTTAGTTTTCCAGCATTTTGCCTAAAATTGTTCTTTAAATAAAATTCTTTAAAAGACTAATTAACATAACCTTTGACCTATTTTCAGAAGGCATTTAAAAGGCAAAATAACTTTTCAAATTCCACTCAAAATCTTATAACAGTTACTTTGAAAGGTAGCGATTCTTATCTTTGTGGTTTTAAAATAATTTAAGCCTCTAGAGACGGCCGACATTTGACGCTACTTGTTAACCTAAGAAACAGATTTATTTTAATATTGTTTCAGAAATGAATAGGTATATTGAAATAATTCAATGCACAATATTGCCGTATTACGTGATATTGACAGAGAAAAATCAGTAAAAATTAAATATACCTATTAATGATTCCAAAAATTCAATTACACCAAAGTCAAATATTTATGAATAGTTACACGGTATTTAATGTACCTATACAAAACACATTATTTTTGTATTTCTGGCAAATAAATCTACACTAATATATAATATTAGTGTAGATTTATTTGCCTAAAAAGGAAAAAAAAATATTTTTGTTTGTTTGTAATGGATAAACTCAAAAACAACTGGACAATTTTAAAAAATTCTTTCACCATTGTAAACTTACATTATCTGCGAGTAACATAGGCTATATTTTATTTTATGAAGTCGCGGGCAGAAGCTAGTATATTATAATGTTATCATTATGTAGACGACCACTTATATATCAAATAAATAGGTATATTGATACAATTCTCATATAAAAGTTGTTTAAAAGTACCTTTTACTGGTCTAATTGAAACAAATGATTAGACTTTATCTACAAAACTAAATACGAGCACAAACTATCCAATACTAAACCGGCTGTACTTAGAAATTCAATCAGCTTCTGTAAAGGGCGCGTATCTATGAAAGGGTTGAGCGATGTTGCTGCCTAATGGCTCGAAATTGTTCCCCTCACGATACCATCTGAGATTCCTATCAAGGCCCCGGTATTTACAAACTATACGGTTTCTTTTGAAACGTCTGTTTTTTTAGATCTTTCAAAGGATTAAGGTGAAAGAATTTGTCGTGAAAAGTTTGTTTTGAATTGCTAATGCTTTGTTTTACAAACTCCGGATTAGTTACGGTTAACTCAGCCGGTATAATTTGAAATAAATCTTTATCAATTTGATTGTGGCTTTATGTACATTGTGATATAAGTCTGAAAAAATTGGAGTGTAGAAGACACATCACATTACCGTTACTGTCCATCAAACTAAGTACATACATACATAAACTTACGCCTTTTTCCCATGAGGGTAGGCAGAAACCACAGAACGCCACCTGCTACGATGCTTACATACTCCTTTAGCCTCATCCATGTTCATACATCTCGTCATACAAGCACGCCGGTTGCGAGTACTGCGCACCTGACCTTTCTGAAGAACCTCACCAATAAGATCAGTATAGGTCTTCTTGGGACGTCCCCTCACTGCGTTTCAATCACTTCAAACTAAGCAACAATATTTTTATAAACGCTAGTTATTGTGGGGCCAATTAAATGTTACATACATAGATTTAGAAACACAACAAGGCTTTGACCTTCAATATCTTCGTACCTAGAAGATTCTAGTGTATATTCCAAAAAAATATGATCGTAATGATTATATGGGACTAACGTGTATCTTTCGGCTTTAATAAGTTTCTTCTTACAACCTTTATTATTTTATACACCTTCTATTTTTAAATAAAACTTTCATACTTGTTATCCTTTGACATTAAAGTCACTAAAAGAATACTTGTAACGCTAAAACCCTGACAAGTTATTCTAGATTTTTTCTGTTATTTGAAACTTAAGCTATACCCATTTTATTAGTCCCTCAAATGTCAAGGACGTCTTCATATTAGTTGGTAAAAGTCATAAAGTTGGTACATGAAGCCTAATAATGTCATTTGCGCCACATGGCGCGATATGTACCTATGTATGTACCGTGACTTGGAGTAAGTTTCCCAGACAGTTTATACGACACTTTCCTTATTGTTTGTTAGTATTATTGTTTCAAGTTTGTTGCTCTTTTTTATCTTATAATATCAGCTTAATATATTCCCACTAAAAGCTTCTAACACAGAAAAGAAATGAGCATTGATCACCACACTTGCTCAAAGCGGATTAGAGAAATTATAAGTCCCGATTTCCTCGCTATGTTTTCCATCACCGGAGTCAGTGATGTCTAAGATAAACTTATAAAGTACAACCGTAGTAGTACCAAACAACGTCCACCACTGTACAGAGGTATTTTCTAAAGATCTCCACAAGTACTTACGGGCCTTAACCAGTGAGCAACACAACATTATCTAATACATAAAAATATGTAATGAATAAATTAACGACAAACATAAAAGTCCGCGGTGTCAGCTCACATTTCGTCTCGTCATTTCTGTCTCTGGCTAAAAATAATCTGATCTCTGGACTCTTGGGAATCGTACGAGGAAAAATCAAAGAAATAGGTACTCCTACGTTATAACTTTTAAAAGAAGACTATAAATATTTTTTATTTAGGTGCAGGCTTGCGTTTATGCAAAATATTTATACTAGATATTTAGTCATGGATCTATGTACTGATAATAAAAATAAAATTATTATCCACTGCATAGGTCTTTTCGATTGCACGCCATTGTACTTGATCTTTACCTACTGTCATCACATAATTACCAGCTATCATACGACAAATCACCGTTCCACCGAGCTTGCGAACACAGAACCAATTCTTATCCATACAAAACTACCTTTTGGAAGTTGCAACTTGATTATATTCATATTAGTTTTTTCAGTCATGTTCGATTGCGACCGCGTTTGAACTTAATATGAAAAATGTTATAGCGCTATTTATTTATTCACAAGGCAATTACAACAGGTGACAAACACACATTTATGACAAGGCTTAGATTATAGGTTTCGACCTGATTATCACCCAAGGCGTAATCGCACAACATTACATGCAACTCATAAGGAATAACTGCAATAAAAAAGCTCAGTTCACAAAAAATAACTACAAAGATTACAGCTACGAGGAATGTGCATCTACTCTCCGACACATTTCTCCATAGGCGCCAAATGTGTAGTAGACCATACACGCCAGTAGATCACATAATTAATGCAAGTTTATGGTTAGTTTTTTTTTTTTTTTTAAAGAAAGTTTATGTTATTTAAAGAAGACAGTAGGTATTTAGGCATATAAAACAAAATTAGGAATTAAAACAAGATTAAGATTAGAACAGCTATCTGGTGGTCACTAGGAAAAACCTAATTTCCCACAAAATTCCAACACGCTCGCAATCGAACGTGAGTCGAAAAAACTCACACATGCCACAATAAAATTAATAATTTGACTTTGATTGACACTCGAAATACGAATAAATAAAGATCGTAAAAAGAACTTCATTTCTCTAAACAAATCCTCTAATTTGCCGTAACAACTGTATTAGAGTTGTAAAAGAGCTCTAATCCAGTTTGCTTATTCAACGTGCTCTTTAAAATTTTCTTTTAAAATTCAACTCGTTGTTTAAGATTTTCTAGTTAAACTGTAATTGCGTTCTGTGTAGTTTTTCCCTTGTTGAGATAGTTTCATTAATTCTTGTGTAATGGTAATTGAATGCGTTTTGCAGTTTACCGAGTCTTTTAGATTGTGGTGCTTCGTTGATTTATTATTCTGTCGATTATATTGTGTTCATCAGTTGCAATGTTGATCTTGTGGCTTAAATGTTGGGTCTTAGTAATACTATGCCTAATTCCTAAATTAGGCATAGTATTATTGGGTTTTTCCATTCCGAATTTCTTAACAGCACGAAAGTGCCATCTTCGTAAATTTTCTTGCCTCAGAATCTCTGCATCTAATAGTCTTTCCTGGGTTGCGTCGGATTGCCGTCCCATCGGACTTTGAGAATCAGGAAAGACGGAGTACACCTGTGTTTACACACACACTCGTGCACTCAGCATAGCTCCTGTATACTTGACTAGTCTCCATTGACATTGGCCGCTAGGATCGATTTCGGTCGGGAGAATATTATTTTATTTATTTATTTACATCAACCTTAAATCTACCATTACAGTTGCCTAATGCAGTCAGTTAGTTACGAGTATTAATGACAATTACATACATCTTATTTATATTTATATTAAGCCTATCACTAGAATTAAGTTATACTACTCTCCGTTGTGTATAAACGCAACACAATTTTATACATTATTCAGTCGATTTTACACATATCGATTTAAGTATAATTTCTTTGTGTAGACAATTGGACACAATTTTTACTGTCAAAAGTCATAAAATGACTGCGACGTCTTTTGACAGTGGAATACAAAAATGTTTTATTACATTATCTTGTACTTAAACTCACTTAATTTTAAATAGCTTCTCCATTAATCGCACTCTTGCTGTGAAACCTTAACAATAAAAAAACCCAACAATAAAACGCAAACCCCAATCTCACAATATTCCATTATATTTGAACAAAAGTTATTAATAACAGTACACCAGCGGAATGCTATTAAGCGCAGGCAATTTTCTGCATTCAAAAAACTGTTAAATTAATTTTATGAAGTGGGAAAAATTATTTTTCAGGTAATAAAAACGTTGAATTTCAATTTGTGATAAACGAAAATTAAATGTTGTTTTAAAAGCACATATAAAGGTAATGTTTATTTAACGTTGATATGGGGAAACATTTAAAAATTAACTAGCTTTTGTACTTTTGTTCGTATATGTCGGACTCCCAATCGGCCCAATCCGTTCTGTAGTTTTAGCTGTTTGTTGATAGATCAGTCAGTCAGTGATGGTTGCCTGATAAATACAGATAGAAGATTAGTAGATTGTATAAGTAAAAAATACTCTATTAATGCAGTAATATAGTTCAATGTTGTACGAACAAATTTTATTATCACATCATAACATAACATCACGCCTGTAATCCCCGAAGGGTTAGGCAGAGGTGTACCCATTAGTACATCCACATTTCGCCAGTTATGTTTTTTTTTAGTCCCATGTAATAGAGGGCGAGCCTATTGCCATCTACCGGGCACAAATCCAGACTCCGAGGCTGCTACTGAGAAATTCCTGATGGAAAAACCCAATAACACTTTGCCCGACCTGGGAATCGAACCCAAGACCTCATGCACAGCAGTCGCGCTTGCGACCACTAGACCAACGAGGCAGTCACAGTCACAGTCATTATCACATCATAGTAACCAAAATAATGATAATATTTTTTTGAGGTCCAGCCACACATTCTTAATAACACCTGACGGGTGTAATGCCCTGAAAATAGGACTAGTAATGACATCTGTCTTGTGTCGTGTGAAACACGTAATACGGATGCAGCTCTGTGAATACAAATCGTATTTGGTTTTATTCATGGAAACGGAAATTTACCTAATAAAATACTGGCCTGGTATATTAATCTAGTAACTCTACGTAGAAATTCTCGTGTTTTTAGAACGTTCGCATTCTAATTTGAGTCTGAATTTGTCAAAAATAAATCTCATTTGTAAAATCTGTCAATTATGCCTCTTATTTGTTTACATTATTGACAAGTTTTTGACATTGATTGACTGGAAAATGAGATTGCGACTAGATTTTTGACGTAGTAACGGTAATTAGCGTTCTACTGTCTTCTTTACTATTTTGTCCTATTCTACTACTATTATAAACGCGCGAAACTATGTGAGATTGGTTACATGGATAGAAGTTCGATACTTCTACATGCTTTAACAGCTGAACAGAATCAAATGAAACTTGGAACGCATATACACATAGATAGTGATCTAGCTTCACACATAGAATAATTTATATCCCGTTATTATGTTTCCATGGGTGTTCACTAAATCCTAAATACTCATGCACAGTGGTTACGGCTATGCTGAGGCAGACACGATATTGTGGGTTCGCAACCAGATGATTTTTGTTTATTTAAAGGTGATTTCTGAGTTTATCTTGGAAATAAATCACTGGCATTGATACAATGAAACCAGGACTTTAATAAGCCTGAAATTGCAAGCGTAGTGATCAATATTCGTGCCTCCTCTGAATGGGAAGGGGCTTTTGGCATACAGTGAAAATATAATAGGGCGCTATTGTACATTGTATTCCTTGAAGGTGGTGCGAAGCTGATGGTGGCGCGTGTGTTGGATCATTTGGTTTCCTCCATGATGGTTGAGCTAGGTGGTGCTGATCCATGCGTCATGCTCGTGAACGAGTGCTGTCAGTTAGGATTGGTCATCTCTTAACTGCTATGGCTCACATTTTCATTTTTATTATTTTTGACTACGGTTTTATATTCATCTTCATTGTGATCACATCGTGATCACAATTTAAAAGAGTGCCGTGGAGTTTCTTGCTCGTTCTTCTCCATAGAGGCATACCTCCGTTTTGGAACGAGCAACTAGCTTCAACTTTTAGACTAACTGACCGACTCCTTGGCAATTCAAAAGTGCCTGTAAATGGTCTAATTGAAATAAATGCTTTGATTTTTTGACTTTGACTTTGAAGACTCCAGTAACATCAACTAGACGTGAATTCACACACAGCATTATAGTAATCACGCCCATCCAGATCACAAACCTTTAACGACAGTACTTAACTGTATCATTGATCTCAAATATCCCTTCAAAGTGGAGTAGGTCGTTGCGCAACGTAGACGGTTATTGAAACTATCTAACGGAACAATAGCTGATATCAGGTTATATAGTACGACGAAACTATTTATCGCAAGCACGTCTTTAGTATAACTGACTAGAGACATAATACGAGGCGTTCAAAAATGACATTGTTTATTTTTGACCTTTGGGGTCATGCGGGAACACGTGTGAGGTCACAGGGTCTAGTAAATAAATAAATCTTAATACTAATTTAATAAAGCTGAAGTCGGATTGTAAAAAATATTTTATAGAATGATTCTTGAAGTATAGTTTAAAATCTATACTAATATTTTAAAGAGCAATTTTTTTTTGTTTGCATTGAAAAGGTTTCTAAACTACTGAACCGATTTGAATAACTCTTTAACTGTTGGGAAGCTACACTATCGCCGGGTGACATAATTATATTATATTTTCAAAAATGTTAGGGATCCGTAAGAAAAATCACGCGAACGAAGACGCGGGGAGAGTGCTAGCAGGTTAAATAAAATTATACGATACGACCCACTGGAGCGAACCAGCAAGCAAACACGTAATTTAAACCTTGGACATAAGATAGTAAATAAATAAACAAGATTATATTCGCCATGATTACCTTCAAGCTCACCGCCACACTGCACACCAGTCAACTGGACCGAATTACCGCTACAAATTAGTGCCGTCACTGATGTTAACAACACTTTGATGAGGTAATTACAGGCCAATTACTCAGTAGATGGTAATTAAGGCACCGCAGCAAGCTGAGATGTTATCAATATTATTATAGCATCTTCACGATAAGTTTCGCTAACGATCGCTGTGTCGCGCGGGTTTCGTTGAGGTGGGTGTTGGCTGCTGGTCGATGTGGCATGCAACTGTCTTTTGGAATGTTAGGAGTGATCGCGTAAGGTAATGATATTGTAAACATGTGAGCACCATGTATGTTTACGTAATTATTTTGTAGCACTTAATAACTAATGTTGTACCTAAGGTGATTTTTATTTCAGGTACATCGTTTCCACATTCAAATTATTGAATTAATACAGCCTATAAAAATAATGGTATTTAAAAAAAATTGCACTCCGGGAGTGCCGGCAGAAGTGAAAACTTGATTATTAACGTTGAGCATGTTTGATATTTTGGAATGGTTAGGGAATAATTTTGCACCAATTGCTTTATCAGTATAAAAGTACTATCATTTATGTGGTAGAATACAATATTCATTTATTGCGCTATCGTACACAAACATGACAATTTATATTACATTAAAAATTTAACACTTTAAAACTATTACAATTATTTTACATTAAAAAGTTATACACGAACATTCGCGCAAGCGCCCTGCGCTGCCTAAACGAAACAGTAGGCCCAGGCATACATTTTCGCCGCGCCGTAGAGAGGGGATAGCTGTCTACTCTCCATCCGCCTTACGCTTTTTCGATCAGGTCACGTGTCCTGACGCGAGTTTAAGATTTTATACCCATTACAGAAAAAGTGCTCAACGCCGCTAAAGAAGTTTTCACTTCAAAAAAAAAAATATTTTTATTTCATTATTTTCCAAGACATTCTTACATCCATCATTACAGAGAAACCTAGTATTACTATAATTATCAGGCCCATTCTTCTCCATATGAAACTACTTTTTGGATGGGGCAACTAGATTCAATTATGTAATTATTTTTTCTTGTAAATTACTTTCAAAAGTGCCTTTTAATGGTATAATTGGTATAAGTGATTTGACTTTGACATTGAAAGCTGGCTGTTATTTATTTTATTTAAACTTTATGCAACGAAAAAGTACAAAGGCGGACTTAATGCCTTAGGCATCCTCTAATAGTCAACCAAAGGTGGTGAAGAGATAACAAAGCAGGTGCAAAAAATTGTACATAAGGAAATAATCAAATATTATGAAATTTCAAAATCATTAAATCAAATATCTACTACTATCTGTTACATATACGAGTCTCATGCAGAAAAGGCACGAGTATTGGTCGCGTTTTTTTTTTAAATATGTATTATTATTGTAGAAGAAATGAATCAAAGATAATCAGATCATATATTATTGAGAGCCTTTCAAAATTTTTCCCGTCAGTCTCACATTTACGGCTTGAATATTAATTAAAAATTTTAATCCTTTTCTAGCGTAAACGAAAATTTTCATTTACCAAAATGTACAATTATGCTGTTTGATATTAAAAACTCCATGAAGTGTATTTTGTAATTTCAGCTGCACGTTTCTTTATAAATTATTTTTATTGTTTCTTTATTATTTTTCCACCATCATGGCGTTTTTTAATGTCGTCGAAAGTGCAGGTGTAGAGAAACTTTGGGCACTGTAATAAATGGGCCATCTCGTGATCAGGAGCACCGCCCTAGCACTGAGTGTCAGTGTGATAAGTGAACCCAGTATGAGGTCACTCATACTGGGTTCAAGTACCAAGACTAGAAATCTTTATTAATCAGACAATCACAAAAAATGGTATTGGTAAGAAAAAAATTAAAAAACATGTCAATAGACTATAAACGACAATATAATAATAATAAATATCGAGTCATCGACGCGCACTTCTCACAGTGCAGATGGATGAGGCGAATATAACCTGTCCGCTATCATTGTCGTGATGCCAGTACTGCTCCACATACAGCTTGCATAATAGATGCGGATTTCTTACGTATAAGAAGTCTTCTTCTATAAAAGCGTCTGCAAACGTTCCTGAAGCTCTACACAGTAACAGAACCTTGAAAATGTTATAATATTACGCTGAGGTATTGTAGGAACTTTGCGTGAACTTGACCCATAGACCACTCGTGTAAAAACTTTGACAGTACGCTTTAAATAGCATCACTTTGTGTTTAATGTATAATAGGTCAGCATGTTTCCACGAACCGACAACGCTCTCCATTCCCTCACTACCTTGCCACTTAAATCATTGGATTTGAAAATAATATCATCATCATCATCCTTAGCCCGACTTCACCCCGTGCGGTATATATAACTCCCTTCATTTCTGCCAAGCCCCACGCTGTACATTATTCTTATTCTGATTAACGTTCACCTAATCACATTTTTTTCACATGTACTTTTTTATGACCCCCGAATATTATTACCACAATGACTCATGAAAAACAATTTAAACGTCAGTGACGTCATACCATTGTCAAAGGCATAGCGTGTAACTGCTATACGGCGCTCATAAATCGCCACGTGGCCACATTAAACCTGATTACCCCCTGACCTTGTAGAAGATTGATGATTTATAGGCTGGACAATAAATTACGGATGTAATTTGAGGTCCTTTGTAACGATTTAGTGGCACTGCGAGAATCGATAGCACTTAAAACGAGAAAAATGCTTTTGGGAAAGGAATTATATTTTTAGACATTATTAATGGTGAATTTTATTTTTACTGAGAGTTTTTGCTCGGTGCTGATATTGGAATTAGAGAAAAAAATGAACTGAAAATGGGACTCTTTGTGGTTGCTAAATAAACTGTAACGAACAGTCATTATTTACTGTTAACATTTAATTTGGTGCTCGGAATCAATAATAATATCGGCCTATTGATGTCCCATGTCCATGTCTCATGTAGTGATGGCACGAGCATTAATCACCACGCTTGCTCAAAATAGATGGCTGATTTCTGACTTATATTTATTATAAGTTTATACTCACTTTTTTTTTTCTTTTCATATGTCAGTGATGTCCAAAATGAACCTTAAATACATATGAAATTGTAAGCCACATTGATACTGCCCGTGCATTTTTGTGAACCAATAACTATGTGCATGAAAGACGGGTGCCTCAACTACTGGGCTTCACGACATATTCTTCAATGGAAGAAGAATTTGATGTTATATTTCTAGCAAAAAACAACCCAAAAAAATGAAAACGTTCTAAACGTGATAAACGTTTACATTTTCCAATAGCAAAATACTGGCGAAAGTTACCCAAAGTCTAGTCTATCACAAAGCAAAACATCAAAGCCTTTATTAGGTTTTTCTCACACTTCGATATGCAAAAGCCTCTTGTGACCTAACCGTGAACAATGACACGGTATAACCTTAAGATACGACCTATCAAGAGATACAACAATTTTTGTGTGCGTGTGAACGTAACTCACTCCCTGTGTCAGACCCGAATGAATATTTACGGCATATTCTGCGGCCAGAAGCGCTGATGTGACAAAATTGCCAAATACCGTTATAAGTTATTGGAGCTTATTTTTAAAGGGTATTCGAGCTAAAATACCTGTTCATTGGTGTAGTTCTTTTTTATTTTTCAGTTTCAATTAAATTTTGATCACAATTTCGTTAGTATCTTTTTATGTTTTTTTTTTTTTTGCTAAATTAAAAGGTTTTCTCAGATAATATTAATTACTTTGATCATTATGTTACACTAAAGTTTGTGACACCCGCGACATTGCATCTTAGGGTGTCTGATACTCGCGACACTCCATACCCCAATGTCCGACACTTGCATTTCTCTGTCTCCGAGTGTCTGGGTCTCGCGACACCCGGAGATGGAATGTCGTTCGACATATGGGTACTAAAATAAATTATACTTTCCCTAACTAAGGGATTCCTAAACTGAAGTCTGTCCCAGAATATTTCATTTCAGAATGAATATTTACAGAAAATTCAGTACTTACTCGTACATTTGCGGGAAGAGGCGCTGATGTGACAAATGTGAATACCGCTATAACTCATCGAGGGTCGTATTTTTGCATAATATTGGAAACTAAAATATTTTAGTTGCAAATACGTTTTGCGAAACTTTTAAGAACCGTTTTATTTCATTTTTTCAACTTAGAAGGAAATATACCAGTAGCTTGAAGCTTAAATTGATTCAGTTTTACCTCAATTTCTTGTCAAACATATGCACTTTAGAGGATATTAAAATATGTATTATAATACCACTGATTCCGCGATAGACGTGGCCACATACTGGACTTGAGTATTATGAAATAAAATAAAACATAATAAACTAGGAAATTTCCTTAAGATTGGAAAAAAAAAGAAAAATCTTCACTTAAAAAAAATGCTTTTAACTTAAGATTTTTGACAGGCGACAATATACTCCCTTGGGGAACTCCTTTATTCAGCCCTGTTTATTTTCTATAACAATTCCCATTGCACCTTTGCGGCCTCTGTGTGAGTACTTTATGAGGGTTACAAGACGTTGCGGTACGCCTATTTCAATCTTAACCCAAAACATGCCAAGCCCTGGCATAAACAACAGAGTCAAAAGCCTACTTGAAGTCAACACAACACGAGATCAGGGTTGTACTGACCCTGTAGTTCGTGTTATTAATTTGCCTTAACGAGTTTGGTGTCTTTAGGACATGGGATACAAGGAGAGCCTTCATTTACTTCCTTATGTGCTCGCTACCGTATTATACGAGACTAAAACATGACCAGACACATGTTGATGCACTAAACATATCTCTGCCTTCCTCTTTGGGAAATACATGAGCGGATTTATGTTAATTGGCTCAGAACGAGAGGGAAGTTATGACTGTCTTACATGAGGGTCACATAGACGTCATTATTTATCTTAATTTGTTTTTCGTTCTAATAACTAACTCTTTCTTTCTCCTGACTGAATTTCCGTCACAAAAAAACATCAACGCTAAAAAATATAGACACATTCCCTCTTTCCTAACTTCACTGTTCAATGGTGTGGCAATACGACAAGATTGGGAATAGCTTAGGTGGAAGACCAATATATTTCGTGCTTTCAGAGACAGGTTAACTTAACTACCTCAATAGGTAAACCCAATAACACGACCGGACCTAGAAATCGTATCCAGAACTCCACACACAACAGTTGTGCTTGCGAACACAAAATCTGGGACGCCATGTTTTAGTCCTTTAAATATCTATGTTGCATACATAACTGAAGTTTACAATTCGTAACTTGCGCACTTACTACAAAGTGAACCAGTTTGAAGCTGCCGTGATCAATTTAACAAGTTATCTCCGTGTCATAATTGATCAAACGGTTTGATTTGCAACATTGCTACTAGTCTACGATGATTAAAGGCGAAATAGTCAACGTCATAGTTTAATGTTAGCCAAATATCCAGCATTCCAAATTTTGTCACCTTTAAATATAATTCCTCATCTACCTTGTTGTTAGATAAAGCTGCAATCTCAATCATCAATGATCGCCGTTCATATAACATAGGTACTATGTTGGTCTTGTCCTTGTTGTTTTACTTCTGTTCTTTAAAAATATGTAGTCAATGATTATGGTGCACGTTAAAACTCTAAAGAGTTAATTTTGCTTTGATTTGATTTACTTTCATATTGAATGTTTACAAAAAAATAAATAATCTTACTACTACTACTTTAGAAGCTAAAGTTTGGATGGATTTTGGATGATGATGATTATGTTTGATAATAATGGCCGATGAATAATCTGGAATATCAAAGACAAATTTTTATTTCGAAAAGATATACGGTTTCCATGGGATATTATATTAACTTTGACGCGGACGAAGCCTCGCGCTGAATCTGGTAAACAATAAAACTAACTTAAATTTTCATCTCTAGAGAGAAACTGAACAAGAATATGTAACTCCAGTAAGGTGGGTTTCATTCACATTCTTGTTAGCCAATCAAAACACGACTATTCCAAAATCCTCAGCATGAAACCTACCTCAAACTATTCTGCTTAGGAAATAAATAACGTACAAGTACAAACGGCCTTTCCGGAGGTGTAAGTAAAACATCCCTTCCTGACCCGGACCAAAGTTACAAGGTAAACAATGACTCCTTAGAGTTTTCGCCTTAAACGCTTCCACGTCTGTTGAATACAGAACGAAGAATAATATTTGTTGTGGTTGTAAGAGATTTGTGGCTTGTGTACAGCGCTTGGAAAGTTGAAGATGTACCAGCCGTGTGTGCTCCACTGATGTAAATATTTATTGAGTTTTAAAGTGCAATGTGGAGGTTTAAAGTACTGGGTTATAAGATGTTTGAAGTCTGTGTTTGTGTTCATATTGTTATACGACATGAATTATGGATTTTTTATGCACATATATTTGCGCATTCAGATTCATATGCTTTGGTGTATAATGGTCACTACATTATTGCACACTGACACATTGTACACAGCTTTTATATCCAACCAGCTTCTGCCCGCTACTTCATCCGCGTGCTTTTCTGCACCTGCGTTAAGTTACGTGGGTACTGCTTCGCCCCCATGTGTTATAGCGTTTTGTTTTATAGCCAATACAATTCCTCATGAATCTGGCCGTAATATACAAAACGTTTTTTTTAATCCGACTGCTGGTTTCGGAGATGAGCGTGTTTAAACAAAAAACTCTTCAGCTTTTTATATCAAAAAGTATAGATTTCTTGTAATGACTTCACTGTTTTTATAAACAGGTAAATGTGATTTACGAAAGGTGTATTATACAAAAAATAACTTACTAATATCATAATCTCATTTGCACACCAAGAGATTAGTGCTTGAGCAAAATTATAAGCTCCGGGATTAATAGTATCCCAGCTCATATTTAGAACATAAACCCAAATTTAACTCAAACCTAAGCCTATACCAATACACCTTACTAATACGTAAACACCTGAGGGAAATAAACTTTGTGCACGTACATTGCTGGTTACGTACGCGTAGCTGTGTATCATAAGATCACTGACGCATCGATGCACAGTGTACTTCATAGTCTATTAGCTGCGCGACGCTAAGTAATGAATATTGAAACTGCATTAACTAAGCTCAAGGGGAATTTGCGAAATCAATTCGTAAATGCTGCAAATTGATTTGGTGAGGGAATTAATAACCCATCAGTTTGTGTTATTATAAAATAAAGCTCCTGGCTGCGTCTGTCTGAGTATTCAAACTAATCTAGATTAATCTAGCTGAGTTTGTATCGTAATAATGCTGTGGTATTTATCTTATGCGTGAAGATAATAGCAACTAATACCGCTATTATTGATAGAAGATGGATTGCTTGGTGTTTACTTTGATTTGCAGAGAAAATACCAGCTGGGTTTGTTTTTTATTTAGTTAGATGATGCGTTTGGCGCTGTAGCTGTACGATTGACTGCTGCACTGCGTGTCATCGGTTCAATTCCTGTACGGAACAAATAGTTGTATGGCGTACAGGTTGTTGTTCCGTCTCTGGTTGTTTATGTATGTATTCGTCTCTATTGTGTGGACAGTAAGGTCTTACAACCCCACTCAAAGGCCTCTTAATGTATGTAAGATTACATACTTGTAAGCCACCCATGATAGAGGAAAATATCTTGGTACAGGGCAAAGTAAAAAAAAAAGGAAGATGTATTATATAAATCACTTTTTAGTCAAAGTCATTTTGGATTGATGATTCTTGTATTCTCACTGGTAAGGGAATAATAAAAATATTTTTGTATCAATCGCACCTGAAAACGACGTTGATTTAAAACATAAAACAAAATTTTAAATATTTAACTGACCAACTGAAAGAACTCATTAATAAAACTCCCCACAGTCTCCTCCAAACATTATACATACACGAGTAAATTCAAATGATTGACAGTTACGTCCGCCATTTTGTCGGCCATGATTGTTCCATCGCCGAGCGACACATGACGCTTTTAAGTCATTATTTTTAACGAACACGCTGTATCACTTTACTGAGACATAAAAATGTTTGTTACCTGTGACGTTCACGTGTTTTACGTAGGAATGTAAAAATGACAATTCCGTAGAGACAATGAATTTGGTATTTTCCTCTGAAGACAGATAAGCTATTAGCTCTTTCTTATTTTATAAAGATGAAGGTTGGCGGTGGATTGGTCGAAAAAAGAAAAGATTAAGAAGTACTTACTTAGTGAAACGTCTAATAAAGACATACACGTTATTTCAATTATATTTTTTAAAGGCACTTGTACGATACAAGAATAATTATTGAATCTAGTTGTCCCCAAAGATCTCCATACTTGCATTTTTTAAATTAAATTTGTTATAATATTTATATGAATACAGTACATACACGTGAATATGATGTAGGTAACTTGCATAAAAACTACTATAATTATTGTAAAATATCTGCAAAGAATTATGATTTAAGAAATGACGGCTAAATTATATCTGTGGAACAATTTCTATTTTGCCTGCGTCGTTTTTGTCTCCTCGGCGATAATATCGCCCGTGTGTAGGACCGCCTTTACAAGGCTTGTTCACTGAATTGTGCTAAAGGGCCACGCCAAGGGCAATTGCACTAGTGCTATATAAATTATTGGTCTCTTCTTGCATAAATTGAACCCTTTGTCGACAACGCTGAGTAAGTTTTGCTGAAATTAAAAGAGAGGCCTATTCTGTAAACTCAACAATGAAAAAACATTATTTTGGTATATAGATAAATAATTCCAAAATTACGATAAAGCATGATGACAAGGGACTGTACCATTCAATAATCGAACACCCATATCAACATTAGAATATTTTATATCATCTCTTTTCAAATATTCATTTCATTCCTCCATTCCCTTTCATAGACCTATCAATAGGTACAATAAAAGCAGTTATACAGATCATAACAGTCCTTGAACCTTAAAATATACGGTTCGGGGCCCAATAGGGTCATTCCATCTACATAACAAAAAGATATTCACACGTAATGTAATAAGGCCTCATAGTGGTTGTTTTATAGGACGTTAAATCTTATACGGTGAGTTGATAAGGGGTTTTAAATGGTCGAATGTTTGATGGCTTTGTTGCTTCTGAGTTACAGCAAGCTATGTGCCCTTTTGATGGCAATCGTGATTAATATTGTGTTAACTATTTACGTCGTAATAGCCCTCTGGTTAATGTGCCTGCCCTTCATGCATTAGGTTGCGGGCAAGTATCGATGTGAGTTTTTCAATTTATATGTCGCTACCCCGCGTTACCTAGATGTGCCATGACTAGGACCAACCTACTTAAGTTTGCCTCTGTGTTAAGAGCCGCAATATTATAAATGATATGCCATTAGAAGATATTTTTGATAGGCTGCCGATTACATCTGGAGCGCAAAATTGCATTGAAGTAGGGTTACAAATCTGACTGACTATTATTATTTAAATATGTTGTTGAATTTTATGATACAGTTTAATTTATGCGTAGAATATCGTCAGTTGTCTGTAAGGTGTTATTGTTATATGGGACTGGATTTATTTGTCGACATCCTCACCAAAATAGACATGTCCAACCGGTCACATAAATTACATTTACATTGTATATTAGCAAAATAATGTCGTCTAAACAAAGTCCCACTGTCAAGCGAATAACAGTCATTTTCTTATCAATAAAAGAATGTCA
Organism: Hoplodrina ambigua; assembly: GCA_949774945.1. Taxonomy (NCBI): domain Eukaryota; kingdom Metazoa; phylum Arthropoda; class Insecta; order Lepidoptera; family Noctuidae; genus Hoplodrina; species Hoplodrina ambigua. The sequence continues at coordinate 15,528,160 of OX458968.1, forward strand.
AATTTCGAGGTTATGTCCGTGATAACTCACGCTCCATTAAGCTTAAAGCATAAGCTACGTTGCTTAACCTTCCTCACACATGTCAAAGCAATCTCAACCTTAAATCCTAGTCATAGAGTCTTTCAAATATAGCTGACTTGTACAATGAATATTTATTTCATTCTTAGGATACACAATTTTTATGGCATGTTTTTATAATCTTGCCAATGTTACGATGTCGTTCGGAACGTGGAGTAGGTTATCTCTGTTTTTGTTGCCGGTTGATTCTGCATTGCAATTGGAAATGTATAAAGATCTGGTTTTATGTTGAGATAAAATTAGGTTAAGAAATTATTCAAAGAACATTTTGAAGATCACATATTCTCAGATTTCTATGCCTCACTGACCGATGATTATGGACTAGCATAACGTCTGGTTGGCTAATTCTACTAAATTTTAGGAATGATCGTATTTTAATAAATTTTATAATTATCTTTAATCTCGGTTTTATACTGTCAAAGAATAAATCTAGTTTACATGCATTTTGGACATTGATTATCTCTAAGATTGCGACTAAATTTTGCAAGTTTTAATTAGTAGACTGGGCTTTAAGATCTTTGCAAAACAAGTGAAGGAATGGAAGAAAATACAAACGAAATAGTTTAAAATGAACAGAACCATAGACAGATCAAGCGATGCGTTGTTGGACATCTAAACAATCGAACATGACAATTATTCCGCTTGAGCAGAACGCAAATTAGGACAGATCAGGTCGATAAACTGTAGCATCTATCTGTATATTGCTAACTATAGTTGTTAATGGGAAACTACGTATAGTTTGTCGTATCGTAACTAGGTCGGGCGGCATTTGCTCGTTGCTCCAAGTTTTTGGGGAAGTTGAAAACTTGCGATGTGTGTGAGATCTAATCATGCGTCTGCAACAAACTCACGGATCGAACTTCTCAAGTTTAACGGGGCTTGCATGATGGAGTGGAAAGGGTGACTTGGAAATATTTACGCGGTAGCAACCGGTAACCGAGCAAGTACCTACTAATGTGACTTTTTCAATTCATCCTAAGTTTATTTTGAACTGACATAGGTTAAGAAAAACATCGTGAGGAAACCTGAACTTATAATTAACAGGAACTCTGAAATTGTCAATCTGCCTTGAGCAAGGGTGGTGTTTAATGCTCATGCAGAGACCTTTGCTATACTGAGGCACTATATTCGGCGCATCTTAGTAGTTTAGTAACAAAAATAGTCTCTGGCTGTTACGCCAGTGCTGCGGCAGTGGCTCAGTACTTTCGCGGAGATTTATACGCAGCTGTGGGTGTCTCCCGGTTGATATGATGAACAATAATGGTACCAGATATTTAAAATCTCTAATTTTTTTACGCTAGCATAAAAATTTCCACCTACCATATTATCTCTTCAACATCTTTGGTTGACTCGTAGATAATGTCTAATGCATTAGGTTCTCCTTGGTACTTTATCTAGTTAAATCCTACCGCAAGACGCGTTAAGGTATTAAATACCAGAAAATTTCACATCGGTGGACACTTTGATGAATCAGCAGGACAGGTTGCACTACCATTGGTAGAAAGAGGCCTATGGCATCTTTCAGCAGCTCTTCCTGATCTTGAGTATATTTACCAGATAGATGCTTATGCAGACACTAAGAAACAGGCACAAAGTCTTTCAACAAAACCAGCACACCAAGACACTACTAAATCCTCCATAACACAAGCCTAAACAAACGACAAACTCATTCAAATTATTCTGGTCCACAGAATCCCAAGATATCCAAGTCCATATACAAGGTCCCTAATACCAAATCATACTGAAACTTGCAAGGTGGTTCAGCGCTAAACATTACGTACACTTTGATAGTTATTGGCCATTAGCAAGTTTATGTCTCGGATACCTGGAGGATCCAACTAATCTGATGTCAAGTGTTTGATCGACCGTCAGTAAAGTGGGTGCTTAAGTTATTGAACCAAAGTTTGAAGTAAGCACTCTTTGTTGTGGGTTATATGGTGTGGATGTTCTGAAATGTGTGGATTTAGGATGGTGTGGTACAGTCAGCAACTAAAGTCGATTGACATATTTTTAGGTGTTATTGAACACAATAAAAAATAATAAGAAGAAATGTAAATAAAGAAGTATCAGTTTAATGTTAAAAATATTGAGATAATTAATGGTGCCGATTCTCTTGTTCACATACTAGACTAAATTTAGAGAATTGACATCTCTTACTAACATACAGCGAAAGGAAAGGACGGTGACATTCCGGGACATTAAAGTTAAAGTTAAACTAAGTTAGCGATGTCAAATTAGTTTTGCCTTGAACTTTTCTGTATTTTTAATCCATACGTTTTAAGATGTCAACTATAATTGTATGGATGTTGACTAAATTTGGCAGCTCTTATTTACATTAGTTTATTTCTTATTTTATTGGACAGAAAAAGATGGAAATAATATAATTTTAGTTTAGTTTGTGACCAAGAGAATCGGCACCATTGTATGTTTTTAGCAAAATTATACCTAGATCTACATACCCACCCTATCACCTGCACATGAAGGGACCCAGTGATTGAGTCAGCGGGTAGTGTTGCGGTTGATGAATATTGGGCCAAACCAAAAAAAATATGGAATTATTTCCTTAGTATATTTGCCATCGACGCGTTAAGAAGAAAAATACAATGTGTACGTGGCTAATTGCATTCAACATTCATTTAGTTGAGTAACAAACATATAAACATACAAACTTTCACATTTATAATATTCAATCAGTAAGATTCTATCACCATTAGCCGTTGATGCCATCCACCATCTCCAACACCTACCTTCAGATTTATCAATATCAAGTAAGTTTTCGACTTTTATAAACACTATAAAATCACTTGAACCAAACTCTATACATTCAGGTACGACAGTGCCTTATCTCATTCGTTCGTACTTCGTTTACCTTTACCGGTAGGCAAGCGTGCCTTCGTTTACCTGTGGGTCGAGTGCCCAAATAGCCTTGTTCAGCGACATTGTCCGTGGCCTATCTAGGGTTGTGCGAACCAACTAGGTGCTTAAGTACACTTGTTTTGGAAAGGTTGTTTAACTTTTGGCATTTTTTTTTTGTTTGTTGTTGTTTTGTTTTCTTAAGGTATTAGTTTTGTTTTGTAAGTAGCGATATGGATGATGAGGTGTTTCTAGGAGATAAGTTTTTGCCGAACAATGGTTGTAACGATATCTTTATTGAAAGAAAGTTTTTAATTAATACGATAATTATGTTAGTCTATAATAATAAACATGCAAGGTGGATAAGGCACTAACGAAAACTTTTAGCATAAATTCAGAACACGATTCTAGACAACACAGAGATAAAAAATCAGTTAGTTCTACCCACGGAACTGATTTTGATGAAATTTGGTACGGGGTAAGTCTGAACCCCAAGAAAGGACATATTTTTTATTCCGCAACTCTGTCTGCGACTGCGATAACCGTCAATTAATTAAGCGAACAAAGTTGTGGGCTAAAGCTAGTCGAAAATAAAACTGAATTTAAATACAATAAAACGATTAAAAATGTCAAAAACATTAACAAAAAAAAGATTCCAAATCTCGTTCCAATTTCAGCAGCCCTATTGTGGTCGTTATTGGGGACGCGGGGCGTCAGCGTCGGTTGTTTGAAGCAAGGTCAGTTTGTCAACGAACAAATAGGTTTAGTGTGGAGAGTGACCGCCGAAAGATATTGAGGGTTTATGGTTACGATTAGTAGTGTTTGTAGACAAAGATTTGGTATGAAGTCAGGCTGGACTACTTTTAAACAGCACCTATATCGCATGATCCAAAGTGTCGCATTTTTCTTCAACTAAAACTGGCAACAAATTTGGAGTTGGCGTATGACACAAACGGGACTATTGTATGGAAATTGAAAAGAGGGTCCATGGAGTTTTCTTGATCATTCTTCTCCATAGAAGCCTACCTCCGTTTTGGAACGAGCAACTAGCTTCTACTATCTGACTGCCTGTAAATTTTCTAATTGAAATAAATGTTTTGACTTTGTTTTTTTAGGGTTTCATGTTAGAACTTACCTACTTTAACACCTAAATGTACACATGAATACAATAAAGAGATTTTATTTGATTTGACTTTGACTTTGACTACGACTTTGAAAAGGAATGCAGTGTAAACTACGCTACTTAAAACTCACAGAAAATACTTTCGTTTGGTCTTATATTAAAGGAGAACGTTACATTATTTTGACGTTAAGGACGCTGCGCAAAGTCGATTGCGTAACACCAGAACAGATAATAAAATTTTCAACCTACTTTCACCTCCTGAATCCGCAGTGAATTAAAAGAAAGCCTGCTACCAGGACAAGTAACAAAAGGAACAAACAGATTTAGTCTGACTTACTCATCTTACACAAATTATTTGTGTAAATAAAATTTATTTTCTACAAATTCTTCCTTCAAGGTCAATGGAAGTCAAAAACCGTTATTTTAAATACCAGCCTATTTTTAAATTGTACATACTTTGTTATTTTATTATTATTCATAAGTTTTGTATTTAGGTTAATTATTGTTTTGTATTATATAATATAATACCAAGCTGTTATTGTCCCATTGCAGGGGAAAACCTCTTCCTATACAGAGAAGGCACGAGCATTGATCACCACGATTTTAAATACTATTAGAAGAAGATAATATATAATAATATGTAGAAAGGCAAAACACAGAGATAGATTATAGTCTGGAAAAGTACATAGGCTACTTTTTATCCCAAAAAATGTACAGTTCGCGTGGTATAATAAGTATATTTTAAAGTTGGAAGCAGACGAAGTCACGCGCGGAAGCTAGTACCCCGATAACTGTAGAAATCAGCAACATGGTAGATATTAGCACAGTTCACACAAACACTCTAATTGGCGCTCAGTTTACGCAACAAACATCTGTACAAGTAATATACGAGTAAGTATGCGGGTTTATCGGCCTGAAATTACTTCATAAGCTGTTTGGTTGATTAATGGTTTACGGGAAATTATTATGGGGTCTATTTAAAATATTTTTGCTGTTAAGGTCAAAAGCAGTTCAAGGGTAACTTGTATTGTAGCCTCTTTGGTGTGTTTGTGCTTAGTTTTGCCATTAAAAACCAACCAAAAATCTTTAACTAAGTATGGAGAATTTAAATTACATTTTACTTGTGTACACTTTAACTTATTTATGTAAATATTTGTAGTTTTCTTTTTAATTTTTATTTATCACCTACCATGTTTCCTCTACACCACCTATGATTGAATGCCTTACAAGGCATCCAAAATCATTACAATACCTTGAAAAAGTTATCATGAGAGCTACTATGCCGGCAATCGTTATTTTGCATTCAGAAATTTTCAGTATTAGCCCGATATATGGAAATCTCCGTCCGGAAAATGATAATGAGCGCGCTTCCTAATAATAGCACATATATGCCAAACATTTGATGTATACCTACACCTACGCTCGGGGAATACAAACGTAAAGTTTTTGATTTTGTAAGATCATGTTACCGGGAATTGAAGTTACCTACTTATTAAATTGAGTACTCAAATTAGTTTAAATCTGTACTAATGTAGGTGCTACAATATAATGAAGCTTTTTTTTTTTTAGGTGGTAATAATCATCAAATGGCTCCTTCCGCCCTGGGCGGGCGGAAGAGAGAGTCAGACTTTTACTGATTAAAAAAACACCCTGTTCCTTCTGTAGCCCTTTACGTTCCGGGGCCACGGTATCCTGTTAAGATTTCCCGCAACCCCGGAATATAATGAAGCTGAAGAGTTTTTTGACATTTTCTCTGGAAATCACCAGTTGGATTGGAAAAAATATTTTTGTGAATATAAAATAAAAGGACCAGTAGCCAAATATGTAACACAAAATGTGTTTTAAGGTATATTTGACTTCTACGTGGACGTAGTCGCAGACAAAGTCTAGTATAATTAAATAACAGTTCGGCGTTTCTGCAGCAGTAAGTCGCGATGCGACCCAGTTCATAAACTGATCGTGAGACTAGTTTACTAAGTCTTTGCGAGATACTCCAGTAGGGCCTATATAGATAACTACGTTATGTCACGTCGTTCTCGTAGCGTGATATTATATAGCCCATATTATTCCTCATAAGTTTAGCTATCATACACAAAAAGATTTTTTTCAATCCGACTAAAAGTTCGAAAGATAAACGCCTTTAAACAATAAAAAAAAGCTATTCAGCTTTAATAAATAATTATAGTACTTAGAAGTAGGTGATATAACAACGAGATCCTTGACTTATGTTTACAGTTTATACCTATACAAATTTGTAATCTATAATCCCGTTACTTGGAATTTTGGAAAATTTTCGTAGATTAGCATAGACGAAGACTTTATGTTACGTTAACAAGTAACAAGTTGGTAAGTCAAACAATTAATATACAATCACTAGCTTACCCAGCGAAATTCGACCCGCCATTTTTTTTTTTGGTATAAAAAAATAGATGTTCGCCGATTCTCAGACCTACCCGATATGCAAACTTCATAAAAATCGGTCCAGCCGTTTCGGAGGAGTTTGGTAACAACTACCTACTACTACAACAACATTACGACACGAGAATTTTATATATTAGATATTATGTCTTCTTCTTATCATGTGGGTAGTAAGGCCTTACGACCCTACACACCCTAGTGTCAGAGTTTCTAAACCGCCTCAAGGGCCTCTGACATGGTTTGAGTGGAACATTAAGTCCAGGTTTCCTCACGATGTTTTCTTTCACCGATGCCACTGATGTCCAAGATAAACTTTAGAAAGTACATATGAATTGAAAAATTCACATTGGTACTTGCCTGGATTTGAACCCACAACCTCATGTATGAGAGGCGGGCGCCTTAACCACTGGACCATCACGACACAAACAGATACACAAACACAGACACACACAAACAGAGACAGATATTATGTAAAGCCAGTCTAGCCAAGTTAAGAGGGCGTAGTAAGCAAAATTACCAATCTTTTTTTTGATTTTACATGAACAATTCTAGATTTCTAGGCTTAAAATACATATGTATGAAAACTGCATCATATTTTCGAGGGTTCTCATTGATCAAAAACATAAAATAATAACATTTTCTCGATAGAAAAACATCACGAAGTGGCCTCTAACTTTTTCATTTTTTCGATTTATACACGATATTATAATGACTAATATGAAAAAAAAATGATAATTAGTTGTATTTAGTCATAAGTGAGGGTTTTGTCTAGGCATTTTTGGTAATTCCTTTTAGTTTTGGAGTTATTACGATAAAATACTTTTGGCACATACTACGTTTTAATTCCGCGAATCAAGTCATCTGTCGTCACACTTTGACAGGGCCTCAATCATATTTTTTGTTTCACACGTCAGTCGCTGCCGCTCTGTTGAGACGAGAGGACTACACTGAAATTTTTGGCTGCTTTATTGGTCGAAATAAATAGTAAAATGGAAAATAATAAGAAAGCATTGAAAAGACTTTCGAAACGAGAACTTAAAAATACAAATATAAATTGAAAGAACGGCTGATTATCGGGGGTAATTTTGAGTGTAGGCCCCCCTACGCACTAGCGGTTAATCACTAAGGCGGCTAGCCGCTTTTCTATTATCGTACGCACGCCATAAAATTTCAACCGCAGCGGTGAATACGGGACCACGGCCCGCTTTGTTGTTGCCCGCCATCTAGTTTCTACGCACTGGCGGTTTATGGGCGGTTTAGTCAGCAGCGTTTCAAATAAAGGATGAATCTAGTTCTTTTTTTGTGGTTTTTGGTAATAACAATAGATAATACATGCTATAGTTTATGGACCAACACGCCTTTAAGCGATCCAAACGTTCTACGCAGTTTTATCGCGGTCGGCCGCCATGGCGGTCAACCGCTGTTCCAACCACGTCGGCGGCCAATTGCTAAAACGTAATAGGCCTTACTTGTACCGATAGCCGTTATCTGCGGCAGGTAACACGAATATTCAAAGTATCGCTATGATATTTTTACATTGCCTCGTTTATTCACTTAAGATCGAACTGAGGTAGTACTTAAAAAGCATTGTATTTTGTACAAAAATAATAAAGTCGTTGTGTTACATGAAAACCAAAATGACATAATAAAGGCACAAAAATATAGTGTATAGTATATGCAATATAAATACATGATTTTAGATGGTCTGTGTTTGTTATATACTTATATAGGGTCAATGAGTATACGAATTTAATTATCCCTTTTCCACTTCTACAATTTATTATTGTTTTTTATTCAAATAAGGGGGACCGTTCCAAATTACGGCTCGTCAGTGAAAGGAAGACTTCAGTCTCGGCACTAAGCAAAGACCAAGTCGCGAAGAGAAGTTAACATGAGGTCAATCTTTACGCTTGTAGACTGCTAAGATTACCAACTCTTTAATATCGAAATCGAGGCCATAGTTTAGTGCGGGCCAACGTACTCTGTTTTCCAATGAGTCTTACTTCGGATTTCACCCCAATTCATACTTACCAAGGAGTAAAGATCATAATTCCTTTTTTAATACGAGGCAATTTAAATGCGAAGGAATACCCTCACGAGATTATGAAATCTATAGTCATCTCTTACCAACGAGGTAGGCTAAGCAATCCTATTCATGCAATATAATGTGCTCGATCTTGCTGTGTAGCAAGGCCGGTGGTTTTGGATTTTCTCCAAAGGTTGATCTAGGAAGATGAGCTTTTTGCAGATCTTTCTAGGGTATGGAGCTTTCTTCCACAGATCACTATAATTGACAACCTCAAACCAAATACGCCACGGCGATGTAGAGCCGTCGATGATGTCTTTGGGAGGTCTAATAAAAAAGGTTATTGAAAAGTTGCTTGGAATGTTTATTTTAATTAAACTATTACTAGCCATTACTTTTTTCGATCTGTAAAAACTTATTTTTTCGTTCTTGGCAACATTTTAATTTTTCATACAATATACGTCGTTCCAATATTTGTTAACATGAGAACACTATGTAACTTTAAATATATGTATTTGTACCGTCAATTCCTAATTTGTAATATAAATTTCTTTTGCGTGTTATATAAGGTACAATGCATTCGAATGTAATTACGTATGATTGTATACAAATAATAATATTGTAAAACATTGATTTTAAAAGAGTACGTATGGACGTATTTCTTACCCATTCTTCTCCATACAAAACTACATATTGGAAAGGGCAACTAGATTTTTTAAGGGGTATTCACTTTTTTATGGATTCATGTTCAGTATCAATGGTATAGTCACTTACCTACTTGTTTTTATTTTATGCTATTTTGCTGCACTTATACGTACCTACTGTGAATGCAGTAGTATTATCTGATTATTTTACGTATACTACAGAAGAAACGTGACGAGCGAGCTCGGCTAGGTTCACTTGTTTTGGTGCGCAATCGTGTTCGATGTGAGGGGAGGACAGGGGCGCGCGGGTGAATTTTAAAATTTTGCTGGCTTACTGCCCCCTCTTAAGGCCTCTTTTTACATGGAGAAGGATCTATTGATCACCTCGCTTGCTCGAGTCAGATTGGCAATTTCAGACATAATTTATTAATATCGATGTTTTGTGAAGTCCAAGATAAACCTAGAATGTTCATAGAAAATAAAAATGTCACATTGGTACTTGTTATTGACCAGTTGTGAACCACAATCTCGCGCGTAAGAAGCGGGCGCCTTATTCTGGATCATCACGAACGCATATCTCTCGCTTCCCGCCGTCTGAACGCTTAGATCTTTTAAACTTCGCAACGGATTTTAAATTATGGTCTCATTAATAGATGGAGCTATTCAAGAAAAAGGTTTATAGGTATAGTTAGTATCTATTTTATCCGGGCAAAGCAGGGGCGGGTCTAGTCATGTGTAATAAAAAAAAACAGCCATAATAGATTTTAATTCCTACTCGCCTAAAGTACTTAAATTGGAGCATACGAAATCACTTTTATAATGGAATATCAATAGATATTTAGCATAAAATATGTTTTATTCAAATAACACAATTATCTGGGTTTGTAATTACATCAATAAAGTAGAAGTGCCTGAAAAACAAGAATAATAGGTCGTTACGGCAATTTGAACTTTATTTATTGTTTTATTAGAGTAAAAAATAGTATTTTAGAGGGCTTGGAAATATCGATTCTGGGTTTCAAGAAATACCTAACATTTTTCGTAAAGTTGATTGAAAATACATAATTTTGTCGATTATTGGGGCTACAATAACAACGACCTTCATACACTACTAGTTTAGTTCTATACTTGCTTTTGTCCGTGACATCGTCCGCGTAAATGTCGGTTATCGCGGACGCAGACGAAGTCGAAGTCGATCTCGAATAAAAAGTAGCCTATGTTCTTTGCGTAGTTCAAACTTACCTTGTACCAAATTTCATCAAAATTGATTCAGTTTAGTCGTGATGTAAAAGACTGACAGACAGATTTATTTTTGCATTTATAAATATAATTATGGATTATAAAAAGGTTTTGTTGGCATTTTTATTTGTAAGAGGTAATCTCTGGGTCTGGTTACAAAAATTCACTATACTATATTTATTTTCCTTTATTGGCCAACCAACAACTTTTGTCACTGTAAATATTTTGAGTAATTATCTATTTCATTTTGAGTAATATCTATCCATTATGTAAGGTTAGTGTAACAATGTGTATATATTGCCGACTATCATAGGATATATTTTATAGTATGTTTGACTTACTCAGATGAAAACGCGAGCAGAACCTAATTACGAATAATTTTATCATAATTACATTTAAAAAAAATGTCATACACTTTAATTCAGGTTTTACTTTCTCCTCTCACAAACAACAAAAGGTACCACGAACGTCTACAAGGTAATCTTTTAAAAACCCGTAACTCCAACTCCCAATGCCCCGAACTTCGTAAAAGGTACACAACAGAATCGATAGCGAACAACACGAAGCGATCTAAAATAAATTAACCCCCACTTCCGAACCAAAGATATGTAACTTCTGCGTTATTTTTCTTCTAAACTTCTCGAAGCGCAATAACAGTTACGACTATGGTGACTGCAAACTTGTCCAATGTTGTCACATTATTTCTTTGGGGGGACACTGATTTGGGGAATTCGAGGAAAATGGGGAGGATTCGATTGTTGGGAGCCGAATGGGACCCAAGATTAGGCTAGTAAATTAGCTATTTTATTTGAGGCTCTGATAAATTAAAGGTCATATGGATTACACGGACATATTTATGCTCAAAATGTCATGAACATTGCGGATATAAAATTTCTACACAACTTTTTTCATATTTCCAACTACTTCGAATGTTTAATGTAAAATTATCTTTCAGGTTTCTACTACGAACCATCAGGTTGAGTTATGCTTTCCGGGGTTAGTCCATAGTTAGGCGAACATCTTTACATACCGAGACTCCTCCGTGCCTCGAAAAGTACGTTAAACCGTTGGTCACGGCTGTCATATGTGACTTTAGACAGTCGTTACGGGTCGTCAGAAGCCCGAGAGCCTGATAACTAGTCCTACTAAGGGTATCGTATTACCCAGTTGCTGGATTGTGGTGGCAGACGCTCCGTGTAAAATACTGGTATTCAGCTGCATTCGGTTAGGCTGGAAGTCGACCCGAACATAGTCGTGAAAAGGGTAGGCAGATTGATTGATCTTTCAGGTTTTCATCCGATATTTTCCTTGACCGACATCAGTGATGTCCGGGATAAACTTAGAAGGAACACAATTAAAAAACCAATACAGAAATCCTATAGAAATCACTTTATCTCAGAGAGTTTAAAAAAAGATATATTGTCAGCAAACTCCAAGTCTCCAAAAGTCTATATAGTCTCCAAGTTTTCGCATTCCTCACTAGCTTCCTGGTTCAGCTGAATCGTACATCTGTATCGTGCCTTTATCCGGAGGCGATGAGACTATCTCGTGAAATGTTTATCTTTTTACTAGAAGTTTAATACTGACGCTTTTCTTGACCATAGCGTTGTTCATTGTTACGATCCGTTGTAGCTTCCCTTTAGATAAGGGCACGAGGTTAGGTTTTAGAGTCTTCATACAAAACTGTACCTTATGGAAGGGGCGATTAGATTTTTATTTTATCCTTTTTTTTTGAATTTTTTTTTTAATAACAAAAGCTTTGAGATTCATATTTACACTATTAATTTTAATTGCACCAAGCAATTAAAATTAATAGTGTAAATATGAATCTTTTAAAGTAAGTTATCCGACTTTGACTTTTATGTTGGCAATGGCGAAGTGTATATTATCGTAAGAGGGAAGGAATCTTCGGTAGGAATCAATTTATGTGGAGTCTTCGCCACTGGCTGTTGGTGTTATTCCCCGCAAGGTGGATATACAATCTGATGAAAACCGCAAGATCGCGCTTCCAACCGGTCCTATTGGAAATCTATAGGGGATGTTCAGCAGTGGACGTCCTACGGCTGATATGATGATGATAATTAATTGCCTTATAAGATGCAGTGTTATTAGAATATACCCTTTTCCAGTCATTATATTTCAGTTGCCATCCTGATAGAAGCGATAATTTGTTCGATAAATTCAAACGCGTCGTCACACTGCAATAGCCCGTCTTGTCGTTCACCGAACAAAAGATCGCCACAATCACTTTCTATTAGGATGGCGGCTCAATCGAACAATTTGGACCAATATTCTTATATTGACCCAAATCAGCACATTTGACAGCGGCGGTCAACTACTACAGAAGCATGTACATTTTTAACCGATGTTCGACTGTATGTATATAGCTTTTTTTTCATGGTCTTCGAAGATACCAAATATTTATTAACCCGTAGACTGCGGGCGAACATTCGCTACGCCAAACGCAAGTGCGGCTAGCTACCAATGTTCGTGTATTTGCCATAGAAAAACACATACGGTGTGCGTGCGCCGCACTCGCGTTTTTTAGTCGAAACACAACGTATGTGTTTTCCCGCAGTCAATAAGAATCAAAGCCATAATTTTATTTGATGAATTATTCCTATTATGACATACTCCTGTTTGACGACATTACAAAACCTCACCTTATATAATAATACTAGCTTCTGCCCGCGACTTCTTCCGCTTCATCCCCGTTGATCCCCCGTTTCATCCCCTTGAGTAGCAGAATTTTAGAAAATCTTTTCTTAGCGGACGTCTCCTAACTGTAAACTACCTCACTGCCAAATTTTATCTTTATATTTCAAGCGGTTTTCAATATTTCGTGATGAGTGAGTGGGTGACCTTTCGCTTGTATATTTAGAAGATAATATCTTCTAAATATCTTCTAATTATTTAGATGTGTATAATTTATATATTCGAATAAAAATAATAATAATAATAGAATAATATTTCAATATTTGAATTAACAAAGAGCCGGGTAACGCTTAGAAAAACCTAGTACTGCTCGATACTTCTTCACGTTTTATCCAACTACATCGCAACCAGTCCATTAAACAGTTGTCCATCAAAGTCTCCAGGTACAACCAACTTGCATCAACGTGTATCGACCGGTGTGACAGCGTCGCGTCAAAGGATGCTGAGGCCTATTGATATTAGGTTTCGTCGGATACCGTTTGATGTTAGGCTGTAAGCACACGAACTGGAAAAACGACTTGTTAACGATGTGTGAAAAAGTCTGTAAAGTCGTTTTATAGTGTCTGTGGATGGGTTTATAAAAATTCTAAATGAAAGTGGATAGAAGAAAATTGTGTCAATTATGTTTAAAGGCCTCGTTGGTCTAGTGGTCGCAAAGCGCAGTTGCTAAGCATACGGTCTTGGGTTCGAGTCCCAGGTCGGGAAAAGTGTTATTACGAACCCCTATTACATGTGACTTAAGCATAACTGGCGTAATGTGGGTCAATACCCACATTACGCCAGTTACGATGAGGTGTACCCATTACAATTAATGGGTACACCTCTGCCTAACCCTTTGGGGGATTACAGGGAATTAACTCACTTTGCCCGAGCTGGGAACCGAACCCAAGACCTCATCAACTAGACCAACGAGGCAGTCATGTACTAAATCCATTTCTAACGTTTTCTTAGATGTCTCGTCCACCCCGTATACCTCAACAAAATTGCAATCGCACATGTGAAGCCCCCCTACACTCGATCCGTACAGTAATCGAATGCCTCAGGTCTTTGATAGCCGCCGTTTGGGGTCCCATTGTATAGCCAATAGATCGCTTGCAATTCAACGTCTAACAGAGCCAGTGAACGTTCCGTGTCTTTATAACAAGCTGCTTTCCTGTAAACTTGCTTTGTCGAACGGTTTTATTCTCATTGGATTTTGTTATGATGCAGTTTATTATGATTGCGAGTGACGGCGTGTGGAGAAATTGAATTGGTACATCAAATGCTGAGACAGTTTTCGGTTATACTTGGCTGTTATAATTTAAAAGATTTTCTAGTTTATTGTTAAGGATCAATTTTCGTTTAAAGATTGATGTGCATGTACCGCTTTGCATCTATAGATCTCTCTGCATCTAAGGATCTCTTTGCATCTCAACATCGCTTTGCATCTCAAGATAGCTTTGCATATAAATTTCTCTTTGCACCTAATGATTGGTTTGCACCTAAAGATCGGTTTGCATCTAGAAATAGTTGGCATCTATAGATTTCTCTACACTTAAGGATGGGTTTGCATCTCAAGATAGCTTTGCATCTAAATATCTCTCTGCATCTTAGGATCGCTTTGCACTTAAGGGTTACTAGGCTTTAAAAAATCGCTTGGTATTTAAAGGTCTCTTTGCATCTAAAGTTCACGTTGCATAAAAGCAACAACTCAGTTAAATTAATTAACAATTAAAATTGTGTTCGAAATCAATCTCAAACAGAAATACCAATAGTAGGTACAGCAAACACTTTGTAAGAGTGCAGTTTGCTGCTCCTAGAAATATCTATCTATGTTTTCTCTTTGAAATGAAACGTTTGCAACATTGTGTGTAAACGGAAAATAGTAATCGAACTCGTGTTTGTTCACGATTGCTCACAGTTCCTCCAATTAGGTACGTACATCTTGGCAGTACCTACTACGAAGTTGTTCTGAGTACAGTAGGTATCTAGTTACATAATGTAACTATGGTCGTTACGTTGGTCTCGTGGTTGCAAGTGCGACTAGGATTTTTTTATTAGAAAGTTGTTAATAACAACTATGGTGTGACACTCCAGTGCCTCGGAAAGCACGTAAAACCGTTGATCACGGCTGTCATTCGTAGATCTTTGATGGTTGTTGAGAGTAGTTTAAAAAATTCTAGTAATTAAAAATATTTAATGTCCAATCGCAATGTGATCATACCGTCCAAAAATACAGGTAAAATCGAAACATTATAACAGATTGAAAAACTGCTTTTTTATGTTTTTATGTAGTTTCTTACAGATTCTTCCCAATACGAAACTATCTTTTCAAAGGGGACACAGTGTCTTGTAATGTCAATAGTGCTTCGTATTTAGTACATAACGAATTTACAAAAAAAAACGGTTTTAGAATAATTTGTTGTATGGTAAATTTGTTATGTAAAGACGATGTAGTACCTGAAATAAAAACCACCAAAACAAGAGAAAAAACACCAATATTCGTCAAATTCATGAAAGGAATACAAAATTATTGAATAATACTTTACCAAACTCGATTTTAATCTAAGCTTAGACCTTCAGAAAACTATAACTAATTTGAAAAGTTGAAAATTTTCTTCAAAAAATTGAGATAATATTCTTAAAGTGGCGCTATTTTAGGGCTGTAATTAGTTATTTGTTAGGGATTCTTTTCAAGAGCTAGGTACATGAATTTGAAGTCTGTATCTACAAAACTAAATTATACATTATGATAAAGCTAAAGAATTATTTTGTTTGTGTAAACGCACTAATCTCCGGAACTACCATTCGGATTGGAAAATTTCTTTGTGTATGTCGTGATGGCCCAGTGGTAAAGGCGCTCGCCTCTCATGCATGAGGTTGTGGGTTCGAATCTGGGCAAGTACCAATGTTACTTTTTCAATTCATATATACTTACTAAAGTTTATCTTAGACTGGCATCAGTGAGGAAACCTGGCCTTGTAATTAATATAAGTCTAGAATCGCCAATTCGTCTTAAACAAGCGTGGTGATTAATGCTCATGCCTTCTCTGTATGAGAAGAGGCTTTTGCCCTGCAGTGGGAATGGCTATGTGCTGTGTGGCTGGTATTATTACATTATAGTTGGATTCATGAAGATAGAGGATAGTATAGGTTATATAACACTTCGTTACGACCGTAGGAGCTAGTATAAAACAAAACTGAAAAGTAATAAACGAAGCTATTAAGTTGTATGTTAAGGCTCGTTTTCTGAGAATAGATTTTAATAGTACCTACATAAAATAGATATTTTGTTTCAAGGGCAATAACAGACTTGCCTAATATATATTAGGCCTAGAATATAGGATATTAGGATATTATATTATTTATTAGTAATATGCCGTGGTTTCATCCGCGTTAAGTTACGCCTTTATGTCTACAGGATTTAGTATACAGGCTGTAAGTGTAAACACCGTTGTCACTAAAACCATAGGTACTTGATTTATTATAAAAAATGTTTATCTGAATTTAAAAATAAATAGACAAAGTTTTCTTTCAAAAATTAAAACAAAATTACGATCTATTAGTGAAACCAAATCACTGGTTTCAAGGATAACGGTGTTTACACTAACACTCTGTATAGCTTACTAGTTTCTGCCCGCGGCTTTGCACGAGTATGAAGTAACCTACCGTAAAGCAAGTTCAACTCTTGTCCCAAGAGAACTGTTACCAGGATAATAAGTATCCTATGTGTTAATCCGAGAAATAATCCATTTAAGTATGAGCCAGTTTTCATCCAAATCTGTTCAACGGTTTACGCGTGTTTTAGTAACAAATATCTAAACATCTTCACAAACTTTCACAGTTATAGTATTAGTAGTATAACCTTCCTCCATCTTCTTCTTCTTATCGTGTGGGCAGTAAGGTCTTACGACCCCACACACCCTAGCGTCTGAGTTTCTAAACCGCCTCAAGGGCCTCTAACATGGTTTGAATGGGACAGTAAGTCCAGGTTTCTTCACAATGTTTTCCTTCACCGATGCCAGTGATTTCCAAGATAAACTTTAGAAAGTACATATGAATTGAAAAAATCACATTGGTACTTGCCCGGATTTGAACCCACAAACTCATTCACAAGAGGCAGGGCCTTAACCACTGGGCCATCACGACACTACCTTCCTCGATTAACGGTCTATATAAACGCAGGCAAAGTTGAAAAAAACTTCGCGAAATACATCTTCGGGCACTATTTGTGACAATTACTGGCATATTGTACTCCTAAGACAAACTACTTAATTAGCCTAAGTACACTCCACACAATTACTAAGTTCGCTCCATAATGAGAATAGGTACACAGATTTTTAGGACGGCGTGGCGTGTCGCGGAGCTGTGTTTAGCTCAATCGATCGGCTGCTTTGTTCTGCTTCGACACGAGGTCTTTTGTATGAAAAGAAGATATTTTGACTCAAAACCATTAAAGTATATTTTTTTCAAACATAGGACCTACTAGAACAACTAGATTCAATATTCTTTTTTTGTTATGACAAGAAAAGAATATTGAATCTAGTTGTTCTCTTATTGACCTAATTGAAATAAATTACCTGATTTTGGTCCAGTTGAAAACCAGCGTCTAGCACAAGTGGTCTAGCATGTACGCTGAACTGTACGGGCCGGTTTTGGGCGGCTGTGGAGCACACAATACCTAATTTTTATTTTTTATGCCTATTTTACTGAATAGCCTTTCTATTGTTATTTTTGTGAGCATATATGATCTGTGTCAATAAAACTTTATTTTATTGTTTCAAATATGTAAGTATAATATATCTCTCTGTCTACGTTTATGTAACTGCAGTGCTATCCTCTATAAATCTCTGCAAAGAATAAAGTATTTCTAATGTATGTCAAAAACTTATATTTTTTTATTTTCTAAAGGATTAATAAAATAAAAATAAAAAAAGTTTATTGACACAGAAAAACTAATTTTACAAAAATCTTAAAGTAAATTAATCTTCTTAGAAGAATTTTGTTTTTTTTTTTTTATTTAGAAATACTATAAATAAATCTTTATTTAGACTCTTAAAAGATAATTTACATCATGAATCTAAAATTAACAATGTAGGTATAATAATGTAAGATGCCTGTACAAAAATATATCGTAGGCTGCGGGAGCTCCAACAATATGCTTATGTAGGACAGCAGTTTTGTTTTGATTAATTTCTAACATTACTTTATGGCAAACTTATTTAATAAACCGACTTCAAAAAGGAGGAGATTCTCAATTCGACGCGTATGTTTTTTTTTTGTGTGTTTGTTCTACGATTACTCCGCCAATTATGAATCGATTTGGATGATTCTTTGTTTGAAAGAGTATAGTTCCGAATAGGTCCCATAGGAATATTGTCATGATCTGATGATGAACTTTGGAGATATGGAACGGAACTCCTTATAAAATCACAGCAGAACCGTCGTAACAAGACAAATTCCTTTGTTTATACGTGTAGTCGATGACTGACTGAAGGAAGTGGGGAGGGGGTACGTCAACCCCCCTCCTACCACTTTCCAAAATTTAATATATCGTGTGAGGTATTGTTTGAAAGGGCTTTATGTAAGGATTTCAAACATTAACACACAAGCACTAAAAAGTTAAAAATAAAAAGCTTTTTTACAAAAAAATATGACCGCCTTCAAAAACTACAAAATAAAAAAAATAACTTTAGCTTGGAAGTCGGTGGCAATACCTACATAACAAGAAATAAAACCAAAGCCGCCGACTTTCAAGCTAAAGTTATTTTTTTGGTCATATTTTTTTGTAAAAAAGCTTTTTACACGACTGCCCCAAAAAAAGGAGTGTTATGTGTTTAGGGTTAATGTATGTATGTATGTAAGTATGTATGTATGTATGTGAGATTCTTTATTCCACTATAACTTTTAAACGCCTGAACCGATTTAGATGTATGGGGTATCGTTACAATCCTTGCAACGTTCCGAGTAACATAGGCTAGATTAAAAATAAAAAGAATCCTGTGTAGTCACTTTAAAATGTAAATTAATACCAGCCTCAATTATTTTTTTAAATGAATCTGGTCGTGTCTATGCTTATCGTCTAGAATTTGACAAGTAGATTTATAAAATATATAACACTGTAAATAAAAATCGTTGTAAAAAAAAAACTGACGAGTAAACTAAGTACAAATATGTGCAATTTTTGCAGTCGTGTTTTTTAATTTTTTTAATTATAGCAGCTTGTTTTAACTTAAACTCTACTATCTTATTTGCGTCAGCAGAAGTAGGTATTCATTTGCAAAAATACATTAAACATAGTCAAGTGTAAATGAAGGTTTAACATGGATAAACCAGCTAAACCCTCAACAATACCTCCTCTCCTAAACACTATCTCAGTGTAAACAGGTATGTGATTCTACTAACCGCTCAGTGAGCATACGTCACAGATCTAGCGCTGTCGCTCGGATCATACGCTCCATTTCACGCGTCTGCCCAATCATATGACAAATCGGACGTGAATGGCCGCTGAGGCCGGGCGGTTTTTAGATGTCATCTAATTTCGGGAGGTGACTTGGAGGGGTATTCATTGCTTTGTTGAGAGAAGGAATAATATCGCTTCTTTTTGTAAAGGTTAGGTTCCTTTTACATTGGTAGATGTGTAGAGTGTGGTAGGAGTTTCTTGCTCGTTCTTCTACATAGAAACCTAGTATTTGGAACGAGCAATTAGCTTCAATTTTCTAACTAACTCTTTGACAATTGGAAAAGACCTTTAAACGGTTTTAATAGTAGAATAATTGTAGGAAAAGGCTTCTTTTCAGACAGAAAAAGCAAAAGCATTGATCATCACACTTGCTTAAGGCGAATTGACGATTTCAGACTCAATAAACTATGAGTCCTGGTTTCCTCACGCTGTTTTCTTTCACCGATGTCGGTGATGAACTTAGAAAGTACATAAAAACTTACATTGGAACTTGTCTATGCTCCGTTACGGACACAACCGCATGTATGAGTGATGGGTTCCCTAACAACTGTCATCACCACGACATTCAAATAGTTTATTGCGAATAAATGATTTGATTTAATTGGACGAACTGTTTCACTCGTATAGACAGTTACTTAAACCTAGATAATAAAATGAGAATGTACAGTCACGAGCAAAAACAAGTATACACTTAGCAAAATTCAAATGCGATTTTCTTGTGAAATAATGGTTGTAATACTTTGCTAAGAGACCTAATTTCATAGTACTTTTGATTTCAAAATACTATATTTCTAAAACAATACATTTCAATCAATATATCCGAAGAAAATAGCTTCGTGATGTTGTTAAGTGTACCTATGCTTGTTTTTGCTTGTGACTGTACTATAATTATAATTGTAACATAACATAACAACACGCTTGTAATCCCCGAAGGGTAAGGCAGAGGTGTACCCATTAGTACACCCACATTTCGCCAGTAATGTTTTACTCCTATGTAATAGGGGGTAAGCCTATTGCCATCAATTGGGCAGAAATCCAGACTCCGAGGCTGCTACTGAGAAATTCCTAATGGAAAAATCCAATAACACTTTGCCCGACCTGGGGATCGAACCCAAGACCTCATGCACAGCAGTCGTGCTTGCGACTACTAGACCAACGAGGCAGTTATAATTGTAAGCAAATATAATTAACGTTGTTTAAATAAGAAATCTGCTTAGAGGTTTCCGGTATGTTTTCAATTACTTCGCATAAAATACGCTTGAATAGCCAGCTACCTCCCTGTGACTTGTGTAAACTTATTACGCGTACTTAGGTGCTTACGCTAAATTCTTTTCTCAAAAGAAACCATGTTATGATTTTCTGTGTATACTTAGCTAGCTTTTCCCTTGACTTCGTCAACGTCAATGCCGGGCCCCTATTTCATTCCCATAAGGGGGTGAATTTTGGAAAATCCGTTCTTAGCGGATGTCTATGACTACCCCCCAATCAGTGGTCTCGAACCTACCAATTTTTCGGTATTTCTACAGATATGGGCTCTGTCCTACCGAAATACAGAAATGAATCGATTTTATAATTGACTGAATTTGATTGAATATTGTTTTTTTTTTTTTTGTCATATACCGATTTTAGGCACAATAAAGGCAACTTTCAACAACGTTCGAGAGCACTGGCCACAACAGCATATTTATTATAAAAATACTTGTGCTATTGACATTCAAGCGTCTCTTTGTTAATAACTAACCAACCATTCATTTGTTCACAGATCATTTCATACTGACCTGACCATTCCTGCTAATAATAAGAGCTGCATTCATACACACGCGAACATCCAATATCTAAACCATCACACAAATACAAAGGGTAACAACACAATTATAGTCCATTTACACATTACACGGTAGAATAGTTTGTTGTCAACATAATTGATGCGTGAACTCAGTGCTAATAAATAGCTATGCACAAATACTAACCGATGTATTGTCAACAAAAGAGATAGGTATGCAGGGGCGTCAGATAGCTATAGTTTTCTTAGAAACTGATGGATGATTTCGAATTTAATTAATTTAACAGCTCAAGCCCCGGCCGTCTTACCGGTATGACAGAACAATAGAAAATCAATTGTGTGTCATTACGTGGAACTTGAGTAATTAAATAGTAGGTAATAAACAGTTCATAATGTAGGTTACGTTTCAATCAAAGACAGCCATCCAACTTCCAACTCCCGGTTGCTGCTGAGAAACTTTCTAACGGAACAAGCTAATATAATTTAAAAAATAAAAAACACAACTGCAAAAATTTGCCCCATATTTGTACTTTGTTTAGTCGTCAGTTTTTTTACGACGTTTTTTATTTACAGTGTCATATATTTTTTTAATTCTACTTGTTAAATTCTAGACGATAAACATAGACACGACCAGATTCATTAAAAAAATAAATTGAGTCTGATATTCATTTACGTTTTATAGTGACCACACCGGTTTCTTTTTATTTTTTACGATACCCCATTCATCTAAATCGGTTCAGACGTTCAAAAGTTATGGTGAAATAAAGAAACTCACATACATACATACATTAACTCACACACATAACACATAACATTCCTTTTTCTGGGGCAGTCGTGTAAAAAACCCAATAACACTTTTTACCCGACCTGGATATCAAACCTAGGACCCCACGCACAACAGTCATAAGACCAGTAGATACCTTTATACAAATCAAAATAAAGTACTTTCTGTGGCTCCACACAAGTAATAAATGACACAAACTTGTAACAAAGCTTCCATTTTTTAAGTCCAACCAAGTTTGGACGACATATTTCATTTGAATATTTGATCTGAAATGTTTGAAAACTTCTTAGACTCGATAATGTCTTTGTATGAGATTTTTCTTTTTTCTATTGAATTTTATTGATTGTAAATACTTAAATATTGTTTGAAAAAATACGAGTAATAAAGAGTTGTCCTTCAAATGTTTCAGTTGTAAATAACTCCGTTGGTATTAAAGGTTCTGTACCCGAAAGGTGTTAACAAAGAAAGAAATAAAAACTGTTTATTCACGAGAAAATGACGCAAATAACATAAAAAAGAAAAAAATGTACATAGTAGTAAAATACTAACCGGCAAAATTTGGGTAAAATAATTCGTGCACCTCTGCCTAACCCTTCGGAGATTACAGGCGTGATGTTATGTTATGTAGTAGCAAAATAGAAACAAATAAAAAATAAATACAAACGGAACTTCATTACAAAGCCTTCCCTGTTCGTACGTCTGTCTGCCAGCGGGTTGTATCTCATGAACCATAGTGGGTAGAGTTTAAATTACACAGAGGGTGTATTTCTACATAACATAACATCACGCCTGTAATCCCCGAAGGGTTAGGCAATGGTGATCGCATCACTACACCCAAATTTAGCCAGTTACGTTTAAGTCCCATGTAATAAGGGGCGAGCCTATTGCCATCAACCGGGCACAAAACCATCCGGGCTGCTACAGAGAAATTCCTGGTAAAAAAATCCAGTAACACTTTGCCCGACCTGGGAATCGAACCCAAAACCTTATGCTCAGCAGTCGCGCTTTGCGAAAACTAGACCAATGATGCAGTCCAATATTGTTATGGTTTTTTTTTTTTTTTAAACTAGTTTTAAATGTTTTTTCCTTACGTTTAGGGGCTTTCTGTTGTTCTCCTCATCGCTGTCGCTGTGGGGAAGTTGTCACCAGTCTCGGACACCACGGCTTGTCGTGCAGCCAAAGTGCGGGCCGTATAGCACGCCATGCGAATATTAATGACATCATTTGACGTGCTCTTGTTGCCGTCGGCGTTCCGGCTGTCTTAGAACCCAACGGCTTGGCACGCGACGATGGCAAGAGACCGGACGGCATGTCTCTGTTTCCGTGGAAGTTGGGTAGGCCTTTAGTGTGGGACGCTACATGTGTCGATACTCTTGCGCCATCCCATCTTCCTTGTTCGGCGTGCTGTGCGGGCGCTGCTGCTGCAGCTGCAGCCCTTTCAGGTAACTATATTTTCGAGCCGTTTGGGGTGGAAACTCTCGGGTCGTGGGGGTCCGTGTGCCCATGGCCTTTTCAAGGAGTTGGCCAAACGTTTGGTTGATTCTTCCCGTGACCCAAGGGCTGGTTTTTACCTGGGCCAGAGGTTAAGCATTGCCATTCAACGTGGCAATGCGGCCAGTCCTAATTTTACTCAGTTTTTGCCTAATTTTACTTAGTTTGGTGGGTAGTTAACTGCTATATATACCTATGATGTGTGTTCATAGATCTACCTATCCTGTGTTATTCTGAGTTCTGCTGACTGACGCTATTTTAAGAATTATTTGAGTGATAACAATCTCTTTTAGCTTGAAAAATACATCTATTAGTCTTCAAGCTTTCGGCCATTATTGACGTGAAAGAGATTAAGTCCACAGAACATATTTTATCTTTATTGTCACAGTAGGTTACTAAAAGTCGTTTATTCAGTGTTTTTATTTCATACTAGCTTATATTCACGACTTCGTCCGCATGAATATCGGTCACCTGCGGGATTTTATATTTAATGCGGAACCCTAATTCTGTTTCTATAAAATAAAATTTGCCTTAGTTACCTACTCCCTATAACACCAGCTTTATGATAGTGAACGACTCGTTAAAATCGGTCCAGCCGTTTCGGAGACTAGCCGGAACCAACAGACAGACTGACAAGAATTCAAAAACTGTGTTTTTGGTCTACGTACCGTGTAAACATTCATAAGGATTTAGTAAAAAGCTATTATTTTGACATTACAAATAGACAATCCAGTTTTATTTATTTGTATAGATGTACCTACAGATAAGTGCTGAACCGGTCAAGATGTCTCTCTTACGCGAGAAAGCTTTTCACACATTACGAACCCGATATTCTAACACGGGCAACTCGCCTTCAATATTCAGGAAAGATCTTACAATTCACTTCATGTGGAACAAGGGTTAAAATGCGACGGCAAGGATGACAATTCGGAAATTTTCCAAACTTCGGAAATTTTCCCAAGTCAAGAATTTTTCCGACCTTTCACAAGTCTGAGTGGATTTTTTTAACGTCACGACATGCATTGATGGCGGCCTGAGAATCATAAAATGCATATCGTATAAGTGAAACTCGATGGAGTGCGAAATTCTTTGAGATTTTATTCAGGAACCGATACAGGGTAGACGAGTTCGCATATTTATGAGATGTTTGCTCTGTGGAGATTATGTAGCAGATCGATACGGTCACTTGACGTCAAATATTCAGGGCCCGTGCCGTGCTGTGGCTGAGGTGACGGGAATAACAAGAGGAAGGATTTTGTCATATGCTGCAGTGAATAATTTGAGCCGAAGGTGAAAAGAATATTTGCAGTGGCTTCTTTTGAAAGCGAATGAATAATGAGAATGTATCAAGGAACAAAAAACGTTTTTTAACCAAAAATTACAAGCTTTTATTTAGTTTATCTTTAGCGAAATGAATTACTTACTGGTCATGGACTAACTAACTGAAAACAATCATGAGCAGACCAGAGAATTGGTCAAAGATATAACTGAGTCGTATCCAAGAGAGGGATGAGGTAAATAGAAAGATCTAGGCGCCTAGGTGAAAGAATGCCCTGAAATGGAGGAAAGCCCACGATCGAAAATTATGAAACAGTCTGGGAAGGATTGTTTTTTTTTAGGTGGTAAAAATCATCAAATGACTCTTTCGATAAGTCGGACTGTCAGACTTTTACTGACTAAAAAGCACCTTGTTCCTTCTGTTGCCCTTTACGTTCCGATGTCACGGTATCCTGTTAAGACGTCCCGCAACCCCGGCAGGCGTTGGCCCCGTAGGGGGCCCCGTCCCTGTGCTGACATGAAAAAGTCTGGGAAGGCCTATTACTGGAAAGCAAAACAAACTCACTACCGATGTCCATTAAATATTTTTAAGGTAAAGGATATTTGAATTGAATTACTCGTGTGAGCATCGGATATTATTGCACGGAAACGTTCCACACAGCCACAAAGAATACTTTGTCCTAATCCAGGTCTTGGTCTATCCGCGTTCCAAATCTTATCCAAGAAAAGCCGTGAAGGCGTGATTGATGAACGTTTGCAATATAACAAACTAACTTCAACTTTATGTACACAAACAGTAATTACAAAACGGAATTTTTACCCCATAAAACATGTTATTTTTCAACGGGCATACCAGGTTTTCAGAACCCTATCGATCCCAACAATAATACTTGAACACAATACGCCTGCAACTAAAACAAACCAACACAGATATATCCACTGTAACTGTAGCTAGCATATTATAAGTACCGTGATAAACTTTTTAAAGTGCAGACGAGCAACCAAAATTGTCCAGTTCTTAGCAACTGTAGTGAAATAATTACAACGTATAAAATTCGTAGATGAGGCGATAGGAGTATGTAAGGATCGTAGCAGGTGGCGTTCTGTGGTTTCTGCCTAAGGTGGTTTCTCCATGGGAAGAAGGCGTGAGTTTATGTTATGTATGTATAAAATTCTTAGCAACTGTGGTGAAATATGACATCACGACAATACACGACTAAGGCTTTTTTTTTTTTTTTTTTTTTTACCGATGGGAAATCATCAAATGACTTCCCCCGCCCTGGGCGGGGCGGGAGGGAGTGTCAGACTTTTACTGACTAAAACCCATCCATGTTCCTTCTTGTGCCCTTTGCGTTCCGGGGGCGCGGTATCTCTTTCGAACAACCCGCAGCCCCGGCAGGCATCGGCCCTTAGTGGCCCCTTCAATTGTTGCTGACATCTCTTTCAGGCGCGCGTGGAACACGAACGCGCCGTCGACACGGTCTGTACACGACTAAGGCTTAGATTGTATAAATTGTCACACACCATAATGAGCGATATGAAGCGACACAAAAACAAGTTCATTAAGTTACTCTACTACTTCCGTCAATTAACAGATTAAAAGCGATTAACAAAATGGATGTGAGTGAAAACGCCGGGAGGGGTGCCCTAAAAGGACATACACTGACCTTGTTGGCGACGTCCTTCCAAAAGGTCACGTGCGTAGGTTTATTAGCAATCGGTGTTCGTGTATGGTCGGTCTAGTTCGTTAAAATCTCTCTCGGTTTTAGGTAAAGTGAGTTTGTGTTCTCTGTTCTGCCATCTTTACTGACAGCTCACTTTAAGCTTAGTTCACCGAATTTTACCGAGAGATTTTTACAGCATGGCACTGCAGAAGTATCAACTTGGATAAAGCAAAAGGAGTATGTGAAAATGGCTGTTGACCACTAATATTAGTAGTGTTTTTGACTAACTTTTGCTCGCGGTTTCGTTCGCGTTAAATTCCAGGTAATATTGTTTAATAATATTTGTCACCCCATATATAATTAGGCGTTGAATTTTGAAAACGCCTGAAACTCGTATTTACTTATTTATTTCTGTAAAGTTTTACATAAAAAGTTTATCTATAATCTTGTTTCTCTATACAAACTTTGGATCCCCGTTTCATTCACTAGAGTGATACATTTTGGAAAATCTAAAATCTTTGCGTTTGCTTGCGTTAACTATCTGCATGCCAAATTTCAGCACAATTTGTTCTGAGGTATAAACTGTATGTTGATATATCCGTTAATCAGTTACGGTTGCCTTTGTAGATATGAGATTACACGACATCGACACACTCATCTCACAATACTCCAAACATTGAGAATATCGTCTTCCATTTATCGGTGTCTAAGAGAGCATTCAGCGCGGACAGAACAGACAGAATGGGAGTTTGGACGTCGTTATTATAGGTTCTGCGGTTCTGGCTATTATATGGATCTCTGGCAACTGTTGCCGACAACAGTCGCCCGTGTAAGCTCAGTACAAGATGAAACAATACAATGAAATTAACACTCGCAAAAGTTTCGGCGGAACAAATTCAGGTCGTAGGAGTAGAAGTTTTATCTAGTGTAAACTACCAAGATTAAGTTTCTGTAGAACTTTGAATGGGATTGTATGAGATCGTCGCAATTCCCGCTCGGATATTAGGAGTGTTGACTATTGTCGAACAAGGGACTTTGGCAATGGATGCGGCGTTCTTTTGTACGTGAATATAGGTGAGGATTCTAGTATTGAGACCTGGCTTGCGGGGTACAGAGGCGCGGGGGGAAGGACGAGAATGTAGATCGGGAGAGGATCGGGCGCTGGTGCTCGTAGCGTGATACACAAGAGGCGAAATGTTCACTAAGTAGGAGAATAGTGCGTTTCTCTTGTATACTTGAATTATTTTATTTAAATTGTGTAACAAAATTTTTGTTTATCACTAAAATTCCCGAGTAATAAGCGATAAAAAAAATATGTATCAATCCATCAATCATCAATACATCAATGACCTGTTAAAAAATCGGTCGAGTATACAATATGTATTAGAAGCATTTCTGGAAGAAAACCCTATTTATGACGCAGTATGTTTGACAGAGACATGGCTATCAAATGAAAAACTAAATATTATCCAATTCAGCGGTTACAAAATGGCAGCGTCTTATTGCCGTAGTAGGCGCGCAGGCGGTGGCGTTTGCATCTTGCTGCAAGATCATATCGATTGTATAGATAGAAAGGATATCTCAGACATGTCCATAGAATATATCGTAGAAGTATGCGCAGTAGAATTACCCATACAAAATATGTTATTATTAACCATTTATTGGAATAAGAGGGAAGAGGATATGTTTTACAGTCAATTAAGAAGAATTTTGAATTTTGTAAACGATAAGTATTCCAAACTAAACGTTATTATAGGTGGGGATCTCAATGTTAATATTTTGGAGAACAATAGAAAGTCTAATCAACTTCTAGATCAAATGTTAGAATACAAACTTACTCAACAAATAAAAGAACCCACACGAATTACTCTATCTTCATCTACTTGCTTGGACCTGATATTTACAAATCTGAATACTAATAAATTTTTCACTAAAGTTGAGGAATTAGGCTTTTCGGATCATTGTGCAACAGAAATACATATCTCCATACCGAATACACCCATTAAACAAACAACTTGGTACACAAACAAGAGATTATTTAATAAAGTAAATATATTAAAATTTAAATCTACTTTAAATACTATTGATTGGAATTCTATTATTTTAAATAACCAGAATATGAATGAAAACTATAAATCTTTTCATGATAAACTAACCAACATCCTGAACAAATGCATACCATTACGTAAAATAAAAATAAAAACGAACTACAAAAAATATTGGTTAACCAAAGGTATAAAAATCTCCTGTAAAAATAAAAGATTATTAAAAATACTTACGTTAAAAGCTAATAACCCAATATTAACAAAATATTACAAAAAATATGAGAAATTATTAAAAAAATTAGTTGCCACAGCAAAAAAATTACAATACATTAACAAAATTAAAAAATCAACAAATAAAGTCAAAACTATGTGGGGAATAATAAAAGAACGAACTAATAAAACAATAAAAAAAGAAAAAAACAACATAAAACTACGAAAAAACAACAATAGTATAACATCTGAACCCAAGGAAGTTGCAGATATCTTTAACAACTTTTTTGCCTCGATCGGTGAGGAAAGCCGTTCTCTAACTAGTAAGCCCAAAGGTTCCCCTGTGCTCTCTCCTACCCAAAACACAATGTTTCTTAGCCCTGTAGACCCATATGAAATAAATTTTACGATCAAAAATCTAAAAAACAAAAATAGTTACGGAATAGACGAACTCCCACCAAATTTATTCAAACAATGTGCAGACGAACTCACTCTACCATTCTTTAAATTGATAAACCAATCTTTTGAAGAGGGCGTATTCCCTGATCAGCTAAAAATTGCACTTGTGAAACCTTTACATAAAAAAGGTGATAAAAAAGACCCAAGCAATTATCGTCCAATAGCTCTACTGCCAACGGCTTCAAAAATTTTTGAGAAAGTTATGTGTAATCGTGTGTACGCCTTCTGCGAGAAATACAAAGTATTCGACGAATGCCAAAATGGCTTTCGTAAAAATAAATCTACAACTTTAGCTGTTTACAAGTTTATACAGGAAGCTCTAAATATAATAAATAATAAAAAATACGCAATTGGTACACTACTGGACATGACCAAAGCCTATGATAAAGTGCAATATAGAATACTGCTAAATAAACTATTTGGAGTGGGAATCCGTGGTAAATCGTACAAATGGTTTAAGTCCTATCTGACAAACAGAAAGCAATTAGTTGAAACAGAATACTTTAATAATAGAACTAACGAACTGCAAAAGTTCCGTTCAGACTGTAAGGCTATAACCGCCTCAATACCGCAAGGGAGTGTAATTGGATGTCTTCTTTTTCTTATTTACATAAATGATCTTCCAAAAACAATTCAAGATTCCGGGCCATGCGTTTTGTTTGCGGATGACATTTCTATCCTTACCCCCTGTCATAATATTGAAGATTTAAATATTAACCTCAATAATACTCTCACTAAAACATTATCCTGGTTAAATGAGCATAATTTAGAAATTAATTTTAAAAAAACTAAACTTATAGCATTCCATCCCCACCAAAGAACCCATCTAGACGTAAATTTCTCTTTTAACAACCACAAATTAGAATTAGTAAACGAGTTTTCATTATTAGGTTTAACTATAGATACTAACATTAATTGGAAATCGCACATTCAGAAAATAAAAACAAAGCTTTCAACATTTTTGTATGCTTTTCGCGAAATAAAAAAAACCACAAACTTAGAGACTGCTCTGGCTACCTACTACGCCTATGCTCATGCGTGGCTCAGCTATGGTGTTATAATGTGGGGTAACAGCACGGATGCGCCATCACTGTTTACTACTCAAAAAAAGTTAATTCGTATTTTGGTAAATATTCAACAAACCGACAGCTGCAAACCTCATTTCGAAAAACTTAATATTTTATCATTGCCATGTATTTATATATTGGAAATCTGTAAATTTGCGCACACTCACCAAGACTTTTACACCAAACGCGAAGACATACAGTCAAGAATCACACTCCGACATAAAACACGTCTAAACCTACCAACATCTCGCTTAAAAATGCATTCTTCTGGCCCACTTGTAATGTCAATAAAAATTTATAATAAACTACCCGAGCTAATAAGAAATGAAAAAAAGATTACTGTTTTTACAAATAAATTAAAAAAACTATTGCAAAGTAAATGCTACTATAGCATAAATGAATATTTAAATGACAAATTTATACAACTTGAAAAATAATATATAATATACAATATAAACAATAACCATATGAAACATTGTATTATAATTGATTGTAAATAGATTGTTATTAATGTTTAATTTAATGTAATGGATGTATAATTTTATGTAATGTATTTTTAAAATAATTTAATGAATGAATGTTTAATGAAATTGTATAATTAGGATAAGTATTAGTCTATAAGTAATTTTTGTTCTATATAATAATAATGTATTTTGCTGTGCCCTACAGGGTCCACAATTGTGTCAACAATATTGTTCACTACCACCTACTCATGTACATTGTGGAATGCAATAAATGAATTGAATTGAATTGAATTGAATTGAGTTATTTTTGAGTTTTTGCAAGACGGCAATTGTTTTTTATAGTACAAAGATTATAATCTAAAAACTTCAACTAAACACATTCAATTTGCCCATCTAACACATTGTCCAACAACAAACAAACAGTTATCAAGTCCGATGTGAAACAAAGTAGTTACCACGTTTACACAGCGCCAATGCAAACGCAATTGCTAAGCCGTCCCATTGCTGGGCGCGAGCTGGTTCACAAACACGAGACTGTACTTATTACATTTACTGCGCTGTTCCATATGGCGATACTGCATTAGCAATACTGTTGCTTAAATGGTAAGCTGACATGTTAAAATGCATTGTATTTGTGCTGTGTGATACATTGGCTATATAATACCATCTGCCTTGTTGGTCTAGTAGTAGCAAAGCGCGACTGCTGAGCACGAGGTCTTGGGTTCGATTTCCAGGTCAGGCAAAGTGTTATTGGGTTTTTCCATTAGGATTTTCTCAATAGCAGCCTCTGGATTTGTGCACGGTTGATGGCAATTGGCTCGCCACTTATTACATGGCGGAACTTATAAATAAGTGGCGAAATGTGGGTGTACTAATAAATACATATCTGCCTAATCCATTGGGGATTACAGGCGTGATGTTAAATTATGTGTACGACTAGTTAATATGTTTAGAACTCTTTACAATAACAATAGTAGCTTCAGGCCCTTATATTTGAAATGTAAATTAATTCTTCTGTAAAATAAAGTGATAAGTACAACGATTTTAATAGTATTTGTAACTCATCTTCACTTCAAAGCCTTGTATCAATAATGCTCAATTTAGATCAATTTAGGAGAATAAAGCCTTTTGAAGTCTAAAGTGATAGCGACATCAAAATCTAAATATTCATTACTCACTGAGTGGGCATCACAAACGGATTTTGTAAGTGGTCTTTTAAAAAGCATAATAACGTTTTTTGGATTCCGTTGAACAATATTTACAGGCTTTAAGAATATACCTACAATAAACAAAGTCAATGTCAAAGTCAAAACATTTATTTCAATTAGACCATTTACAGGTTCTTTTGAATTGTCAAGGAGTCAGTCAGTTAGTCCGAAAGATGAAGCTAGTTGCTCGTTTTAAAACGGAGGTAGGCCTCTATGGAGAAGAACAAGCAAGAAACTCCACGGCACTCTTAAATTAGGTTTTTACAAAATCCTAGTTACAATATTCTTGGTGGCAATTTCAAGTGGGAATGGGCAGAACGCGGGGGGCGTTCACACACTACGCCTTCTGGCAAGGTTCAGCGTCGTCGACCTTATAAAGGTTGCGAGAGGCCGTTGGATGCGAGCAGTCATTGTGGTTACCTTTAGGAGAGGCCTATGTCCAGCAGTGGAACTCATAACATAACATAACATAACATCACGCCTGTAATCCCTGAAGGGTAAGGCAGAGGTGTACCTATTAGTACACCCACATTTCGCCAGTTATGTTTTTAGTCCCATGTAATAGGGGGCGAGCCTATTGCCATCCATCGGGCACAAATCCAAACTACGAGGCTGCTACGGAAAAATTCCTGATGGAAAAACCCAATAACACTTTGCCCGACATGGGAATCGAACCCAAGACCTCATACACAGTAGTCGCGCTTGCGACCACTAGACCAACGAGGCAGTGGAACTCATTCAACATCACTCACTAATTTTGTCATTTTTCTACTACTTTTTTTTCTCGTTCGCTTCATAATCATATGTATGATGATACTATTGAATAAAAAATAACAATATACCAAACTTTGAATCAATCATATCTGTGAAACTAGTAAAATCCTTTTATCAAGTACTTAGGAAATGACCTTGGATCACAAGAGGTGTCAACTAACCGTATGGACAACTGGGTATTTAACACCAATTGTCCAATCTGACCAATTAATTCCAAGACACAACTTCTCTAAAAAGCACTTTATTTTAGTAATTTTAAAGTTAAAAGTTAAAGTTAAAATTGGATTTTTAGTTGCTTTAAAATCAATAGTTGATCAATTGAATTGACTAAAAAGGGACATCACAGTTTTTTATTGCCATACAAAATCTATTGAGAGAACGCGTTTTGACAGCTCATAAAAAGTTTGTCAAGCAGCCAATTCCTTCAAAGGCTAAAGTTAAAAACCAAGTCATAATGTTATCATAATAATCCGTATTTCTAAGAATTGCTTTTATTAACGTTTAACAGTAACCGTCCGCCATTTCTATGAATTCCTTTTTCATCAGTAAACCTTTTCGCTGTAATGCTCTAAATATTTCTCACTGAATTTCCCCTTTTAATATTTAGATTGATCATTTTCACTGTTTTCTCATCAACCGTCACATTATAACAATCATAATTCCGTTGGTACGGTACATCTCGGACATCACTGACATCGATGAAAAATAATAGGAAAAGGAAAACATCGTGAGGAATGGACTTATCTATACTAATATTATAAAGCTTTGTTTGTTTGAATGCGTTAATCTCAGGAACTACTGGACCTATCAAAAACATTATTTTTGCACAATATAGTTCGTTTATCGAAGAAGGCTATAGGCTATATAACATCATGCTACGACTCAAGAGAGTAGAGCAGTTACCAAAGACGTAAGTTAACGCGGCTGAATAATAGTAATTAATTAAAGTCTAAAATCGCCAATTCGCATAGAGCAGACGTGGTGATCATGTGCCTTTATGGGAGAAATGGGGAATTCACTTCTTAGGTATTGTATGGCATTAGTGTGTAGCTATGACGTCATTTATTTGGCAACTTAAATGACGAATTATTTTTTGATTTAATAACAACAAAAAAATCTTAGAAGGTTTTCAAGTTTAAAATAAAGTCTTCGAAATATTGGTGAATTCAATGGTGTCTACACCCTCATTATACCTACCTACCAGCGATATATTTAGCGTCCTCTCAAAAGAGATAAAGGTTGAAACGAACAAAAGAATAAAATAACAAAATCCATTCGCACAGACTCCGATCGAACGAAAACTTTACTTTCAAAACATTATTTCAATCTTAAATCGCGACTTTGACGGCAGTTCTAAAATGTTTCTGCTGACATTTATCGTGCCGAGAGAGACGCTTAAAATCTTCCAATTTTTCAAGTTCTTAAATGGATGTAGGTACGTTATAGGGACACATAAACATACATAAACTCACGCCTTTTTCCCATGGGGGTAGGCAGAAACCACAGAACGCAACCTCCTACGATCCTTCATACATCTCGTCATACAAGACCGCCGTTTACGAGTACCGCACACCTGACCTTTCTGAAGAACCACCCTCTAAAAATCCTAAAATTCAGTAATATAATTATACTGAAGACATTGTCAACTCATAAACACATGTAGGGTGGTGTGGTACCCTGTGTTGATATAAACGTCATATCTTTGTTTATCTGGTCATTTTTAAAGAACAAAAATATCGACCTTTACGATTTATTTAGTTGTGTGTAACTCAATTTTGAGGTTTTTGTGGTTTGAATCCGTTTTGCGTAATAACATTTATGTATAGTGGCGAGTAAGACACTTAAAATGATCCAATTTTTCAACTTCTCAAATGTTTTCATGTGGGTATTCGTTGAAGGCAAACGGCTCTCATTAAGTCTTTCTGCATTTAAAGTTGGACTTTCGCGTGACATCTTATTTGCGTTTGGGAAAAAATTCAGAATGTGGTTATATGAATAAAATTTGAATTTGTTAAAAGTTTAGCTGGTGTTTGGTCTATGTATGGAGTAGAGCTAATGGGACTAGAGACTGGTAAACAACTGGTAACATGAAAAGTATCAAGAAAATTTGATGGTGCGTTCTGAAAGAGAGCTCTAAGAGGATTGTAGGTATTAAGGTAAATAAGGCCAGTAAGTACCTAATCAAAGAAGAAAAAATTGTAGATGAGGATGAGGGAACCTCTGTCTGTCTCATCTACGATCACAACATTACAAATATAAGCACCATATACCTATAAACATAATTAATTGAACTAATATTTTATAGTAGTTTTTATTAATATAATTATTACTGTTTTGTATAAATTAGTGTAAAACATATTTTGTATAGTTGGAAGGACAACTATATTAAATTTTGTGTGCAGTTCACTTAAATCCTCTTGAACCTCTTCACCTCGTTCTTCAAGCAACAAGCACTCATTTACATTTTATCGTGAACAATAGAAGCGGTGTTATTCGCCATACAAATATTTACGTAAGCAAATCGAACCCATCCAATAGGACCTAAAGACGCCAAAAAGAATATAAACCCTCTCATAGAATTGCTGCTACCCTTTCCATTATCCCTTCCAAAATCCATAGGACAGGCGCCCCGTAAACATGAAAACGTATGAGACATTTTATCTTTCTAAAAATACAGGTAAAAATTAACCAACACACGTAAAATCCTGTAACCTTGAAGTATTAATAAGACAAGGTTGCGTACATGCATCTATGCGTGATAACGTTTTTTTTTACATTTATAACAATAAGATAGCAATAAATTGAGTTCGATATTTCAAGGCAACTTATAAAATCTACAAACTATACCATGCTTTTTAGGAGCTGACTTTTAAATAATCAGATAACTTTCACTTGAAGAATAAGTTTGACAGTTGACATTTTTCATAATTATAAAAGCTGTCAAATCGTCTTTTTTTCTTTCTTAATCAGATACTATTTTTACTTGATATGAAAAGAATAAGATAAAGTATGACAGTTTGCAATACCAAAGTTGTCAAACCGGCAAGAAATTAAATTAATTTTTAACCATTTAAAATTGGTCCCATATTAACAGATTGCATTGACGATCACAGATTTCCTTACAAATCCCCTGTGTACTATGTTTCTCTGATAAGTTACAAACAATATAAATACTAGGCTATATTTAGCTGTAAGGAATAAAGGGAAGCTTTGTCCAGGAGTGTTAGAGAAGAGGCTAAGATAATAAAAAAGCATTATGGCTATGAAATGTTAAAGTCATCATCACCTATTGATTCGTCCCACACGCCTCGTCTTATTCATACTCTCACCTCATCACCGTCCAACTATAAAAGCTACAGTTCCCTAGGGTGGCCGGACTCTCCGAGATACCTCCCGACGGCGCACTCTCTGACAAATAGATTCCTTTATTTTGCCACATTTGCATGGGTTTCATAATAAATGCCGCGAACGCGTGATAAATATTCAGTGGTTGTACAGTATTGTAAAATACAGCTGAAATGAATCGTGTTGGGTCTGCACACTTAGCTCTGACCACGGATTTGCATTTTAATTGGTATAGTTTTTTGGGGTTATGAAAGTTTACGTTTTGTGTTCGAGATACTATCAAATTGATTGTTACCGTTGCAATTTTTCTCAGTAAAAGCCCGTAATATTATGCCTGCCATCTTGTATTACATGGGACGTTAATTGAGGACTATAGGTACACCTCCGTTCTCCACCTCTGCTTTTATGGGAAAAGGGAGTGATAACGTATCATATTTTGATGTACCTAAATCAGGTTGTATTTTAAAAGCGTGATTGATGATCTCTCTTGCTCACTTTACTATATTGTATTTTTAACAATTTCACGATTGTTTTCCCGACGGGTTAGGCAGAGGTGTATCCATTTCGCCATTTGTGTTTAAGTCCAATGCGTTGGTTGCTACTGCGAAATTCCTGAAAATGGGAAAACCTGGGAATCGAACCCTGGATCTCATGCTCAGTAGCCGCGCTTTGCTACCACTAGACCAGCAGTCTAACAATTTACAATTACAAAAAGCACACACAATACAAGTTTTACAATTTTTTATGGTAATCATTCTCATTAAAAACTAAAACAATATCTAAGCAAATTATTCATCAAATTACAAACACAACAAAATATTCTGAACAGTAAAACTCAACTACATTATATCTCTACGCCTCTCTCTATAAAATTAAATAATTTAAAGAGAACTATTGAGATAACAAGCCCTTTACCCAGTGTATGTTCGTGAGTTATAGTCCTACTGGGAACACTTCCCTTTCAAATGGACTCCGATATATTTCGCTTATGAGACTTTGGGATATCATGTTATATGCCCATGAAAGGGAATTATTCATACGGTAGGGTACTTGGTTAATTTTTGTTTTGATGTTCATTTAATGAAATTTTTAACCTTCAAAGTGTTAAGTTGAAGTTATGGCTTACGGAAAGTGTTTGACAATAATGTATGTTGGTTTTTAACAGTCTGTATTTTTTGCGTTTACTCTTGACCCTAGTCTAGGTCAGAGGTGACAGAGACAAAGTCTACGATAGAGTGAGCTTACCCAAAAGAAGTGTGTTCACTCTAACTTTAAAGAGAATAAGGTCGAATGTGTTCGGAATTGCAGACGCAGGGAGAGTGTGTCCTGTAAAATTTTAAATTAAAACCAACAGGTTACACTTGTACGTGAATGAGTCAGGTACCTTATCTACCTGTTAACTGAAATATTAACATTAAAACTAGCTTCGTAATTACATATTCATCGATCTATTCTCTTTGTTGTAGGTTTCGCGACCCTTCTTGGAACATAATGATTAGGGTCAAATTTGGTCTCGGTCAAAATAATCGAGATAAATACTCTAACAACAAAATATTGTATGTTTATTTTATTATAACCTAAACACTATGGTCTATATTAAATAAATTATACGTGATTTTACAGCTCTGACTATAATTACTTCTAATCAGGCATCGTAAAATTATTAAAGTATATTTTAAAAAACTATTTTAAAACAAAATGGCTGTCCCTTACAAAATGAAAGTTCGATGGTTATTTGCTACGACGGCGTAGCTCGCGCTACGACATCTTCATTGCTTGAGCTACGGCGTAGCAACAATGCAAAGTGATATTCAATGACGCATATATTCCTCTTCAATGTTTGCTTTACTGTAAGTACAACGTTTACTTCAAACGCTTCACAGACTTTGCTACAAGTAAATCCGATTGATTGATAAATTTTTCAAGACTTGTAATCTTCATCTATTTACAAGCAAATCTTAATTTATTACGTTAGCTATCCATTAAACATCTAAAACATGTTTTTAAATATCATTTACCTACATGATTATTATTTATTGATACACACTTTGTTACCTATCGGTGAGTATGTGTCCTAATATTTACCTGTGTATTACCACATAATATTTAGCTGTGTGAGATACAAAATGCTCGTTTTATTTCAATTTTTATTTAACTTAAATACGAAAAAATTGAATTGAAAAAATGAATATTTTCCTTGTATTGATTTTTTTTTTGTTTGAATTATTGTATTCTTGTACTATTTATAATCCTTTTTTATTTAGGTTTATATTATTTCTACTCTCTTGTAACTTTTACTTCTTTTTATGTATCAGTGAACCATTGTAGATAAGCCAATAAATAAATAAATGAAAATCAAATGCACAGCACCGTTTGAGCGGCGTTAGCTAGTAATCCGTCTAATGAATCCGATTATAAAATTAACACTCACGCAATTAGATTTAATTGAAATCCATTGAAAAAGGTGTACTATTTAATTGGTAAGTTGGTTCGGTTCAATTGATTCGTGTTAATGAACGCGCCTCTCATTAAAAGTAATGAGCGGCCGCGTTTGACGGTTACGTCATTTGAGCGCGCCGTTTGAGAGATTAACGAGCTAAGGACTAGGATTAAGTAGAAGCTGGATAAGAAAGTTTAGGGTCAGTACTTAAAGTACCAGCAGTTAGGTTTTTGGCAATAAAATCGACAACTTTGCCGTGATGGTAAATGGCATAACGCACTGACAAGCCGTCATGACGCATCTACGCCACCGCTCTCAGCTGTCTTGAGTATGTGCGCGCATACATTGCACTCCGTTGCTTCTATGTATGAACTGCTTTTAATTATGTTACTTCATTTTTTTTTTGCAGTTTTAAGTTTGAAAATTCATTGAAATGTTTCATATCTGTTAGCCAACTTTTTTGTTCTATCCAAATTAAAATTTTAACATTATGCGATGTCACAATTCGATATTTATTTTATACGAGTTTGTTAATTGCTCGCGTAATTTAAACATTTTGTAGCTTAAACAAATGTTTACGTTGAACACAAATATTTTCTGTCGCAAATGTTGATTTCCTGCTAACATTGGTTACAAATATTTAAAAGCACGTGTTCGCAAACATTTGCCCAAAACTGGATTGTCAATTAACACGTAGTGCGTTTATTTATGTGAAAATACTTTTTTTAATTTAAATAAATCCTTTTAGGACCAAAAATTATAGTGATTGTATTTTTAAAAAAAATATGTTTTACATAACATAACATAACATCACGCCTGTAATCCCCGAAGGGTTAGGCAGAGGTGTACGCATTAGTACATCCACATTTCGCCAGTTTTGTTTTTAGACCCATGTAATAGGGGGCGTGCCTATTGCCATATATATGTTTTATGTATAAACAATTACATTTTCTCTTATTTTCTTAATAATAATATTTTTTTTATTTTCTCACCACAATATGATCTAACACAGAACTATCAGAGAGCTAAAGATATTATTCAATATTATGGGAGGCTGGTGCCTAAACTAGGATCACTAAGGACTAAGTCTGTAATTTCGGACAACAAGATCTCCGCTATTTAAATACATAGTATGACGTAAAACACAACATTATAAACGTCATACACTCACTTATCACAAAATATCTAAAACCGTTTAACTAAAAAAGACGAAATTTGGCAGGGAGGTAGATCATAGTTATTAGACGTCCGCTAAGAACGGATTTTCGTAAATTCACCCCTTAGCAGATCAAACGAGGGCCCGAGATTTACGCGGACGAAGTCGTGAGCAACAGCTAGTTAAAATAAATAAAAAATATCACTAATTTTATTTTCTCACTTGTGAATGACGTTCAAATAAGTCTTTTAATGGTCTATAATTGAAATAAATGATTTGACTTTGTCTTTGATTATGCTTTGCTTAACCTTAGCTTTTGTATCACATACAAACAAACTTAAACACACCAATTTAGAAACATAAAAATATCACAACATCCTACCAAAAATAAACCGAGCCATTTGATGTATTCAATTACTACATTCGGACAGATATCGTCCCATGAAATGGACACAAAAAAAAGGGGCAGACAAACACGTGATTGTAAGTGGGCACGTGTAATGAAACAACGGTGACGCGGCAGGAACGAGAAGAAAATTGTGAAAAGGCATTTTTGTAAGACGGCTTGGTAGTGTGGAAGTATCCTTTTTGATTTAGTTGCACGATGTTAGGTAAGTAAATAGTGAGGTTTGGTATTGAGAATGTTTTATTTGGGATTCTTTTTTGTACTTTTTTTTGCTAGTAATTGTACAGTATGGTTTTGAGTAGAAGTGCATGTTCTGTACTTTTTTGTGTGTGGGTTTTCTTATTTATCAATTAAATTCTATTTATTGAAGTAACGCTGACTCATTTATTACATCTTATAATATTTGTCGTTCATTATATTAGAATAAGCAGGAGTAGAGTCGAGTGTCGTTCGCGCGTTTATCTATGAGGTGTCATGCGACACTCAATGGGGACATACCGCTGTTACTGTTTATAGATCAAATCATATTTTTAATACACTTTTCTCATTCTTTTGTTTTTAATTAATTCATTCATTTAATTTATATCGATACGTTTACACTGACCTGTAAGTTTGACGAAAAAACTTAAATAACAAAAACAAACAAATACAAATATTTATTAATTTATCAAAACAAAAAGTTTTGTAAATTGATAACAAAAACAAACAAATATCATTAAAAGAAAATTACCAAAACAAACCACCAAACAGCACTCTCAAACTATTTCCCTAACTCCAAACTTTTACTATTTCATATCCAAACTTCACAAATCTAAGCCCATCAAAGTTAATTCGTAACCTGCCCTTTTTGCTTTTTAGTAACGCGTGTTTTGCACCGCGTGTGTTCGGCTTTTGTTTTGCTAATGTATTGGAGCAAGTCTCAAAGGAAGTAAACACATCACTTTCAAGACTGTGTGAATACTAAGGACTGTTTAAACACGTCTCAAGACTGCCTCGTTGGTCTAGTAGTCGCAAAGCGCTACTGCTGAGCATGAGGACTTAGGTCCGATACTCAGGTTAGGCAAAGTACTATTAGGTTTTTTTTGCAGGAATTTCTCAGTAGTCGTTTCAATACGCTCGTCCCCTACTACATGGGACTTAAATAAACATAACTGGTGAAATTTGGGTGTACTAATGGGTACACCTCTGCCTTAGGCGATCACAGACGTGATGATGATGTTTAAATAAGTGGCGAGAATGATTGTGGAGGGAGGGAGATGGATATATTGATTACTCTTTTAAATATAATGTAATAAAAGCATTTTCCGAGGTGAAATAAAATGGATGTAAACGAAACCTTATTGCTAAGACCTCGATGCCTGCCAGTTCGTCTGTCACAAGGCTATATTATGTATTTCTTGATCCGTAATATGGACATTTGAAATAATAAGTGTGTTATACTGTGAGCGATATAATAATAAATACAAATATATTAAAATTGAAAAGGTGTCCTCTTATAAAACAAAGGGTTTTTTTTATGAAGGTAATAATAAATATTGTTGGTGGTACGGAACACTTCGTGTAGGAGTCCAAATCGCATTTGAATGGTTTTTCTTCCTGTTTTAAAATATTCAATTAGGTACAACAAATCGAACCAACGAAGTTTCAAGCAAAACTCAGCATCAATTTTCATTGATATTTAGCTATCAAACATTTCCACACTCACACACACAGAGAGAGAAACTAAGTACCAAACAAATGAAAATTAATAGATAGAAGAACATTAGGAACGATCGCTCTTCGTTACTCAGCCATATGTGAAGCGAATTAGCTCGCTAACAGTACCTAATAGACCCAGACGTTTGAGTGGTCTTCATTCATTCCTTGATAAATATTGTTGTACTCTGATTTAGAAGGAAATTATACTGAAATAAACCTTATAGTTATAAGACAGAAAGAACATATCGTTATGGTACGACGAAGTACAATTCTTGTCATTAAAATGTTTAGTAACTATATTAGTAACTATATTACTAAAATTCTAGAATGTATTCAAGTGTTACTTTTAGAGTAAGTTTCAACATGAAACTCGATAAGGTGAAGACATGAAGATCGGTAATAATAGAATAAATCGGACATGTTACAATAATCGAAACTTATAGAAATTATAATACCAGTCTGTTATTGTCCCACTGT
This sequence comes from Hoplodrina ambigua, assembly GCA_949774945.1. Lineage (NCBI taxonomy): Eukaryota > Metazoa > Arthropoda > Insecta > Lepidoptera > Noctuidae > Hoplodrina > Hoplodrina ambigua. The sequence goes on from OX458968.1 coordinate 15,570,447, forward strand.
ACTGCAAAGCGCTTTTCTCTAAAAGAGAGGGTACAATGATTGATCATCTCACATGCTCAAGGCAGATTGGCGATTCCAGATTTGTATTTTTTTTTATCCGTGTTAATTTGGGTCTTTGATTACTTTTAAGCTGGTATTCTCTAGTCCAACTAGGAGTTCTACAGATTGGCGGGTTTTAACAAACACAAAAACTTAATAAGTCCTTCACTGATGTTCAAGTTAGACAGTTAAATAATATTAAAGTATGATCTTTATTCCGTCTCACTAAGGACCAAAAAATAAAGTTCGAATACCAACTTTCCTAAAACCAAAGCACAGTCAGAAGAAAATATCTAATATTTGATGGTCGGCCTGAAATCCGAGAGGCAGCTTCAAACAACCAAACATTTAGGAACGTGATACGTTTTCGTCAAGTTTCTACGCGGCTTACATTGTTTGTTCGAACTGGGAGCTGCGAATAATAGTGAGAACGATATAACTTGGACTAGTTGGTATCTATTGCACTACTGTTGCATGTTTTGATACTGTAATCTTGTACCTGTATTGAAGATGCAGCCACTTTAACTTGGCGATAGGAAACTTGTTTGCAGTTAGTGCTTTTAATAAAACATTGACAGAAGCTTGTCAGTACTACAAACATTAATAACCTGCTAAAATCTTGGTCCGATCACTACACACAGCTGAACATAGTCCTCCTTTTTCCTTAATTTCTACTGTTTTCAAGGAAATTTTAGGTGTTGCGTTTTAGCACGGCAATAGCGGTCATTAAACTTTACCTAATATCTTCGTAAGAATAAAAAAAAACGGTCAAGTACAATTCAGACTCACAAACGAAGGAGTGTGTACCATCGTACAAGATAAATAGGACTCAACACATAGACCAATATCGTTTTTATTTTTATATTTCATGGCGGCCATTTTGCATTTCGCCATCTTGGGTTTTTTATTCAAAATAGATGGTTTATAGGATATACTTCGACAGACAGACGGATGTACAGCACAGAATTAGTGTAGGATCCTGTTGGCATTCTTCGTTATCAATTATTGAATAAATCCACTGCAATTAATACACTATTTTTCCAACATCCATGACACATTATACTCCAAGCAATGTTGGAGCAAATATTTGCCATAGGAAGTACGTAATCCTCTTTGGCAGCCAAGATGTTCAGTCTTTAAATTACCTACAATATCGGCTGTGTGATATCGAAGAGCTTTCTGAGATGTCGTGTGGAGTGTCGATTTTGGTTCAGCCCCTGATAATAAGGATTTGATAGAGTATTATGTGAAGGTGAGATCATGAAGAGTGGTGTTATGTTCGTGTGGAGAGCTGCTGATTATATGTTCGAGGGTATAGGTGAAAGGTTCATTGGAATTGGTCAAGTTATTAGACATAAGTCTACCTTACTGTTTTTTAATTTAACATTTATATCACACATTTTTTATTTAACATTTGTATCCGTTGCAAAATACATCTACGATTTTTTAAGTAACATTAAATATTGTTTTTCTTACAAATCATTTTATTTTGTAGCATTCATGGATAATGAAAGAGGAAAGAATTTCGAAATCAAACCAGTAGTTTCACAGATCAGCGCATCCAAACAAAAAACTAAAAAACTTCTCAGCCTCTTAATATAAATTTGATTATTTTTTACTGATAAGAGAAAAAACTATCTAAATCATCACTCGTAAAGATAGATAAGATTATAATTAAGAGATTTGTATTTTTTGTTTGTAATATGCAACTCAAAAACTAAGTAACCGATTTAAACATTCTTTCACCGATAAAAAGTGAGTAACTTCAACATCTTTTTAGTAGTAGTTAAGTTAAAAAAAATAATGTTGCGTATGTAAATTCATGCGGCCGAAGTCTCGAGCTAAATATCAATAAAAAAATTCAAGCAACTTAACTTATTCATCCGCTCCCCTTCAATACAAAACAAACAGCCTCCAACCAAATTACCATCTCACAGGCATCACACCTTGATTCACTCAATAGGTACCTTTCTCAACTTTTTTTTTTTCAATCAGCTAATACATTTGGAGGTCGTAAGGAGGGAAAGTAAGCTCTCACTCTAATTACACGTCATCAAGGCAAGGCTGGGCTGGGAAAGAATGCGTTGAGCAATGATCCTGGTTTACGACCTCCACCAAATGTAATTTAAATGGGTAATCAGGAAGAATCTAATTTTATTTTCGAATAGCTTATTCCTGCGAGTTTGTCCGCTTGGATTTTATACTTTAAAAATACAAAACAATCTAGTTGTTTGTAGATAGGCGATTAGCACACGGCACCGCGCACCGCTGCGGTAGGCGGTGAAGCGCCGATTATCACACCGTGTGATAATCGCCTAACTACAAACAACTAGATTCTATATTATTATTTTCAAAAGTGCCTTTAATACGCCTATTTCCATCAACCGGGCCCAAATCCAGTCTCTGAAGCTGCTACTTACTGAGAAAATGTTGATACCCAATAACAATAACATCTGAAAACCCAATAAAACTTTGTCCAACCTGAGAATTAAACCCAAGACCTCAGCAGTAGCGCCTAGCAATCACTAGACCAACTTTTATTTAAAACATAGAAATCAACAACTCCTGTGCCCCTATAATTGTCTTAAATTGCAGGAAAATCCCTCAACTCAGTAACAAAGTTCAACCTAGTCTAGATATACTTGTTTCCAGATTTACTAGAAATTATTAGTTTCCAGGTATTAGTAAGTGCTAACGGTAAAGCGAAGCCAGCACGCTTGTAAGCTCCTCTTCGAGGGCACTTCAATACTAAAGCCACTTCCATAAACCTCTATTTTGCTGAGAGTAATAGTATGGGAAGCTATGAAAATTCTATCTATACTGAATGCGAAAGTAACTCTGTCTATCTGCCTTTTACGATTTCGCGACTAAACCACTAAACTGATTTTGATGAAATTTGGAATGGGGTGAGTTTAAACCCTAAGAAAGGACATAGGGTACTTTTTATTCCGCGACTCACACTCACATTTAAGCAAGTCGCGGGTAAAACCTAGTTTGATATATTTTGGGATTGTTATTTGTTTTCCAAGAAATATTTCATCAGCAACTCACTCCGCTATTTGAAAGTTTTATTTAAATTGCAATGTTTGTTATTTACGTCAAAATTTGAAAACAGAATTCGAGGATTTCCTGTGTAAATTTCTACAAGTGTGATGTTATGTATATGTATGTATAATCAATATAAATTTGAAATTGCTGATCTGCTTTGACCAAGTCAATCAATGCTCGTGCTTTTCCTTTATCAGAATGCAGTGCAATTATTTATAGTTTTATCTTTTTGTGCATCATGTCGACGAAAATATTGTGACCAACATTTTTCCTACACATTTTCAAAATTACGTCAACTACAGTAAAATACCAAAGAAATATCCATCAATCGTCCACAAAGATCTAGGCAGTAACAAAAGTTGGGACATTGAAACATTAAGCAAATTCCCATTTATAACACACCGATGTTTGACACAAAGTTTTCAGAAACTCCTCACCCCGGAGCATTCCATCCATCTCTCAAGTCATACAGAAACAGTTTAATTGCAGCCGAGAACAAAGTTTAATGTTTAAAATCGTAAAGGAATCATTTATTTGCTTAATCAAAACCCAATGCCATTAATTACTGGAAGTGGGTGCCTAAGTTGGAGGCGCAGAAATTATGGCAGAAGTTTATCATCGATATAAATGTTTAATTTTGTATATTTTGGTGGAATTTCCTTCGGCGCTTATCTGGGGGTTAAGAGGGGAAGGATGGTGATAAGCTTTTAGTTATCTTGGTTACAGTTGTTGAAATTATAGGGAAAGTCAAAATGTTTAAGATGTTGTAGGTTACGTTCAACTGGGAATGTGTTTGGGCGGATCACGTAAGTCACATACACAGTGACTGTTACGCAAGAATCTCCACGCCATGGGTACTTAAAGGTAGACAGGGTCGCCCTAGGATGACCCAAGAAGAGGTGGCGAGAGGACCACGGTGCAAGGTGGAACAGGAAAAAAGTTCTTGGACGAACTTGTGAGTGACTTTTACCCAGCAGTGGGACGGTTTTAGCTAGAGAAAATATAAAACGTTTATGTGGGTGTGTGGTCTTGAATTAGCCAACAAACACTCCTTAACTGGCGCCATATGGGCGAAGAAAACCTCCAGATAACCTTTTAATTAAAAATGCGTAGTAATATAGTAAACATATAACTACTAACTCTTTCATGACCAGTACTATAATCATTTGCAGGATATTTACAGGAAATATGCGCAAAACAAAGTAAATTGATTGATGATTTTATATTATTATAGTCTGTGTATGGTACAAAATCGTTTGGCACTTCTCATGACACGTCATTCATTTATGACTTGACTATATTAGATGATATCGGGGGATTCCCCTGTTCTAATAACAAAACGGTATTGCCAGTAAGGAAAAATAAATATTTTCTTAGCCTGAAATACATAAATTATCTTCTATTTCATTACTCATTATTCAGATTGTTTTTATTTCATTCCTTTCACAAAATAAGCGGATCACGACAAAATGTCTGAAGGTCAGACGAATATTATTGATTATCAATATCTTAGCTTTGTAATAACTTAGTTACACGGAAAATAACATGTAAGGCACTTAGTGTGTCTGAATGGATAGCGAACGACAGTTTATGTATGTTAATCATTTTCCCGTTTACCTAGCCTTAAGTTATTCATTGTGAAACAATGTTGTGCAACATTGTTCACAAACATGTTTTTGTGTTGTGGAATGTTGCAGTGTTGCCGGCAACATGTCGTATTCATGATAAACAAAAGAAGCGCAATCTTGTTGCATTGCGTGACTGTTTCTCAACTTTGACTTGAATGAATGAGCTAATTATGTTTATTAATAAGTACAATTTTTAAAAACAGTATTTAATCTTAACAAAATATATTTTTAGACGATTTAGTTTATAAAAAGTGTTTGTGTTTATAAGTAGTGTGTTTAGTGTATTTAAAAAATATTTTTTTCAATAAAATAAAATAAATAAACTTTAGGAAATTGAATATTAATTTTGGCTCAAAATTATTCATAGTTTCTTCGTATTGCCTCCTTGTATACCTAACAGCCAAAGTTAAAAACTAACATTGAGACAATCTCCCAGACTCCTTAATCAGATAAAGGAAAACCAAAAATTTGGGACATTACACCCAATCCGTGAGGACCAAACGATTTTTATCCGTAACGACTTTCGATTCATTTAGTCGCAAAATTGACTTGGCACGCCCTCTCGATTTTACTTTATTATTTACCATTTTCATTTAGCCCACTTGGGCATTACGTCGTTACAAAGTTAATTTTACGCTCAAATTGGCACATTTGGTTCTGTAACTGTACGTGAATTTAGCTTTTTTGTACGCAAATCTTTTTGGGTAGTTCAAAAGTTTTGAACATTAATTTTTTAAAATACGGCTCCCGGCTTGGTTACTCGCTTATTTATTTTGTAGGTACTGCCTTGTCTGAAATTTCATTTTTAATTATGAATGGAGATTTTTTTTTTGTTTGCTGCGCCCGCCCCTTCCGGTCGCTTTTGAATTTTTGAATCAACTTCTGTGACTTTTTCGTTGCATGGTAAAGCTGGAATGGCGAATTTCATGTATGATGTGGTAGCTACATTTTGTCCACTGCGGCCTCTATAAATTTTACTGGTATGATTTTTGTTCACTATTTCTTACTAGCTTTTGACCGCGACTTTGTCCATGAAATTTTTCCCCTATCTGCACTCAGGACAACGTAGCTTCCTATTAGGGAAAGAATATTTCGAATTGGATCAGTAGGTATTTTTTATAGAATAGCGGCTACAAAAATAATTAAAAAACAAACTTTAGCTTCATATATTAGTATATGAGACCGTCCATTGTAACTGTAACTGTAAAAAATCCTATTTATTATTTGTTTGGCTTAGGTACATACAATAAAGAATATTTATTCTATTCTGTTCTAACCGCCTATGTTCAGCTAAATATTCAGAATAAACAACACAAACAAAACAGCTGTTTCCCAAAAAATAAACATATTTAGCCAAGCTATTAACTTGACAGACACAATTAACAGGTTGTCCACACAAATAAAATTCGCCAAACAGACAGACAACACAAAAACTGTACCGAAGTTAATTAATACAATTACCGAACTGCTGTAACGCGATAAAATAATCTCGGGGTCTGCGACGTGTGCCGGCAATTTGTCAATTACGACAAACGATGGCACGAGGCAATCCCTGGAGGAGCGGATAGCGCACGGCTGGGGAGCGATGGCAAGAGACCTTGTTTCCAAACCGTCACGATGAACATTTTTCGATGAAAAATTTTGTGTAAAAACCTGTCGGTAGACACGTAGACCTGTTTAGGGTTTCGTACCCAACGGGAGCGATTGCTAAACCTCCGCTGATAGTCTGACTGTCTGTCTGCGAGCTGTATCTCATGGGGAGAGTTAAAATTTTCACTGAGTGTGAATTTTGAATGCCAGGTGTAGCAAATAATAAAAATAAAATAAAGTTAAAATTTAAACGGGTCCCATACAAAAAACGTGTTTTTTTTTCTCTATGTAGTGTTAAATATCAAAGTACAGTGGTACAGAATCCTTAGTGTGCGAGTCCGACTCGTACGTTTTTGGCAATTTTTTAATTAGTATTACCAAATTAAGCAAGATAAAATCTAATTAGATGACTTATCTGAGTAATTTTGTCATACTCAATGAGTTTGACTGGGCCAGAAGTATAATGCAACTGTACCATACAGTCTGACGGTGAATTCTCGTAATAAAAAACGTTCAAAATATAAACGCAATCTCTTCTCAGCGAGAATCACTGTCAAAAACTTGTCACAAATGTAGTAAAAAGTAAATAATAAAATTGAGTTATTTTCACAGATGAAACTGAGATTTGAATACCAAAATAATTTAAACTAAGAATAACCCCGCTAAAATTATACCCATTTATGAATTATTTAAAATAAGACACGTTTTATTTAGAAGTTAATTTTAATTTATAATTTTTTAGGTTAATTATTACTTTATGTACAGGACTATAGTATAAATAGAAATAAAACAAGTGACTGTCGTGTAGTTTTTATTAACAATAACGCTACTATATCGGTAAACATATAGGTAAAACTTCTGAAAGCTACCAACATAGCATTAAACTCGTGCTCCCAGCAAGCATAACTTTGCTACTTTAATCAAAATATTCCGGTTGACTCAACTGTTTTCAAACTCCGAGTCAACATATAAAATATCTGCACGAAGCATAGTCCTTTGTCCCTTCTATCGAATTCATACAATTTTCATGCTGTTACGAGTATGAAAGAAAAACCGAGTCAGCTACATCTGGTTCCGTGCATTTTGTAAAATTCAGGTGAGAATGTGAACTCAAAGGTAATGGCCGTGGCAATAGGAAATGTTGCCACAAACATTATTTTGATGCGAGTTGTTAAAATTTTTGCAATTTATTTGACTTTTACAGAAATGTTTTTGTTGTTAAAGTCGCTTTTGGTTCTATAATCAAAGTATAACGTAGGTCGCGTTGAGTTTATAATAATAAAAGAAAATAGGCTCGCCCCTATTACATGGGACAGAAACATAACTGGCGAAATGTGGATAAACTAATGAGTACACATCTGCCTTACCCTTCGTGGATTACAAGCGTGATGGTATGATATTATAATTTAACTCATCTACAGTGATTTTGATTACACGGTTGGCGCAGTGGCTAAGCGATTGGCTGCTGCGCTGCATGTCGCGGATTCGATTACCGCACGAAAGAAATATTTGCATGGACAGATAGTTGTGCCAGGTATGGCAGGGTGTGTTTAAGAGTTCATATCAAACACATTCAACCAAAAGGTACCTACAAAACACATAAAGTTGCTTTGTTAATAAAATTCCCCCATAAAAATAAAATATCATTATTCTCATTATGAAAACGTCAAAACGGACAGTCAACGTCACTTTGAAATATAACAAGAGGTCAATGAACACCACCATAACGTAGCATTAATTAATCAAAACCCTAGAAATTAATTACTATGTTAATTAATTATTGATGTTTGTTCCACTTACAATTCTGTTGTTAATGCTACTTTCACTGTAAATTGAATCAGCTATTGTTTCATAGCTGGCTTTACTTTTTCCATTATTCACTATGTGACGGAATGAGTGAGAAAAACATTACATTATGGTTCTGTCGCATAAAAATGTGTGACGTATGTGTTTGGAAGCTGAAATGAAAGGCAAAAGGGTAGGCAGTAAGGGCAAATGGATAGGCATTTGGGCAAAAGGGTGGTATGGGGGTAAGAGGGGTTTAAAAGGCATATCAGTTCAAAGACTTTCACTAAGTATTGTATAGACACTATTGCAAATCTAGAAATATTATTATTAGCGCGACTGCTACGCATGAGGTTTTGGGTTCGATTCCCAGGTCGGGCATAGTGTTATTGGGTTTTTCCATCAGGAATTTCTCAGTAGCAGCCTTGGAGTCTGGATTTGTGCCCGGTTGATGGCAATAGGCTCGCCCCCTAGTACATGGGACTAAAACATAACTGCCGAAATGTGGGTGTACTAATGGGTACACCTCTGCCTAACCCTTCGGGGATTACAGGCGTAATATTATGTTATGTTTTGAACCTCATATATAAGAAAAAATAATTGGATCTAATTGCCCCTTTCAAAAGGTAGTTTTGTTTGAGGGTCGTAAGACCTTATTGCTCACACGATATAGCAAAGGAAGGTATGACGAAAAATGGGCAAGAAACTCCTTATTAAATTAAAAACTCTTTTAAAATCATCATCATATTCTGTATGCAAATATTGTAAAACAGTGATTTTAAAAAAGAATACGTACCTACTCTTTTAAAATCAATGTTTTACAATATTTTCAGACAGAATCATACATAATTACACGTGAAATAATGTATAAAAATATCTGCACACGCACTTAAGCTCACAACTTAACAAACATCAAATTGAAGCAGAAGGTCAAATTTTATAGTTTTGCCTACACGATTTTCAAAAAAGAAGTAAAATATATCACAAGCTACAATTCATATACCTGCCATAACAGAATATCTGCTTTTTTCTTGTTTTCCTTATTGCATCGCGCCAAGCGAGGTATAACCGATAAATATTAGATTTTCTTATTGAGGTCAATCAGCCAGCTTATTATTTTTTCATCGAGGAAGGAGTGAATCCAGACTGAGGTAGGATTTAAGACTCTTTTATCAGCATTTCTCCTGAGATCGGGTAGAATTATGAACCTTATAGTGTAAAAAAAAATATAAATAAATACTGGAAAGTAAGCTGAGAATTTGAACTAAGATAAATTCATGCTCCTCTTAAAATCTTAACCGAAAATGAAGAAAATGTTCAAAGAAAATCTGAGGCATAATACTAAGCTTCGTCTCAATAATAATAGGAGTCATTAAGCAAAATATACTGCCCAGATGAAGCTGAAGTGGGGCTTGAAGCAATTTTCCGGTATTAAACGATTATAAATTCAGACTTAACATTGTGGAACGTTAACTGCGCTGAGAGAGAGACAGCAAGATTTATTTAACGCGCAAAACGTACCACAGTCCGATCCATAACCAGGAACACCTTCATGCCCACATGCTGAATGCAAATGCCTTTCACTTAGTAAAGAGTAATAGCTTAGATAAGTAGCCCCTGACTTAGCACATTTACCGCCTTGATAATACCTCGAACCGATGTTTCTGTAACATCCATTCTACTTAGACCCACATCACTCTCGATGCTCTCTCCCTGCTCTTTGATTTCTTGTTCCGCTCAAGGGGGAGGGGGAGGTCTTGTTAAAATGGCAGTGTCCGAAGAGATGGTCAGGAATTATGGGGAGCATTTGTCAAAGTCCTGCTTGCAGATTGTAACGAATAGTGTGTAAGTATGTTCCAATGGAAGTACTGTGTGCTGAATCATAGTAGTGTCGTGTGTTGCATACAATACGGGTTATTAAAATTGTACTTTATTTCGGCGCCTCTTGTGATATTCTACACCAAAAGTTTTGTTTCGATTACTTCAAACATAAAAAAAACCTTGACTAACAAGTTTTTTTCTTGTTTGCTGTGAGCAACTTTATGTTTATGTTAGGAGTAAGTTTTTCACAAGTTATCATGACAATAATTCATTATGACTTTTGTTAAATAAAGTTCCCACGATCAGCAATTTAAATTTCCGAGCCCAAGAAGACAAACAAGTCTATATTATTTAACCATATTACCGAACACTAAGCGCCGCACTCAAACTGCCAAGGTCAGCGCGCACGCAGTTCAGACAACTAATTAAAAGTTTAAGTTGACGAGTAATAGCTTTTGTTTTTCCGCTTATGAATTCGTAACTCATAATAACAGCACATAATTAGCTCGAGAGTTGGTAGAATAGGGTGTTTTGGAGTTACGCAACTCTTGAATGTTTAAATTTTGAATTTTAAAATGCGTTTTGGAATTACGCGTCTTGGGAATTGTTGAATGAATGATTAAATTAACGAATTGAAGGAAAGTATTTATAAAACGGGAAAGTAGAAAGGTTTTCAGTTAAGGGTTGTAGAAATAACTTCGCCAAATTGGGTATCATTGCCTCCTTGGAAGCCCAAAGGGACAACGCAGCCCATTCGCATATTGTAGACTTTCTGAAGTCAGATACATTTAAATGGTATAAAAGTGAGGACGTTTGAACTGGGTGCCTTTAACTTGGCATTTATTTGACCTTCGTTGTATACAATGTGGGGTAAGGGACATCGTAACGAAAACTTTTACCATAGATCCATTTGATATGAAGAAATCAAGAAGTTCCTGTATACAGGGTAATTGAAAATTTACCCGAAACCTTAAAAGGGGTCATTGTAGTCATCATTTTATCAACAACTTTTACTATAGGACCAACCTTGAAATCATGAAATGACTCCTTATGGTTTCGGGTAAATTTTCAATTACCCTCTATAAGCGACGAGAAATATTAACGCTGGGGGTTCTAGAATCATATACTGAACCCATTATGAAAGTTTTTCACGATATTTTTTACGCCTTGTATTAATTAGATTCAAAAATCACACATACACAAATATCATACAACTGTATTTTAAAATTATTTACTTCTAACTAATGTCATATCATATACAGTAAGAACATCTTAAACCTCCGAGGATTAAAGACGTAATGTTATGTTACTTCAAAAAATTGTTGACATTTTGACGTGGATTGGTTCATTTTGGTAGAACTAAGACAAATTGTAAAGTAAACAAAAAGAAATTGAATGGTACAGTCAACAACAAAAGTCGATTAACAATTATGATAAGTAAAACGCAATTATTATTAAATTAAAATATATGAGAAATACATGATAAACCCTTAGTCATTGGCTGAAATTCTGAGAGCCAGTAGGTACATAATGTGTTTATTTATTTATTTAAACTTTATACAACAAAAGTACAAAGGCGGTGTTTAGTGTCTGTTTATATGATTTAAAAAAGTAGCATTGCTAATCGACTTTGGCTATTGACCGTACATGTTGAATGTTTATAGATATACTCATGTACTCTAAGAAAACAAAAGCATGACGTATTATCTAAAAGCAAAGTACCACTGACTCACTAATTCGTCATCTCCTAAACTATTAAGCCAACTAACTTCAAATTAGTCACGTTTGTTTGTCTTAGCTCCTAGAATAGGTACCACTTAATTACTGTTTTTAGAAATACGCCCCTAATGGTAGTTTCAAGTCTTGAAAAGTTAGTTTGTTTCGTTAAAAGTTTATACTAATTAAAAGCGAATTTATTAAAAGAAGATTTTGAAGATTTTTTTTTTTTTACTGCCTCGTTGGTCTAGTGGTCGCAAGCGCGACTACTGTACATGAGGTCTTGGGTTCGATTCCCAGGTTGGGCAAAGTGTTATTGGGTTTTTCCAACAGGAATTTCTCAGTAGCAGCCTCGGAGTCTGGATTTGTGCCCGGTTAATGACGATAGGCTCGCCCCCTATTACATGGGACTAAAAAAAAAAAAACATAACTGGCGAAATGTGGGTGTACTATTGGGTACACCTCTGCCTAACCCTTCGGGGATTACAGGCGTGATGTTATGTTTATTAAAAGTGTGGTAAGTGAAAAAATTGGCATGATGGCACTGTGGTTAAGGCACCCTTTCGTAAAGGTGCCTTTCGTACATGAGGTTTTGGATTGAAGTATAATGCATGCCACAAAAGGTCAGACTTGATAAGCGTCAGTAATGAGGAGCTTGCGCAGGTATGGATGTACGAAATAGTAATCCATAATTTGTGTATCTATTCAGGAATATTTCGATGACATTTCGATTAAAATTCTTAACATTATTATAATATTTTTACGAAATAATAAAGTTTGTGTGGTGTGTCAAGTCTCATCTTTTGTGGCACGTATTGTGCTAATGTGACTTTTTCAGCACATATGTACTTTCTAAGGTTATTTACTTGTTTATTTATTTAGGATCTCCAACAAACTATACACAGATACATTACATTTGGTACAATTTGTTAGTGTTACGTGTGCTCCTTCAATTATCTCGGACATCAATGACAACGGTAAAGGAAAACATCGTGAGGAAACCTTGACTTATATATTTACAGTAAGTGTGAAATCGCCAGTCCACCTTGAGAAGGAGCCTTCTCTGTAAAAGAAGAGGCTTTTGCACTTCAGTGGGACAATAATAGGCTGGTATAAATAATTTAAGGCGTAGCGATTATGAGATATTATCTGAAGTGCAGGAATCTGAGTTCGACTCCTTTTGACACCAAAGAGTTTTTCATTTATTTATCGGTATACCTTATTACTTAAAGAATTGATATATTTGACATTTATGTAAAGAATGATTTGTTTGTTGTTGAATCCTTAGACTAGACATTATTTACATGTGTATTACGTACTGTGTAGTATGTAAGTTATAGTTACTATGTATATTTTTTAAGTTACTTTGTCGCATTAGATTGAATCTGTAATGGCAGAGAAAACGTTTGTGAAATAAATAAAAAATAATAATTTTGTGTGTTATAATTTGTAAGACATTCAGACACAATATTAAATGTTTGTCAGTAAATGAAATATAAAACACTAGTTCCATCTTGCATGAAATTTTCATCGCGAATGAAAATTCAATATGAAACTTTCACATAGTCAAGTACCTATATATCTACCTGAATAAAAACTTTTGTCTCTTTCTTTCTTTTTATCTATCCTTTTTTTCAAATAGATGGTCATATTTATAGAAATCTGAAGTATTGAGCAGCTGTAGGTAGCAACGTTAATCGCATGACTGGCGTTTTTAGTGTCCTCTAAAGTTCAGATGTAGGGACACTTTGGGCACTGTAGTAAGTAGGCCAACGTCTGGTCACCGCACTCGCACTGAGTGTTAGATGGATCTATAATCCCTTATTTTGTAAGCTACGTCCGCAGCCGTTTACTTGGATACACAGTCTATTGAGCTCTTCGAATTTGAACTCACATCGTATAAGAAGTTAAGTGAAATAAGTACGTAAGTGAACATACGTTACAACAAAAATAAGTTAACATTGGTGTTGATTCCCTTGGTCACAAACTAAACTAAAATTAGACTATTCCCATCTTTTTCTCCCCAATAAAATAAGAAAGAAACTAATAAGATGTGTCAAATTTAGTCAATCTGACACATCCATACAGTTTTAGTTGACATCTTAAAACGTATGAATTAAAAATACGGAGAAGTTCAAGGCAAAACTAATTTGACATCTCTAACTTAGTTTTTTAATGTCACGGAATGTCACCGTCCTTTCCTTTCGCTGTATGTTAGTAAGAGATGTCAGTTCTTTAAATTTAGTCTAGTTTGAGAACAAGGGAATCGGCACCATTATGGGTCAAAACTATTTATGAAAGCATAAGAAATCCATTAAACAACAGAAAAAACTGCAAACGTCCAACTCAATAATTCAATTAAAAAAACATTACAAATATTACTGCCTCATTGGTCTAGTGGTCGCAAAGCGCGACTGCTGAGGATGAGGTCTTAGATTCGATTCCCAGATCGGGCAAAGTGTTATTGGGTTCTTCCATCGGGAATTTCTCAGTAGCAGCCTCGGAGTCCGTGGATTTGTGCCCAGTTGATGGCAATAGGCTCGCCCCCTATTAAATGGGACTGAAACATAATTGACGAAATGTGGGTGTACACCACTACCTAACCTTTCGGGGATTACAGGCGTGATGTTATGTTAATGCAAATATTAAATTCCAATAAAATTTTCTGCAACTTTTTGTTTTTAAAAGGTCCAACTATACGTTTACGTCATTGAGCGTCGTAAAGCTATAACCACACTGTACTGTAAGCCGCTTAAGTACATACTTGAGTGAAATGTACGGAATTAAATCGTAAAATACGCTAACATTGTGTTTTGGCGTTGTTATTACGTGTTGGAATAGATATTGATGGATAGAAAGTAATTAAATTAAGCTAAAATATACCTGCTTTTTAGTGATGGGTTTTTTTCAGGTCTCTTTCTTAATTTGAATGCATTAAAACTAATAAAGTGTTCAATATTTGCAAATTAATAATAGTTAAGATTTATATTTCTTTTAACAGTTGCTAAAAAATTAAAATTCTGACTAAAAAATTCTTTAAGCAAATTCTTAGTCTAATTCCAGAGAATTATTATCGCACCAATTATACTTTGTAAAATATTTAACATTTTTTTTTTAAATCTGCTCAACAAAAATGTATTTTATTAAATTTCGACATTCATTTGAAACTTGGTTTAATTTTGTATTTATTTACCTTAAGTTAAGATAAAAAATATTATTCTTTAATAATCTTGACCCTCAAAGTCAACGCGAGCAAGTCGTGGCCATTATGCACGTTGGAATGTTAAAAAGTTAATCAAACATTGACACAAGTAATCTCCATCACCTGATAGCAACGACTTGCTATGAAATAACTAATAGCATCACAGGAAATATGAGTAAAGTTGTGCCGGATGGGCCTTGGGAGTGTCAGTCGGCGGTACACGAATACTCGAATAGTGGAATACATTTACATTGTTTGTGAACAGAGTGATTTATTTATTTCTTAAGTGTTACGTAAGTAGTGTGTAACGAGAGAAGATTGTTGAGATATGTGTGCGTGTGGTGGGGGAATTATTCAAATATAGAAAAGAACAATTCATTTTTAAGGCATTTTTTTCTAAGAGCTTAGTTGTATGTAAGAATTGATTACTCTCATTATGTGAACTTTGATCTATATTTAATTAATGAAAAAAAAGAGGGGAGGCTACAAAATTTTAGGAACGATCGCAATCTTATCCTCAATCTCGATCTGTCAAAAATGTTTTATGATTACAACAATGCAACAAATTAATGTAAAAAATATAAGTAAATTAAATTAATATATAAAATTAAATGTATTTAATTAAAATTTGGTAGTTTATCCAGACTTTGAAAGTTTTTAATGAGTAGAATTAGCCTTACAATGTGAATTGAATAATAGCCAACTGACTGATAATATACCTCACCGCCACATGGAGAAATTAGAACTAAATTATTCCGTAAAAATCTGAGTTAGTTTATGTGATTTAGGATTTCAAGACATCAGTGACGTAATTAGCAAAAGACTGACCTGAGGTCAGATGATCTCTTATATGTCACGTGTTCAATGAGAAGTCATTGTATAAAGTCCATTTAAAAAGTAATCATTTAAACTAGTTCACATAATTACTTTCTCAACTGCAAATAGGGAAAAGAAAGGCTGCATTTTTCTTTAGCAAATGAAAAAAAAATGATTGCCAATGCACAGGCTGAATACGATTTATTATTAAGATTGAAGATGAAGATGGGGATAAAATTCATTGTCTTATTCTTTTTAAAAATGTTATTAGTTTCGCATGACGAGCGCTGGTCGTTAAATCGGAAAACGCTTAGTTGGACGGTTTTCATAGATGTTATAGATTAAACTAAGTTTCTTGTAGAAATTACTGTTTTACAGATACCTATATTTTTGGGTGTACCTAACCAATTTATTCTATCAAGCTTCAAAGCAAAAGCGACTTTGTTTCAATTTTTTTAAAGTTGCCTTTCAGATTATTCTGGTGGTTAAGAATGTAAGTTAAAATTATATTAGAAACATATAAGCTACTACCGTCCTTAACTCCAGGGACACGGTTGCAACAAGTTGAGTTACCAAGATATAATGATACCCGAACTCTGGCTCTGGAACTTTCGGCTCGGGCCCCTACTTCGCTACTTTGCAAATTTAAGCAGCAATACTTGTAATGTATGTGCTTTCCAAATCCCTACAGTACTCCAAGTCCAGGCAAGGAAATAAATTTCACAAAGTTTTTTGCTTAGTTTGCGTTTGCAGGTTTACGCTGTAATGGGAAGGAGCAAGTTATAGTGTTTAAGTTGTCTGTTTATGCATCGCTGTGTTCTTAAAAGTTGGGAGCAAGTAGTTCATGAAACACAGGTTGCTTTGGTTATTATTCATTTTTTTATTTTATTTTAACTTTATGCAACATAAGTGTTAAAAGCAAAGTGTGCAAAGTGTTATTGGGTCAAAGTGTTATTGGATTTTTCCATCAGGAATTTCTCAGTAGCAGCCTCGGAGTCTGGATTTGTGCCCTGTTGATGGCAATAGGCTCGCCCCCTATTATATGGGACTTAAACATAACTGGCGAAATGTGGGTGTACTAATGAGCTCCTCTGCCTAACCCTTCGGGGATTACAGGCGTGATGTTATGTTATGTATGTATGCAACAAAAGTACAAAGGCGGACTTAATGCTTTAGGCATTCTGTAACAGTCAACCAAAGGTGGTGAAGAGATAATATGGTAGGTGCAAGTTATTGTACGAGAGTAAAACAACAAAATTCGAGATTAAAAATAAAATAAAAAAGTACTCAAAAATTTTGCATAAATAAAATGAAGTGTACACAAGTACAAAATTATTAAATACTACATACTTACTATATAAATTACAATACTCAATATATCTTTATTGCTTTTCCATATGTATTTCTATGTACCAATATTCCAATATTTCCAACCTGTAATAGTATTATCTAACTGAGGAGCTCGTGGCTATAAGTAATAACAGCCGCACGGGTCGATCCGTCAGGTTAAGCTACGCTTGCCGGGGTTGGTCCGTGGATGGGTGACCATCTTTACACACTGAGACTCCTCCGTGCCGCGAAAAGCACGTTAAGCCGTTGGTCCCGGCTGTCATACGTGGATCTTTGACAGTCGTTACGGGTCGTCAGAAGCCCAAAAGTCTGACAACCAGTCTTACCTAGGGGTATCATATTACCCAGTTACTGGGTTGTGGAGGTCAGATAGGCAGTCGCTCCATGTAAAATACTGGTATTCAGCTGCATCCGGTTAGACTGGAAGCCGACCCCAACATAGTTGGGAAAAGGCTAGGCAGATGATGATGAATAGTATTATCTAACTAGTATCTATTTTTTACTAATATTGTGTTTAGTTGTCCATTCAAAAAGCCAGTTTCGTATGGAGAAGAACCGAACGGGCAAGAATTCATTGTTGAAAGTCCAAAATAAACATACGTAGAAATTATTCACCATCATCATCATCGCCCTGCCCTTGTCCCATGTTACTTGGGGTCGGCGCAAAACGTTTTCTTCTTCGATTCTGTCCTGTCAGCCGTCATGCTATCACTGACTCCCTTTTCTTTCATATCATTTTTTACTCAATCCATCCACATTCATAAATAGAAATAAAAATAGAAAGTACATATGGATTTAAAATATCACATTGGTACTGGTCCCATATCGAAAACACGACCTCATGCATTAAAGGCACCACTGGGCCATCACGACATAATTCCTATTGTTGTTTTAATTAAAACAAATCCGAAACACAGCCCCTTGACTGTCGAGTCAATTGTTTCTATTTTAAAACGAAGATCTTCAACTAAAGTACATTTAATCATCTTACTTCTGTCTCCTCGAGAGTCTATTCACTCCACTCCATCCGTTTCCATACCCTATAATTAACGCTGTCCAAAACAAAAGCGTGGAAAACAAAACCTTTTCAAAGGCGGGTATTTCAACTGTGACTCTTTTTTCCAATTTTTCGAAACTTCCCTAAACAATTAGTCTCTCACAGCGTATCTCGGGCGGAATCCTTTCAATCGGTTTCCGATTGTTGCGTTGAATTACTGCAAATAGAAGAATCGTTGAACAAAACAAAGATATAAACCTTTTGTACGCAGTGTTTTATCTATTGGACGAAAGCAATTAAAGACTCGGAACTACATTTTGTTGAATACATCCCTAAAGGGTCACTAACCTTTTGTGTGTTTGTTCATACACAATTGTTCGATCACAATACTAAGGTTGAAAATAGAAGGGTCTTCTATGACGTATAACACAATAGTTTTTTACAGAAACAGAGTACCGTAAGCATATTTATACCGACTTATCTGTAGTGTTATTCATAGCATCAGCTGAGGTCACGACACACCTCAAGCTTATCCTCATCATCATCTTAACAGCCGAACGCGCGACGTCCACTGCTGGACATAGGCCTCCCCTAAAGATAGCCACAATGACCGGTCCTGCGCTCCAGCTGTTTCCCGCGACCTTCACATGGTCGTCTAGTCGTCCACCTATTAGACATTCCCATACTGCGCCTTCAGGCACGTGGTTGCCTCTTGAGCGCCATACGATTGCCTCAGGCGTCTGCACTTCACCTAAATTCACTGACGGAGATTTATACAAAATCAGGCATTCAAATTACTTTACTAGTCATGGTCTTGGACATGAACGTGGATGAGGCGAAAGGAGTATGTAATGATTGTAGTAGGTGGCGTTCTATGGTTTCTGCTTACCCTCATGGGAAAATGGCGTGAGTTTATGTATGTGTTTTGGACGTTAGAATAAGTACAGGTATAAATGAAATACCAACCTTAAATCAACTAATAAGTTCTGCAAAAGTGCTAAAAAATTCCATCATTCTCTGCAAATCACATGCGCTGTAGATTACTTTTAAACATTCATTATACCGGACTCCAGTTTTAATTATTCTATATTAAAAGCGAACATTTCAATTGAACATTGAACAAGCATCGTCGATTCGACACAAATAAAACAAAACAAGAATGAACAGAACAGAACGGAGATGTTTAAAATCAATGAGAAACAATAGGTACCTACAAATATAAGTTGTCTTCGAAATTATTGATGCCGAACCAACGAGATGGGTTCTTTAGGGTTCTGCGCGCAGAATAACAGATTGCTTTCCTACATTGGTCACAAAATAAGTGATATTCAGTAGTCTCATTCCTTTTGGCACTTGAAAATGACACTCATAATGATTTGGTTTTAAAATGAAATTATAGATTTGTGCTTTGAACTGACAGCAACGGAAGTTCTTCAAGTCCTAAGGTACATACTATTATACGTCTTACAAGTTTTAAAAATCATAATAGCTATGAAGAAAAGTATTGAGAGTTAAAAAAAAAAATACAAGGCCGATCGAACTTTAAATAAAATATTTTTGACAAACATTATGTAAAGAAGACGCACCATATTCTTGTATTGACATCGATATTACATACATTTGACAAGTTTCAAATAGATACGATTATTAGAAGTTGATTAATTTCGAGTTCTTAAATTTTTTGACATGGTTCATCATAATTGTAGTCGAACGACGTCCACTGCTGGACATAGACCTTCCCTACAGATCGACACAATGACAGACAAGTAAAGCTTATAAAAGATTAGCTGTATCTCAGGAACAAAGTAGGGCAAATACCTTTTTGCATACATAAATTTGCTGTGAGTCCATGATTGTTTCTATTTTTATTTTACCACCTATGAGTGTACATCATGGATTGCAATAAATGATTTGATTTGATTTCAGAAAAGGCATGAGCATTGATCACATTTCTGAAGTTGGCTTAGCAGCTTTACACCTACATTAATAGTCCAGGTTTCCCCACAATGTTATCCTACACCAATGAAAAATACTTGATACCTAGAATGAAAAATTCTCCTATTTCCTTCTGTCCCCATTGATTCATTGTGGCGCCGCTCTATAAAAATTGGCTATTCTACCGATATTTCGGGATCCGATGTCCGGGTTTTATTGTTTTTCTATTGATTAATGCTGGCGCTGTGTAAAATTGGAGCAGAGGTAATTGTTTAAGGACGTGATTCAAGACTGAGTGGCGATCCTGTTCCGCAAAGATGCTGATCGATTATTTTGCTTTCTGATTTCGTTGACATGTTTGAAAAAGATCCGATACTGTTTGATTTTATTTGGCAAAAATAAATTCGCCTGATTGATTCAATTCTACTGTCTTCTCAAAAATATCAGGCTATTTTTGTAGTCAGGTTTTCCGCGCTTTCGTCGGCGTTAAACTTAATATGGACGATAAATTTTTCGGAATAAAAAGTACCCTATGTTTTATTTCAGACTATAATCTATCGCTGTGCCAAATTTCATCCAGATCCGCTCAGTCGTTTTGGCGTTAATGAATAAGAAACATCCATTTAACCAAACATTTGCATTTACAATTGTAACGAGATTCTGGTGTAACTATAGACAAGTTATAAATTGCAAGGTTAACATTGGTGCCGATTCCCTTGGTCACAAACTAAACTAAAATTAGACTATTTCCATCTTTTTCTGTCCAATAAAATAAGAAAGAGACTAATGTAAATAAGAACTGTCAAATTTAGTCCATCTGACACATCCATACAGTAATTATAGTTGACATCTTAAAACGTGTAGATTAAAAATACGGAGAAGTTCAAGGCAAAACTAATTTGACATCTCTAACTTAGTTCTTTAATGTCACGGAATGTCACCGTCCTTTCCTTTCGCTGTATGTTAGTAAGAGATGTCAATTCTCTAAATTTAGTCTAGTTTGTGAACAAGGGAATCGGAACCAATGTCTACTGACGACATTCGACTAATCTAAACATTATGACGTAGTTACTTACTCTAACAATAGAGGATCTATTACGTAGATAATTAAGTAAATTCTATTTAGAGGGAAAATATGTGAAAAGGTTTGAGGGTTATTTGAGCCTCTGTCAAGCAAACTTTCAGCTTGAATGATGACGATGGAGGGCTTATAAAAAAAAAAATTGAGATGCCAAAAAAAAAAATTAAAAAAAAAAACAGCACGCAGTTTTCAGTCCCTTGAAAATCCACTCAAATTAGAAATCTCACCTCGCCACAAAATATGATTAATTTTAATCGCGGAAATTGCAAAATTTCTAATTTATCGTCCATAATAACCCTAGCAATGCCGGCGAGTTTTAGTTTTGAAATAAATCTCGGCTGGAGCGGGCTATTGTAGAATTTGAAATACGAGCCAGAGTGCCATCGAAACTTTTTCAACGTTTCGTCCGTCCGTCTGCAGCGCAGGGTTATCTCTATTCTCCTCAACGTTTTAATTTAAAGTCTGTCTTTAAAAGAATGTTTGGCGTTGAACGGGTTGTTGCCTTCGAATGATATAAACGTTTTATGTTTTCTTTTTAAAGTTTTGTGGGTAAATGTGTTTTAAAGTTTATTGGCTAACGAAGTTGTTTGCAGTTGTTTTCAGTTATTCTGAGAACTGACACAGCGATTTCGTTTTGTTGCATTCTGTTTTTTAGGGTTCTCTCCCAGAAAATATAGGTATAATGGAAACTTTATAAAATTACATTCTCACTGTGTTCTTTATTCTAGTATATTTTAACAAGTAGTTTTTTTTAATCTTAATATTATATAAAAGCGAGAGGTCACTCACTCACTCACTCATCATAAAATATCGAAAACCGCTGGACATATAAAGATGAAATTTGGCAGGGATGTAGTTTATAGTGAGTAAACGTCTACTAAGAAAGGATTCTCCAAAATTCACCCCTTATGGGGTAAAACGGGGGTCCAAAGTTTGTGTAGTGAAAAATCCACTTTAGTCGAAGTCGCGGTCAGAAACTAGTGTATAAAATAACATACCTAATGCTCCACCCGCAGCGAGATGAACAGTTAAGTGAAGAAAATATTTTCCTGCAGTTGGCCTAGCCTTCAGTTAGTTTCAAAATGTTGTTAGTCACCTTTTCACTAAGTCCAAATTCAGTTAAGGATTTTGTTACCTTCATCTGTTTTTCTCTCATTTATGATAACATAAAGACCAGTTGCATAGTGTAAATAAAAATCATACCCGCCCTAATACCTTGTTTCGTTACCGCAGCGAGAGGGTTGGCTGCGGTCCAGAAAAAGAAGTCTAAAAGGATGGTGCAAGCATGACCTTCCTATCTGTGAAACTATGTTTCTAGCCGACAGACGCGTTTGTAGGAAAATTGTCTCATTTGTATTGAATGATCGTAACGTTATGTTGTTCACTTGAAATATTTTAATTAGTTTGTTTTTTTTTGTTTTTACGCGAAACCCTAAATAATTTTCTTTATGTTTATTAATTTTTTTAAAGTGCTTAAGTTACTTACTGTAATAGCAGTTGTTGCCAGTAAAAATAATGTTCAAATCGATCCAGTCGTTTAGGAGATTAGCCGAAACAAACAGACAAACAGAAAAGCACACAGATAGACAATTTTTTTTTTCGTTTGGTGTACTTTAATAATACTGCATTTTGTAATAGGCTGTTAATTTGATACGACAAATAGATTCTTCAGTTTTGTGTTGTATAGGTGCGGGCATTTGGGTGTGATATATGGTATTATAATCACGAGAAGCTAGGTGACTAGCGTACCTCAACTTTTTTTTTCAAATGTGCCTGTGAACGGTCTAATTGAAATAAATGTTTTTGAATTTTGACTTTCGGTCAGTTTTCCCACTGCCACGCTGCAGACAGGTTAATATTTAATAGGTAATAAGTAAAGTAAAAGGAGGAATAAAGGGTAATTTTACGGCAGCAGATAGAAAATTATCGATATACCAAATTGGCTATTGATAACTCAGTCAATTTTATTGCTAATTCTTGTGATGATATTACATATTCTACATTTACTTTAAGGTTTAATTTAGGTTTAGGTTATTTATTGTAGAATGTAAATGGTTTATGTATATGAAATATAATGATTATTTACAAAAAAAAATATTTTGTGATGATTTTATTTATTTAAACATGGTATCACAGGTGGTTTAAAAAAATATAGTGCTACATGTTTTGCTAGGAATATCTAGCATACAAACTTATCGTTATGGTATATTGTAGTGTGTGTGTGTTATTTTCAGAAACCGGTCGTATTTCCATATCTGTAAAATCATAAGGTATATATTTTTTTGTATTTTAGTTTACAATTCTAATTGTCGGTGGTTTTAGTTGTCGGTGGCAACCCTGGCAGGCGTTTAGGTAGCGTCGTCTGCCCCGGCGCGATACCATTCGATCGCTATTCAAACAAACACGCTCAAACCAACTTTTGTTTCTTTTACTGAAGCTTAAAATGTAGGTTAGCACGAACTATTGTTTTAGCAAATATCAACCATTTTGAATTGAGTTTTTTTATTATTTTGAGTATCGAGAGGAATTGTGTCAGGTGTGTTTGAGGAAGCCGCTTTTTATACGTGACCTTTTTGAAGATAGACGGGTGGAAACTAAACAAAGAGGGGTTTGGCCGAATGTGTGTTGAGGGAGGGGAGGGAAACCCTAAGCTATTCTTCTGAGTGGGTATCATACATCAGTGTATGGGAAGTGTGTCAGTGGTGGGTATATACTTTTCTTTCTTACAATTTATCCAAGACACAGTTAAAGTTTCTCACTCTTACAATTCAACATAACATAACATTACGCCTGTAAACCTCGAAGGGTCAGGCAGAAGTGTAAATACACCCACATTTCGCGCGTTACGTTTAAGTCCCATGTAATAGGGGCGAGCCTATTGCCATCAACCGGGCATAAAAATGTGCCTATGTGGTGACATGCGACACTGGTCTTGGTTACTGGTCTAATTGAAATAAATTATTTGACTTTAATTTTGTCTTTGACTTTGACTGTGTCTTTGACTTTGACTTTAATTTAGCCGCGCGGATCAGCATCCAAGCATCATTTTTGATGACTTACAATATACTGAAACATGAACCTATTGACACTCCACAAAAAATCAAACAACACAGTTCATACAAACTGTAAAGGCTCAATACCAGACCGGTAACACACAAGTCAGTAACTCTCTCACGACAGCAAAAAGTCGATAAATTATAACTTTTACAGCACACACGTGTGAAATGACGGTAGTCGCAAAAAAATACGCAACACCAACAGCCAACCACTATAAATGCAAATGAAAATGTCGTATCTTGATAAAAAGTGGAACTACGAATTGTGACGTCATACGACGTGACGGATGTGCTATGCGTGGTGACGGGGATTCTGTAAACTGCTGACGAATTGATAGATACTAAAATTCTAGATGAATCCTTTTCATGAATCTTGTTTTATGTGGCAGTGTTTTCAATAAAATTTAATGTCGAAATCTTTATACTAACTTTATACCTAGGCTTTCTAGCTTAAAGTTACGTCTTTGGTCACTGCTCCGCTCCCGTGGGTAGTAGCTTGACGTTTTATAGCCTATACTATTACTCATGAATCTGGCCATCTTTATACAAAAAGATTATTTCGAATGCGACCGATAGTTCTAGAGATTAACGCGTTTAAACGAACAAACAAAAACTTTTAGGTTTATTATATTATTTGTGTAGATTAGCTTTGACGCCTCGTTGGTCTAGTGGTCGCAAGCGCGACTGCTGTGCATGAGGTCTTGGGTTCGATTCCCAGGTCGGGCAAAGTGTTAGGTATTGGGATTTTCCATCAGGAATTTCTCGGAGTCTGGAATTGTGCCCGGTTGATGGCAATAGGCTCGCCCCCTATTACATGGGACTAAAAACATAACTAGCGAAATGTGGGTGTACTACTTAATGGGTATACCTCTGCCTAACCCTTCGGGGATTACAGGCGTGATGTTATGTATATATGTAGCTTTTACGCGTGACTTTGTCTGCATGGAAGACAAATA
The DNA here is from genome assembly GCA_949774945.1 of Hoplodrina ambigua. Classification (NCBI taxonomy): domain Eukaryota; kingdom Metazoa; phylum Arthropoda; class Insecta; order Lepidoptera; family Noctuidae; genus Hoplodrina; species Hoplodrina ambigua. Next base: position 15,595,467 of record OX458968.1, read on the forward strand.
TCAGACGCGTTAAGTGATTTTTGGTTAGGGCAAAACTTATGACATGCTAATGTGATTGCGTCACCGACATGCTAAGTTTACTTTTGTCGGTAGTTCCCATAACTACAATCATATTTATAAGTCTCTTAGTCGCATACGTTTTATCCGTCCTCTTCACATGCCCATACTAAGACAAACGATTCCCTTTCAACTTTTCTGTCACTGGCGCCACAATCCGATTACAAAAAAAATATTTAATTTTTAGAAAGTTACACTATAGAGGTCTGGCGACTCTGAATCTTGGATCATCACGACTCAAAACAGTAACAAAACAGAACACTCAAAAATTTTAACTCTAATAATGACAAACGAGCCGAATTCAATGAAACATCCCTTCAAAACACAAGTTCGCAACTTTGTACCGAAACTCGTTTATTTAACGAGTTTGCAAATGAGTGGTGTGTGTGATAATGACGTATATTTAATATCGTGAAGCAATCAGCTTGATTACAAATTAAAAAGTGTTAACATTAATTAATTTTAATATGATGACACGTTGTTTACTTTAGGTAGCGAGCTAGCGATCGATTTTTTAATGTGATCTGTAAATCGGCAAGGGCTTAATCTACAGATTGCATGTAGAAAGCGACTGTTTATTGAAAATAACAGAGCATTAATCCGACATAATTATGTGCTTATATTACCGTTGTCATATTGGTACTCAGCTGCATCCGGTTAGACTGGAAGCCGACCCTAACATAGTTGGGAAAAGGCTAGGCAGATGATGATGATTACTGTTGTCATAAAAGACATAAATAATAATCAAATAAAATTACGACACCTCATCAATAATTTAAATAACGAATAAATACTTGTATTTTTTGTTTGACAGTACTTTAGAATACACCTCTTTCAAAGAACAGAATCGCCCTGTTGGTAGATACATATTATACTGAAGGCAATGTTACGCGACTATGTCACTGTGGGCGTGCGAGTCTTCGCCTCACCTGCCTAAACCCAGCAAAAAGATGGCTACTTCGAATTCGAAAATCAAATACTAAAAAAACCTATTTCTTTAATTATTAATTCGTGTTGTGAATTACTAGCATAGTTACCTCCATAAATTTGACAAGGAAGCAAAATTATATAAAGATGACAATTTAAAAAAATGAGCACTTTGGGAATTAATCAAATAGTTATGAATGAAACTGGGATTAATGAATTAATACTCAACGTACAACTTAATAATTTACGGTCAGTTTTTTCCGCTCAAATAATGAATGAAAAACCAATATTATTTTTATGTGGAGTTAAATTTCATATAACCAACCAATAAATTCCACTATGTTTATATTATTATCTGTGGCCGCCCACATGTGAACACACGCCTTATCGCCACAAATGAACTGTGAATTCCATTACGCTGAAATAATAATTTAAAGTTCATTCCGATGTGATTGGAAAAGTATTAACTCCGTTCATGATCTAGGTGAGCTTGTGGTGACCTCTATATGTTGTGTCTGGCATTAATAATAACCTTATCAAGTATTTTTGACAAAATCCCAAATTTATTCAATGACCAACTCATGCCTATGTTTTTATCAATTACTTACCGCTAGTGAATGCCTCGTCATAATCGGTCCAGCCATTTCGGAGGTTAACCAACACAAAAGACAGAGGATGGATGAAGATTTGATAATCTTTCACGCTGAAGGGAATTAGCTAAAATTAAGCACACCTATATATATAGTGATCAAGCTTAACGTATAGGATTTCGAACCATTTTTGTTCTGTATTTGCGCTCCCATAAAAATATTACAAAGACGCGGACGAAATCGCGGGCAGAAACTAGCTGTATGTTATCTATAATACTAATATAATAAAGCTGAAGAGTTATTTTTTTGTTTATTTTTTGTACGTGCTGATCTCTCGAATTACCAATCTGATTTGAAAAAAATATTTGTGTAGCCAGATTCATGAAGAATAATCTACGCTATATAATATTACGCTTACACCTACGGGAGCGGAGCAGTAACCAAGTACGTAGGTAACTGAACGCAGATGAAACCGCAGGATAGGTAGTGTATTAATATTCAAGCTGGAAGCTATACGAGTTACTAAGTGGTTTAGCATCGTTTGCAGATTGTTTTAGTCGAGTTGTGACGACACTGCATACTGCAAGTTTTGCTTGTCACTACGCAGATTAGCTAAACTTTGGTGTTGCTAACTGAAATATAGGTTGTTGTGCACATCTACGCTAATTACCGCATAGGTAGGGATTTCTGAAATCTACCTCGTTGATCTAGTCACAAAGCGCGACTGCTGAGGTCGCTCAAAGTGTTATTGGATTTCTTCATCAGGAAGTTCTCAGTAGCAGCGTCGAGTCAGGATTTATGCCCGGTTGGCGGCAATAGGCTCGCCCCCTATTACATAAGACTCATACATAACTGGCGAAATGTGGGTGTGCTAATGGGTACGCCTCTGCCTAACCCTTCGGGGATTACAGGCGTAATGGTGTATTATGTAGAGATTACTGTTACACCTATACGGAGTGGAAGGGACCAGCGTAAACTAATTACCTTTTCCATTCATGTTTAGAATGTAAGTGTTGCACTTTTTTGTGGAACAATTGTTTTTTGTTTAAGAATAAAAATATTTTTATATTCTTCTTATTAAAGAAGAATATAAAAATATTGTTATATTAGTGTAATATTAGTGTAGATCGAATATTAATTGGATCTACACTAAGATTATAAAGAGGAAAAAATTGTATTTTTGTTTGTTTGTTTGTAATGGATAATCTCAAAAACTACTGGACCAATTTTGAAAGTTCTTTCACCATTAGAAAGCTACATTATCTGCGAGTAACATAGGCTATATTTTATTTTATTTTTGCGCGGACGAAGTCGCGAGCAAAAGCTAATACTCAATAACTTTATTGCTTTCCATATGTTATTCTTAGGTAGTAACTTAATAATTGAGATCAATATGGGCTCTCTAGGGCACATCAAAAGGGTAAGAGAGAGGAAGCCTTGCAGCTAATACCTACTAGTCATTTTGAAATCAACTTTATTAATACTCGATATTCGATTATTTGGAATTATTGGAAACAAAGGTTTGATAGAAATTACCTACTAAATAAACATCACAAATTAATATTCATTCATTATCTGTATCATTATTCACGATACAACGCGTCTAATTCACACATTCTCGAAGAAGCTAACCACCTAATTAAAGCAACAACTACTAATAAACTTGTAAGATTACTTGACGTGCAAGTACCTAAATCATCGCGTTCGTAAACCGAGCATATTAAACTGTAGACATGACGTCAGAGCTCCCCCACATTAGGGCTCAAACAACGTGTGCTGTAATTACCATTTTAATAACTAAACGTGTACCAACTGTTAGTGTGACGTGTCACGGTCTAAACTCTGCAGTCTGCAGATAATTGATGTAGCTTATACCTGCATTTCATTTCAAGTGTGTTGAACAGTAAACTCTGCAATTTGAAACTGTTGATGTGTATTTACCGGTTTGATGTTTTGATTATTCTCTGATGTGCAGTTTGTTTTATAGTGATGCGTTAATTTAGCGTTTTAGGTGTAATGTTTGTATTTATTTTGGAATAGTTTGCTTTATTGGCGTTTTGATGAGCATGATATTTGCTTTTGTATTTTGATGCTATTATGCAGTTATAGTGAATTAACTTTTAGAATGTTTGTTGTGGTTTATTTAATTTAAATATTAATCTTAACTGTCAGTCAAAAAAAGTTTGACTACTGCTCTGCTGCCGTGGGTCGTGGCGTGATGGCAAAAAAACTTTATGAAATCGGACCTAGTAGTTTCCGAGATAAGCGCGTTCAAACAAACTCTTCAGCTTTAATTAAGTATAGACTATCATCGTCTGCCTAGATTTTGCCCAATAACGTTGGAGTCGGCTTCCAGTCTAACCGTTTGCAGATAAATAACAGTATTTATTTGGACTTTTTATATCTTAAAAGAAAGCAGTTATTTAACCCTTAAAATATTAATTTATTTATTTTAACACTGCAGACTTGTATCGTCTAAAGGGGCTTTTAGAGTCGCAATGCTTTATTTAAACTTGTCACTGATAACATGAATGACGGACAAATAGAAAAAGCCGCAGTTTTAAACGGCCAATGAATAAGCAATATGCAAATTACTATTTTAACGTCACTTTTAATTTATTTTCAGTGTTTTTTGCAAATTTATAACTGAACGTTGTTTTAAAAATTGCTTTGTGATTGTTTTCTCTTTTGTACAAATTTATTTTTTCATGACTACGTCGCATCGAGTTAAAAATATAATGAAATGGTTACTATAGATTTCAGAACATGATTTTTGCATCAATGTGAAAAGTACATTTTTTTTTAATTTAAGAAACTGAAGTCTAGTCCATAAATAAAAAAAATCTAAATAGAAATAATGTCACGACCTTTAATATGACGCCGACGATTATAAAGGTACTTGCCGAGCACATACGAAAATGCACGAACAGAAACACAACATCAAAGAGCGAATACACCCGAACGTGCTATTTCCATGTTCGTAGGTACTCGTGTCTGTTCGTATTTACTCGGAGAGGTGTTATCTAAACGATACATAGTGTTGTACATCCTGTCAAAGTAATTCTTAAAGTAATCTGCTGTTTCAACAGCTATTTTGATAGAAATGAGTGACCTAATATTAATAAGTATGAAAGTAGTGTAGCGTCGTGATGGTCCAGTGGTTAAGGCCTAATGCATGAGGTTACGGATTCGATACCGGGCAAGCAACTATGTGACTTTTTAAAATTATAATATTATGTACTCTCTATGTTTATCGTAGACATCACTGACATCTGTGAAAGAAAACAACGCGAGAAAACCTAGACCTTTCTACACTAATATTATAAAGAGGAAAAATATTGTATTTTTGTTTTTTTGTAATGGATAAACTAAAAAAACTACTGGACCGATTTTAAAAATTCTTTCACCATTAGAAAGCTACATTATCTGCGAGTAACATAGGCTAGGTTATATAAATCAAAATAACACATAGGCTACTTTTTGTCGCGAAAACCGACATCAACGCGAGCGGAGCCGCTGGCGACCGCTAGTAATTAATATAAATCTAGAATCGCCTATCCGCCTTCTCTGTACGAGAAGAGGGCTTTGTCCTGCAACGGGTAAATAATAGGCTAGAATTATTATGAAGGTAGTGAAAACTATCTTTAAAATGCTCCAACCTGGCCCATTGTGTACACGCGCCATTAACCAATGGGCAGGGCTGTCAGTATTAATCAACAAGCATCATTTAACCTGCCCTAATTCATCAACATTTTTATCTTTATGGGTTCTATACACGACATCCATGATTGTATTTTTAAGGAGCGCCATTATAAGGTTCATTCGTTCGAGATGAAATGGAGTAGGTGTGAAAATGGAATGAGTTACCAGTCCTAGATAGAACTCCCAGGACTGGTAAAATTTTAGGGTCTTAACGATTTTTTTAGTAGTAACTCAGAGATGGAAGTTGATGGTGTGATTGAGGTACAGTCAACCAAAGTGATAAGTAACTAGAGTCGTCAGATATAGGTGAAGTTTTCTTAGAAACTGAAAATGTTTTTAAAATGTAATTTAATTTATACCCCCTATTAAGAAGTTAACCCTAAACAGACTGCCTCGTTGGACTAGTGGTCGCAAAGCGCGACTGCTGACTAAAAGATGTGCCCGGTTGATGGCAATATGCTCGCCCCCTATTACATCAGACCTAAACATAACTAGCGAGTACTAATGGGTACATCTCTGCCTAACGCTTCAAAGATTACAAGCGTGATGTTATGATGTTGTGAAACCCTAAACATATAATCTTATCACAAAAAAACACATCCAAAAACCAATCTAAGAAAATGAAATAAACAGACAAAAAAATACCAGAAAATGTCGAAGTCACACACGAGATTAGTGTCGCGAAAAACGTCTGTCGCGTTTCCAAATCGCGTTACCTCGGTAATTTGTCGTAAAAAAGTATTTTATGAGGCCGAACCTGCGCCGTGTGACATTACAACTGAATATTTTCTATGTATATTCACACTATTACTGACATTTGTCCCACGATTTCTGGGAATCGGCTTTCGTAACGGAATATTTTGAATTACTGGGATAATTATGATGGATTCTTTATTTCTTCTTTTTTTCTTTTGATGAGGTCTTGGGTTCGATTCACAGGTCGGGCAAAGTGTTATTGGGTTTTTCCATCAGGAATTTCTCAGTAGCAGCCTCGGAGTCTGGATTTGTGCCCGGTCAACGGCAATAGTCTCGCCCGCTATTACATGGGACTAAAAACATAACTGGCGAAATGTGGGTGTACTAATGGGTACACCTCTGCCTAACCCTTTGAGGATTACAGGCGTGATGTTATGTTATGTCTTTATTTCTCAATGGTACGTACTTTCATAAGTTATAATGTAATATAATGCTGGTCTTAAAGTTAATGATTGATTATGGGACTAAGTAATATTAATTTCTAAATATAGCAGTAACATTTCTCTAACTCGTGAGTCTTAATTGCATTCATATGTTACATAGTTGTTGCATTTACAATAAGTTTCAACATTAAACTCGGTAAAGGCATTATGGCATGTAATTAAGTAAAATAAACACATCAAACATGTAAGTACGTAAGTGATTAATATACTTTTTATATACTTAAAGCAAACAAGTACACATATCTTCTTAAAGACAATATAATCCTCTATCGATCCTCAAAATTTCAGCCATGCCATGACGTAGGTAGCTCTTGCGACTCGGGGATCTTGAACCATAAATAATATGTATTTGAACAACATAACATAACATCACGCCTGTAATCCCCGAAGGGTTAGGCAGAGGTGTACCCATTAGTACACCCACATTTCGCCAGTTATGTTTTAGTCCCATGTAATAGGGGGCGAGCCTATTGCCATCAACCGGGCACAAATCCAGACTCCGAGACTGCTACTGAGTAATTCGTGATGGAAAAACCCAATAACACTTTGCCCGACCTGGGAATCGAACCCAAGACCTCATGCACAGAAGTCGCGCTTGCGACCACTAGACCAACGAGGCAGTCAACAAACAACAAAATTTCAAAAATATAAATTACACCAGCTCTCAATTTCATCAGCAAAGGCCTCTTCTTATACAGAGAAGGCACGAGCATTGATCATTACGCTCGCTCAAGACAGATCATCGATATCAGTAATTTCGTGTCGTGAACGTAAATGAGGCGAAAGGAATATGTAAGGATCGTAGCAGGTGGCGTTCTGTAGTTTCTGCCTACCCCTATGGGAAAAAGGCGTGAGTTTATGTATGTATGTAATGTCCAAAACAAACTTAGAAAGTACATAATATTAATTGAAAAAGTCACATTAGTACTTGGTGGCCCTAACAACTGGGCTATCACGAAAATATCAGTAAAATCATATCTAAATATCTTCTTTACTTGTTCTATTAATCAAACACAGAAGCACTTTATAAAAACCGAGCAACAAAAGGACGTAGGTATATATGAATTTCTGTTTCATGTCATTCAGACACAAATATCACAAAGTATACAGTCGCCATTTATAACATCGTTACAACCAGACCACTTGCGTTTATTTACGTAAATACTTCTATAAAGGACTAAGTAATAGCTACTTTAGCTCTCTCTCATAAAAGTATTTTCTTTAAGTCTGGGTCAAAAATATTTTATTTAGATAATAATAAAATGTTTTGTCACAGTTCAAAGAGGTCAGCGTGAAGATTTTGGACTTAAGTTTAGCTATTTTCTATTTTCACCCATTCACGACTTTGTAGGTACAGACACTCTCATCTCTCATGCGAAAGGTTTGCAACGGGGTAAGAACAATTTTGACTTATTCTGTCTTTTATAGTCAAAAATAAAATATTTATTGTTGCGATTTTTGGTGATATAGCTGGTCAAAATCAATCTGCCTAGCCTAGGCTTCCAGTCTAACCGGGCAGCTGAATACCAGTGTTTTACATAGCGCGACTACCTATCTGATCTCCACAACCCAGTACCTGGGTATTACGATGCCCTTAGGTAAGACTGGTTGTTAGACTTTGGGGCTTCTGACGACTCGTAACGACTGTCAAAGATCCACATAATATAACAGGTAGTGATGTACTGGAAACTCAAATATCTATCCATCTAGGCATACACTATTAATTTAACGATTTCAAATGTACTTTCTAATTATATTTTAATTTTAAGTCTATGATTCCTTAACACGATCCTTTTCTTTAACGATGTCAGCGATGTCCAAAATAAACTTAATATGGATTGATTAAGTCATTTTAGTACTTGTCCAGTTTCAAACCTACCCTCATGCATAAGAGACGGGCGCCTTAACCACTGGGAAGAAAAGTTAACCAACCAACGAAAGAAAAACTTTCCAATTCCTTTCGTCGATGTCAAAGCTAGTATAAAACATGCAAATGAAGTCACTACAGTTCACAGTAACTAAAGCCTTGAGTCTATTCCATTCGCTTCGCGATCACGTGCGCGCTATTTGCAATCACAGCAACAAAATGTACAGCAATCAAATAAAATTCTGTTCCGTATAATGTACACTGTTATTGTATTGTTTTTGTGATAAAAAGGAAAAGTTTTTCTTTTTTTAGGAAAAGAAAGTATAAACAAAATTGTTGGGACAGCATTTTTATTTACTTCGATATTTTTTTTGTTGAGTGTACTTTACTGACAAAAATATCCATGATAAATACTTTGTCATGTTTTGTGTTTTAGTCTTAGGTTTGATTCTCGGGTCGGGCAAAGTGTTACTGGGTGTTTTCATAAGGAATTTCTCAGTGGCAGCCTCGAGTCTGGATTTGTGCCCGGTTGATGAGACCCGCCCTCTATTACACGGGCCTTAAACATAACTGGCGAAATGTGGGTGTACTACTTACAGGCGTGATAAAATATTATATTTTTTAAAAAGTTCTTATTCGAATTCTTTTATTTTTTGAATGATAAACTGTAACAATGACCAAATGGGTATATGATGGTCGCTGTCACATAAGCGGGTCGGCACTTTCGGTTCGGCATTTAAATACAACCTTGATTATGTGATTTCAAAGTCAAAGCATTTATTTCAATTAAACCATTAACAGGCACTTTTAAATTGTCAAAGAGTCACTCAGTAAGAAATAAGAAGCTAATTGCCCATACGTGGGGCTGTATGGAGAAGAACGAGCAAGAAACTCAACGGACACTTGTTTCAATCGGGTTCTACGACATTCTGGTTACATTATTCTTGATGCTTCTCTATCTATAAATGGTAATAAATCTCAAATCATTTATTGCAATCCATGATGTACACTCACAGAAGGTAAATATAAATTAGAAATACTAGAAACAATCATGGACTCTGTCAGGCACAGCAAATTTTTAAATATGTAGGGAGAGGAAAAGCTAATAATTTATGTAAGTAAAGAGCAAATTAAATCATTAAAATAAATTAAGATATAAGCCATGGTGTTTAATCGAAGACTAGTCGCAACTCATAGTGTCGGTTCACGATCAAGCCAAAGTATCATCTTATTGAAAGATATGGCGCAAAAGGTTTTTGACAGGTACGTTCTTAAACAAAAAATCGCCCTGATGCGAAGTAGGTACAGTCAGCAAAAGAGATAAATATGCAGGGTCGTCAGAAACCGATGGATGTTTTCAAATGTAATTTAATTTAAAAACTAGATAACAAACAGATCATTAATTAATTACTCAAGTCCCACGTAATGAGACACAATTGATTTTCTATTGTTGTAACTTACCGGTAAGTCAGCTGGGGCTTGACCAGTAAAGTTTTATTCGAAGACATCCGTCGGTTTTTAAGAAACTTACAATTATGTCTGACGACTCTGCATAACTATCTACTTTGTTGTCTGTACATGAGCTTTCGGCTTCGTTAAGTATCTTTTACACCGCTTTCGTGTACACAACGTGACTAATAATGAAAAAGTAAACAACACTGCACCATTTTAGGGCGGGTGTCACGTCGGGTTCAACCGCTGCGAAGGTCGTATTATGAACATTTTGTATTTGCGGGGTAGCCAACCTTTTACGTAAAACAACCCTGTAATATTCCTAACTGTTGACTAATAACCAAAATCGGGGACCAAATCACCCTCGTTAACAATGTTAACAGCGGCCATTTTCATTCCGTACCCAAAAAAATAAGATTTATAAAATCTTTGGTAATTGGCCGTTAGGGCGCCCGATCGGGTCCAGTAGGGAATATATTAGAAAAATATATTATGAAAACGGGCAAGTGAGTGGTGTGTTGTTGTATTGGTGGTTCCGTATTGATGAGTATTATCTGTTATTAGGTTTTAACTTTGTATCGTAGTATTTGTTTATGCCCACAACTTCATCTACGTGAATATCGATTACCTGTGGTGTTTAAATATTTTTGCGGGGATCCCAAATTCTTTTTCTAAAACGTAGTTATAACTCAGCTATATGCCAGCGAAAGTATCGTTAAATTTGGTCCAGCCGTTTCGGAGATTAGTCGTAAAAAAAGTATCTGTCTATAGAGACTTTCCTAAGACTTTTATTTTTATTTTTGGCATACTACAAAACTATTTGAAAAAATAAATAAACGGACTGTCTCTTACCACTACAGGGTACAGTTTTACGACAGATATTGAAGGCTTACTAACATAGTAACATTATTACCCTTAGAGCACGGAACTCTAAAAAGTGCGTAATTCTTTCGGTTACGAAGCGGCGACTTCCTAATGAAGACGTCGCCTGTTTAGCATAATGAGAACTTGTACACGATTAGCTTTTAACGATGATGACTCCCTTCAGATACAAAAACACAACCACAAGAAAATCAAACCTTCATTTTTATGCTATAAAGTTCAAATTGCCGTGAAGGTGTACTTTAAGATTTTGGCATCTAATTTGTATGCTGGCAGCGTCCGCAAGCGTCATGGTTGGTAGACAAAATAATGTTTTTCGCGAAGATCGTGTACCGTAGATTAAAAAAATTAAGTGAGTGGCTTACAGGTCAATGGGAAATTAAGTTTAAATTTAATGTTTCACTTTAAGATTTTGAAACAATTAATCTTTTTGTATGTTAATATTTTTTACTAGATATAAAATCATCATCATCTCCCCAGCATTTTCTCAGCTATGTTGGGGTTGGCTTCCAGTCTAACCGGATGCAGCTGAGTACCAGTATTTTACATGAAGCGACTGCCTATCTGACCTCCACAACCCAGTAACTAGGTAATACGATACCCCTAGGTAATACTGATTGTCAGACTTTCAAGCTTCTGACGACTCGACAACTGTCAAAGATCCACGTATGACAGCGTTTTATTAGATGTAAAATAAAGAGTAAAAATATTCACAGACACCTAATGTTATATTCTTGATGAAGATTTAAAATCATGTTAGTACACATTTGATTTACATGTTACATTAGATTATTACTGCAAGAAAAAAATTCCCTATTATACAATTTTGATTAAAAAAGTATTATTGTTTGCAGAATAATACTTTTTTAACCAAAATAATTGTATGATTTGTATTCGCTTTGCCGTTGCTACGTCTGCTACGCCGTAGCTAAATTTTGCTACGCTACCGTAGCAGAAGCGCTACGCGCCATACATTGCAACAATTGTTCTTTAATAAAAAAACTAATGTCTACGAACATATTAAGTTCTCTAACAAAATTACAGAAATTTCATAAAATACATTTAAGCTCACAATAACTGAAAGATTACTTTTTAATGAATGAGGTTTTGTGGTTATTTCGATTGAAACTTTTATTCATTTATTGTAGTAAAAACAAATTACTTAATTCTCTTTTGCAATAAATTCATCTGTTTTTAAACGTTTCTATGTCTAAAATAGAATTAACAATATTATAAAACTAGATTTTCTATCACAACAATTATTACTTATCTAAATTAAATAGGTATTCAAACTTAAATTAGTTCGTAGATTCAATCTGAAACACAATAATTAATTTGAGTATTCTACAAAATGGTGTGGTAAATATTTATATCAATCAAACTTGCGATAGTTTTAAAAACTGTCAAAACGCAATAGCAAAGTGTGACGTCACTTATTCGTCAACTCAATCTAGTTATTAATTTTAAAGCAATAAAAAAAATACTACAGTTCATTAAAATGAGTTCAGGATTAAATAAAGTGATTTTTAAAGATATTGTTACTTTTCTATTTTGACAGTTGAAGCTTATTTCAGATGACTCATCGCCTAACGGCCTATTGGTGAAGGAAAACATCATGAGGAAACCCGGACTTACTATTCAGTTCGACTCAAATTATGTCAGAGGCCCTTGAGGCGGTTTAGAAACTCTGACACTAGGGTGTGTGGGGTCGTAAGACCATACTGCCCACACGATAAAGAACAAGAAGATCGCCTACAGATGTTATACAAGAAACTTTCAGTAAATAAAAAGACATAAGAAACAATTACCTAGTTAAAACAAACATTTAAAATAAACAGAAAAACAATCTCTTTCTTACACATTTCCTCTTAATATGAATCTTACAAAGAATTAGCATTTTTTTTTCACTAAGATTTTTTTTTAATTTTTTTCACTCCAGAATAAAATGATTGCGTTTCCTTTTGTACCGAAGGTTTTGAATTGTTTAGATTTTTTTCTTTTCATGACTAAAACCTCCTTTGCTATGGTAATCGGGGCGGAGAGGGAACGGTCCCTCCGTTGTAATGAAGCCGTGATTTTCACTCATTATTTCCTGGTACTCAAAGATTTTTTCAGGAAGCGGAATGATAAGGAAATCTTGCAGTAATCAGAGGATATAGGAAGGCTGGAGGATGATTCTGTTTATATGCATATGTATGGTTGTACTTAAACTTGTTTGTGGTTTGTTACTTGATAGTATTTTTATCTGACGAAGAAATAAACAACAACATTTGGTAAAAAAAAGGAAATTGAAAATAAAAATTAACAATTATGTGAGTGAATGGCGAAAAATACTGGACGTTTATAAACAATAAGTGAATAAATAAATAACCCTTTTTTTTCATAATTTCTACAAAAGCAATTTTAAATAATAATTCAATTTTGACTCCCCATTCTACAAGAAAAATCGATCTCTTTTTTTCTCTTTTCTTGGGCCACAGAATTGGTATAACCATACAACGTGGCAATGCTGTCAAACGTTTGGGTACTTGTCCCATTGACAGCGATGAGGGAGAGTTTTTTTAATGCTCTATAAATCCCCATTCTCTTTTTTCCAATTATTTTTCATCTACAAAAACCGATCAGCTTCCCACCCATATTGTTCCCATATCTATTGATCATGACCTAAAATGGGTTCCAGCTACCGTCAGCTGATTCATAACGCTATAGAAAGCCCATGGGCCCCGTCAACTCCTATGCTTGCCATTAACGTGATTTTATCTCTCCTCTGCGGTAAAACGGCAGCCTCCCGAACCGTATCGGGAATTACTATCTTAAGTACCTACCTTCAGGGTTCATAAACATTTTAGCAAGAACAAACAGAGGGTGACAAAAGGTTAAGTGATTAAGTTGATATGTTATTACTAATTAAGAAGACCTTATGTGGACAGTTCATTTGGGTTTCCTGTTTAATTCATGAAGTTTGAGCTGATAGTTTGTTAAACCTTGTTGAGTTTCTGGCCGGTTCTTCTGCGTAGAGGCATCTGTGTTTTTGATCTCTTAAATTGTTAGATTTACCCTACCCTATTTGCCCTATAGATTTCCAATAGGACCGATTAGAAGCGGCTTGCATTCAGCGCGATCTCAGACCGTCTTTTCACCCAGGGTGGACGTCTTACGCTGCTCTTGCCGGTGCGTGGTCTCCATTCGAGAACTTTACGACCCCATAGGCCATCAGTTCTGCATGCTATGTGGCACCCATTGCCACTTCAATTTGCTTCACCTGGGTTTTCTTCTTACAGTATATCAGCTAAGTGTTGAGTGGGACCATGGATTCAGTTAATGTTTTTTGACCCCTCAGCAGTGGAAAGAAAATGTTTACCATGGATCATAATGGACCACACCCACCTATGGACCTTCTGGGTAGAAATTCTCGTTCAGTCCCTTTCACCGTGTATACATGTAGATAATTTAATTAATTTAACTTCGTGTAGAAACTAAACTAAACTAAGTTAGTCTGAGTTAGATTTCGGAGAAAGCAAGTCTAAGGTGGTAACATAAAACCGATAATTGTGAAAAATACCTTTCTCAAGTACAACAAAATCGTTCTGAGAACGACGCCTCAGGAGCCTATAAAACATCTCGCCACATACTAACATAACCGCAAAACTTTTCATTGCAAACTATCGGACCGACACCTACTAAATATATCGTGCGGCCATTTTTTTTTTACCCAAAAAATCCTTTTTATTTCAGGTAGGGTCAGGCCTTATAAATCTTCTCTCCTAAGTTGTAGCGCCCATAAACTCTAGTGGTCGGATCCGATGGTATCGAGATTGCTTTTATCGAATATTGCCCGCACCGAATGTTTATTTATTTATATAAAATATATATTTTTATTATAAATATGGCGCGTGTGCTTCAATAATGTTTTGTTAGAAAGTGTTCATAGTTTTAGGATTTAGAATAAATTGGTCGTCATTGTTTTGATAAAATTACATTAGGTACTTAAAAGTTTAAATTAGGTACGTTATATTACGTGTACTTTCTTTATCTAGACATCACTGTCAACAGTGAAACAAAACATTTTGAAGAAACTTACGACTTACAATAATCATTATTATTATGATAAAATTGTTATGTTAAAATTATTATTATGTTGCCGTGTCCTGACCGGGTTTCATGTTGGAACATACCTACTTTTAACACTTGAATGTACACATGAATGCAATAAAGTAATTTGATTTGATAATAAGTCTGAAATCGCCAATCCGCCTTGAGCAAGCATGGGAATCAATGGTCGGGCCTTTTATATATGATAAGAGTTGGAGTGGCACAATAATAGACTGTTATTTAAAGTACGTTAAGCATTTTTGAGTTACACAAAAGGAATTCAGTAACAGATTTATTTATTTATTTTATTTTAGGATAGCTTATAGAATCATTAAAAAACATAATAACAATAATATATAACTTAATTGATAATTACAAGCCTCCGCAGTAAAATACAAATTATGACTTCCACACAGCATAAGTTATTCCTTAATTTTGAATACACAATGAGATAGTTAGATAACGGTTCCTACCATTTTAAAAATAAAATATTGAAATTAAAATGTCAGGATAAATTCTTGAATGTTTAATTAATTATATTATCACATTAATAAAAACAACTCAAATAACAACAAATAAAGGCTAAAGAAAAAATAAATAAATTATTAAATAAAACACTAAACAACTTCTAAATAAACAAATAAAAACTTTATTTCAAGTTAAAGTAAATAAAATAAGAAAGTCTTTACAGAGTCATGGCGGCATTACTAATAAAGAAACAATCAAATCCCGGAAGAAGTTCAAATGTATCTTTAATTTATACATTCAAAGGAAAGTTAAGGGGAGGAGCCACTCCAAAACTTTGAAACTTAAAACGATATGAAACGACTTCATTCGGTGCAAGTGACAAGATGTTTTCTTTTTGTTACACGACTGCCCCAAAAAAAGGAGTGTTATGTGTTTAGGGTTAATGTATGTATGTGTGTATTGTATGTGAGATTCTTTATTCCACCATAACTTTTAAACGCCTGAACCGATTTAGATGTATGGGGTATCGTTACAATCCTTGCATCGTCCCGAGTAACATAGGCTAGTTAAAATAAAAAGAATCCTGGTCACTTTAAAACGTAAATTAATACCAGGTCGTGTCTATGTTTGTCGTCTAGAATTTGACAAGTAGATTTAAAAATATATACATCGGCGGGTCGCCACAATTCGATAACAAATAAAAACACGTTTCCGGAATAACCTTAAAATCAAATCAGATTTGTTGATTGTAACTAAGTCAAAAATTGTATTTCAAATTATTTAATTATCAAATTAGTAATACTTATAAGAATACAGATTATTTTCAATGTATGTCACGTTGGTGAGAAACTACATTTCAAAAATAAAAACACGTGGTCATTTTACCACGTGTTAACATTAAAAAAATAGATTTACGCATGTTAATTGATTTAAAAATGTTATATAACGTTTGTTTATAAAATAGTAACATTTTATAATGTAAAAACTAATTTTATTGTGCGGAAGTGGGCGTTTTGTTCAAATGAATGACACACTCAATTCTACTATAAAAGGCCGAGCGCTCGCCGGTTCGGGCATCCGCCCTCGCCGCCGAGGTCCGTCGCGACGTCCCTGTTCATCTCCGCCCCGTCCCTTGCTCGTGCCAGCCCGCGCCGCTGAGCCTGTAGCTTTAAATTCGTCCCAAAATAATACTGACCAGATCCAGCCTGTCCCTTTGCTGCCCTCCCCCAGCGACGCCCTAAGCCGAGGCCCGTACCCCACAGGGGGTGCCCTTAGCGTGTAGTCGCTTAGTTTATAAGTTATATTAAGCCCTGGCTGGAGGCCTTAAATTCATTTAAGGCACCACAGGAAAGCCCGGTTAAGCAGCCGACAACCTCATAGGTTGACCTGCGAGGTGCAATACCGAAAAAAAAAAAAAAAAAAACGGTTCGGGCATTCCTACTCGAGCCGTCGTAGCGGTCGGACCTCCTCGGTAAGTTGAAGAATAAATTACAGAAAGCATTTACTGTGTTTATTTTCATTATCCAAGATGAGCAGCAACCCTGACCAGGATATTAGTGACGTCAGCAATGCTGACGTCACGTTTTTTAAAAACAACCGCGAGTACCCTGCTTCGTCATCAGAAGTGGGATCAGAACAAGCTCTGATTCCAACCACTTCCTCTGCAGCTTCGGGTCATCCTATCACGTCTGGAACAGTGCAGGGCAGTACCAGGTTGATAAACCCTGCCTCATTGAACGTTTCACACTCGCTAATTGGTGCGAACAACTTCAACGCCATGCAGTCCACCGCGACGGGAATACCCGCAGGCATGACGTATACATCAACCGCAATGCCAACTGCTCCGGAAATACCAGCTTTCGCAGGGATGCCATTCACGTCAGTGGCATCCACCTCGTACAATCAAGGGAGCCTATATCCTCCAGGGGTACCCATCGCCGCTGGATCGTCCGACACGACGACTGTGCATCCAACTACTCCAACAGTTGGATTTCCGCCCCAGTTTATGATGCAAATGATGGAGATGATGCAGAGAATGTCCGAACGGTTGTATTATCCTCCAGAACCGCGGATCAGGATCAAAGACATTATCTACCATCCTTCGATCCGGACAGTCATGTTGGAATCCGGGAATGGTGCCAGCATATTGATAAAGCAGCTGCTAACTACAAACTAAACGACCTGGACCTACGCACTAAGGTGTGTGGATTACTGAAGGGGCGTGCTAAGATGTGGATCGATGATTGGTTGGTGACTACATCCTCATGGGAAGAGTTTCGCGAAAAGTTGATCACCACATTCGAGCCCGAGAATAGATACTCCCGCGATATACTACAGTTCCGGGAGCATGTCTACGACTCAAGCAAGGATATATCTGAATTTTTGTCCCGCGCCTGGGTTATCTGGAAAAGGATTACAAAAGACAAACTGGATGATGAACTTTCAGTGGAAGCGGTGATAGGATGTATAAATGATGAGCGCCTACGCATTGAGCTGTTGAATGCAAAAGCAAATACGGTTCCAGAACTCATCTCTATGGCTTCCTCATTACGAAAGAAGCGCCCTCATCAAAATCCTATTACGTCGATGCCAAAAAGTGCACGTTTTTCAGATACTGCTCAAACTACAACACGTTGTCAAATATGCAAAAGGACGAATCATAGCATTAACGAGTGTAGGTTCAAGCCTTCGAATCTACTTCAAATGCGCAGAAGACAAATACTACAGCAGCGGAGACATCTAAAGGTCTGATTACCTGTTCATTTTGCAAGAAAACGGGCCATACTTTCGAAACATACTACAAGCGTCAAAACGCATTGACATCAAACGTGAACTGTATAACTGGAACCAATCAAGCACCCATTACTGTTACAATTGGTGCAACAACAATACGTGCCATCTTCGATAGTGGAGCAGAGTGTTCATTGATTCGTGAATCAATTGCTGAAAAATTACCGGGCCAGCGACGCTCTGCAGTTAACCACCTCAAGGGGATTGGCAGATTCCCGGTAATTTCATTAGTCGAAATGAAGACTGTCTGCACCATTGACTCCATAAGGATAGAAATACTATTCTTCGTGATTCCTGATCATGAGATGTCAACTGATGTATTAATTGGTATGAATTTGATGTATGGTGATAACGACAGATGGAACCAGACTGATGCACCAGCAAATGGTTCATCATATAACGACAAAAAGCAACATCTTTGACAAATTAGACTGCGACCTGACGAATCCTGAAAAACTAAACCAGTTACGCACGTTACTGGTCAAATATGATCACCTATTTATCCGAGGATGTCCAAAAACGCGCGTTAATACTGGAGAGCTCGAAATAAGACTGAAGAATGCAGACAAATATGTCGAGTGGAGACCTTACCGACTCAGTCCGGTGGAACGAGGAAAGGTTCGGGACATCATCAAGGATTTGTTAGAACACAACATCATACGCGAAAGCAAATCTCCCTACTCAAGTCCTATAATTTTAGTAAAGAAGAAGAATGGAGACGATCGGCTATGTGTGGACTACAGGGAGCTCAACGCGAACACAGTGCGCGACCATTATGGATATTATTACACCAGCTTTGACATGGCGGCAGGGTTTCGACACATCGCAGAAACGTCCATCGAGAAGACAGCGTTTGTAACACCAGACGGCTTGTATGAATACATTGCCATGCCGTTTGGATTGAGCAATGCCTGTTCCGTTTATCAGAGGTGCATCAACAGAGCATTGTACCCACTCTTGGGAACAGTTGCACAGGTGTACGTCGATGACGTACTGAGCAAAAGTACAAACTTCAGCGAAGGGCTATCTAACATTGAACGTATTTTAATAGCCTTACAAGAAGCTGGCTTTTCCATTAATGCCGATAAATGCAGTTTTTTTAAACGGACCATTGAATATCTAGGCAACGTGGTATCAGACGGCCAAGTACGACCCAGCCCAAGAAAAATGGAAGCTCTGGTCAAAGCACCAGTGCCGAAAACCGTCAAGCAAGTAAGGCAGTTCAATGGGCTTGCGAGCTATTTCAGGAAGTACATCCCCGACTTTTCTCGCATTATGGTACCGCTGTACGAGTTGACCAAACAAGCAGCTAAATGGGAATGGGAATGGGATGATCGACACGAGAAGGCCAGGGCGACGATAATTCAATGCCTTACCTCGTCTCCAGTGCTGACTCTCTTTCAAGAAGGAGCACCGATACAGTTGTATACAGACGCGAGCAGTCTCGGATTTGGGGCAGTTCTCGTTCAAATTATCGACGGACGACAACATGCGGTGGCTTTCATGAGCATGGGAACAACTGATACTGAAAGCCGCTATCATTCCTATGAACTGGAAACATTGGCAGTAGTCCGAGCAATAAAGCACTTTCGTCAGTATCTGTACGGACGATAATTTACAGTAATAACTGATTGCAATTCGCTAAAGGCATCCAAACACAAGAAAGACTTGTTACCAAGGATTCACCGCTGATGGGCATTTTTGCAGAACTATGATTTCGAGCTCGAATATCGTAAAGGAAACCGACTCCAACATGCTGATTTCTTTAGCAGAAATCACAGTGAAGTTATAGTAAATGTCATTGCAAAAGATGTGGAATGGTTGAAGGTCGAACAGCGACGAGATGAAAACTTCGGCCAATATTGAGTAGCCTGATTGACACAATCCGGAAGAAGGTTTTACCTTGGAAGACGGGGTACTGAAGAAGTATGTATTAGATCCGATTTCCGGCCAACAACTACGAATAGTAGTACCAAAGTCGTTCGAATGGAGTTTAATTAATTCCTTCCACACTACACTCAAGCACCCAGGTTGGGAGAAGACCCTACAGAAAGTTAAAGAAACCTACTGGTTTGATAAGATGAGCACCACAATCCGAAGATACGTCGATAACTGCGTGGTGTGTAGAACTAGTAAAGGTATATCGGGTGCAGCACAGGCACAGCTTCATCCAATTGAAAAGCCAACATGTGCATTTCAAGTGATCCACATGGACATCACAGGTAAGTTGGGAACCCAAGAAGACCAACAGTACGTCATTGTAACAGTGGATGCCTTCACGAAATACGTAATCTTATACCATGCTACTAATAAAACCCCACACAGTAAGCTTGCCGCCTTAAAAAGTACAGTACATTTGTTCGGAACACCAGTTCAAATAATTGTGGATGGAGGAAGGGAATTTTTAGCCGAATTCGCACAGTTTTGTTAACTGTTTGGCATTAATATTCAAGCGATAGCACCAGGCATCAGCTGAGCGAATGGCCAGGTGGAGAGAGTGGTAGCTACATTAAATAATGCCCTGGTAATGATCAAGAACTACTAGACCGAACAGTGGCACAACATCCTTGAAGAGCTACAACTAGCGATGAATTGCACAGCACATCGTGTGATAGGAGTAGCACCACTCACGCTCATCACTCAACGAAAGCATTGCGTACCACCAGAACTGCTTAAACTGGTTGACATTGACCACCAGACAGTCGACATAGAAGCGCTGACCAAACAAGCACAGCAACGAATGACTCGAACCGCTGAGTATGACAGACAACGCTTCAACTCTCGCAAGGCTAAAATAAATAATTTTCAACGTGGAGATTATATCCTGATTAAGAACAATCCACGCAATCAAACGTCACTGGATCTCAAATTCAGTGTGCCCTACGAAATTACCAGGGTACTTGAAAATGACCGCTTTATGGTCAAAAAGGTGGTCGGCAGAGGACGCTCTCGAAAAGTTGCTAATGACCAACTTCGGCGTGCGCCACAACCGGGAGACCAAGGTGCTGTGTCGGCGGGAGAAGATCTCGATATACCGCTAAACAACATTACAACCGCTCCCGATCCGGTGCCATCCACATCACAAGCTGGCCAGCCAGTTCAAGTAGCTCACGACGACGAAAACTTATCATCGGATTAAAACCGGTGAGTTAAAAATCATTATTTTCATAATATTTTCAACTCTAATATCTTTAATAACAATCTACGAGAATAAAAGATCTGGAGAGTGATACCTCTGAGCTAAACCATGTGTTTGTTACCCTTGAGCTAACTACGGGTCCTGGATGCGTCCACTATTGAACACTGAGATACCGTTGAAACGCCTTGTGGAACCATGGGTAGACACGTATACACCACAGATTCTATAGTAACAAGGCAGGGCACGAGAGACGTCTTTGTGTACTGTGCTTACAACAATAATCGTAATAATAATAAGCAACATAGGTTGCTAACGGATACCTAGTTCAAAGGAAAACGTTTTCTTAATTTCAGGCATCTAACCTCACAACGCAGGCAGACGCAGAGCACGCGCCGCCTGTCAGAATGGCCGTGTCGGCGGGTCGCCACAATTCGATAACAAATAAAAACACGTTGCCGGAATAACCTTAAAATCAAATCAGATTTGTTGATTGTAACTAAGTCAAAAATTGTATTTCAAATTATTTAATTATCAAATTAGTAATACTTATAAGAATACAGATTATTTTCAATGTATGTCACGTTGGTGAGAAACTACATTTCAAAAATAAAAACACGTGGTCATTTTACCACGTGTTAACATTAAAAAAATAGATTTACGCATGTTAATTGATTTAAAAATGTTATATAACGTTTGTTTATAAAATAGTAACATTTTATAATGTAAAAACTAATTTTATTGTGCGGAAGTGGGCGTTTTGTTCAAATGAATGACACACTCAATTCTACTATAAAAGGCCGAGCGCTCGCCGGTTCGGGCATTCCTACTCGAGCCGTCGTAGCGGTCGGACATCCTCGGTAAGTTGAAGAATAAATTACAGAAAGCATTTACTGTGTTTATTTTCATTTTCCAAGATGAGCAGCAACCCTGACCAGGATATTAGTGATGACAGCAATGCTGACGTCACGTTTTTTAAAAACAACCGCGAGGACCCTGCTTCGTCATATATAACACTGTAAATAAAAAACGTCGTAAAAATAAACTGACGAGTAAACAAAGTACAAATATGTGCAATTTTTTGCAGTCGTGTTTTGTTTTTGACAAATGCAACATGCGTCACCTCCTCAGTTGTCCGTCGTGCACAAACATCTGCACCATCCAAGACCTTAATGAGGCCAATGACAGCTGTATAGGTTGCTCAAAATTGGCCGGACAAAATTTGAGTCAATCGACACGAAAAGAAGAAGAAGCTAGACAAAATAAATAAATATTATGATATAATTTCACACCTGTAATCCTCAGAGTCACATACACAGAGACAAATCCACATTTTGCTAGTTACGTTTAAATCCCATAGGTCGAGCCTATTGCCATCAACAGGGCACAAATCCAGACTCCGAGGCTACTACAAATAATTTCCTTAAGGAAAAACCCAATAACACTTTGCCCGACCGGACTCTGCTGGTCTGGTCTGCTGAGCATGAGGTCTTGGCTTCGATTCCCAGTTCGGGCAAAGTGTTATTGTGTTTTCGATTAGGAAATATGATAACATAACGCTTGTATTACTCAAAGGGGTAGGCACTCTCACACACACAAAATTTTAGCATTAGATTTAACTTGCACCAAAATATCGAATATTAAGTTTTTTGATGGTTCAGTGGTTGATACGCCCGCTCCTTATGCATGAGGTATGCAACTGAACATGAAGAGGTAGCAATAAGAAGTTTTTTATTTCATATGTTTTTCTAATTTATATTTTCATCATTGATACCGAGGAAAGAAAAATATTTTAAAAAACCTGAACTTAAAATGAAAATATGTCTGAAATCGCAAATCCATTTTGAAACATTGGTGCTTGCCTAGAATCGAACACACAGTTTTATACATGAGGGGCGGGCACGTCAACAATTGGGGTAACACTTAAAAAAAAAAACAAAAATAACTTAAACTTATGCTACTACAAAATTTAAAGAGTTTTTTAAGTACACAGCTGATGTGCTCATAACTTGATCCGTCAACGGAACTTATTTTCAATTCGTCAAAGGACTACGGTCACAGTTGAAGTGAGAGCTCTAATATTTCATTCAACACTGTGTGCTGGCTCTAAATCATTCGTTTCACGATTTTCTGTAACTATGTCGTTTTATATACTCAGTAAGACACGTCCAAATGATGATTATTCGGTTTCAAAGATGGTTGTGTGCTTTGATTTTTTTTTATTTTTAGGTTACTTTAGGTGTAAAAAGGTTTGTAGAATGCCACTTTTATGAGTTTTAAGGACTTTTTTTTACTTATCAGGTAGAAAGGCTTTTTTGATTTAACTCCAGTAATTCTAACGAAAAATTAATGTGAACAATTGTTAACCTATAACTAATCATAGCAGCTTACGAACACATTTTGTCAATTTCTATAAACCGCCGACTGGTCCACCAAAATTATAATCATTATACAAATGTAGGTATTATAACTTTTATGTTATGCGTTTGTAACAGTGAATAATTTAAATTTTATTCCCATTGTTGTCTTCGTCGTTGGTCTAGTGGTCGCAAGCGCGACTGCTGTGCATGAGGTCTTGGGTTCGATTCCCAGGTCGGGCAAAGTGTTATTGGGTTTTTCCATCAGGAATTTCTCAGTAACAGCCTCGGAGTCTGGATTTGTGCCCGGTTGATGGCAATAGGCTCGCCCCCTGTTACATGGGACTAAAAATAACTGGCGAAATGTGGGTGTACTAATGGGTACACCTCTGCCTAACCCTTCGGGGATTACAGGCGTGATGTTATGTATTGTTGTCTTTACAAAATTATGTATCAGCTCTCCATCATCTGCTCATATAAAGCCACAACCAACTGCAACTCATTCAGTAAAATCCCAACAAAAATTAATCACACATCGCAAAAATAAAACATCAAGTAAATGGCACCTGTATATTTATTCGTTCTGACTCCCGTGAACTCACAGTACAAGCAAAGCTTTAAAACCAACCAGTAATTCACCGGATGGATCATTTGTGTTTCAATTCATGAGCGTGCCCAGTTAACTGTTATCTGCGAGAATTAACGACTGCTGTAAGTGGTGTTCACACTGTATCGATGCTGCTCCTTTGTTGCGGTCTCGCGTCGGTAAGCACGCTGTTGTTTACGTTGCGCTTGTTATTGTGGCGGGGATAGCAGGGAAGTGCTGTTCTTAGATACTGATATTAGTCTTTATCTATCAGCATGCTGGAAATACTATTTATAAAGAAAACACGTTAATTTTTAATACTTGGTTTACTTTCGCGTTGTATTACGTCTTTAGTTACTACTCAGCCTCCGTGGATCGTAGCGTTATATTATATAGCCTGTTCTGTTCCTCATTAATTAATATCATAAACATACTATCCGGGCGCGTACGTAATATACAGTTCATTTTTGTACCCACAGGGTGCCAAGCGGGACCCTATTAGTAAGACTGTTGTTTATCCGTCTGTATGTCACAACGCTGTATCTTACTAACCGCTTTAGGCAGAAGCTTGATTTTTACTGAGTGCGTGTTACTACATACATACATACATAAACTCACGCCTTTTTCCCATGGACCCCCATGGGAAAAAGGCGTGAGTTGGCAGAATCTGCTACGATCCTTAAGTACATACTCCTTTCGCCTCATCTACGTTCATATATCTCGTCATACAAGCACGCCGGTTACGAGTACTCCGCACCTGACCTTTTTGAAGGACCTCACCAATAAGGTCAGTGTAGGTCTTCCTAGGGCGACCCCTCCCGGCGTTGCCGTTGGCGTGTTACTACGACTGTTATAAACAACAAAAATTAAAACAAGAAACTTTTTTTTGAAGTAGTGTTTTATATTATACTATGGTACAGAACCCTTCGTGTGAGAGTACGACTCAAACTTTGCCGGGTTTTTTGTTTCTCTTAATTAACTGTATCGATGTAACTCTTTTATAACAAATACACGCTTTACGCCAAAACCAATAGTTTGGAGGTTACCAAAATAAATTTCGAGTAAAGTAACTCGATATCGAAAATGGCGTCCCAATTCAATAGTCGATAGTCGGTGTCTCGGTGATTCGATATTGTGTGATTCGTGAATGTTCACTGTCGATGTAGTGCTGTTTGTTATTGCGTGAATTTTGAGATTGGAGAGCGAATTCTGTTTGTTTTGTTGTTTTTGAAAGGTACACTGTTTTTCGATCATGGCAACAATTTTATTGTGATGTAAAGGGCTGTCACAAAATAGAAAACCGACCAAGCGCGAATGGCACTTGCACATGAAGGGTTCCGTACAATATGTAATACTACATAACACATAACATAACACCACACCTGTAATCCCTGAAGAGAAAGGCAGAGGTGTATCCATTAGTACACTCACATTACGCCAGTTATGTTCAAGTCCCATGTAATAGGGGGCGAGCCTATTGCCATTAACGGGGCACAGATCTAGACTCCGAGGCCCAAAAACCACAAAAAACGAAACCACAAAACGCCACCAGCTACGAACCATACACACTCCTTCCTTTTATGGGGGTAGGCAGAAACGACGACACTAAACGTCACCTACTGCTACCATCCTTACATACTCGCCTCGTCCACGTTCATACATCTGGTTACAAATGTTTTAAATTATTTCCCTAGGCCAAGAAAAGAAATCTATTCTCAAAGTCCTCTACCGTTACCATTCATTAATACTCCGTTGCAGCAACTTTTCATAGACGTAACAAAAAGAAATATTAAAAAAAAATTCAAACAAAAAGCGCCAACTATAATAAATACTCCGCAGTCCCTTTCCTATCTCCACTAAGTACGATTTTTCACACTCGATTAACTCGGGTCTCCCCCACCGCAAGGGAAATAAGCTTCACAATACTTCAGTATTTTTAATTACCATCCACGTGTTTTTAATTAATATGCCACTTTGGGGGCGAGCGACGGCTGAAAGAAAATGTTCGCAGCAGGCTTCTACGCTTATCGTTAATACTGCTTCTGATAGTTGGACAAACGTTGGCTCCAAACTGCTATTTGCAAATGTTTGTTGTCTGTAAAGAAAAATATTTATTACCTTGTCTATGATAGCGTCCTTCGATAATCATTAATTTACTGTAACCTGCTAAACGGGTTAATATTTCATTTACAGCAAAACTTTAATTAGTTAAAGGTACAGTAAGCGGTCATAAGTGCACTGGCATGCTAAGGTTTGAATTGCGGTCAACACGCGGTACAGACCGTGCCTACAACTGTGTGTATAAGAGATGTATTAACACAGTACCTACGAACACCTCAAAACTCGCACACGGCGTCGAAAAGTTTTAGGTTTAACCAAAGTGTCAATATATTGCTTTGATAAGAGATTGCTACTCCACTTATGATCGCTACTGTATATTATAATGGGATAAAACCAGATATATGCTGAGCTGTTAGTTCGTCATCTTGAGTTTTGATCGTATTTATGATAGATTTTTCTATGGAACACAACAAATTTTGAATTTGTCATTTTTCAGAATTGGCGCCATACTGAAGATGTTCATATTCATGAGTCTTTTGCTGTATAAAAGAATCATAAAAATATTTGTAAACATAAGTACTAATGATATGATATTTTATTCTTCTTTCGTCATTTTATTTAATTTTTTATGTTATTGATATTCATTTTCAAATAAATAACACACAAGACCAATATTACAAAAGTCTGTAAGAAATAACGGTTCAAGAGTTATCCAAACATTTCACTCGCAACCAAGTTCTTTGTCCCACAACACATTCGACAATATTGGCGTTTACAAGCCAACATAAAATCTCTTTACAATCAGCATTGGCTTGCATGTGGTCGTGTTGGCCCAACATTTCCACGGAGTATAAAGGCTGCCATACATTTTGTAGACAAGAACTTTGCAAGTAGAGACTACATACCTAGTAATTACTGTTATATGCGCTGAATAGAGGAGACGTCGTCTATTCACCAAGTTGGGACGAAATGTGATACTTGATCGCATTTAGTCTGCTTGCATTAAATTGTAAGTACATTCTATTCAATGTAAATGTTTTGTACTTTCCATGACTTGTGGATAAAATTTGTAAACATTTTCATTTGTTTTATTCGAGTTTTGTATTGCCTTCAATTTATGGTAAGCAAAAGTTCTATTTTGTTACGTATTGTGTGTTGCAGCAACATATTTTGCGTAACACAAAAAAATTGTTACTGCAACATACAACATGTTTGTATGTTGCACATAACATGTTACAGACAACATTTGTTCCAGCAACACAGAAAGAAAATATTAGTAAACCGTCTATAACATGGTTCACTAAATATTGTGGAAACGTTATTCAAATATTCAGATTTAAGTACCATTATGGCCAAATTTGTTTACTCGCTACGTTCCGGTGCGGTAAACAATTTGCCGATGAAGGCAACCTTGTCAATTGCGACAAAAACATGGGATACCAACATTTTTTATGTTACAAGGACAGTTCTTACTCTAAAATAGTCTCTAAAGGCTTTAATCACAACTGAGAGTTTTTTTGGATAATTGTATATTTTTGAGGGAGATATTGTTGACATTGTGAGTTGAACCTGCATGAGATAAGTGAAGGAGAATGTGTGTGGGTGTGGCAGAATGCTCAGAGCGACCCCAGTGCCCCGGTCAGAGGTAGGTACAACACCGAGGGATTCTAGTCGGTGGCAGTCCGACACACCCTCTAGCCTTCCCGGAGGCAGTGGCAGTCCATGAGTATCTCCGCATGGAAAAAAAGCACAGAAGGGCAAAAACTAATACAAAGGTAAGCTAATAGCTTCATAGCGCTAGTTTTGAAGTTAAAGAAGAAATATGGAGGAAGATAACAAAAAGAGAAGTTGAGTTTTGTAAAAGTGTTTGTTTAATCACCCATTTTTTTAATTTTCAACGTTTCAGTCGTATTTTGGATTGCCTCCGAAAATGAATCCAAAATCTGTGTACCTTTGCTTCCTAAAAATATGAAAATTACCTACAAAGTCTTATCATCAGGTGGCAGTTCCAGCAAGAAGTTCTAATCACATCCCCCCCCTCCTCCCTCCCTCCTATTTCCAAAGTATTTTCGCACCCGAAGCGGAATCAAATTTAGCAATTTAGTTGAGCAGATCGATCATAGTGGTAAAGAAAGTTCGGTTGCGTCTGGGTGATTGATTGTGTGTACATGTAATTTCTTAGTTTAATAGTGGCTATTTTGCTGGTACTTCATATGGTGTAAGTATGGGAGAAACACTTTGTCAGGTGCTCGTTCTAACATAATGGCGACAGTTTGGCTGGACGGAAAATATTATGCGGATGACGTATGTGATTACAGACCGTTACAGTTGTTACGGGACGTCAGAATCCTGAAAGTCTGGCAACCAGTCTTACCATCAAGTATCGTATTACACAGTAACTGGGTCGTGGAGGTCAGGTAGGCAGTCGCTCTATGTAAAACAATGGTATACAGCTGCATCCGGTTAGACTGGAAGCCGATCTCAACATAGTCGGGAAAAGCCTAAGCAGATGATTGCATGTGGTTCAAGAGTCAACATTTAACTCTATTCGTTTTCATTCAAAACATTATTTTGTGTAAAACATTTTCCTTTGAGAATATGAATGAGTAAGGTACCTTTCTACCTAATACTTACCTGAAATAAGGCCTATTAGTATTGAAACAAGCAAATACGCACACCTTCCTTACAATAAATATCAATTTATCTATCTTGCAGCCATGTTACCATGAGGACTATGGGTTCTCTCTCATTCCATGACTAATTAAATTAAGATATCTCTTCTATAATAATTGATATTGGTATCTTATTACCTACATATATCTAAACTATGGAGACTATAGATTTGTGTTTTTGTTTGTAATAGATAAACGCAAAAACTACTAAACCGATTTTAAAAATTTCTTTTATTTATTTATTTATTTATTTTTATTTATTTAAACTTTATGCACATGTAAAAAAAAATACAATGTACAAAGGCGGACTTAATGCCTTGGGCATTTTCTACCAGTCTACCTTAGGGTGATGCAGAGACAAAACATAGTAGTAGTAGTTTTACCTATGGAAAGTTATCATAAAGTAACATTAAGTTAACACATGGGAACAGAGCAGTGAACAAAAAAAGAAATTAAATCAAGTGAAACGGCGGGGTATTGCTAGTGAACAATAAACTCAGCACAAGTAAAATTTGGAACTGGTGATCCTTCAAAAACGCTGCCGCTCATTCAAACTTAGCCTTCGAAAATCATAAATATTTATGACAAAGAAAATAATAATAAAAACGCCATCTTTAAAAACTTCGATTCCAAGATGGCGGTCCCAATGGGCTCAGCAGATTTAATTATTCGTGACCATTCTTCAACAATTGTGTTAAGCCCCCTTACTTAAATAATTCCAGTTGGTTCTAGAACAGTCCAAGCTAAGGACTTTTGTCGTTTTCCGATCCAATTAAGGAAACTGAAATAATATTTCGGCAGTTATTGAAATTCTCTTTTAAAATATTTTGTGCCGTTTCGTTTTTATACGAAAACAATGACCGATACAAATAATTTTCAACGAGTTTTAATTATTACTACGCATGTAATTAAGGCCTTACGGTCAGCACAAAATGAGAAGTAATAATTATGCTTGAGCAGTCTTCTGTTTTAATTGATAATGAACTTAAAAGTGAAAGAAATAGAGTTCAAAATTGCATGCAAGATAATTAATGCCGCGCGGAATTATAACGGGTGTAAAAAGATACTTAACGAAGCTGAAAGTCACATATTCTTCCCATTATTACAATTATATAAATTATGTTCTGTACCGCACCTGGGAACCTTTTGGTTACGACGATATTGAAGGTCAAAGGTTCAACTTCTATTTATTAACATAACATCACGCCTGTAATCCCCGAAGGGTTAGGCAGAGGTGTACCCAATTAGTACACCCACATTTCGCCAGTTATGTTTTGAGTCCTATGTAATAGGGGGCGAGCCTATTGCCATCAACCGGGCACAAATCCAGACTCCGAGACTGCTACTGAGAAATTCCTAATGGAAAAACCTTAAACACTTTGCCCGACCTGGGAATCGATCCCAAGACCTCATGCACAACAGTCGCGCTTGCGACCACTAGACTAACGAGGCAGCCACAACAACCAAGGCTACTTCTATTTACTGGCCTTTTTTTCAGGATTATTTATATTTTATTGGATGCAGTATACGCAGACATGTAGCGTGCATTATATTACGCGCTATCATAAACAGAATTATCTCACACCAAAAAAAAAAAAAACCAAACAAAAATTTTTACTAACTACTACCTACTTAGTTTGATTGAATTAATCTTGACGGGACTTTCAATATCAGATCTTAGTAATTTAGGCTACTTTAATTTAGAAGTAGCGACTCCTCGATAACTGACATTCACGCCAACGAATTCGCGGACATGAGTCAGTTTGTTAATAAATTAAGACACTTTATAGTACCGCAAGGGTCAATGTACAATGACCACAAAGTCCGGGCAATCCCGCTAACATTCTTCAAAGTTTGTCCCCAATATAAACCCGTCCGTAATCTAATTCCCTCCACTAACTTATTTGCCCAATAAAGCCTGATACACACGTCATTTTCTATTCGCAGCGACATATCTGATAAAAGTAACTATCAAAACTGATTTCTTTGAAAACATTCAGAAACTGTCTCATTCAGAAGAAGTTTGAACAACTTTTTCAAAACTCTAAATAAGGCATTTTGAGTTTCAAACTTTGTAATCTGGAGTTAATAATAAAACGAATAGAAAAGTTTTTGAACTATGTAATGTATTTTAAGTAGAAGTAAATTAAAGTAGTTTAAGATTTCGAAACATTGTGCTCCCAAACAGGGATAGCTGACGTAGTTCATAAGGCTGCCCAACTTAAATGGGACTGGGCAGTCCAAGTAACACTGAGACATGTCATGAAGAAGATAGCGGGATGAACTAGATAGATTCCACCAAGACAGATGGAATATTTGACATTTTATTTAAAACTTCTTAGCACTGTACTTGAATTTCATACAGACATACTTAAACTCACGCCTTTTTCCCATAAGGGTAAGCAGAAACTACAGAACGCCACCTGCTACGATCCTTACATACTCCTTTCGCCTCATCTACGTTCATCATTTACTTGAACTTCATTGGAATGTTAGTTAATAATTCAGAGGTCTTGGTTCATAATATGTAAAATGCATTCTTGCATGTATTTTGTTTAAGAATAAATGAAATTAAAAACGAAATTATGAAACACGGCATCACGAAAGATGGAAGGAGTGAAATAAAAAAAATCATAGATTGACTCCTAATTTTGCGAAAGTAAAATCTATGTGATCTGTTGTAATTAATTGGCAAAATTATCAAGAACATTCAAATATGTAGTATATACAATATTTACAAGCTTAATAATAAAAATAAAATAAAAAAACAACCAGAATATAAAAAAAATATTAATTACCTATTTAAAAGTGTTGTTCTAATTCGCATAATTTTTAGTTTCGACTACAACTATACAGTTGCAATATGTAGTTTAAATCATTGTGTTGCCTGCATTAGTATTACGGCTAATGAACTTTGCTTCAGTACTTAAATTATTCTAAGACGTAAACTTTATATTCAGCGAGAAGCGAGATTTCTTTAATAATACAAATCCATCTTAAGATACATGTAATCTCTTTAGTAACTGTATTTACATTAAAATGGTAATATACCTAAGATAGCTTGTATAATCTTAACTAATATAATGAAGCTGAAGAGATTTTAGTTTGTTCGTTTAAATGCACTGAACCCTTAAAAAAACAGTCGGATTGGAAAATTGTTTTTGTAGCCTGATTCATAAGGAATAGTATAGGTAAAGCATCACGCTATGACCCACAGGAGCGGAATAGTAATAAAAGACTTAATATATACTTACTAGCTTTCGCCCGCGGCTTCGCTCACGTTAATTTAGAATTTGCCAATCAATTCGGGTTGTACTCGGCTTGAGTGCATGAGTGAACCCTTCATTTTCTGACACCCTAGTACTTTTTTTGATAAACCCAGAATGTTGACCCCTTTACTCTGACTAATTCTACTGCCATTACCTTTTTTATGACACCCCAGTACTTTTTTTCTTAGGTAATCGTAAATTGGTTGTAAAATTTCATGACAACGGGCACGCCGCAATCGCGGCGGTAAGACCCCCCCCTCTTTGAGGAGTGGCTGGAGAGGCGCTACGGCGTCCTCACCTACCGCCTGACGCAGGTCCTCACCGGACACGGTAGTTTCGGGAGGTTCCTGTGTCGGATAGGGCGGGAGGAAACGCCCGGGTGTCACCACTGTGTGGATCGCCCGGAGGACACGGTGGAGCATACGGTGCAGGACTGCCCCGCTTGGGCAGACCACCGCCGTGTCCTCACGGAGGCGATAGGCGGCGGCGACCTCTCGCGTCCGGACCTGGATCAGGCCATGCTCCGGGGCGAGAGGGAATGGGATGCAGTCACCTCCTTCTGCGAAGCAGAATTGCTAGCGAAGGAGGAGGCGGGCCGCGTGAGGGAGAGAACCACCTCACGCCCCAGCCACCGCGGGAGACGCCCAGGGCGTCGGACGTCGCGAGGCGACATCCGGCCACCGTAGGCGCGGGCTTGCGGACGGCGAGTAATGGGTAGCTCGCCGTCCGATCAAGGACCAAGCGCGGGTCGACGGCGCGTTCTGTTCGCGCGCGCCTCAAAGAGCTGTCAGCAGAGGGACGGGGCCCCCAACGGGGCCAACGCCTGCCGGGGTTGCGGGACGTCTTAACAGGATACCGTGGCCCCGGAACGTAAAGGGCAACAGAAGAAACAGGGTGGTTTTTTAGTCAGTAAAAGTCTGACAGTCCCTTCCGCCCCACCCAGGGCGGAAGGAGTCATTTGATGATTTTTACCACCTCAAAAAAAAAAAAAAAAACCCTAGTTGAAACTGGTCCATCGACACTCAAAACTCACAAAATGTAATATGTACTTAAATTTAAAATTAGAACATGATGGGAAAGACATGTGGCGCCATCTATCACCATAAGAAGGTTATTGTGATTTCCCTCGGGAACAGTACTTTTTTTCAGGATGAAAGGTACCCTATGTTCGTTCCTGTACACCTGACAATGTACATGCAAAATTTCAGTATGATCGGTTCAGTGGCTTAGGCGTAAAATGGTAACAAACAAACAAACTTACTTTCGCATTTATAATATTAGTTAGGATTAAATTAAATTACTTTATATACTTATTAAATTAAATTACTTTATTTGTCATAAAGAAACGAATGTTTGTCTTAGACAAACTTAGTGTTGGTGAAAAAACCACGTGAACAAATTCGCGGCCAAAGGCTAGTAATAAGATATTAACTCATAACATTTTGTTATAATAAAGTGAATAATACTAAAATATGAA
This sequence comes from Hoplodrina ambigua, assembly GCA_949774945.1. Lineage (NCBI taxonomy): Eukaryota > Metazoa > Arthropoda > Insecta > Lepidoptera > Noctuidae > Hoplodrina > Hoplodrina ambigua. The sequence continues at coordinate 15,629,051 of OX458968.1, forward strand.
TTTATTAAGCCTACAAGAGATATTAAATGGCCCATATATTCTGTAGTCGGGGGACTAACGTAGTAATAAGTATTATATAAAAGCGAAAGTAAAGAAAAATGTATTTCTTTTGTGTAGTATGTGTATTACTTTCAGTCTAATTTTGTAGAAATAACTGGATGGATCGTCGAATGGATGGGATCGTCGCTAGGGCTCAGCGGCTAAGCACGAGATCGTACTTGGCTAGTTTCCATTGAGATTTACCATCCATTAGCCGGAACAAATAGAAAAATTTAGAAAATTAGTTGTTTATTATAAGTTCATAATGTTATAACATTCATAATTTATGCACACATACATAAACTCACGCCTTTTTCCCATGGGGGTAGGCAGAAACCACAGAACGCCACCTGCTACGATCCTTACATGCTCCATTCACCTCATCCACGTTTATACATCTTGTCATACAAGCACGCCGGTTACTAGTACTGCGCACCGTCCTGACCTTTCTGAAGAACCTCACCAATTATGCATTCAGTAATAATCCTGTTATTTTGACATTACAGATAGAAACTTCAATTTGAATTATCTGTAAAGATAGATTTTTAACAAATCAATACAAAATCGAAGTCAATTTAAATTGCAATTCTAATTGAACTTTTACTAAAAAAAACCTCACCGATCTTCTGCCACAGACTACAAAATGAATTTAACGAGATAAAATTGTACGAAAGTTGGTTCTGATAACGAGGGCCTTGGAAATTTTAGCAGTTCGCTTATCTACTGTGATAGATAAGTGTGGGTTGAGGTTGTTACGGGCTTACATTCCGAATAACGCCTTGCTCAGACGCAGATAGAGAGAAAGATAGGTACGTTTGAGACTTTATTTATGATGATGACAGTTACTGGAAAATAATTGCATAGTGAGAAACAATTTAGGAAAAAATAAGTTTCTTACATAACATAACATCGCCTGTTATCCCCGAAGGCTTAGGCAGAGGTGTACCCATTAGTACACCCACATTTCGCCAGTTATGTTTCAGTCCCATGTAATAGGCGGCGAGCCTATTGCCATCAACCGGGCACAAATCCAGACTCCGAGGCTGCTACTGAGGAATTCCTGATGGAAAAACCCAATAACACTTTGCCCAACCTGGGAATCGAACCCAAGACCTCATGCACAGCAGTCGCGCTTTGCGACCACTGGACCAACGAGGCAGTTTATTAAATACATTTTTTTTTTTTTTGGCAATGATTGTTACTGATTTCATCTATATACTAATTGTATAAAAGCGAAAGTAACTCTGTCTATCTGTTAAGCTTTCACGGGTAAATTACTCAACCGCTGTTAATGAAATTTTGTACGTTGCAAGCTATAACCCCAAAAAATGGCAAAAGCTGTTAAAATTTTTTAAATTTGTTAGGTGTGAATTTTTTTTACCAGCAACATGTGCTGTGTCTGTGATAACCATCTTGCGAGCGAACTCAACGGCAAAAGCTTGTTATAAATTAAATAATTAAGAACAATAAACGCAGGCTTATGTTTGTTTAGTATAAAAAATACCTATATCACCTTCTATCGAATTCACAAAACCTTATAAAACATCAATAGCCATAATCGTAAAATCCAAAAAGATAAAAACTTGCAAACGTTTCTTAAATCAATTCCAATCTCTTTACACAATACCAATATAATCTCAGCTCATTTTCTAATACCTCCACTTTCGCCGTTCGCCAGTAATAACTCAAGTAAACTGTTTGCCTCTGAACCCGACTTTATCACACCGATTCATAGTTTATTAAATATAAATTAACCGTTGGCGGCGTTTTAATCTTTTGCTCGTTACGAGCACTCTCGAGATAATTTGTAAAAAGAAAAAGAAAACTATGTAGTTTGAATATTCTTTTATAGTAAAAGACTAGTTTATGCCCTCAACTACGTCCGCGTGACTGCCGCATATCACGTTTTTTACTTGCTTGTAATCCTAAACATTTTTCTAAAATAAAAGCAAAAGCCGAAGTTACTCATAACATCAGCTATCCGACCGTGAAAGTCCCGTCGAAATCTGTCCAGCCGTTTTGGAGATTAACCGGAACAAACAGCCAGATGGATAGACAGACAAAAACTTTTTTTTTCAGCTACCGTGTAAACATTCTTGTTTATTACATAAAAAGCTGTTACTTGACATTACAAACAGACACATTCATTAGATTTCTTTGTATAGATATTATTTAATACTGAAAAGGTTTGTGTACCTTACTGCACGGTAAGGTTGTTTAATACTTTATTAATTGAGTCCAAAATTAACAATGCCAAACAAACACGTTTGTAATTAAAACAAAAACAGTAATTAACAAACAGAGTTTGGTTTAAGTAGGAATTAAATGAAGTGTTTTTAAATGGAATCCTTTGATTTATACTAAGTATTAAAACTGAAGAGGTTGTTGATTTTTTATTCTCTCTTTGGAATTACCAGTTGGTTAAGGAAAAATATTTTTGTTTATGATAGCCAGATTCATGAGAAATAGTTATTTTTACTTGTAAGATGTGTGTCATAGTATGGTTATTATTATTATTTAATTGACTACCTAGTTGGTCTAGTGGTCGCTAAGCGCGACAGCTGAGAATGAGGTCTTGGATTCGATTCCCAGGTCTGGCAGTGTTACTGGGTTTTTTCGTTAGGAATTTCTCAGTAGCAGCTTCGGAGTCTGGATTTATGTCCGGTTGATGGCAATAGATAACTGACGAATTGTTGGTGTACTAATGGGTACCTCTGCCTAACCCTTCGGGGATTACAGATTGTTATGTATGTAGGTAATTGACATCAATAGCAATTAATCTACACTGTAGATCTACTAGGTACTACAGAGATGAACTGCACCCAATGCATTCGCCTGAATGGTGCAGAAAATAAAACTTTCACACGTTATTTAGCTAAGCCATTAACTTACAAGAAAAGAATAAAATAAACTCCAAGACCTCTACTCTCATTCAAAATAAGACTTTAAAACGACGTCACAAAGTCTCTAATTATTTGAGCCAGACTCAAAGGTCCTATCTTTTCAACTGTAAGCCATTAGAGTTTTATAAATTTCTAGATACATCTATCGGAAAGTTTGTGTAGGACACTTCAAACGACTTGGGAAAGTCGTAACTACAAACTTGTGTGCTAAAATAAAATGCATGTTTTAAACTTCAGGTACCTACCTAGATACCGTTCGAAGAAATGGACAGCTGATGTTCTTAACATAACATAACATAACATCACCTGTAATCCCCGAAGGGTTAGGCAGAGGTGTACCCATTAGTACACCCACATTTCGCCAGTTATGTTTTTAGTCCCATGTAATAGGGGGCGAGCCTATTGCCATCAACCGGGCACAAATCCAGACTCCGAGGCTGCTACTGAGAAATTCCTGAAGGAAAAACCCAATAACACTTTGCCCGACCTGGGAATCGAACCCAAGACCTCATGCACAGCAGTTGCGCTTGCGACCACTAGACCAACGAGGCAGTCCAGTCTGATGTTCTTCTCTTTAGATTCGTTCAATGGCCAGACATTTACTCAATGTTATGGGTTCAAACCTGGCAAGTGTAACGTTATTTGCAATCATAAGAACTTTGCTTTGGGAGCTGTTAGTCCCGGCTGTCAATTTTGGATCTTTGACAGTCGTTACGGGTCGTCAGAAGCCTGAAAGTCTGACAACCAGCCTGACCAAGGGTTATCGTATAGCCAAGTTACTGGGTTGTGGATGTCAGATAGGCAGTCGCTCCATGTAAAATACTGGTGTTCAGCTGCATCCGGTTAGACTGGAAGCCGACCCCAACATAGTTGGGAAAAGGCTAGGCAGATGATGATGATAAGAACCTTATAAGTTCTTAAAACTGATAGAGCGAAAATTGAATAATATTATTATATTTTTCCATTAGACATTTCTCTGCCCAGGGTTTAAAAGTTAATAGTGTGATACACTGGGCTTCGGAAAGCACGTAAAGCCGCAGGTTCTGTACCTGATCTTTTCTGGTCGAGACGTATTGCCGTCCTTTCATATTTAGGCTATTCTTCTTTGAAATGCGCTCCCTCTTGACATCAGGACAGCCCCCATTTTGTATGCATTCAAGCGGTGTGCAAGCATTCAAGTTGTGGATTTATATTTTTAGATAATCATCGCCTCGAAAAGAAGAAGCTGTATTATGATCCTCCTTTATTTATTTTTTAAGATATTATCTATTTTATAGGTATAAACATTTAGGCCTACGTGAGTGAAGCCGCTGGCACAGGTAATTCAAAATAAATGGAATCACAGCTACGTCAAATTCGCGTGCTAACCGCGTCACGTGTCAAAGTAACAGCAAGTGACGCGGAATGATAGCGTGACGACCATCGACGTCACACTGTGAGCACTGTGCGACAATTTAACATAGATTTTTTGAACAAAAAGCTACATGTGAGTCTGTGGAACACATAGAATTGATACGACAAAAGGTGTACAAAAAAGTAAGTTTCAAAATTGTGAGTGAAAATGGTAATGTTTTTTTTTTCTCTACATCTATATACATACACATAAACTCACGCCTTGTTCCCTTGGGGGTAGGCAGAAATCACAGAACGCCACCTGCTACGATGCTTACATAGTCCTTTCGCCTCATCTACGTTCATACATCTCGTCATACAAGCACGCCGGTTACATCTATATCTTTAGATATATCCACCGGCACCCAGTACGAGTGCGTTGCTTTTGACCGAATCATGGCTCAGCTTGTCCCCCACGCTTGAAATGTCTCCTGTACCATATACCGTATATTATGTGTCTATAAACATATAAACTCACATACGCATCCCACTAGACCTAGAACCATTACCTGTAGGTCATACAAATTTGAACCTTGCGATATTCGAACTTACGAGTCGCAGCGCAGCAGCCAATCACCGAGCCAATGCGCCAACCATACAATCGTATTGGTCAAGATAAATTTTCCTATCTACATATCCCTTGACTGCATCAAATATTTCAGATTCGCAACCAAAATCGAAGGTCAAACAAATAAAATAAAAAGCAAACCCGAATCTCCAATCTTCTGTATTCATATCACGGAGATAGTAAATTCCCTATATGATAGGCTGTAAATTTTATTATACAAGAAAATGTTTGTATGGATTTCTCGCGATGTTTTTCTTTGATGACAGATTGTTGGAACAAACTTGTTGGCTGAGGATGTAATTCTCTATGGACAAAATAGTTTTATTCGTAGGTACCTATTATCTGGTGTGAAGGACACTTAATGAAGCTGAAAGTTACATGTTCTTCCCTTTACTGGAAAAGCAATAAAGATAGTATTGAGTATTGGAATACATCGATTATGATTAGATCAAAAATTGAACTTGTCACGTAAACTTGTTTTAAATATCTTAATGGACTCTGTTTTTTATACATACATAACATTACGTATGTAATCCTCGAAAGGTTAGGTAGAGGTGTACCCATTAGTACACCCACACTTCGCCAGTTATGTTTAAGTCCCATGTAATAGGGGGCGAGCTTATTGCCATTAAGCGGGCGCAAATCCAGACTCCGAGGCTGCAACTGAGAAATTCCTGATGGAAAAATCCAATAACACTTTGCCCGACCTGTGAAACGAACCGAAGACCTCATGCTCAGTAGTCGCGCTTAGCGACCAATAGACCACCGAGGTATTGCACCCCGTATATTTCTTAAACTTCTTCTTCAGAGTGCTTCAGAGTTGCAATTTGCAAACCCTGAATCATTTGATTTCCGAAAAAAAAAACATATTTATCTTCAAGTTAAAAATTAAAGTCAAAGTCTAAGTATTTATTAGTGTATTTTTTGTGACATAATTATTAGATTTTTTACGTGAACACACACAACACATTGAACCATATATAAATCACCAACTCATAAATTCCAACCTGAATACGTCTCCAAGTAAACAGGGCACTGTCCCATCTCTTTAACTAACTTCTCAATCAAATTGTAGAACTAAGTGAAGTAAGTTGTGCGCGAATTTTTAACTAGCGCTACAAGCAAGCGAGACGAGTCGCTTCGAATCAAGTTTAAGTGAGATTTTGAAACTTTTCTGTCGTTTTAAACGCCAGTTTCAGAGCTTAAAGGTGCTGTGTGTGCTGTGCCTGTCTTTGAGAACTGAATCAGGTGTGAAAGTTCTAAGTTAATGCCTTAACTGTGTCTTGTAATATACGTATTTTAAAATAAGCGTGTCGCGCCCGGGTTTAAGTGTCTTGATGGAAAAGAAAGAAAAACTTTTTATTCACGTAAAAATGCTCGCACACACAGTGCAAGTGCAGTATAACCACTGTGCTTAGCAAACTGGTTAAGGTATCCGCCTCTCATGTATGGGCAAGTACCAATGAGACTTTTGTTTATCTTGGAAACCTGAACTAACTTTAAGTCTGAAATATTTAATATTTAAGTCTGAAATTGCTAATCCGCCTTGAGCAAGCGTGGTGATCAATACTCGTGTCTTCTCAGGATGAGAAGAGTATTTTCCCAGCAAAGGGAAAAGAAGAGGCTGGTATTATTACAAGCTCAGGAGTAGTACCTACGTACTTTTCACAGGAACAGCCGGTCTATGTATTTTTTTAAACTTTATGCAAGAATAGGTACATAGCCAAACTGAATGCCTTGGGAATTCTTCACCAGTCAACCAAAGGTGGTTATTGATTAAAATGTTTGTACCGAATAAGACATACACCGCGGTTTGACCCGAGTTAAGTTACGTATTTTATTACTGCTCCTCTCCCGAGGGTCGTAGCGTGATGTTATATAGCCTATAACCGTCCGAGATAAATGGGCTATAAAACGCAAAAAGATTTTTTCAAATCAGACCAGTGGTTTATAATATTAGTAAAGGCGGGTGAAAAAAATGCGTTACAAGTCGCGAGCAGATCCGTGACTCGCCGCTTGGAATTTTTACCAGTCTAAAGTTACATCTTTGGTTAGTACTGCTCCGCTGCCGTAGGTCGTAGCGAGATGTTATAGCTATTCCTCATGAATCTGGCTATCATATACAAAAAGATTTTTTCCAGTCTGACAGGTACCAGATAAGCTCAGATAAGCTCATTTAAACCAAAAAAAATCTTTTCAGTTTTATATTAGTATCGATCAAAGATTCCCTTTAAAAACACTTGATTTCATTCTTACTTAATCCAAACCTTATTTGTTAATTACTGTTTTTGTCAAAGTCAAAGTCAAAATATTTATTTCAATACCTATGTGACTTTGTTTTAATTACAAACGTGATTGTATGGCATTGTTAATTTTCAGCGTTCAAACAAAAAACAAAACTCTTCAGCTATATTATATTAGTAGAGATTTAAAGTACTAAATCTTACATCTCCTAGCAACGATCTCGCAAAGCAAACACGAGCAAAGTAAAGCTCTTTCAATCCCTATATCGATTCTATTGTTCTAGCTGACATCTGTACTTGTTCGTGTAAACTTCACAATCGATACTAAAACGTTTACTGGACTCGTCTTGAAGCCTCAGGCATTAGATGAAATTCTTTAACGCGTTCCCGAGTGTGCAGGTATGTTCTTTAAGAAATAGTTTTTAATTGTTTTTATTTGGAAGCTACGATAGAAAATGTTATTTTGGTATTGTTTATTTTTTAAGTACTTTTATGTAGTACAGTAGCTGAGCATTTGGCTGATTCACTGCACGTGTTCGATTCCTGCACGAAACATATCGTTTTTTATTTACATACGATACAGGAGAAATTCCAAACGTTTTAAAAAACGATTATCTAATTTCTTAAAAGAGTATAATTAAGATTAATTTTTCAGAGAAATACAGGTTGGATTTAGTTGAATTATGGCAAGCGGTGAAGAATATTCAAAATCGGTTTAATAGATCTAGACATAACCCCAACAACCTCACAAACTCACAACTCAGCTCTTTGTATTAATAGAATAGATAGTCTATGAAGGTATGTGGGTAGTGTAAGTTTCAAAATCTTAGGTAATCAAACTAGACCATTTAAGAACAAAAAGGTGTAGGGCATTTTTCCTGCAGTACGAAAATAGGACATTATTTATAGGACACAATTTACCCCATACTTTGATACACAAACGCAAATTCGAATGCAAAGCACCGATTCCATCATTAAACACAAAGCAAATTGACAGTACCTACCAATCTTTAACAAAAACACCACTTACAAAGCTCATTTGGAACACAAAACAGGATGTCGTAATACTAAAAATAAACAATAGACATTATGATGAAAACGTCGAAGCTGAGGGATGAAAAATTAAAGAAACCCGCTTTGTGAAAGACAAATCCCTTAGAGACAGCTTTTGAATTATTCAATTCATTCGATTAAGGTGGTACGTATTAATTCGACTCGCGCGCTGAATTTGTAAAAGGGCTTTTTTTGAGGATCTACGGGGCGATATTGTGAACGGAACTGTCAAAAGAAAAGAAAAATATGATTCCATCTAAACTAATGTTAGAGAAAACAGAGAAAGACAGAAAAAAGGTCGCCTGGGGAGGGCAAAACGCTTTTGCCTTACGTGATGATTTTTGTCAGTTAACCCTACTGTAAGCCGCGTTAAGGATTTTCATTTCAAAAAGATACAATTAAGGTTGCATAGAGGGGGCGCATCGCGTTTTCTTACATGATAATTTCTGACAGCTAACTCCTACAATACCTACGCGTAAGAAACTTAATTCAAAAGATACAATTGTTTATTTTTAAAGGTAATCTGTAAAAGTATTCATTAGATTACTAATAGCTTTCACTGATAGAAAACTACATTATTGCCGAGTGCCATGGCATATGTTTTATGGTATACTTATCTTCCACGCGGATGAAGTCGTGTAGTAACTATAGACTTTTGTATGTCGTAAAAAGAGCCTTTCTAATTAAATTAGGTCCTTACGCGTGTGTAAATACAGAATACCTACAAATTGACATATTTAACTAAAAAAATAATAGTAAATTTATATTGTTACGATTGAACTCATAGTGAAAGTCTTGCTTCTGAACACTATGTTTATTTACCGTCAGACTAAGCAGAAACAACAGCTTCAAATATGTATGTGAAAATCTTTCGTGTACCGCAGCGTCCACGCCCGTTTTATTCACACGTATGTTCACAGTGAACCCTAAAAGTAATGGAAGGGAATCGTTTACATTATAATTATTCAAAGTTCTCGTTATTACAAGTTAAAATGGTCCACGTATGTATGAGATATCAAATAAATGTCTAATTTGTGTTTAAATTTTCAGTTATGAATACAAAAGGATTAAAGAGTTAAAATTAAATTCAATATTCAAACAGATTTGGCTGTGAATTAATTTGAATAAGTATAATGCCTATTCTGATTAATGTTTTCGACGTGAATTCAACTTGAAGATACTTTAATAGGGTAGGCATTTATTGGCTTACTGAACTGTTGCCAATGTTGGCACATGTTCCCATGCAATATGTGTATTGGGCACTATTCCAATCAGAGGAAACAGCTAAGAATTTTTGCAGTAATAGATGCCTAAACATCTAAATAGGTATATTTGTTTTGTGACCTAATTTATTTTTGTGATGTGTTCTTCTGCCCAGTTGGTGTAAAAATGATTATGTACTAGCATATATTTTGTAGTCTCAATGTCAACATAAAGGTGATTCGAAGATACGAAATTTGTCATCGTGAAAAGTACAGCAACCATTTTTTTTTGTATGTGACAAGCCCGCCACACTGTTCCCACCCACTGTACTTGTGTTACTTTTGATTTTGAATACAGCAACCATTATAGAGATATTGGTTGGTATACTTTTCACTACCTATAAGATAATATCAGTGCAATGGAAATAAACTAAAACGGTGCCCGACATTCCCGTAGCGAAGTTGACAGACTCGATGACTTAGGGACTAAAATCTTGAACAGGTCCACCAGGCTAGTCTAGCTGCCAAGTAGGTAGACGACACAACACAAGCAGCGATCAGTTTATGAATAAACTTGGATCACACCTGGCCTTCTCTTTCAATTGATGAGGGGTTCTTACTTAGAAGTGAGAACCCTTATTTATTTAAACTTTCTATATTAGTGTATGGACTGCCTCGTTGGTCTAGTGGTCGCAAGCGCGACTGCTGTGCATGAGGTCTTGGGTTCGATTCCCAGGTCGGACAAAAGTGTTATTGGGTTTTTCCATCAGGAATTTCTCAGTAGCAGCCTCGGAGTCTGGATTTGTGCCCGGTTGATGGCAATAGGCTCGTCCCCTATTACATGGGTCGTAAACATAACTGGCGAAATGTGGGTGTACTAATGGGTACACCTCTGCCTAACCCTTCAGGGATTACAGGCGTGATGTTATGTGTTTATGTTTATTTATACCTTTCAAAATAAAAATAAAAAATGTTCCTAACAGGAAATCTAACAATCTCTTTAAAAAATAACACTGCATCTACGTTACCACACTCAAGATTTTAAAAGTTAAAAGTAACATTTTAAAACCCAGTTATTAAACTCCACAGTGCACTCGAAACTTTTCAAATTCAAATACTTATAAAGAACAATTTGAAAAATAAAAATGTAATACAAGTCACAGCAACATTTTATTACATACTTTTTGGAGCAAACTAGTTTTGTTCAACAACTTTGTACATGAATACTGTTTACGTTTTCTACATGACGGCATGTTGTAGCAATGTTATTAAACAAACAATAGTTAAACACATACCTAACTGAGGTTGTTTATTTTATTGCTTTTGACGGCTTTCCAGACAGCGCTCCGTGTAAAAAATAGTCTAGTCATACATTGTGATTAATGTATACATAGTATACACATAACCCTTTCTTTGCAGTCGGGTAAAAATAAAGTCGCTTCCTTCCGTCTGTACGTTTAAATGTTTTAAACTTCGCAACGGATTTTAATATGATTTTCATCAATAGATAGAGTGATTCTAGAGAAAGGTTTAATAACTAAATAGCACTCGTGCGAAGCCTATAATAAAACTTGGTGTTTTGTAGATAAAATAAGGTCACTAGGCTAGGCTTATGTAGTAGGCGCTAGGCTTATGTAGTTAGTCAGGTTCCCTTTAAATACCTTAATGTCATAATTACACTACATAACCACAAAGCTCGATAGTACGTTTATCCTATATACTAAATATCATCGAGTTCAATTACTCATTGACCAAACTATGACTAGAAACTTTGGCGTAAACCGCTTGGTACAAACTCCTTAACTTGAAAAAATATTTTAGCTTTTGGAAACTTATCTTAGACGGGATTACATTTTGTCAATTTTTTCAGTTAAGTAGTAAGGACTGTTTATCACAAAAATATAGCTAGCACACTGTCAAACTTAATACCTAAGGTATTAAGTCCGTTTTTGTAGTTTATGTTTCATTAAGTTGAAATAATTAAATTCATGTTAATTGTAATAATTCACTGACCGAATAATAACAGTCAATTAAATCACATGAGTTTCAAAGTCTATTCTAGCAGCTTTCAAAAACCGAACAAAAAAAAACCTAAAAAAATTCGTATTTACAATCTTAAAAAAAAAATCTTCGTTCCCTCGCAATCCCTACTACCCTCATTAGCAAAACTTTGTGCGAAAGAGAGCAAAAATTTCTCATAAACTTATCATTTCACGAACAAACAGGCCAAATTGCCCTGAGAGATGCGCTGCGAAAAAATAGTCGCCTCATTAGAGTTAAGAAGTACTGACTGCACTTTGAAAAAGTTCAGAATCAAGAAGATTTTTTCTTTTCTTAAAGTTTTTTAAAACTTTGTCACCGAACGTGTTTATAAAAGAAACGTCTTTACTTGTCAGACATTTTGAAACTTAATACTAAAATTTAATTTAGCATTAAAAAGTTTTTTACTCGTATATTTATTTATTTTGGATGGTCTAATTGAAATAAATTATTTGACTTTGAATTGACTTTGATGCCTGCCCTGATGTAAAAAAGGGGTTTAACGCGAGACACAAAAACCACGCGGATGAAGTCGCATGCAGAATCTATTTAAATCTTATAAAATGTATCCACTAAGAATCCCAAATCCTTAAGAATCCACAACAATAACCCAAGAGGTCCAACTTCAATACCGAGACCACGGAACTCAATCACGTCTTAAAAATCCCAAAGAACTATTAACGAAATTCGATCAACAAAAAGAGAAAAATCTACAGCTTCTCGATCTGAAGAGGATGAAACAGAATCCTCGACAAAGACGCCCTCTAGCGCAAACAGGGGACAACGGGGCGTGGAAGCGGAAACGATCCGTTCCGGGATCTATAGTATTCATCGCTTTGATGTTTATTTATTTGTTTATACAGAATACTGTTATTATGGACTCCGATACTCGTGATAAAAGAAAAACAAATTTATAATCTTGACTTGGCTCGCGAAGTTGTCGACATGTGGGATGTGAGTACAGCAATCATTGTGCCGATAGTCGTTACGGCTAATGGCATAATAGCCTACAGCCTTGACTAACACCTAAGGAGGCTCTCATTGGGCGGTTGAATTCAGACATCGGTACTTCATGAGCCACTGGTAGCTTATATTCTGTTACCGACGCCGGTGGGCTACTATTTTTAAAATGTACTTATTTTTGTACAAGTAATTAAAAATGTAATTTATTTATTTATTTTATTTTTATTTGTTTATTTACATCAACCTTATATATACCATTACAGTGTTGCCCAATGAGGTAATGTGTTATAATTATGTAGGATCAAATTTTATGGCCTTCTTTCACTTACTGTAAACTATCTGTAAGTTTTCTTAAAAAATAAAATAAAATAAATGAAATAAAATAAATTTTCAAAATAAAAACTGTTGTGTGTGCTACACTTACTATTTTACCAAAGTAAATCATATCGATGTACTTTAAAGGCTTTATTCATATCAATAGGTGATACAAATTGTATTTGTAGTAAACAATTTTGCAGAAACCCCTGTATATTACTATGTATAACAAAAGTAACACAGCCAACGCTGGAATATTTCCAACGTGCTTCGGTTGTAACAACATCCTGTACAAGCCCCGCGCTCGTTCAACTCGATCAGAAGTTGCTATTTGGAAGACACTATTGCTCATAAGACGTGCCTATTGCTCCATTGATTAGTTTGCCATTTCTTTTTATTGCATTGAGAGCAATTTTTCCTTCCAATATGTAGCTCCCGCTATGATATGGTGGTATTAAGTTTTATGATTATTATTCGAATACAGCGAAGTCAAAAGGTAGACTTATGAATTGCTAGGTCTTATGAGACGGTTTGTTTCCCGCCTCTCTTGAATGAGGCTGTAGCTAAGTGACAATGTAGCTATTTCAGACGACATTTTTAAATATATCTTGGACATCATTGACCCCAGGCCCTATGAAGGAAAACATTGTGAGGATTTGTTTTTTCGTGACGGTTTATTTTTGATTGCCATTCCTAGCACTTTCTCCCATATCATAGGTGCATTTACAAACAAATAAACTCACGTATAAAAACAACTATAATTAACTGTAAGTGAAATCGCCAATTCTTATTATGAAACTAAAATTCGGCGATAGATAGTTAGTTTATAACTATTATATATAGAAATTCAGAAGGTTGACCACCACGCAGGCCGAGAAGCGTTCAAAACCTACTAAATAACAATAATAAACAGTATACAGAAAACTTATCTTAGTTTAACAAATATTTATCTTCAGAATCCCAGCCTAATTCACTACCTACTGTGTAAAGAAACACTAGTTGCCTAAGTACATATTTATAGGCCTACTTCCCAAACACGTCGGGAAAGTTAGCGTCCATTCCCTTCAAGGCTAACGTTCCCAGCTTAATATCCCGTAGAATTTTTTCCTTTGGACGTATCGTCAAAGGAATTTTCTCTATTACTTTTTTATAAGGGACCTTGAAAACTTTGTCTCGTCTTTATCCCTTTGAGTTTAGGAGTTATGCAAACCCTGCCGCCGGCGGTAGCTCTCAATGGAGCCGGTCACCGGCTGTCCCTTATTAAGCCTTTCGTCGAGACTGTACGTGTTAAGTTTGAGGTCTTTTTCTTTTGTTGGGTTTTGGATTACAATGTGTATTTGAATGTGCTATTCATGGAATTAACTTACGGACGTCAACACAATGACAAAGACTTCGGCGGCTGTTACATTACTGTGTTGGGTTTCGCTTGTTTGATAACTTTCCAAAAAAAGAATGTCTGTTTGAGGAATTGTACGGTTGGAATTTTGAAACAACAGAAATGTTTTAAGCTTAACATTATGTATACAGTCCCATCAAATATTGCGTGAAAGAAAAACATTTACTAATATCGTTTAATACTAAGAAAATTTAAAGTTAAATTCGACGTAATATTCCAAAGTCATCAGGGGGGGGGCAATTCTCACATAACATAACACCACGGCTATAATCCTCAAAGGGTTAGGCAGAGATGTACCCATTAGTAGACCAACATTTCGCCAGTTATGTTTTAGTCCCATGTTAAAGGGGGCGAACCTATTGCCATCAACCGGGCACACGGTAGAAGCGACGGCTGAGATGATGATGATTCCAAACTGTATGACAAGTCTTACCAAAACTAATTACATAATCACTAACATTCCCCTTTACTTAAATAACTATAAAAACGTTTGATTAAACAGAATTTCGCTAACAAAGTTCACGTCTCGACCGAAAAATATTTCATTAGACACCAACGAAAAGTTGTGGAATTTAAATTATTGCTTTCAAGCGATAAAATGTAAACAACACTGAGTCTCCCTGAATAGTTTTAAGAGCTGCGTCCAACACGATGATACTTTAATTTGTTGTCTTGTTTTATTAGCTAAAGAAGGCTTATATTCAAATATTTTAAGCATTTCGTGGAACCATTAGGCAAAGGTTTGATTCAGGTAAAATTTAATTGCTTAGGTAACCTTAGGTAGCTTTCGGTAGGGTCCTCACAGTCATTATTAAACAAATGTTTGGTACAAATATTTGCATGGCCTAAAGATAATTGTTCTGGCTCTGGTTGTTTGTGAATTTATTTGAATTTATATGTTTGTAAACGCGCCCACAATACAGGAATATTTCTAGTGTGGGACTAAGCTTACAAATTATTGCTAAACTATTTTTTATACGAAATTGCCTTTTGGAAGGGGCAACTAGTAGAATATTTTTTTTTTGTAAATTTCTTTCAAAACTACCTTCTATGGTGTAATTGAAACAAATGATTTGATTCTGACTTTGAACCTTAACATTATTTGTATAAGTTTTATTATTAAGTAGGTTTTGGTGCCGATTCCCTCGTTCACAAACTAGACTAAATTTCGAGAATTGACATCTCTTACTTACATACAGCAAAAGGAAAGGACGGTGACATTCCGTGACATTAAAGAACTAAGTTAGCGATGTCAAATTAGTTTTGCCTTGAACTTTTCCGTATTTTTAATCCATACGTTTTAAGATCTCAACTATAATTGTATGGATGTGTCAGATTGACTAAATTTGATAGCTCTTATTTACATTAGTCTCTTTCTTGTTTTATTGGACAGAAAAAGATGGAAATAGTCTAATATTAGTTTAGTTTGTGAACAAGAGAATCGGCACCATTGTCTACTTTATCACAAGAAGTAACATTCTTACTTCTTAAAGAGCAAAAACTGTTTATTTTCTTTAACAAGAACCGCCGTTAGCCATCATAACAAAACTGGTCTATTTGGCCAAATAAGCTGAAAACGAAAGTCGTAGAAGAACTACGAAGAAAAAAATAAATAAATAAACAAAGTTAGGAATTTCTAGAAAAGATTTCTTAAAGTAATATAGTATAGTGTCGTACACACAAAGTCTAGAACTCTAGACTCGCCGCAAATATTTATACACTATACAAATATTTCTTTCAAGATGGCCGAATCTAAGAAAAAAGGACACATAGTTTGTTGTTTCTTTGTCCAAAAATGTAAAAGCAACATCTTACGATGTGTTCCCTTTCTTTATTTGGTTTTTTTTTTTGTTAATAAAAAGAGAACTATTTATGACGCGAATCTTCAAATTAATCTGAAAAAAAATCAATAATATTCAAGTGTCTGTTTTTTATAATTATGATATGTCACTAATTAGGTATAGTTAACATAACACTAATACCAAAAAACCTTTCATTTAAATTAAGCTGTCTGTCAGTCTAGCGGTTTGTTCTGGCTAATCTCCGATACTGCTGGACTAATTTTGACGGGACTTTCAATGGCAGATAACTGAAAGCTTACTACTTTTATTTTAGCAAGTGAATTTCATGGTGGAAAGGTTCTTCCGCTGATAACCGGCATTCATGAGATCGAAGTCATGAGCATAACCAAGTTTTCAAATAATTTGTTTGAACTGTAATCTTCCACACCGTCAAACATTTATTTAAAATAATAAACGTTTTCCCACTTCAATTATTTTCCTAATTATTGTGATTGCGTTTACAAACATATAAACTCAAACACACCAACTACTATAATTAATCCAATCGAATAAAATAATCCCCACAACATAGGTACACGTTACAGTATTGTTAGCATATTAAGATATCCAACGAGCTAAGTCTCGGCTTACATAATGCAGTATCGGCAAACTCAATGTTCTCGGATCAAGTTTACATTGCATGTTCATTGATTTAAAGGAGTTGGTAGTAAATGGATGTTTCATAATTTCGCCGCCGGTGGCCAAGAAGCTGCTCAATGTATTCACAATTTTTATTGATAGGGTATTATTCTAATTATATTTTTAATCACCTACTTTTGCCATGTTTAAAAAAACGTATGTTCGTATGAGGAAGTAACAACATTTCATTTTTTTTCTAAATTTAAGTATAACAGTCACGGTCCCGGTAGGCTACGAAGGAGATGGCGGATAAACTGGATGGATTCATCCAAAACTAGAGGGATGGAACACCTTTGGAGGAAGACCTTTTCCCAGAAGTGAGAAAAGGCTAACAAAAACATATATGTCACGTTTTCTTTGGTCAAATAAAATTAATATTAATAATTGCAAATATATATTATTTGCTGTGCAACTGTATGTTGCAATATTTCTTGTAATAAATAAATAAAGCTTGTTAAAACTAAAGCTGTCTTCACATTATCACTCCATGTTTAATCTACTCCGTGACAGCTAGGTACAAAATCTTAGCGATTGTTTCTCTTTGATGTTGTAGTTTCTCAAGCGAGTGACCGCACGATACTTGAATTAGAATGTTTGACTGACTTAAAGACGAACTTGCAGTGTTTGGTCATACACGGAATTTAGTGGTGATTAATTTAATGTACCTAGTATTAGGGCTGGCGCTTTTGAGGACAATAATTTTTAATACCGAATATTTTTTTTAGGGTGCCAGCGAAAACCTATTGCTAAGCCTCCGCTTTCGGTCCGTCGGTCTCTCAGCGAGCTGTATCTCATGAATAAAAAAATACGAAGTAAGAATCTTAACGAAAAAAGGGACTCAAACTGGATAGGTATTCTAGATATCCGTAAAAAAATAATCTACTGAACGAATTTAAAGCACCAATAATGTCGCTGTTAGAATATCCGATTTTCTAACCAAAATCTATACAAATTGAATAAGGCTGAAGAGATTTTTGTTTGTTTATTTTAACGCGCAAATCTCTGAAACCCCTAATCGGATTAGATAGAATATTGAAAGCCAGATTCGTTAGTAGTATAGGCTATATAACATCACGCTATGACCTAAGGAGCGGAACAGTATCAAAAGACGCAACTTAACAGACGAAGTCGCGAGTAGAAGCTAGTAATCGAATAAAATTGTGAACTAGTTGTAGGAACACGAGTTATCGTTTGGTCTCTATCGATATTTACTCGAATAGTGGAATCGAGTTATCGACGTCCATTCTCTTGGAATCTAGTTGATGCGTTGAAACTGGGTTTATTGGGACGTTGGTCGTAAGGGTTGTCGGGTTAGCAGTTTGCGAGACGGACTTTTACATTCTTAGATTAAAAAACAACACGATTTTAAAGTTATGAAGCAGGAAAGTTTGATTTCTAATTGTGCCTAGTATTGGTCGTGTCGTTTTCTGTTATCGTGTCGATTAATTAAATTTTTTAAACCATTTCAGATTCCTAGTAAATATGTGATTGTGCTTTTTTGTATTACCCTGTTCTATCCCACTCCTGGGCAAAGGTTTCCCATCTTTCACTATGCTGTGCTTTATCTCTCCACCCCATTCGTACCGAGTAAAATCACACAATGTGCCTCTAAATACCTGTGCCCTTGGGGTCACTCTGAACATTCTTCCACATCTCCCGCTCCTTTGCTGTCTGCTACGACCCCATCTCACTCTCTTAGGGCATCTAATAATATTTGTGTTAGCATTTACAAATAGACCCGACCCAGCATGGGCCATTGTCTAAAAGGTATATTTCATAAGTAATGTCATCATTGTGAACCTTTCAATCAAAAATTCAATTAATAATGTAAGTTAATCATTTTTGTCCAATATTTACTTCCAATCATTGATTATTTACTAATTTAATGCATCGTTGCGTTAATTGTTTCCATTGGTTCGCGGTCACGAGTAATTTACCATTGAAATAGCGGAGTAATACCATTGCGAATGTTAATAGTATGGAAAAATGTATAATTTATTTTATATTAAGCTTTAATTGGCTGCTCAGTTCAGTTCCTCTGCAATTTTTTAAATTAAGTATTTAACTGTTTTTTTTATACTATCCATACTTAGGTAGGTACTTAGTATTTATAATTTTTACAAAACTAACACTGTCTGTTACGATTTCACGACAAACCACAGAACCGATTTTGATGAAATTTGGTATGGGGTAAGTATGAACCCCAAGGAAGGACATAGGGAATATCTTTTTCTGGGTCCTTGATAACCCAAATTTATGCAAAGCGTAGGCAAAAGCTAATAGTCTATATTTAATTTAAGGCAAATTCAGATAACTAAGTCTTAATATTATACTAAACAAAATAGAATTAGAATAATCATGAAGAGCACACAATTAGGTGATAAAATCGAGTCCGTTTTTAATTAGAAAAGTAATTAGAAGCTCTGTGTCTCTAGTGGAATGAAAGGTTAATAACCTTGTATCTTACTTTTGTTCCTCTTGCTATTAATGAGACAGATTGTTAAGCGCATTTAAGCTACTGTGATTGGTCATTATTAATTCGGTCAACCACCAAAATCACAACAGCTTACACGGTTGACAATTTGTCACATTTTGCCCCTCTGATTAACAAGGTCAAAGTTAAAGTCGAATCATAAAACATAACATCACGCCTGTAATCCCCGAAGGGTTAGGCAGAGGTTTCCATAAGCACATCTACATTTCGCCAGTTATGTTTTTAGTCCCATGTAATAGGGGGCGAGCCTATTGCCATCAACCGGGCGCAAATCCAGGCTCCGAGGCTGCTACTGAGAAATTCCTGATGGAAAAACCCAATAACACTTTGCCCGACCTGGGAATTGAACCCAAGACCTCATGCACAGCAGTCGCGCTTGCGACCACTAGACCAACGAGGCAGTCCAGAAAAAGAGCATTTTCACCACGCTAGCTCAAGGTGGAAAAACGATTTTATATTGCGACTGCTGAGCATGAGGTCTTGGGTTCGATTCCCAAGTCGGTGAAAGTGTTATTAGATTTTTCTATCAGGAATTTCTCAGTAGGAGTCTCGGATTCTGGATTTACACCCGATAGGCTCACCTCCTATTACACAGGACTTACACATAACTGGCAAAATTTGAGTTAATCGACACGAAAAGAAGAAGAACATAACTGGCGAAATGTAGGTGTTCTAATAGGTATACCTCTGCCTATTCCTTCGGGGATTATAGGCGTGATGTTATGTGCAAATTTAAAATTAAATTAAAAATATGTCAGTGCGCGTGGCGTTGAAAAATGATCGCCAAGGCAAACAAATGACAGTCACTGCTGCCCAAACCACAATAGCTTAGCACATTTTGCTTTCATTGAAAACAGTAATGCATTTTTAAGTGATGAATACAATATGGATCTACTTTGAGCGCAAAATGTATCAGCTGTCTTCAAAAATGATTAAATAAAATAAAACTTATACCAATTTAAATAAAGCCGACAAGATTTTTAGTAAGTTTGTTTGTTTAAACGCGCTTATCTCTAGAACTAACAGTCGGATTAGAAAAAATCTTTTTTAAATAGGAGCCAGATTCATAAGGAATAGTATAGCATTACGCTATTACCCACAGGAGCGGAGCAATAACCAAAAAAAAATAACTTAACACGGGTGAAAAAAAACACTCGCACGAAGTCGGAGGATGCAGTTAGTTGCTTAAAAATTTAAATAAGCTTTTAATTTCAAATTTTATTCGAACACACGTTTCGCACAAATTTAACATAATTTTGCATTTAGATACATTTTCTATTACCATTTAAATTATTCAAGTTTATCGTGAAATTTCGCTTGGATTTAAGGTGAATAAAAATCTTTGTTTTACCTTTTTTTCATTTTCTTTTTTGAACATCATTATTTATTCATAGGACATCATTATTTACTTATTTTAGTTGACTAGGACTGAAATAGACTTTGTGATGGAATGTAATTGTGATGAAAATGGTTTTAGTTTACTTTCAGTTAATTAAAGATCATTAAAGCTATTTTGCACTAGTGCAAGATGGAGGTGCCGCCGCCAGATCTATGTTTTTTTTAAAGACTAGCTAGATATACTCCGCATTATCAGCCCCGTTAAGTTAAAATTATACAACGTGTAACGGAAAGGGTATATATACATACCAAGAGCAAGGTTTCTTTGGATGATAACAAACGATATGGCAAGGGTTTTTTAATCCCATCTCCACATGTTCGGAAATTATGATCAACAAAGAACACCGCCTGCAGTAGGCTACTATGCGGTACTAGGCGCGCAGAATTACGGAAGAGATTTATCGTGATATAAGGCCAGTAACGTGGAAAGATTCTGACCCACGTAGTGGGGTTTGACACGTTTGTTATGATTTAAATTTAAGAAACATATGAAACCGAAAATTTGGTATCAATTCTTAGAGTATTTTATATTGAGCTGAAACCCTTGCCATATCGTTAGTTATCATCCAAAGAATCCTTACTCTTCGTATGTATATGTATACCCTTTCCGTTACACGTTGTATATCTGTTTACTGCTCCGCTCCCGTGCGTAGCGTGATAAAATTTAGCCTATAACCTTCCTGGATGATCAGGGTATGTAACACAAAAAAACTTTTTGAAATCGAGACAGAAAATCCTGAGATTAGCGCATTCAAACCAAGTCTTTAGCTTTATACTGGTAAGTAGGTATAAATAGAGAAATATAGCGTTAAGAAGGTATGCGCACTTGGTAGTTTCAATGCGTACCTACTAGTTCAAATGCTAGTTTCAATTCGTTCAAAAGTGCTTTAAATGGCTTAATTGAAATAAATGATTTGACTATGACTTAGCTGGGATATTTTTCAGGCACAAAAGGTACTTCAAAAGTTTCAAAGTTCGGACCTTAAAAGTGTCTGGCTAAAGTTGCGGCCCAGAAAAGTGTCTGGTGATAATGTATGTTAGTTTGTCACACTATCTTATAAACTTTTATAAAAACCAGCCGCCACACTTGAACATAAATTAATAAGGAGGTAGGTACCTTTTGTAGCCTGAAAAATGGCCCAGCATTAAAACTATTAAGTACGGATATTATCAGCTTAATTTCTCTATATTTTATTTCAGTCATGCTTAAATGTAGATCATCATCATCATCTGCCTAGCCTTTCCTAATTATGATGACGTCAGTTTCCAGTCTAACCAGATGCAGCTGAATACCAGTATATTACATGGAGCGACTGCCTATCTGACCCGCCGCCGTCGTCTATCTGAGATATGACTCTGGAATTTCAATCCTTATTATGATAAAGTAATCATGAAAAAAGAATACCTATGTAAGTATCCCTACACTTCATAATCGAAGATTCTGTCTAGGTAAGTACTAATGGAAAAGTCGTAAGATTATAGTCGTGAGATTATCTGTATATGTACATCTAAAGCACGCTTCACTAGGCATCCAAAAGATCAGTCGATGGGTAGAAGAACAAAAGTAAGACAAAAAAGGATAATATCTCGGACCGCCTCAGGGAATTTTCGATGGCCATCGGAAAAGATTTAGGGAATTTCCTTATTCCTTTGACCGTTGATTTCCAAAATTACAAATGGACGTGTAAGATCTGACAAGATTTCTATGAATCCAGAGCGAAATAAATACATATGTATCTATTTATTTATATTGGAAGCCTTAAAATTACTGTTACAGGTCTCTTAGCCTAAATTGATACGCTAATACACGTCATTATAAAAATATAAACAAAAAAACAATACTTTGGACAAATACCTCGTTGGTTACAAGCGCAACTGCTGTGCATGAGGTCTTGGGTTCGATTCCCAGGTCGGGCAAAGTGTTATTGGGTTTTTCCATCAGAAATTTCTCAGTAGCAGCCTCAGATTTGTGCCCGGTTATTTAAACCCAGATGGTCAGGTTCATCTAATGTTCAAATTTGTTACAATATTGCAAACTTTGCTGTTTAACCAAATTTCGCTCCTTTTGAAAACGAAAAGCAATAATTCACTATTTACATTAGGTACAAAACTGAATCATACCATATTGAAATCGGCTATAAACACATATTTTTTTAAAATTATTGGCCACTTGTGTTTCGATACATTTTTTTTAAACTACGGACGCTTAAACTTTTTCATAAAGAATCTTTTCCACATTTTTTTCCAAAAGAACATAGTTTAAGTTGTTTTTTTTTTCAAAACCGTGTAATAGCAGTCCTACTTTTGATTACTTATCTATTAGCTTAGTTAACGTAAATTATGTTAACAATAAAAAACCGACGGAATTCATTAATTCGTGGTCGTAGTGTACAAGAATGTAAAATAAGGTAACAAAAAACAATGAATATTATTAAATTAATCATATCTTTGGTACTACTTGTTTTTATTTTTTAATGTATTTTTTTTCTGAATCGCCATTAGTTCTACTATCACCCATTTCAAGATAATCCATTCTTTACCGGACACCCGATATATTTTTTTATATTCAAAAAGTGACTTTATTGCATGAAAGTCGATCGCCTTTACCACTGGGCATTTACTGCATATAATCTAAAGCTACAACATTTTTATAAATTAGCCCTTATTGCTACAACAAAAGGGTCTTTTTGTCTTTCTATACCCATTTTGTTTAGTAAAACCGATAACCGTCATTGGATCAGATATCTAACAGTTATGTAAACAATCCGACAGTTATCCAGTCAATTCGCTGTTGAAAATATTCAGGCTCCCGCGGGGCCTGTAATAGTTTGGCGGCCGCAATATTGCATTACATTCAACAATGATTATAGAAAATATGGATAAGACAGCTAAATATTCTTCTGTTTTAATAATAATAAGAATATTGATTTGCTTAAAAACATGGTACAAAAGATACACGGTATAAAAGATGGTACAAAGATTGAATACAGAGCATACATGTTTTTGCTTAACATTATAAGCGTGCAAATTTTGTGCATAATATAATTCGTCAATGTTTATTATCAAAAAACTCTTTAAGCAGTGTATTTACTATGATTAAAGATGATAATTATGTTATTTCAGTATAGATAAAAAGATAATTTCTTGGCCGCGTGTGTTTACAGCACATACATACATAAACTCACTCGTTTTTCCCATGGGTATAGGCAGAAACCACAGAACGCCACCTACTGCGATTCTTACATAGGTACTCCATTCGTCTCATCTGCGTTCATGCATCTCGTCATACACGCACGCCGATTACAAGTACTGCGCACCTGACCTTTCTGAATAACTTCACCAATAAGGTCAGTGTAGGTCTTCCTAGGGCATATTTTACGTGGCGTATATTCCTCGGCGTGTCTCCGTGCACATTCTACGATCTGCGAAACTGACGTACCCCGGTATATTGGAAAAGTTGCTGAGGTCGCGAACGCGCGGTGCATTTCACGCCATATTTGCCCCTGAACGTCGCTGACGGGTGCATGCAATTATTCGAACTGTCAAGTATTGAGAAATATATGTTTCTTTAATATTATTCATTTTATTCGAGACTTCGTCTACGTAGATTTCAGAATTAAGCCAACGTATTAAATTATTCCTCAGGTTCACAAAAGCGGGATAAAAAATAGCCTATGTACTATTCCAGACTACACTCTATCTCTGTGACAAATTGCATCTAGATGCGTTCAGCCGTTCCGGCGTTGAGTAACAAACATCCGTCCAGCTAAATATTTGCATTTATATTTATTAATAAAGATTAAAATTTTGTATTGCAAAGAAATCTATTAAAGTATACCCAAATTATTGTCATGTGACAACTTATCTAAAGTAAATACTATATTATGGAGATAATGAGAACGAATATGATTTTGCTTCAAAAAGAGCTAATCTTGAAAAACGGCTCCTCTTCAGAACACATGCTACTTTCATTTGGTTTGTTAGCCGCTGCATCCAGCGACAACAATTCATAACAGCTCATAACTCACAGGTCAGGCTAGTTCATGAATTAAGTACCCTGTGCTTTAATTTATTAGAAGCTTTATTTATCAGTGTTAAAAATAAAAAATAAACTAAATCATTTAGCTAAATAAATAAAATTTAAGTGTCCAGTTTTAATGTCTAAGAATAACGGATCTTTACATAATTCATATGAATGTACACGCAACAAAAAAACGCTAAAAAAACATTTTTTTTTTGTTTTGTCTGACTGTTTGTTTCGACAAATCTCCGAAACGGCCGGACTGATTTTGACGGGACTTTCACTGGCAGATAGTTGATGTGATAAGAAATAACTTTTTTCTTTTTTGTGGAATAATAATTAGTGATCAACAAAACGAAATACCCTCCACGAGGTACCCTCGTGATAACCGAAATTTAGCTAGAAGCTAGTTTTTTTTTTTTAATAGACCAGATACCTAAGAAAAGACCAGTCTTAAATGATAGCGCCCGTTTACAAACGTGACGGTGCGGCACCATTTAGTTCAACTCCACGTGACGAAGTACAGAACATTATAATATCAAGCCTGTATTCCCCGAAGGGTTAGGCAGAGGTATACCCATGAGAACATCTACGTTTCGCCAGTTATATTAACGTCCCATGTGCGTCCTGTGTGTCCCATTAACCGGGGACAAATCCAGACTCCAAGGATGCTACTGAGAAATTCCTGATGGAAAAACGGAACAAAAACATCTAAATCCTAGTTTTAAATACATATTAGTCTAATTTACGTGTAACAAGGCGCAAATTAGTCCGCGGTCAACTACACAAAGTTATAATGAAAGGAACATCCATTTGGGGAGTCCCAATGCATTTGCATGAGAAATGCTCGTACATATAAATCTAAAGTAAACAGCAGCGCAGGTAAATTGCACATGTTGAATTTATTGTTGAACTCTGTGCCTTTACACTGAGTTACGTACTGTTTGTTTTCGTTTGTTATTCGGATTAAGTGAATGTTGGTGTAAGGAGTAAGTTATTTTGAGGTACTTCTTGTTTATTTTTAGAAAACATGTTTCTAAAATAACAAGAAGTACCCCGAAATAACTTATTTAATTATTAACTTACCTAATATCGTTTTTAAAAAAATGTGTACAATATTAACAAACATTATTATTGCCTCGTTGGTCTAGTGGTCGTAAAGCGCGACTGCTGAGCACGAGGTCTTGGGTTCGATTCCCAGGTCGGGCAAAGTGTTATTGGGTTTTTCCATCAGGAATTTCTCAGTAGCAGCCACGGAGTCTGGATTTGTGCACGGTTGATGGCAATAGGCTCGCCCCCTATTACATGGGACTAAAAAACATAACTGGCGAAATGTGGGTGTACTAATGGGTACACCTCTGCCTAACCCTTCGGGGATTACAGGCGTCATGTTATGTTTCTAAGAAGAAACAAGAAGTGCCCCGAAATAACTTGTTTAATTATTGACTTACATAGTTTCGTTTTAAAAAAAATGTGTACATTATTAACAAACTTTATTACTTAGCCAACCTATGACAGTATATAAAAGTAAATGACATCAAAATATTCCTCACATCTTTTTTTGTTCGCCCAGTTAACTTTTCTTTTTCGTTTCCCAAATGGTGACTATAAAGTCAACTAGATAATAAAAATAAACATCATACTTGCTTGTAAAGTGACTCTTATTGCACCGTGTCTAACGCTATAATGTAGGGTATTACGCTCTCGTGCTGTTTACATTACATTGATGCCTCTGCAAAAGTGCAACGTTGCCCTACACTTCTTGTTATACACAACGGGCAACGTTTTTAAAAATAAAGAAACACCCATATTTTCTATTAATGAAAATGACATCAAACTGATTCAATACTTTGAATTATATTTCTTTGTTACCCAGCAATATAATATGTTCAAAACTCATGCTTAGTAAAGAACTGATTTAATTTTATCAATACTCAAAATAACTTTGAAAAATTGTTGTGTTGAATGAAACGGGGGTTCGACGCTTACGCAAACGAAGTCTCGGGCAAAAGCAAGTTGAGTATAAAACTATTGGAAGCCCAAGTATGAATAGCGTTACAGACATTTACGGCACTACGGCATCGCCCAATCAGAGTCCAGTAATATCTGAGCAAATATTGGAATTCCAGCAAATCTCCGGTATCACTTCAATTGAACCCGACGCGGTTGGGTTCCTTACATGATATTTGATAGCGGGGGATGCATACGAGCTTTGAGAATTAGCACGAATTAGGAGAGCAGAAACTAAGTAAATTATTATCACGGATATTCTCTGGAAGGTTCGCAGTACATCTTACAGAGAAGATTTGTATTTTTGTTTGTAATGGATAACGACGAGTCGACGGCACGGTCATTGATATTACACTCACGACGAAACTACCTTTTGGAAAGGGCAACTAGATTCAATTCTGCAAAGTTTTGTTTGTTTTGCCACTGGAACAGCCGTTTGTGAAATGTAGATGTAGGTGAGATTATCAACCTCTTCGTTTTTTTTTTTAAGTTATGGAATAATACTTAGATGTTCTGTGCCTACGCTACTAAACAAGTTTAGGTACTTATTATAAGTACCTAAACTTAAATTTGTCATTTATTGAATGCCATTATAATTAACATAACACAACATAACATCACGCCTGTAATCCCAGAATGGTTAAGCAGAGGTGTACCCATTAATACACCCACAGTTCGCCACTTATGTTTTTAGTCTCATGTAATAGGGGGCGAGCCTATATTGCCATCAACCGGGTACAAATCCAGACTCCGAGGCTGCTACTGAGAAATTCCTGATGAAAAAACCCAATAACACTTTGCCCGACCTGGGAATTGAACCCAAGACCTCATGCACAGCAGTCGCGCTTGCGACCACTATACCAACGAGGCAGTCGAGGCTACTACATAAGTTTAGGTACTTATTATAAGTATTTACCTATACCTATTTAAATTTCTCATTTATTGAATGCCATTATAATTCCATGAGAAAAAAGATTTATGTTTAAGGACCTTCAAAGTTTGTCGAATTGTTTTTTTTTTTTTTTTAAATCGATGGCTTGGTTGCGTTTACAAACATACATAATTACATACATAAACAACCAGAATAAGACCAACTACATTCGGCAAAACAAAATATTTGTTCCGTGCGGGATTTCAACTAGCGACAAGCAGCAGAGCAGCCAATCCCTCAATCACTGCACCAACCATGTCGTTAACTTTGACTTTGATTTAGATATCTGTTTTTCCTGTGACACACAGATTTTTGACCAAGTCTCTGCTGTTGATTTAAAATCAAAGTCAAAGTCAAAAGCCAAAGTCAAATTACGTATTTCAATTAGACCATCATAAGGTAATTTTGAACGTCATTTAAAAGAAAACAATAATATTGAATCTAGTTGAATTTCGCAGTTTTGAATTAAATCAGAACGAATGTTTTATCTGTGATTGCAGTTAAAACAAAGCGTTTCTAAGTTGAAGTAAAGCCAGTGGTGGCAGTAGGATGTAGTGTGCTAACAAACAGTTGACAACTCGACGCGATTCGCCGCCGCACTGCGAGTCCCTAAGTAATGAACTTTACGTCAAGTGTAACGTTCAGACTATTTGGTGTTAGTGCGATTTTGCAAAGCTGTTTCTAGTTTTACTTTTTGTTCTTGTTTTGCGGCAAAGTTCTATTTTTGTGATACTATTTCTTCTGTTATATGCGGTTCCATAAAACATATGAAGATGGTTATGTTCATTTGTTTCAATTCAAACTTGTTCTCAAGATTTTTGTTTCAGTAAAAACGAACAGATTTATATTTGTTTTGAAGTAGAAGTTTTGTTTTAATCAATAACATTCATTAATAAAATTCATTTCATTTGGTTCTCAATTCAGTTAAATCTATTTCGATTCGATTGTATTTTCCTTTTATTATGTTTATTATTTGGTGAAGACCACGATGATCACCGGAACTCCTCAATGATAAGTTATAGTTGCGATGAGATATCTCACTGGATACACACCTCTGCCTAACCCTCCGGGGATTACAGGCGTGATGTTATGTTAAATCTCACCTAAGACAGTTAAGCGAGTATGACTTTTAAACTATGAATTTTAAATCAAGTCTGAAATACAGAACCGACAACAGAGAAAGATCTTAATATTCAGTCAGAGTATAAGCTTAAACTTTACACTATCAAAGCTTCCGGCCGCACTAACGTTCATCGCTTTATTCGAGTGTATTCGTATTCGGTCCGCGTTCACGACTAAACTGATTCATCGAGTTAATTTGGGACAACTGTCGGCAAAACGACAGTTTAGTTGAGTCGATGGTGTGTGCGCGAGAATTGTTGATTGTCCTAAGCTTGAGTGGGGTTATGAGCTCGATTGAAATGGTAAACACGAAAAAGGTGTGGTGATTTGTTTTTGTTGTGGACGAGGGGTTAATTCACACGTATCAGAGAAGTCACAGTTCCGGCACCGTGATAATTATTATTACATACCTACATACGATTCTCTATGAACGCATTCACACCTATCAGTGTCTCACACTATTTAACAAAAACTAATATTGATAATTAAATATTTAATCATTTAAGGTCCTATCAATAAATTAATGACCCAGGCTCTGGCACTATGCAGGTAGGTGCGCAGCCAAGTCTTCAGTATTGAAAAAGAACGAGCTCTCTTGGCAAGATTCTCAAAAGCATTTATGAATTATTGTCCGTTCGTTGGCAAACTTAACAATTTATTATCACACGGTGTAATGCAGTATGTGTCTTGTTTTTAGGTAAAAGATGGATCTAGTTGGTAGGTACTCTGTGTGAAATAATCTTGGCTTTTTTAGTTCTTGGCTACCTTTACTCTTGGCGCGGGAAATCGCAGCGTTCTATTACACAAAATGAAATAAAACTAGACTTTCCTCTGCATAATGGATTGATTTTAGATTTAAAATTATATATTACTAGCTTTTGCCCGCGACTTTGTACGTGTTCATTTTCTTAGAATAACATCACGCCTGTAATCCCCGAAGGGTTAGGCAGAGGTGTACACATACACCCACAAATTTTGGAAATAAAATGGAATTTTCTATCGTAACCTTAATCTTTTTAACTATAAAATATAGCCTACAGCCAACAGAAATATCGTGGTTATAAGGTATTATTTGTCTGTAGATGACTGGCCCAAATCTCTAGGTTTATATTTAGTCAGGTTTCCGTAAAGATACCTTAATTTCAAAATCAAATTTAATTCAAAATTCTCGTACGAAAATGTCATCAAAATTTTGGAATTAATTAGCATAAACATATTTGTACTCTTATCCTATCTACAAAAGTTTATTGAGTTTAATTACTTATTAACCAAAATATGAATAGACTACTTTCGGTTGAAGCGCGCTATCTATACGTACAGTCCCTTATCAAGATTACCTAACCGAAATAATTACCGTATCGCGCTTTTATTTTCCATTAAGATAAAACCCTGTAATACCAGATGCATTAACCCACCATAAAATACATGAACCTTACAATTGGTCTTAAATTAATGACCTCAGTTAGGAGCACGGCAAGACTCATGTCCAAGGGAGCTCATAAATTACAAGTGAGTGCGCTTTGTCACCCGCTGGCATGGTCAGAATGCGTGGCGTAGGACCGAGTTCCACTGCCGGAGTATTTCAAGGAAAATTAGTTTGAGGGAAGATAGTTATACGTTTCAATTTGTGAAAGCTGGTTTGGGATTACTGTAGGATTTCTTGGCTTTTATTCAAAGTCTGAAGGCGCTGGAAGGGGCATCGTAGCGAAAATTTTTACTACAGATTTAGTACATGAATGTAGGCTGGAAGCGGCGAGAAAATTCGAGAATAAAAAACAAAACTAGCTATTCTATACAAAAGTATTTACAAGATGAAATAGAATGTTTTTTTTAATAAGTACGAATTAAATTAGATACGCATGCCAAATCATGGCCACAGTTTTATGGTGTAATGTAATATGCCTTGTTGTAAGTACGTTATGCGAAGTTTTTAGGATTAAGAAAAATCGGTTCCTTTGTCCGCCAAACACAAAAGAGTAATTTCACAAGTTGGAATTCTGGCACAACGTTAGATCTTAATAACGCGCACACTTAATATCGTAAGTCAAAAAAAGAAAATGTTTGGCTATTAAATTATCTTAGATACCATTTGAAATAGCGTCTTTTGGATTCTTAACATACATATATATTTTTGTACCAGGTCAAGAATGGCAGTGCCATATTTCTTGACACAAACGACAATAACACACAGTGTAATAACTAAAGCTAAAAATATAAAATGAGTAATAAATATCCATTAGTTTTGCATTAGCATTATTGTGATGAAAGGGTTCAATAGTTCAATGAAGTCTCGACTCGAACCCGCGCCCTTCCGGACGGAAATCCGCACCCCGCAGCCATTGTCGCTCGCAACGTCAATGCTGCGACAATGGCGTGGTTTGTAACAGATAAATATAAAGGTATACGAGAATTATACGTGAGTTTTACACTGCAGGACTGAATAGATTTATGTACAGACGAGGAAGTTCATTGTTGGACAAATTGAACTACTACTACTCGAAGAGAATCTGGCTGGTTTAGTTATATTACAGGCCATATATTCATATTTTATACTAGCTTCTGCCTGTGACTTCGTCCGCGAATAAAAAGTAGCCTATGTCCTTTCTTAAAGTTCAAACTAATCCCTTACCAAATTTCATCAAAATCCATAATATTAGAAAGGATTAATTTTCTATTGAGATAAACACATTTTTAAACTAAAAAGACTTGATAGTCCACCATGAGGAATGACAAAATGATTTGATAATTTAAAAATTCAGCCTGTCTTGCTTGATTGAGTAACAAACATCCATCTAAAACGCATTTATAATAGCAGAAAAATAATTAGTTTATTGTACGAAAATGACAGGAAATTAGTGTTTCAGTCCAATGAACCGTATCATCATTTTAACAATTACAGTGCACACTAATAAACGACCGATAAAAATCTGATTGTGACACAAACGAATGGATAATATAAGTTACTAATTATTTTGCTTAAAAATTCATTAAACTATACACGGACACTTCAAATGTGCAAAGTTAAAGTCAAAACATTTATTTCAATTAGACCATTTAATTTTACAGGTACTTTTAAATTGTCAAGGAGTCGGTCAGTTAGGCCGAAAAATGAAGCTAGTTGCTCGTTCCAAAACGGAGGTAGGCCTCTATGGAGAAGAATGAGCAAGAAACTCCACGGCACTCTTTTCAATTAGGTTATTACAAACTCCTGGTTACATTATTCTTGTTGTTTCTACATGTGAAAAAACAATGAAAATAAAGATATAACCCTCTAAGAATGTCTACCTTCATTTACATCACTAAAGGTGAGTTATCAATTCGTAAGTGTGTAATTATCATTGCAATAACCATTAGCGGCGATTACAGACAAGTTAAGATGGTAAAACTGACCCCTAATGTGGGCTTGCAGCGCCATCTGGTGTAATCATTTATTTACCCTGTATTGTAACCTCGCAATAAAGGCTACGGTCGCCATAGAGTTACATATTAAACACGAAGCTATACTGACTATTACGAGGGATTCGATGGTCACTGTTAAAAATTCATATTGTTTTCTTTTTAAAAAGAAGTGTCATGATGTACCAATGGTTAGGCGCCTGCATGTTATGCATGAATTTGTGAGTTCTATACCAGACAGGTACCAAAGTGTTTTCTTTTTTCAATTCATATGTAGGTACTTTCTTCGTTTATCTTAGACATCGAAATCGCCAATAAGCAAGCGTGGTGATTATATGCTCGTGCCTTCTCTGTATGAAAAGAGGTCTTTGCTCTACTGCACTGCTGAGTTGCGGCTGGTTTTCTTAAACGCTCTTTTATTAGTTTTACCTGAAATTAGCTAGTAACATTTAAAAAATCTTGAGAGTGCAATTTTAACCAACTTCTAATTATTTATTTATTTAAACTTTATGCAACAAATGTACAAAGGCGGACTTAATGCCTTAGACATTCTCTAACAGTCAACCAAAGGAGGTGAAGAGATAACATGGTAGGATGGATGGTGGATGGTAATATCCTATTAATATAAGTATGAAATTGCTAATCCGCCATGAGCAAGCGTGGTGATGGTGAAAATTTTGTACTGCAGTGGGACAGTAACAGGCTGTTATATTTTTTTGGAAAACATAGTATGGTGTCATTTTTTGGACAGTAAATGTAAGTTACACCCAGTAATTGAACCAAAGCATTGAAAATTATGTACTTTATTGTGCTCGTTATACAATACCAATGTTATTAAGCCCTATAACAACTGACAATCAATGACGTCACGCGTGTTTGACACGCAAAGTCCGGTTACATGCTCGCACGCACGCGAGGTTAACTACCGAAGTCATCATTGCATTAATTATTTTGATATTTTCATGTTGTTAGATGTCAATCAAGCTTATAATATACCACAGTTATAATTACGGTACTTTTGGGAAAAGTTCAAATTGTCAGAGTAGAGAAAGAGCGAGCATTACCTAATTACTATGCTTTCTCTGTCCAGCTGATCTACTGTTTAAAGTCCCCCGCATTGAAATCAGTTGAAGTGAGCTTGAGGTGGGCTTTCATCCTAGCTGATGCTAGGGGTTAAAGCAGTATAAAAACATAATTATAGTAATCTAAATTAAATCAAGCTGAAGAGTTTGATTTTGTTTGTTTGTCTAAGCGCGCTAATATCTAGAATTCTATTTTCAATTCCAGTCGTGTTGTGAAAATACTTTTTGTATGTGATAGCCAGGTTCTTAGTGAGTATATTATCCATATTAATATTGTAAGTGCGAAAGTCTGTCAATCTGTCTGTTACGCTTTCACGAGTTAACCACTGAACTGATTTTGATAAAATTTGGTACGTTGTAAGTTAGTACCTCAAGAAAATAGGCTCCGTTTTATTCCGCGATTTCATGTGTCGGACGTCGGGAGGACGTCGCGTGCGAAAACTAGTACGCTAAATAACATCACGCTACTACTCACGGCAGGGAACAGTAACAAAGGACACTGTTGTGGATACTGTTGCTGGTGTCGTGGTTGTTTTTATTATGTTTACTTAGATTTTGGTATTTATCTATGGGTCTTTGGAACCAGAAAATAAATGATTAATTATTAAAGGCGTAACATGACGCGGGTGAAAAAAAGAAGACAGACGAAGCCGCAGGCAGAAGCTAGCCCTCATATAACTACCGTACTCGATACGTGGTTCCAGACCAATCACAGACATTACGATAACAAACAAAAATGTTTTGCAACAACATTTTTAGAATGACACAGCGAAGTGGGACACGCGTCGCAGTTGACATGTATCGCACGGCTACACTTGGGCTCGCACGCGTTCCGGACACATGCTACTGACAAGTTTCCACAAATCGAAACTAGTGGTTCTACGTTATAAGCTTTTAACAAAAATCGAATCTGTGTTGTTCGGCACGTAGATACAACTGGCCAGTGAAGCTGTGTGCTCGCTTAGCTTAACAACTCACTTGACTAGTCGAATATAAGATTTAAACTTACGCATTACGATTTATTATTGCAAATCAAAGAAGATTTTCATATAAGAAAGGAAATGACAAATAATTACCAAAGTCAAAGTATTGTTTCAACTGACATTTACTGACACTTTTGGTTTGGATGGATGGTTGTTCACGACAAAACGGCTGAACGGATCTTGATGAAAGCACAGAGACAGATTAGGTATAGTCTAGAATAGAACACAGGCTACTTTTTTATTGGAAAAATATACGGTTACAGAAGCTACTCATATTATACAGGATAATTGAAAATATACCCAAAACCTTAAAAGGGGTCATTGTACTCATCATTACGAACAACTTTTAGTATGGGACCAACCCTAAAATCATGAAAATTAATCAGCTGTTCCCTACAAAAATGCTACATAACAAGATCGTAATGTATGGATCAGCTGTTTTTTTTTCATGATTTCAGGGTTGGTCCCTTAGTTAAAGTTGTTCGTAATGATGAGTACAATGACCCCTTTTAAGGTTTCGGATATATTTTCAATAACCCTGTATAACCACACACATGCGTAACCGGCTTTTAGAGCACACTTTAAAAGTCATGATTTGTGTTACATTTATTTTGTTGGAGATCCTAAATAAATAATAAAAAATAAAATAACACTTCAAGCATTCCTCAAGATGTTTCCCTTCGTCGTAAGTACCAGGCTATCATAACAAAACAAATACATACATTACATGCAACAGCAATTGTCATAAGTCGTGTGAAAATCTTGTTTTCCCAGCCGAGGAGTTTGTATGACAAATGTGCGCATATACCCGGAAACACGCCATGACTCTCATGTGAAAAGTTGGTAATTATGAGAATGTTAATTAAATGAGCATGCCTGTGTCTAATGAATTATTATTATAACATAACATCACGCCTGTAATCCGCGAAGGAATAGGCAGAGGTGTTCCATTGGTACACCCACATTTCACCAGTTATGGTTAAATCCCATGTAATAGGGGTCGAACCTAATAACGTCTACGAGAAATTCTTGATGACAAGGCATGACAAGGTACACCTCTGCCTACCCCTTCGGGTATTACAGGCGTGATGTTATGGTACACCCTTGTACCTCCAATAAACAATACATATCAAGACAAAACATTATGTATCCCCAATAAACAAAAACATGAACCCAAAACGAAAATGCCTCATCAATCAAGCGTATTTTCAATCTAAATCATATTTCTTAGGGCATATTTTCAGACATTCCCTTACTTAGCGTATAATAAAATCCCAATAATAACCTCGTATAGGTAGAACTGAACAACCACTTCGCAGAAAGACGTAGGTGAAGTGCGCACGTGCCAACACAGGGGCCCTGGAGCCCGCCATCCAACCGTGACAAGTACTCCAGATTGAAATACGAAACTCAACGACTTGACATTTATAAAACGATGTGGAAAGTGGTATAATATATTTCAATACTCTCGTGTCGGCGCTAGGTATGCGGTAAAAGGTCATGCTGAAGGAAGATTTAAAGAAAGAAAGAAAGAGAAAGCTTTTTTTGACACAGGCCATGTGAAAAATAATTGTGTACCCCCACAAATTTGCCAGTCATCTATTTAGAGAACTAGCCAGAGAGCTATGGAAGTATTTTTGTTAGTTTCGTCACACATCGTGTAAGAGGACGCATCACATCATCGTTGACTACCTATACTGCCCATTTAACTAAGTAATAATGGTCAAAATCTATTGCTGGGAGAAGACAGTAATCGACTCGGTTGGAAAACGACGATGTTTCGGCTGGAAAGTCACTGTATTACACTTATGGGTGCATACAATGATACAACAGTACATGAATACCTCGTTATTCTAGTGGCCACAAAGCGCGACTGCTGAGCATGAGGTGTTGTGTTCGATTCCCTAGTTGGGTAAAGTGTAATTAGGTGTTTTTATCAGGAAATTCTCAGTAGCCTCGGAGTCTAGATTTGTGCTCAGTTGATGGCAATAGGCTCGCCCCATATTACATAAGACTTAAACATAACTGGTCAAATGTAGGTGTAGGTATTATGGCTAGTTATTATGGTTAGTAATCCCGAAAGGTAAGGCATAGGCCTTACCTTTCGGGATTACTAGCAGGATGTTATGTTACAAGAGTACAGGGGACGTAAAGGTGGCTAAAGTTTAGGCAAAATATCAAACTTGTTTTCGTAAAAAGAGTTTCAATTTTGACCTTCAACATCTGCGTAACCAGAAGATTCCCAGGTATGGTACAGGACAAAAAAATGATGACAATAATGGAAAAATCATGTTACTTTCGGCTTCGCTAAGTGTTTTCTTAAACCCGTTATAAATATTGAAACTTCACTTTAAACTCCTCTAGAGATATGAATTTAAAAATATCTTTCGTATCCTTCATCCTGGCAGGGTCGCCATGTAAGGATGGTATTGAGTAAAACACTCTGACTGCTGATTGAATACTGGCTGTTTATTAATAATGATTGATATTTAAATACACGAGTAAGATACATTGATATATGCAAACTTATAACTATAAGTTTACTACACACTACATCTCGTACCTACTATAGTTCAAACGTTTACATAGTATTAGTGCACTTTACTGCATACGTTATTAGATTAAACACTATACGTTCTAATCAAAACGGTTTTGACCTCGCATAAGGTGCTTGCCAGACAGAACTCTGTTTTTGTACAAACGCTGCGACAAATGTAATTACTGTGTAAAGGAATTTTATAAATGGAATTTAGTATTCTTGATAAAAAGCAAACTGAGAAATTGTCATTACATAAACTGCTTACACTTATAAACAAAATTGTTTAAAAAATCGTGATGTAACCCGGATTTATCTAAACATAAACAAAATTGTTTAAAAAATCGTGATGTAACCCGGATTTATCTAAACTTTGATATACAGATAAATATAAATTTTATATACTTAAAAGCTACTTATTCGATTTTACAAATTCTTTTACCTGTGAAAAGCTACATTATAAGTGAGTTACATAAGCTTTATTTTACGCAGATCGCGAGCAAAAGTTATTATTTAATATTAGTGTAAAACACAAATCTGCCTTGAGCAAGCATAACTATCAATGATCGTAT
This sequence comes from Hoplodrina ambigua, assembly GCA_949774945.1. Lineage (NCBI taxonomy): Eukaryota > Metazoa > Arthropoda > Insecta > Lepidoptera > Noctuidae > Hoplodrina > Hoplodrina ambigua. Next base: position 15,666,190 of record OX458968.1, read on the forward strand.
CTTCTCTATATGAGAAAAGGTTTCTTCCTTGCAGTGAGACAATAATAGTCTGGTACAATTTATAAGAAAAATTAAAATATAGTTATGATTTTTTTCTTTTCACTTCCGATTGCACATTATCCAACGACTACGTTGATAGATGAAGAACTTAATTTGACGTCGGTAAACAACGAAGAAACTCCTGACGTTGATCAAGTTGAAAAAGTCAAAGAAAGTTCCTAGTTGCCTGTACCATGTTCAAAGGAAAATGTTAAGCAAATTGACTATCAACTTAATTAGTCGTTATATTCAAATTACCGTTCTGTCAACTAAATTAATATTATCAAGAGAAAAGATTTGTGTTTTTGTTTGTAATAAAAATCTCAAAAACTTCTTAACCGATTTCAAAAATTCTTTCACCTATGGTAAGCTATATTATTAGCGAGTAAGATAGGCTATATTTTATTTTAAATAAATTTAGGGATGCATACAGAAAATCTACACGGACAAAGCTAGTTCTTAACATTTATGAAATGGGCTAATGTGATTGGTACATATGTCAATCTACTAAAGACAATACCAATTATATTTTCCTGACCGTGCAAACGTCTTACAAACAGATCGTCTGTAGACACCGTTACTAAGGCAGCAGCAGACAGCAGTAGCCGAGGCCTGCACTCAAGTCATTAGTAGGTACTTGTGTCCGTCCAGTTCAGTTTCTCCTAATCCGTTTTACTGTGATTATACGTTTAGATATATATACGGTTTAGTTAGAGAAATACGTGATGTAGAACTAATGGCACGCCATTTACGGATTAAGTTATGTTTTAATAAAGAAATAGGAAGGAAACATTTCAACTCATTTGCCTAGTTATTTCACAACTAGGTTGGGGTCGGCTTCTAGTCTACTCGAATGCAGTCACTCTATGTAAAATACTGATATTCAACCTATGTGATCTCCACAACTCAATACCTGGGTAACACGATACCCGATGGTAATTCTGGTTGACAGACTTTCAGGTTTTAACAACCTATAACGACTGTAAATGATCTACGTATTTCAGCCATCAGCTTAATGTGTTTTCTGAAGCACGGAGGCGTCACACTACCTTGCAAACTCCGTGCTGCAGCTGAGAAACTAATGGAAAAACCTCAATAACACTGTCCAACCTGAGATTTGAACCGAGGACTAATAGGAGATGAGAGCAATTCAACTTTTGTAAATGTAAGTAGGTACTTATGTTTTTTCAGCTATTCATTTGCACCCAAATCAAACGCTTGAGCAAACAAATGAAGGTAGGCAACGCTCGTGATAACCTCGCTTGGCCGACAAAGAAACAAAAGAAAGTATTCAAATTCTTTCATGAATGACCAACACAAATGGCTGGTCCATACACAAAATTCATTCATAGAACACACACCATTGTAAACATCAACCATGCTCCCTTATTTCTATCCAACGCAAAATGTGCGAAAGGAACAACAATACTTCAGGCAAATTCAGCCAACAAAAAATCGTCAAAATCGAAGTGTTGTATTCCTCATATTTCTCTTTTAAAACTGAACCGATTTCAATTTTGTTTTCCACTAATTTGTCGGCAAGGAAACATCCTACAACTGTCGATTAATGTTTTTAGTTCTTTGCGATCGGTTTTGTTTACTAGACGTTGAGATCGTTAAAATTAATGTTTTTATTGATTTGCTTGATCATAACTTCTATAAAAATAAGGATAACGGTCTATCATGACCACGACTGGTATCTATATATCAAGTAAATATATTATTGTTCTAAAAGTCTCGTAAAGTTCTGTCTAATGTTCTGGCCTAAAATCCAGGAAGAAAACTGAGGAATACGTTTGTATGGAAACCCAATGGGCATCAGCAAACGCTCTTAAATGTACAATTGAACCTCCGAGCACCTTGGCCAATCCGGGACTATACATTTGCCTGCCAGCCTGCTTTTTCGGCATCGCTTAAGTTTGGTTAACTCCAATTCATCCCGCGGGGGCCGTGAAAGAAATAAACTAATTACTACTAATTGTCTTAGTGGCGCAGTAGTAATAAACACTGTTTTAAACCGCTTTAAAGTTCTTTATGACTATTCCCATGACATACGAGCTTTAAGTTGGTAGATGAGAACAGCCGGTGTATTCTGTAAAATATTCCTCGCTGTATGTAGCTGAAATGAGCTTGTGGTGATTTGTCATTACACCATGAGCTCGAGAGTGTAAGCTCACCTTAGGCTCACTTCACCTAAATTAATCGAGAAAGATTTGAACAGAATAGCACTGCAGGTTCTTCTGTTACCACTGTCTTTGTTGGTCTCGTGGTCGTAAAAACTACTGCTTAGCGTGAGAACCTGGGTTCGATTGGTGCTTGGGTTAGTAATTAGGAATTAACAGTAGTACCCCGGAGTTTGGAAGTTGATACACGTAAAGCCGGTAATCGTGCGAATGGTTTTTCCCTGGTCGTTTTGGAATGGCGCTCTATCGGACTATAAAAGTTACAAACGAGTGAGTCGCAAACACAAGTACACTCCCTTGTGTTTGCGAAAACACTTGTGCGTACTTACATCTCCTGCGTACTTACTCTCTCTATTGAGAGTAGCTGCCGTAGATAAGTAAACTCTCAAATCAAAATCTCTCTAATAACACGATTGCTTTTACTCCATAACATTGCACAAGAGCAAAGCTTCAAACTTCCCTCACGTGCATACGAAAATAATCTTCAATTAATACCCTGGCCACCCCCGACGGAAAGTTGTTAGCCAAACGAACGGCTCTCACACACCGCATAGCTCGGATGTATTTGTATAGTAAATACGTGAAGCTACTCGCTTTCTGGTCGGTTGGCTACCATTAAAGCTAGGTTTGGATTGTGCTGATACTGTTATTGAATAGTTTGTGTTACTCAAGAGAATATGCAAACAAAACCAAACTGTATAGTACTATAAAGCGCTATTCTAAAACATAAACCTGTTCAGAATATATTATGTATCGCCGTTGTTTACGTAAAGAAATTCCTGATAGAAAAACCCAATAACACTTTGGCGGACCTGAAAAATAGACCCTGAACCTCAGCATTCGCGCCAATGAGACCAACGAGGCAGTCAAGTCAATAAAGGCTATTTTATTTTTATTTTTGATGTATGTAGATCTTTCAACACGAGCTATGGAATGCACTGAACAATTTAAATCGCAGCGCATTGACGCCTCTATTTTCCACCACTACGTATAACATTGAACCGTTAGGAATTCCAGTGGAATTCCTGTGGTATTATTCCACAGCATTTAATTTAAATTGTCGAATACCGCAGACTTTACAATTACTGTGATATTTCACGATTGAAAAGCAACAAGGCTTTTCTGTGAAAAGTGTATTGAAATTACTTTAGATTAAACCTACAAACTACCTTTTGGAATGGGCAACTAGATTCAATATTATAATTTTTCTTTTCTCTTGTAAATTACGTTCAAAAGTGCCTTTTAATGGTCTAATTGAAATAAATGATTTGACTTTGACTTTTACAACCTAGTTGTGATGACTCAGTGGGTTTGATACTGAGCTAGTACTAATATGATTTTTTCAATTCATATGTATTTTCTAAGTTCATCTTAGACATCACTGACGACAGTGAAGTAAAATATCGTGAGGAAGCCTAGACTTATAATTGAAAACAAGTCAAACAACGCCAATCCGCCTTGTTCTTTGTATGAGAAGAGGCTGTACCTTTAAAGTGGGAAAGTAATAGGCTGGTACTATAATTGTATTTTATAATAATTTCCTTTTTTCTTTTTGTAACTCGGGTCCCGGACGTTCCGGACCATCATCTGATCAGAAGCACTTGAGAAATGAATAAATGAGTATTGGTGCTTCAAATAAATGATTTAAATTGTTAGTTCTATTCGTATATCTAACAAAATGCTTGATAAATTTCAATTCACGTTTCAACTAACATTGTATTGGCATACCACGAACGCGCCAAAGTAAAAGTATCCGATTTAACTATCCTAGACCACTTTTATTTAATTTTATCACAATTAGTATCACCCGTTGAAACGAATAAAATCTTCAAAGTAAATAAATATTATGTGCAATATATTGTATGGTACGTTGCGCTCTCTAGTCGTTATTGAAGTTATTTTCAGTACGTTAGACATCGATAGCTTCGATAAAGTATATTACTTCAAAGACCTATTCGTTCGATGCCAACTCAAAGCAGTTACAAGCTGCACTACACTGTATGATATGATATCAAAGAGTATTGATATTGTAGATGTGAATGTAGTTTTCTGGATAGCACGATTGGCTCAGTGGCTGAGCGTTGGCTGCTGTACTGCGTATCTCGGGCTTGATTCCCGCACGAGGCAAACATTGGGTGCTCATGTTTTTCATCTTCATCTTTAAAGTGGTAACTATGCTAGTGATCCTAAGCACAAATCGATGATAAAATAAATAGGACAGTTTTTATTTTTCAGTAGATATTATTTGAATTCGAACTAGACATCTTGCCGCTGGGTTTATGCAAGCGGGGCTAATGACCCGATCGCACACATTGATATAGTCGCGCAACACTGCCTACCGCATACGCAATGGGGCGATTCTGTTCTTTGAAAGAGGTGTATTCTGAAATACTGTGAAACATAAAACAAGTATTTACTATATAAGACTGACCAGGTGTCGTAACTCCATTTGATTAATTATTATGTCTTTTATGACAACCTCCTGAAAGACGAGGATGCAAAAACTGGAGCTTGTATTTTTTATTAATACTCTTTTCATTTTGTTTTTTTGCTTTATATAAGGTCTAAGCAAAGTCCACAAAGATGGTCATGTGTATAAAATTTTTTAAGGCTAAACCCTCCAAGTTGGTACCCAAGATACAGGCTTACCTAGATTGGGGCCAACTTTGTGTATTTTTTTTTCTTATTTATTTATATAGCCTAAAGGTAGTTTTTAAGGGTCTAGCTGTTTGTTTATGTAAGTGTATATGTTTGTAAATGCACTCACAGTACAGAAAAAAAAAATCCTTTTTTTGGGCCACGATTTTTAAAATAGTGTATTTAATTTTGTAATATAATGTAAATAAATATAATAAGTAATGGATTTGAAATTTCAGTGGCTCCATGTAAAATTATGGTATTCGCTGCATCCGGTTAGACTGGAAGCCGACTCCAACGTAGTTGGGAAAAGGCTAGGCAGATGATGAAGTAATGGATTTGAAATATTTCCAAAAAGACTATTGTAACACAAAAACATTGACGTAACAATATCTCGCTAAAATTCCGCTTAAATGAGATATTAATAGATCATCGAATATCAAAAGTCGGACAAAAAGCGACCCTATAGCCAATCTAGATTTATTCATTCCACTCCGCTTCACGACTACTTTCAAACTAGTCTTTGAAACACAAACCGTACCAAAATGCTTTGGCAATTTAATAAATTAGAGGGAACACGTTCATGCACGAGTGGATCAGTTTCGTGACGAACGCTTTTGTAACTTTGTGATTTTATTACCTGTTACTTGAGCGGAATGGAGGTTTGTCCTACTGGAAGTATTGAAAACTAATTTTGAAAAACTAGAGGGTCTTGCAACAATCATAATAGTGATTAAGGTTTGTTAAGGAGTCAGTCAGTTAGTCAGAAAGTTGATGCTAGTTGCTAGTAGCTAGGCATCTATGGAGAAGTACGAGCAAGAAACTCCACGGACTCTCATAATATCAACAACTTCAAGAACTGGACCACTAAAGCAAATCTCGTGATAATGAAATGGTGATAGTTAATAGCTAGGTACTGTTAGTACCTATATGCAAAAATCACTACCTACTTAAAGCAACCAATTGGGATTGAAAAGAAATATTTAAAAAAAAATAGTTATTTAAAAACGTGTTATATAAGGCGGTTATTGATGATTGATACTAATGAAAAATCTCAATAATATTTTATGGGACTTGGGAAACGAAAGCAGGCGAGTCGTGCTGGCGACCACGAGAACAACGGGGCAGTTAACTAGTCAACAGTATCAAAACACTATTGACTAGTTAAAACTACAAACATACACTACGGCATCAGTACACATAGTGTCACAAATTATAGAGCGCGGCGCTTCACGCAGCCGGTGACGCGTGGCTGCGCCGCACCGCCTCTGTTTCACACATCACGGCTTTCATTTGTTTGTTGTTTTAGAAAATTACTGACAAAACGTGTTTGAACCCGGAACAAGCGCGCTAACGGTAAAGTATTCGATTAGAGTCGAATTTCGAATCTGTACTCTTCATTAAACTCAAGAGTTTGTTTGAACGCGTTAATCACAGAAACTACTGGTCTGTTTTGAAAGAATCCTTTTGAGTTTTAGAGCCCTTTTATTGCGGAAGGTTTTATGCTATATAACATCACGCTACGACAAACGGGAGCGGAGGTACAGCTAGTTGGGAAAAAAAATGTCCTCTCTAACTATTATTATGGTTCATGAGAAACAGGCTGCTGACAGACAAACAGACGGACAACGGAAGCTTAGTTATATACGGGCCGTGTACTACAACATCATGAATGGTAACATAATTATCTACATAATTATAATTAATTAAATGAAAGACCCTTCACTTCGAAAATAAACGGAAAATCTATTTACCAATTTCTGTGAAAATATAATTAGCGCGATTCAGACTCCGCCCACTCATACAAAATCCTCATCATGAATTACTAACGAGTTCACCCACTTGCCGCTAGATGCCGCTATTCTAAGCATAGCATGTAACCTCAGCAGTAATTGGACCGTTTTGTGCTCCTACACGCGAAGTCTCTTTCTTCGAAGTTTGTTAGCTACACCCATTGTGTGAGATCGTAAAAGATTAAACACTGTTTTATAAGACCGACCTAGATTTTACGATAAAGAATGTCGGAAAAGTTTTTGAGCTAATAAACTGCTTGTTTGCTAAGACTTCGTTTTTTCATGCATTCCTGGGTTTATGAGTTTTTAATATTTATAACGTAATTTGTGCCGACGTTGTACCAAAGGATGGTACTTGTTCGACTTGATTAAACTTCATCTCATGTGACTGTGACACTTACAACAAAATAATGTAGACTACATTTATAAAAAAAGGAGCTGTTGGGGGACCCCTCACCCCTTTCAGGAACGAAGTTTTAAAATTGCAATATAAATTCGTTAAGTTATACAGCTGGCCGCGCACAATGCTTGCTGCTTGAATCTTGATACTCGCACGTACACACACACCAGCAATAAATATAAAGCGGCAGAGACAACAAGAGAGGGGAAAGTCGCCTCAAGGATGCAGGGCATAACGCCTTTTCCTTACGTAACGATTTCTGCCAGTTACCTCCTACCGCAAGCCGCGTTAAGGAACTTCGATTTAAAAAAAATATCCGATCCATCTTAACATCTCATTTTTATCACCAAAATCACAAACATAATAATATATGTATTTTTAATAATATCGCGCCAACAAAGTATGGTAGCGACATCAGAGTTCGTGCCGCGTTAAAATTCAAGGAGCAAGTTGGAAAATTTTCCGCCGAGCGCCCGCCATTGAGAGGAAAAACTTTGACATCTGCCCATGAAACTATGAAAATTGTTTACGCTAGTAGCGGAGGTGACAGTGCCGCTAACTTGAGCAGATAAACAGAAAGGATTTTTATAGTTTTGTTCTGAAGTGATGGAGGACTTTCAAGTTGAAAGCAACAATTTTATCTAGTTTCATAAACTAATGAATTAATGTGATATGTACTTACCTCAGCGTAGCTAAGCGTAGTGTGTGGCGAGCTTCACCGGCATGCTTGTATGACGAGATCCATGAACGTGGAAAAGGTGAAAGCAGTATGTAGGGATCGTAGCAGGTGGCGTTTTGTGGTTTCTGAAAGAAAGAAAGAAAAACTGTTTATTCATAAGAAAATGACGCACATAACAAAAAAAAAACCTACATAAAAGCAAAGTAGAAACAAGTTTGTATTCAATCTAAAAAAACAAAAATCACATAAATAAAAAAAGAAATAATTATGTGTCACTACCGCGCGAAAGGGCTTACGCTCAGCATAATGACGTGGCTAGTGCACGGAGGCACTAAAATCACGGCGCTGGTTTTCAGCGTAAGCCGAACCACCATGGGATAAACGCGTGAGTTTATGTAGGTATGTATAAGTACTTAACTATCTGAATTCAGGTCATTAGGTAGTTTCAAGCGGGAATGTGTTGCATGTTACCTAAACCCTTAAGCAGCTCCAATTTCGGACTACATATTATTGATATTCGGTGTTCTGATTAGCGACCTCCCAAGATTTATACCCGTTAACTACGCATGCTGCACAACAAACGTGTATTAAAAAAATAGTTACAACAATTAAACTTGCTTTTCGTAAAAAAATTACAGTTTTTTTACCTTCAATGTCTTCGTAACCAAAAGGTTCCTAGATATAGTCCATACCAAAAAAACAATCGTAATAATACCAAGCGCATGAATCACTATTTATGTGTATGATATACATATACCATACACTCAAAAAAGAGCCTTAAAGCCTTCCCCTAGAACATAATTGAATCTGCAAACCGGGGACGTAGAACCGCAGATCCCATGGGCATACAACCCTGACGTCACACACGAAATCAATTAACACAAAAAAGAGCGAAACAGCTGTCAGCGTCCCATTGGTCCACATCTCTGTCCTGCAGATCAACGAAGCTATAAAACCAGTAATTTCGCTAGATTTTTATGACACTTTTTTATATGTTATTGTTACGTTGGTCCAATAATGGAAACTGAACGGAGCCATTATTTTATTTGCACTCACATTTTTATGGATGGAACGATCACGTCGCAAAATGTCCGGGTTTTATTATAATGAAAGTTAAATTTTCAATTTAGACGATGGCAGATTGTGTTTTGATTTTTTTTTTGTTTGTGATTGTACACATGCCTAACTATATACCTATGTTTGTTTTTGTATTTTGTTGCAGTACCATTGTCAAAATTTTGTCTGGTTTTAATGCTAAACATGACTAACGATGTATGACGACCAATTCCAGTACTTAAAAACATTCAAAATGTAGTCTCGAACTCATCAGATATCAGTGACAAAAATGCAGGTAAATTAGCAGATTGAGACTGAGATTAGAATGCGAACGTTATTAAAAATACTAGAATTGATACTCTGGTTGAAACACTTTTGATTCGTAGTAGTAGTGTTTAGTGTAACATAACTGGCGAAATGTGGGTGTACTATTGGGTACCGCTCTGTCTAACCCTTCGGGGATTACAGACGTCGTGTTATGTGTGTGTATATGTAGTATCTACCGTATAAACAACTGGATGATTCTGTTCATCCAAAGAGGCATTCTAATTTTTTTTTTTTAAATATAAACAACAACAAAATAAAACAGTAATTTTTAATTACTAACCAAGTGTCGCAATTTATTTTGTTTATTTATGTATTTTACGAAAACGCAAAACTGCACCTTATTTATATAAGAAACAACAATAATAATCAAATGCACCGCATTAATAGAGAGAGAAAATCTCTAATAATTTTCTTTGCAGAGCTTCGGCCGGGCGCAGCTGCTAAATCCCCGTAACCGGCCAGTATTAGAGAATTACTCGACATAATCCCAGCGTGGCCAGTATTATTTGCTCCCTCTGATGCTGCACTGAACCTCGTCAAACGATATTATAATTCCTTCGGGATTGTGAACAGGTGCCTGTTGAGTTTTCATAAGTTGTTTCTTTAGCAAAATAATTTTATAGATTTTTTTACTTAAGTTTTATCAGGGTTAAATGGGATTAGGCGGGTCATGTCAGCCGCAAGAAAAAGTCTCCACACAATCTGGTGTGGGTGCTGGCTGAAGAAGAGGTGGCGAGGTGATCTACACGCGCACCAAGAGGGCTGGTTCGAGGTAGCGCTAGAAAAGAATACTTAGAAAGATTCGGGAAAGACCTGTACCTAGCAGTGGGACATCATAGGCTAGACAAAACATAAAAAAAGATAACTTATAGTTAAGTTGAAAAGTAAGACTAAATGAGTAACAAATATTATAGTAGTAATATTAGAAAGTTATAGTAAAAAATATTCTTGTTGCTCCTGTATGTTTGACATACATACAATAAACTCACGCGTTTTTCCCATGTATAGGCAGAAACCACAGAACATCTCCTGCTACGATCCTTACATACTCATTTCGCCTCATCTACGTTCATACATCTCATCATACAAACACGCCGGTTACGAGTACTGCGCACCTGACCTTTCTGAAGAACCTCACCAATAAGGCCAGTGTAGGTCTTCCTAGGGCGACCCCTACCTGCGTTGCCATACGACAATGAAGATTAATATGAAACATACCCATCTTTATTAAAATAACACCTAATAATAAAGATGCTCTTTTGACTGCCTCGTTGGTCTAGTGGTGGCAAGCGCGACTGCTGTGCATGAGGTCTTGGGTTCGATTCCCAGGTCGGGCAAAGTGTTATTGGGTTTTTCCATCAGGAATTTCTCAGTAACAGCCTCGGAGTCTGGATTTGTGCCCGGTTGATGGCAATAGGCTCGCCCCCTATTACATGGGACTAAAAACATCACTGGCGAAATGTGGGTGTACTAATGGGTACACTTCTGCCTAACCCTTCGGGGATTACAGGCGTGATGTTATGTATGTATAATAAAGATAGCGTCAGGCACAAGTGGTCTGGCATTTTATGCTGAACTGGGTCTGTTTGGCGCAGCTGTGGGGCACGGAATTTCTTACTTTTTGTTCTTTTTATTTTTGTGTGCACATAGTCTGTGTCAATAAACTTTTTTCTTTCTTTTTAGCTGTTATGAGATGACCCCTTCCAACTGACAGCGCCCGTTCACGAACATGACGCCACCTAATATACCACTAGGTTCTTCCAGTCTAGCAAAAACCTTCCGTGTAATATAAAAGCATGTCACAATGACAAATCTCCATGCAGTGCCGCCGCGCGTCGTAAGAACTACTACCACACACCTGAGTAATGGTCGCGTTTCTTACGGATTTTCCCTTCAGTCCGCAGACGGATTTTATCCTGTCTTCTGGTAGAAAATCGTAGGAAAAGATACTAGGAACACACATGTTAGGTGCCAAATATGTGAGATACTGTTTGTGAGGGAGGGATACGAGCGCTCTTTAGGTAATTCAGTTTGGAGATGTTGAAGTTTTGTGTTTTTGGACTTAAGTTTATGTACAAAAGAGATAAGTATCCAGGGTCATCAGATATAGGTAGTTGAAATCTTAGAAACCGATGGATGTCTTCGATTGAAACTTAACTTAATTGATGAACTGTTTGTTAATGAAATTACATTTGAAAACAGCCATCGGTTTTTAAGAAAACTTCAACTGTATTGTATCCGACGACCCCGCAAACCTGTCTGTTTTTTTGACTGTACTATCTATATAAATCTTCCAATTATCCAAGCTTCACATCATTCAATAGACGCAAACACTTACACCGTTGCTTCTGCTACTTGCACTCAAATTCTCACTAAAACACAAACAGCAACACATATTTATATTCTGTCCTAGTTCCCGAATTACGATAGCTTTAATTTTCAGAAATAAAATTATACAAATAAAATAAACTAGCAGCCGTTAGTTTTAGTCTTTTAACCAATTCACAACTGTCCTGTCACCTTATTTTATTGCTACCCTCACTTCGCCACGCCATCTAATATTGTGTTTTAAACTCATTGTGGCGAGCCTAGTAACGCCATCTAGTATTAGACCTGGAAATCAAATATCGATCATTACAAATTTTAACAATACCTAATATTTTTTTTATTACATAACATAACATAACATCACGCCTGTAATCCCCGAAGGGTTAGGCAGAGGTGTACCCATTAGTACACCCACATTTCGCCAGTTATGTTTTTTAGTCCCATGTAATAGGGGGCGAGCCTATTGCCATCAACCGGGCACAAATCCAGACTCCGAGGCTGCTACTCAGAAATTCCTGATGGAAAAACCCAATAACAATTTTGCCCGACCTGGGAATCGAATCCAAGACCTCATGCACAGCAGTCGCGTTTGCGACCACTAGACAAATGAGGCAGTCATATAGAGTCATGAGAAATAATATCGGCTGTATAACATCACGCTACTACCCTCGGGAGCACAGCAGTAATTAAAGATGTAACTAGACGCGGGTGAAAAACCCACGCAGACGATGTTGCGGGCAGAATAATAAAACTGTGATAGTTTGCTTTACGGTGGCACCGCGCACCGCCGCGGTTGGCGGTGTAGCGGATTTCATGTCGCATTGGCTTATAAGAAATCTGTCGTTGCCTTTCACACGTACACCGCCTACCGCGGCGGTGCGCGGTGCCGTGTGTTAATCGCCTGCAATCGGTTTAGAAACCTACAACTGTCCTATAAGAAGCGTTTAAAAATCCAGTTTTAATTTACGTTGCGCCACTGGTTTTCCCTAGGTCGTAAGGGTCTATAAATAACAGCACGATAATGGAAAAATTGTATACAAAGACCCAAAATAACTTTTAAAGGTCAAATAATTTCCTCCGTGTGGCACCCGCGACCGACTGTAGCCAGCTTCTACTGTCTCATTACTATAGATTCTGTATGATGTATGTTCTGTATGTATCTACAAATAACATCACTCCTGTAATCCCCGAAGGGTTTGGCAGAGGTGTACACCTTAATGCCACAAAAGTGAATGTCTCAATTCACAAATACCTACAAACGATCCATATGTCCCTCCCCGCCGTACATTGACCTCTCCCCAATTGACCTTTATATCTTACGAGATGACAAAAGGATCAATTTTCCCTCTCGCACCCAAATCAGTATAAAAATGTAAGAACAAAATGGTAACACACTTGACTATGCAAAAGGTGAGGCCTCAGATATTTCACATACAAATAAATTTTACGCTAATATTTCTTTTGAAAGCTGACATCGCGTCAAAACGTCCCGCCTGGAACTTAACACGTGGAGACATTATTCAAAAAGATTTTCCTTTTTTCCCGTCCCGGGTCCTTCCCAGAATTTGTTCTTACCTTGTTAAAAAAAGGGACACAGAGTGAAAAAGATTGGGACTCCTGCTGAAAGAATAACGGTACGCCTAACTTTTGTACTTTGAATTTTTATGCTGTGGATTATTACTGGGGTCGTTTCTTAGGATTATTTTGTACTAGCGAGGTAGAAAATCCTAGTGTCAAGCGTGAAATATAATAATTTATTTTAAAAGTCTTGTCGTAATAAGTATAATCATGGTTGACTTGTCTGTTTTGAAGACTAATTGACATCATTAATTTACAAATTAGCGCTAAGTCTCAAGCAAGAAATTTAATTTTCCTCCCATTTATTATTACAAGCCTCACAATATTTTTATAATATGAATAAATAATTCCAACCCATTATTTTTTCCCTATTGTAAGGCAAAGGCATCTCCTCAAACAAAGAAGGCACGAGCATTGATCACCATGCTTGTACAAGGCGATTTGGCGAATTTAGACTTAATAACTTATAATATTAACTGTAAGTGTAGGTTTCCTTACGATGTTTTCCTTCACCGATGTCAGTGACGTCCAAGATAAACTTAGAAAGTACATATAAATTGAAAACGTTACAATAGTACTTTCCCCTCATGCATTAGAAGCGGGAATCTTAACCACTTGGTTAATGATGCAAGTATTTGTCTACATAGTATAAAACAAAGTCGCTTCCCGCCGTCTGTACGCTTAGATCTTTTAAACTACGCAACGGATTTTAACACGGTTTACATCAGTAGATCGAGTTATTCAAGAGGAAGGTTTGTACGTGTAATTAGTATCTACATTGCATTCGCACGAAACCGGGGCGGGTCGCTAGTATTATTATAATAATAGACTCTAAAATTAATCTTCTTCTTAGCCCCGCTTTTTTTCCGTTCTATTGTCGGAGCTCAGGCCCCGCTCTGCCTAAAGAAACCATTGTGCATTGCGAGCTAACGCAAGACTACTTGTTTGTCAAAAAATGATACAGTTTTCTTATTTCAGGGGCTGAAGAAAGACTTTCTTTATTATTCAGTAGTAGAGCTTCATTCTGAAACAATGAATACGAATGTTTTACGTAAATTACGATGACCTTCTAGTATTCAATTGTTTTTGGTTGAGTCGTGAGACGAACTTATAGAACTTAGGTACCTATTATTATTATTATCGCGCTGTAATACTACAGCGATATGACAATTTGTAGGCTAGCAGATGCCAATTTTCGTAATTAAAAACGTTAAAAATCTAGTCACAACAAAGGTACATAAAAAAATTAAAAAACAATGTAGTATTTTGACGCCTTGAAACTTAAAAATAAATAAATATGCACGTTTTTAAAAATATGAGTAGGTACCTATTACCCCTTAGATTAAGCTTACTTTTTAGGAATTTTTTTTTTAACTGCCTCGTTGGTCTAGTGTTCGCAAGTGCGACTGTTGTGCATGAGGTCTTGGGTTCAATTCTCAGGTCGGGCAAAGTGTTATTAGGTTTTTCCATCAGGAATTTGTCAGTAGCAGCCTCGGAGTCTGGATTTGTGCCCGGTTGATATGGGCAATAGGCTCGCCCCCTATTACATGGGACTAAAAACATAACTGGCGAAATGTGGGTGTACTAATGGGTACACCTCTGCCTAATCCTTCGGGGGTTACAGGCGTGATGTTATACATAATTGAACCATACCCCAAACCGTCGCAATACACACATTAATTCAAGTACATTAAAAAAAAAGGATCACGCTCCTTCAACCCTAAAACGCGAAGGCCCGATCTGAGCGACCAACGAGGCGTCGCGTAACATACTGTACTCGCACTTACGCGTAAGTGCGCTACATTACAATAATAACTCGGCGAACGCGAATTTCGAGCCCTTTGAATCCCTCCGGAGCGTGAAGTGCTCTAATTAAATATTGCGTCAATCTCGACACACCTGCCAGCCTCGTTATACCTGGCCGACGAACAAAGGGTTGAATATTTCGAGACAATATTTTGTATGACAGTGATAACGTTATACATATTACTATCTATAAGTGTTTCGTGGCGTTCGTCAGATTGATTTTGTAAAACTTACAAAATAGTAATGGCGAATAGGTACTGAGCTGTCGGAAAAGTAATAATAATTTACATATTTTTCTTATGTCTCTTGAAACATTCGAGCTTAAATAATTTACTTCAAAGAATTTATTTACAGGCATTTTTGAATTGTTTCTGAGAATCTGTCAGTCAAAATGCTGAATTTAATTACTCGTTCTAAAAAGTAAGTTCCTATGGAGAAGAACAAGGAAGCGGCTCTATGGACACTCTTATAAAAAAATACCATTAATTTTATATCTTTGGGTACAATGTGAGAACAATACATAATTATGTGTCTGTTCGAAAATATTTTCACGTTATATTGTCACGTTATTTCTTCTATGTCATGGATGCGTTTACAAAGATATAAACTGCCAACAACCAGTCCCTATATCCTTTGCATAACATAACACCACGCCTGTAATTCCCGAAGGGTTAGGCAGAGGTGTACCCATTACTACACTCACATTTCGCCGGTTATGTTTAAGTTCCATGTAATAGGGGGCGATTGCCATCAAACGGGCACAAATCCAGACTCCGAGGCTGCTACTGAGAAATTTCTGATGGAAAAATCCAATAACACTGCCCGACCTGGTAATCGAACCAACGAGGCAGTCCTATATCTTATGGTTGCATAAAAATAATCAATTGTAGAAGTAGTTACAGCAACAACTACGTACCATAACATCAACCCCAGCAATACCAACATGGCTACCGTCAAAGTTACTTCACTTACTTCACTAATAAAGTGACGGGCGAGCAATCGGCTCCTAAGACGTGACCACGGTCGCCGTCTGCTTCGGGACGAGATATTAATTGTGCTAACAAGACAGTTACGTAATTAGACGGGCTTGAGGCGTCAGCACGATTTTGTGGTGAAGAAATATTGAGTTTGTGATTCATGAAGTTGTTGCAAGGAAGAATGTTGTAATAGCCTGTTTTGTATACGACCGGATTCTGATAGTCACAACTCATTAAAAAAATATATTAAATGTCAACATGTGTGTCATCATCTTAATTTGAATTTTAAAATTAGAACGTGTCTTCCTTTTTTTTTTAACTTTTGCAAAAGGAATATGGAACTGGTCTTATAGAAATTTTAATAAGATTATTGTTTCAATGTTTTTTCTCTTGAATTAATAAATAAAAAGTAAGACTAATGTTATGCAGTACACAGTCATAACCACGACTTGGGTAAACGCTTCGTATATATAAATATAATATATAATTATGATTAATAATAATAAATATAATTATGATTTGCATGCCTATGACACGCAAGAACATGGAGGTACGATTTTTTGATTAAAAACATCATGTAATGTACTGTATTTTTACATGTTTGCAAAGGAAATAAATAAAATGATATGAAATAAGTAGACTAGTTTACAAGTAAAAGTATTTGCATACGCAGACTATTAAACAAACTTTAAATCAATCATAAATGGCTATTAATTACAGTTCACCATTGATACCTGTCAAAATAACAAAATGAAATATTCACAAAATTCAAATTCAGTTTGTGTTTCGCCTCACTTGATATTTTCACAACCACCGGCTAATCTTCTTAGCATTTTTTCCGCCAATTTCGAATCAAAATTTTCCTTATCACCCCAATTTTCCTTTATCGTCTCAAAACGGTTTTATTTTTACAAATTAACGTGAAATTCTGACTAAAATGTTGCCATTATTCAAAATTACACGACGCGCCGTGATGGGTAAGCCCGTCAGACCGAAGTTTCGGGCGCGCAAACGTATAATCTCTGGCCGACGGAAACGTCCGTCACGGCGATCGGACACGGTTAGTTGTCTACATAATTACTATGAGTATAGTTAACCGGTTCGGGTCAAAATGTACGTTATTATACGGAAATGTAGCATTTGCATTATGGTACGTTTTAAACGTTAAATATAACAGGTGTTTTTGACATTTAACAAAACCGGAAGAAGAATTTAATCTCTCTATCCGGTTACCTTTTGGTTACGTATTAAAGGTTAAAGTTCTACATATTTCTACGTTTTTCTAACGGAAACAAGTTTTAAATGTTTTTTACTTAACTTTAAGTAACCTCACAGCTCTTTATACTGTTGTATGTACCTGTAAGCAAATTTTACTATTCACTTTACCAAACTATGATTTTTGCACAAAAAATTAAAGTCGTTTCTCATTAATAATATTCGCTAAATGTTCATTAATTTAATGAGCAGCATGCTTAGTTAACGACTAGTATGTAATTGTGTATTTTTATAACTCGTATGTATTAAAATGATTTTCATTATGCAAACATATCAATGAAAAATAATTCCTGTTGTACTTTGCGTTCTTTGTCTGTTCTAATTTTCCTCAATATTTTGACAATCTTTTCGTGCTATTATAAAATGAGCCTTTCATAAAATCTCAATTTTTTGTTCTGTTCAAAGCAGTCCCTTCCACATAAATAAAAAAAACATATTGTTAGTGCACAGTACTTAAAATTAGTCAGCGATTCGTTAGCTGTATGGACACACTCAAAATTATAACTTAACAAACGGACAAGCAAAGTTTCAAGAGCTAGACTGTACGAAGTCGGCGTGCTGGAAACGTTCCTCTCTATGCACGAGCGCGGTTGACCGCTCTGCCGTCATTATAACTATTGTAGACAGTCTGCCATGTTGTGTTTCGTCATCTTTTTATTTTTGGACAACAAGCATTGGTTGACGGAAAGCTGAGAGGGTTTTTTAGGATTCCGTACCCAAAGGATGTCAGAGAGATCTCTTTACTAAGGTTATTTAGCCGTCTGTTGCAGGACTATAACTTTTAAACTATATTGGATATCAGTTGATAACACAGAAAACGTATTACTATGACATATAGAATTCTTAGTAAGCTTGACTGAGATTTAGGCTGTTTTTCAGACTTGTTTTGCAGAATGCTTTTCGACTTTTCTGCACCCTTTTCAATAACCATTTTTTATTTCTTCGACAGGGAATCTTTTTTGTCACTCTAGCTACGCAATCGAGCGAAAAAATGCTGTTAGCTAGATCAACAGTTTTATTCAAGCAATAAATCCTTCTGGCAACAATTTATTCTCGGCTTGGTTCTACTATAAACACCACAAACTCACCGACCAATCAAAAGCAAAATTAACCACGTCACTGTATAGAACATCTAGCCCAGACATTTGGCCCACGTAGCCCGAAATCAATTAGAGTGGGTCCGTGCCGATCGGAGGCTCAACTGAGAAGTTTGCTGACGTCACTACAGCGCCCTTTATTACCAACCCGTGTAATTGACTTTTAGAATCAGCGGTGGACTAGTGACAGGGACGGATTGGCGGAAGCGACTCGAAGGACCAATATTGTGTCAGTTTGAGTGTTTTGTCTTAGACCAATGACTTGAATAGTTGACCTAACATATCTATAGTATAACAGAAAGTACGTAATGCCTTTGGTACTGTGTCTGAACCCAGTCGTGTCGGATTGCCGTCCTATCGGACACACTAGCGCAGTAAAATAGAGTATTTGGCTGGTCTACATTGAGATGGGCAGTGACTGAATTAAATTTCAAGAAGAATACTATTAAAACGAATTCATAATACGAGAGCCTGTTTTATAATTAGGCATAACAAATAACTTTAAAAAGGTTTTTCTTTATGGTGCATGCACATAGACAGAATATGCGTCGATCGTATAATCGTTGGTACGCTCGATGCACAATGTGTAAAAGTTTGGATGCTTTATTACCTATCTGACTATTCTGGCGTGATGTGCGTACACCCTAAATCACCTCGCTTGATAAATGGGTAATGGTCGAAGTCATTATTCAATTGTTACTGCATTACGGTATTCTGCTGTGAAAAAAAAAGTAATAATAATATGCCTGAAAAACGCAAAGTACCTAATACAAAATGCGATTGTGGCGCGTCATTTCGTCTCCCTGGGGCCTTACTTACATTACGTATAATATGCAAAGATAAGTTGGTCCTTATGCACATTTATTTTATGAAAGTGTTGAGTAGGTATGCCAAGAACGGAGTGTTGAACTGGTACTTTACATAGTATTAAGGAACGGTAAGGTGTGCAATCTTTCGGAAACTGAATGTAAACTACTATTCAATAAGAGGAGTCTCAGGTAATACCTAAGTATTTATACGACCTAATCTATACCTAAATTATAAAGCTGAAAAAAAATCTGTTTGTTTGTTTAAGCGCCCTAAACTCTGGAACTACCAGTCGGATTGGAAAAAACATTTTTGTATACAATAGCCAAACTCATCAGGGATAGTATAGGCTATAAAACATCACGCTATGACCCACGGGAGCGGAGCAGTAACTAAAAACATAACAACGACTATTATAATTAATTTTACAGTACGATTTATACTCTAAGCCTGGTTATCTCCTTTTCAATCCCAACACCGAATTACCACAGATAAGTTCCACATGGCATGCACTCGTGAAAGTGTTCAGTGCAACGCTTACGCAGCTAATTGCAACTTTGTTTCACCCATTACCAAGTAGCGAGAGTGTGAACTTTTCCGTTGATACTTATGTATGCACCGCGTTTGACTTTGCCGCGAGAAACTATGAAAGAGGTTTACGTGGGAAAGGAAAATTCCGTTTTTGGTTACATTTGTTGACTGTGACAGCGATTTTGCAGGGTAAAGGCCTTAAACTTTTGTACAATAACTACTGCTTTACTTATTAAAGGGTAAAAAGTTTTCTTATTGGTTTGTAAGATATAATCTCTGGAAGTACTGATTACATTTCAAAAAGCTTTCACTAATTGATAGCTACACTATTGGCAAGTGTTATAGGCTATGTTTTAGGCTGCACAGACAAGTCTGTGTAGTCATATTTTTTTTTTATATATATAAACTTAAATGACAAAAAGCCAACCAACTTATTTCTGCCAGAAAAAGTCTAGTTTCTAATTGAGTTTAGGTCTGCCTAATCAAATAAACCACATCGAGAAGCTTAGATAATAATTACGAAATTGTGGGTTCGCTAATTTTGACACTACAAAACTCAACGCATATATTAGAAGAGACTACTGTCTTGAGTGCCTTTTCAAAATAGTATCAATTTATAGTATTAATCAGAAGTATTTACTACTAGATATGTTTGATAAATTTAAATTAAATATCAACTGTTCAACCCCAGTCGTTCAATTACCTCCCCCAAAATCCAGTACAGACAAATTGCAGCCAAAAACAAGGTACCTTAATCCATCCCTGTGCTAATTCGTAATAAACCATTGTTGACACCTGCACCGCGGCTTTAGCTTTATTGTATGTCACCGGCGCTCCACATTAAAATAAATTGTTAGTTAAAGTTCGTCTCTTTGTGTTTGTGTACTATGTTGACATGATTTACGTACTTGAGTACTTGTAAATTAAGTTTGTAGAGTTAGAAATAGTAGGTGTTTATTTAATTTTCACTGTAAATCTTCATTGTCTGTTTTTCGTTTCATGTTTGATTCGTTCTTATGATTTTTTCCTCATCATCCGCCTAGTCTTTTTCCAACTATGTTGAGGTCGACTCCCAGTCTAACCAGATGTGGCTAAATACCAATGTTTTAGAGTTGTAATTGCGACCACGAAACCAACTCAAAACTTAAAAAAAAAAACATATTAAAAGAATTCAAAGAAAAAGTAAACCAAATGTCGTTAAAACTTTAGTATAAATAACCTCAGTAGTTTCCCACTCTCGGCATAAGTATCCACATTTGCAAAAGTGAGTGCATAATAGCAAGCATATGGAGTTAATTGGCGCCCCGACAACTAGGAAGTAATTAGGCGCAGTCTACTTCTTTTATTAAATACATTTTGTAACAAGAAGTTTCCGAGTACCTCCTGTTACATTCGAACAACTCTTTTTAGCTAACTGTTGTGTTTTCTTTAACCGATTTAAATAAATGTAAACTAAAATCGAAACTGAATGTATTGGTTTTAAAAGTTTTTTATACTAAGATAAAATATTTTTGTGATAATTAATAATACATTATTCACAGAAGCCCTGACTACTGGTAGCCCTGTTCCCGACGCCGGCGAGCAACAAATTTCATATTTTAAACGTTTTAATTGTTATATTATTATTTAAAAATATAATTTGCTTGTTTATAAATTAAATATAGAAAATAATAATATAATTCTATCGTTATCCCACAAAGCAAATACCTCTAAAACAATAGATAATTTAAAATTCAGTTTTAGAAACAATTTAAATCAATACTCAAAATCTAATAAGCGTCCTCGAAATCCCGCTCAGTAACATAAGCATGAGATTAAAGACTGTGTTCACTAGCCTGATCCAGTACGTAACTAGCGCGGTAGTGTAGATAATATTTAAGCGCTCCTTGCATAGCAGCGTTTAATCCCGACCAATACCTGCTTACAAGGAAGGGGAGGACCCTCAGCGAATCAATTCGGGGACTCCCGGACATACCCCGGTGAATTATCCGCTAGGCTGCTATCGAAAGCTTTTGTTTAGAATTTTGTGAGCTCTTTTGCGAACATGAAAACTGCTCAAATAGGAGAAAATTGTTTTGTGTTGAATTAAAGTATTCTATTTTCAAATTGACGTGAAATCTTTTCGACTCATGGCTTGCAATGTCCACAGATGTTAGCAGAATATTTATCGTTGATTTTTTTATTGAATATACTAGTCCGTTTTATGTATTTTAATGGTGTAAGACAAATAATGATAATAATAAATAATTTGATATTGTACCAATAGTCAAAATCAAAGTTAATTTATTTATTTCAATATGACCAATTATAAAAAGCAACTTTTGAACGTCATTTAGAAATCCTTAAATGAAAAAAAAAAATGTTTTTTTTTTTAATTACTTATATAAATATGTTACAATAAAAAATACAGCAAAAATGTATTATATAATCATTTATTATTACAAGAAACATGAACAAAATTACAGAAAAGTCCAAGTAAAAGATTTCTCAGAAAGCAGGACAAGTTTCCCACTCAGTGGCAGCGAGTCTTCTGTAGATATAATCTTCTTATTTCAGAGCCTCAACCAATAAGCGCCTCGGATCGAAAACTTTCCGTTACGCCGCCATTGTGAATTTTAATATTTTTCACTTCCGCCTGTTGCCTATATTGACGGCTTGACTACTGAAATGCTTCCAAACAATTGTTTTATGAAATAATTATTATCTTTTCGCATGAGCTCACTATTGTATATTTTAAGTATGGTTGGTTTGACGTCGTATATTATTATTAGTTATTTGTTAGAAGCATTTCAAAGACCTCTTGATACTTCACTAGTTTTTTTTACTTGAAAATGTTGAGATACTTTATGACTAATATTTGGTTACTGATCCGCCCCCATGGGTCAGACCGTGATGTTATATTTTCTATCCCATTCCTCATGAATCTGGCTATCATTATACAAAATTATTCCAATTCTACTGGCAGCTCCAGAAATAACCGCGTTGATTGTCGCTGAGATAATATTGCGACAAAATGTTAAACATTTTTAATAATAAAATAGAATAATATAATATAATATAATGGAATAAAATTGGCCTTCTGATAAAAGACTAAAACATTATTAGCTACTTTAACTTAAAATCATTCCATAAAAAACTTCATTTTCCTAAAAACAGTAACAATTTGACACAAATCGAAACTTTACCTCTACTCGTCTCAAAACCACTTTTAAATTTCAAGCGAAAATATTCCAGAGAAGCCTTAAAATGACAAACAAAACCGTATCAAACCGTTTTTCGCACACGAATCCATTTTTGTACCTAGCCTAGAGGTAGGTCTGAACAACGTAGACTAGCCTGCGGGCCCAAACTAAATTTGCAAGTGAAATTCTCGCCAAGCTATAACTTTGTCAGAGACATGTAGGATGCCAGTCTGACGGATACGCCGATTGAACGACCGGGGTTCAGTTCCTGGGTAGTTGAATTATTGTGTGAATCTTGTCTACATTTAGCTGAGAGGTCGGGTAGATATTGTAAGTTATGTTTGTAGATATTGTGTGAATTTGTGTTAGGTACTATGGTATGTTGTCTACTAACTCAGTATGGAGTATAAGTACCCTATGTAGGTATAGAGTTTCATTTTAGAAAAAGTAGAAACCAAATACAATTCTTTTTCTTACACTACAAATGCGAAAGTTTGGTAGATGAATTCGTGCCAGAACAGGTAAACAGATCTGGATAAAACGCACAAGAATATAATACAGGCAGTAGCCTATAATCTATTTCATCGGGAAAAAAGTATTTTGTCCCGAAAAAAATGAAAGGTCCCCGTGGGATAATACATTAAATTTTATGCGGACGAAGTGGCAGGCGCAAGCTACTATGTAATAAAAATATGTAGGTATAGTCAAATTACTGGTTCCCCACTACATTAACAAACAGTCCCATAGCAACAAACACGTGCAATAGAATATTCAAATCACGTAACATTTTGGTTCGTATAATGGCTGGAAATTGTTTCAACTACTAGCCGAGACACTCAAGCTAATGCTACGAGCCCGGCTAATCCCCGGTGACTTACTGAGAGAAGTACTAATTAACGTACGGTACAACCAGATAGGTACTGAGACCGCAAATGAATTAATAATTAATATTAAATTAATTCTACACGCCACGTGCACGTTATTAGTAATTAAATTCATTTATTATTACTAACAGTTTTTAAAGATTTTTATCTATACAAATAAATAAAATTGATTTAGTCTGTTTGTAATATCAAAATAACAGCTCTTATGCATATATAACACATAAAATCACGCCTGTAATCCCCGAAGGGTTAGGCAGGGGTGTACCCATTAGTTCACCCCCATTTCGCCAGTTATGTTTAAGTCCCATGTAATGGGGGCGAGCCTATTGCCATCAACCGGGCACAAATCCAGACTCCGAGGCTGCTACTGAGAGATTCCTGATAGAAAAACCTGATAACATTTTGCTCGACCTGGGAATTGAACCCAAGACCACATGCTCAGCAGTCACGCTTTACGACCACTAGACCAACGAGGCAGTCCAGACAAAATTTAACACAATAATAATTGTATCTTATGTTCATGGGTACATGATTTATTTTTATTTTTGAGGTGTATGCAGCTTTGATGCAGGGATTTAGGGCTCGCCCCCTATTTCATGGGACTAAAAACATAACTGGCGAAATGTGGGTGTATTAATGGGTACACCTCTGCCTAACCCTTCGGGGATTACAGGCGTGATGTTATGTCATGTTTATGTATTTTGTCTGGCTGTGTGTGAGTTTATATGTTTGTAAACCCTACGATAAAGGAGTAATTCCTAGTGTGTGCAATGTTCAAAAAAAAGAAAAATGTTATATTATACAAGTATCTACACTCTAAAATATGTATAGTGTATGCAGTGAGAAATGTATGTTTGAAAAATAATTCAAAGTTCGCTCGAGCGACAGACGCTGGCAAGCCGCGCTGGCTCGTGCTAAGGTGCCATGAATATCGCCCCAACACTTACCTTACCGATGTAGCGAGAATGGAAACGCAACTAACACCAAGATTTTAAGAAAACTGTACCGACAACGCGCTTCTTAAAAGACGTACTGTATTTTGTGTGTGTGTAATTATTTATTTTCTTATATTATGCGAGCCATAAATTTCGCGTGAATAAATAGATTTTCTTTCTTTCTTTTTTGTTTTTGTCAATAAATAATAAACGAGTGAAACTGCGAGCAAAGGCAAAAATTTTTACTATAAAGCTGAAGCCTTTTATTGTTTGTTTGTTTAAACGAGTTGATCTATAGAACTGTGATAGGCAATTCATGAGGAATTTATATAACATCACGCTGTGACCCACGGGAGCGGATCAGTAACCATTGGCGTAACTTAACTTAAAAGTCAAAGACATTCAAAGACCAAAATTAAATCCTTGGAAAGATCTAGAACAATAATTACATAAAGTCTAAATGTAAACTAATATTACAAAGAGGTAAAAATTGTTATTTGTTTGTAAGATGTAATCTCTGGATGTACTAAACCGATTACAAAAAAACTTTCACTGCCTCATTGGTCTAGTGGTCGCAAGCGCGACTGCCGTGCATGAGGTCTTGGGTTCGATTCCCAGGTCGGGCAAAGTGCTATTGGGTTTTTCATCAGGAATTTCTCAGTAGCAGCCTCGGAGTCTGAATTTGTGCCCGGTTGATGGCAATAGGCTCGCCCCCTATTACATGGGACGTAAACATAACTGGCGAAATGTGGGTGTACTAATGGGTACACCTCTGCCTAACCCTTCGGGGATTACAGGCGTGATGTTATGTTATGTTATGTTTCACTGATAGAACGTACTTCCACTTCAAAGCTTCAATAAAGTAACATTCTCCTACAAGATCCGAAATTGAAATCCAAGTACTAAACTACTAACAAGTCACTTTATATTAAACCGCTTGCAATCCCTGCATTCTGTACGACGCCGCCGGTGATTACCTTCGTTATCCAGAACATCGTGCTAAGTGCAGCATTAATACGCTATTACATGACAGAGATACAGGTAATGAGCTGCATTACAGATGAAGCTAAAAAGTTTTAAAGTGTTTTTGGAGACTTTTTGTGCGGGGAATATGACAGTTTTCTGACTTGAAGGCAGGACATTGGCATCGAGCTGCCAGTACCATATTCATTTATTTACACTTTATGCAACAAAAGTACAAAGGCGGATTTAATGCCTTAGGCATTCTCTAACAGTCAACCAAAGGTGGTGAAGAGATAACATGGCAGGTGAAAATTAATGTGAGAGCGCTAAACAGCAAGTTTTTTTTTTTATTAATCATACAAAAAGACACACATAATATTCTCCTCTTGGAAGTAAATATTGGAGAAAGATGAAGTGTGTCATTCGATTTTGAACCTTAATTAGGTACACCTTTAGCTCGCCCCCTATTACATGGGACTTAAACATAAATGGCGAAATGTGGGTAATACTAATGGGTACGATACGCGCCACGAAAGATGAGACTTGACAAGCGTCAGTAAAGGGGAGCTTGCGCAGGTTGCATGTACGAAATAGTTATCCATAATTTGTGTATGGAGGATTAGGATTTTTTGATGAAGTTTAGATTAAAATTCTTATTAGTAGTATAATATTTATTACGAAATAAGAAAGTTTGTGTAGTGTGTCAAGTCTCATATTTCGTGGCGCGTATTGTACACCTCTACCTAAGTAATCCCTTCAGGGATTACAGGCGTGATGTTATGTATGTATATTTAATTAGTAAAATTGGTCGCCTAGTGTCCTCACGATGTTTTCCTACGCTGTTAGTAAATCAGTAATACACTTAATTCCTCAACAAATTCTAGAAGCGACAGCCGAGCTCAATCTTATTACAGTTGAAAATAAAAACGTAAAAATCTTTTTAAAATTCCGATTACTTTCATAAAGGAGAGAAAAAGTTCTGAAAATCACACATGCAGTCGGCGAGTCGCTTCCTGCACATAATACTCCAAGTTTGCATACATTTCAGTGCAGGACAGGATGCGGAGGCATTTCGCACGGAAACATTGAATAATTTTATGCTAAGAACTTGGCCAAATGAATTCCTAACCGCGGCCTGGAGGTATTAAGTCGTAAATGGTTGTTTGCTGTACGTTACTTTTGAACTTTATTGGTATTGGATTATTTTTATGTTTCTCTATTACCTGGAGTTAATGCTATAAATATTTCAAGACAATTCATGACGTACAAATGCTGCTGAAGACATACCTACTAGATATTTTTTATGTTTTTTATACTACTTCGTCTAAAAAGTGAATGTTTTGGAATATTGATTAGGTAGGTGGTACTCATTAAACACTGATTCTACTGAAATACTTAGAAAAACGATTCAACTATCGTGGATACCGCAACGAAAACCAGAAAATGCAAAATCCAGATTCTCTATCAATTATTACAATATGTTTTAGCAGTTTAGCTATAATAGGAAATTAGCGAATACCTTAACCTTTAAAAAGCCTTAAAATAAGAATCTCTTTTCAGAAATAAATCACAAAATTTAGAAAAATAACGATTCCAACAGCAAATAGTACCAGGAAAGCATGTAAACGTAAGAGCATTACGGTTGTCACCTATTACTTAAGCTATCGGAGATTATCCAGCAGCCGGCAACCTAGCTAAGTGGTTGTCACTGGCCTACAGACATGTAGTTTGTTGTGCGGCTCCGAGCAGCCGAGGTAAATGGACTGCGAGATATTTTATAAGTAAGCGAATAGAGCCTCCGGGACTGTCATGTTTTTTTATTAATACATTTTTGTTTTCACGTTGTAAAGTCGTGAAAATAACACAAATAGGATATTATTTTTGATATAAATAAAATTAAACATTCATAAAATTATAATATTAGTAAGATAACATTTATTTTAAATATTATTTTGAAAAAGAATCTCTGATTTATTTGCCATCTGGGAATCTGTGTTTTGTATAAGTAATATATACAGATATTTGCAACCACGAAAGAGTCAGATCGTGTTTGATATGAATTATATTAAAGGAAACTTGTCCCTTTCTGTTAGCCCTTTCTATTCAAAACTTTATTATTGTTTTGAAACAATTTGAAACACACGATAATATTGTCTATCCATTGTGATCTTTTGGCTTCCATTCGGTCTACCTATACTAATATAATAAAGATGAAGAGAATTTTGATTGTTTGTTTGTCTAAACGCGTTTATCTCTGGAACTAATAGTCAGATTGAAAAAAATCTTCTTGCATTTGATAGCCAGATTCATGAGAAATCGTATGGGCTATATAAAATCACAAGGGAGCGGAGCAGGAACCATTGATGTAACTTACCATAACATACATACATTTACACATACATTATATTTTCTGGGATAAAAGCCTATGTGCTATTATATCTATCTCTGTGCTCGATTTCATCCAGATCCGTTCAGGCGTTGCGGGACGTCTTAACAGGATACCGTGGCCCCGGAACGTAAAGGGCAACAGAAGGAACAGGGTGGTTTTTTAGCCAGTATAAGTCTGACAGTCCCTTCCTCAGTCATTTGATGATTTTTACCACATAAAAAAAAAAAGATCCGTACAGGCGTTTGGGCGTGATTGAGTACCAAACATCCATCCATTCAAACTTTCACATTTATGATAGTAGTAAGCTTTGTTTTTGTGCTTAAATCGATTCAAGTTTCATCACTCGAAGTCTCAGGTTCTACTGAGATTCTTATTCACATCTTCTCTCCCTCTCACACCTCAGCGGTTTCCGAACACCAATAATCCGTGCAGCCCATCTCCTCACCGCATGAAGTCAATCTCGAGCAACACGTGCTCCAACTGCCTAGGGATTTAATTAACAGCTACATCTATCAGGATGTCATACTCCTTGACGGCCGTTATCTCAATGACGCGAATGTCAATAATTGATCCAAGACACAGAATAGAGAAGTTTAGAAGGCTGACTAAATAAATCGAGAGAAAACACACATAGCCGCGTGCTGGCGGCGATCTAAAAATTTGTCAAAGGAATGTCAGTCGCGAATGCACTCACTGACGTAAACGTGTAACTTCTGTATCTATTTATTCTGTGTCGAGGATGCAGCAATTAAGGTTACAGAATTAATTGCGACTTTCCTAAAGAAAGATTTTTTGTGCAGTATTTTTGTAGATTGCTATAATATCAATCTGCCTAGCCTTTGCTGTGTCTGTGACTATGTATGACCTCTACAACCCAGTAACCGGATAATACCATATTTCTTAGTAAGACTGGTTCTCACTTTCGGGCTTATGACGACTCGTAACGAGTCTCTGCAATCCTTACTAATCCTTACTAATATTATAAATGCGAAAGTAAGTTTGTTTGTTTGTTTGTTACCATTTTACGCCTAATCCACTGAACCGTTCATCCTGAAATTTTGCACATACATTGTCTGTTATACAGGTACAAACATAGGGTACCTTTCATCCCGAAAAAAAGTACTGATCCCGAGAGAAATCACAATAACATTCTTATGATGACAGATGGCGCCACATGTCTTTCTAATTACGATCGAATTTTAAACTTAATTTGCGAGCGAAGCCGCTGGCGAAAGCTAGTACTATATAAATGTAAATCTTGGTTACCACTGAAACCTATTTACCTACAGGCACATTCGTCATGACGAATCGTGATTTCAAATCGCTATAATAAGACTTCTGAGAAACGTAAGGTAATAACTTTAGGCTCATAATAAAAATAGAAAGACGGTTACGTGTATAACTTCAAAAGAAATTTGAAACAATATCTTCAAAAAGAAATTCTCTACGACAAAATCCGATCTTATTATACATGTTGGAAACAGATGAGGCTTTCCATTATTTCTCCGCCATTTAATTGAAGATTCCGCGTTGACATTGACAGACTGACATTTAATCTGTAGTAGACGTTATTAGTTATGTCAAGCGCAGATCAATGGCTAAATGATGGTCGCTTTAAAGAAAATTATGTTAACTTATCTTGAAGGGTTCACCCTTAAATGGGATAAAAGTCTTTAAAGACTTGAATAGAATAATAATGTTATGAGGTTTTAATAGTATTTTCACAAGCTTTTGTTTTAACTTGCAAGCTGAATTTGAACTTTCTCTAATTTTACGGAGTTGTTTTGTTTTTCGTATTGAATTTGAACTTGGAACAATATCGAACCCGGAGGCCAATTCTCAAGATTAACAACGTTCAAAATGTATTCGCAAATCGCAATCTCATTCCAGCGGTAATCAATAGGCTGAACGAGAGGCTTCTGTGCTGCGATACGCGGGTTCGATTTGTACTCCCTGGGCCAAAATGAAGTGTTTTCTAGGAGAAATTGTGTCTTGGAATTATTAGTTAAGTGTCAACCACCCGATTCCTTTTAATATTTTCTTGTTGTACTAATGATAACAAACAAAATTAAATAAACTACAGAAAAAAAATACGAAATATTAAAACACTGTATAAACTAAACTTTTAACATTTATTACTCTTTTTTCGATCAAATATCAACTGTACAGAACCCCTGCACAGCTGATCCGAGCGAGGCCGGTCGATGACCCCTCATGTATTTTTTCATATCGTGTATTTTAGTTTTCGGTAAGTTGTTTGTTATCATGAGTACAATCATGTGTTTAAATATCGTACACAAATTACCAGTCATCCTATATACTACATACAGTCCACTCATCGCACACATTGAGATTTAGAAAGATACTCTCATACCCATAAAAGCCAATTTTCTTACGGTCATAAACCATGACAAAATTCACAGTTGGCAAAACAAAAAAAAACATCATAACCCCATACGTCACGACTTTAACAAAAACATAATGCTCTGAGCGCGCGACACAAAAATATATTACACGGAACAAAGTCACAAGTCTCCGTAACGAAGAATTACACAGATTATGTGCTGTAGAAACGTCGTAAGTCATAATAAGGTAAACTGGAATTTGCATTTAACTTGAAAATGTTTCATTACGCGTTTTTAACAAGAGCTCTGGAAAATTAATGAGTCATCTTGGTCAGGTGTAATTGAAGGGATAAGCAGAGGCGTGTTAGTAGGAGAGGAGATTTTATAATTCGCCAGTTTAGGCGCCAAAACTCTGAAGGGCATGTGCTCTTTTACAAATTTTAGTCAAAGTCGAAGTCAAATCGTGTATTTCAATTAGACGATTAATAGACATTTTTGAACGTCATTTACATGAAACAAGATTTTGGCTATAGTTACCCCTTCTAAAAGGTATTTTGGTATGGAGAAGAAA
Organism: Hoplodrina ambigua; assembly: GCA_949774945.1. NCBI lineage: Eukaryota > Metazoa > Arthropoda > Insecta > Lepidoptera > Noctuidae > Hoplodrina > Hoplodrina ambigua. The sequence goes on from OX458968.1 coordinate 15,696,972, forward strand.
GGGCAAAAAACTCCATTCTTAGAGACAACAAGCTGGTACTTACTTAGTTCTATACAAGCTGACATAGGTATATAAAATCGGCGTCTGCAACGCAAAAATTTGGAGCGTCCAATGTGCCACGAATCTCAGCGTTGTGATGTCACACATATCCAGCAACATTGACGATCGTAGGAAAGTTTGTCACAACGTTAGTAGAACACCATGCAACGCGAAACGCAACGCGACGTACTGCGTTGCGTTACGTCACCTCCCTCCTTTTATGTGTGTCGTCCCTAATAGAAAAAACTTAATAACAGTTTGCCCGAACCGGGGATTAAACCCACATTCCCTGCGACTCCAGCACCAACAAGGCAGAAAAATTAATAAAAGAAAAACCAGTGAGCAGTAAAACCTCTGTAAGTTATAATAAGAATGCAATGGAACAAGTTCGCACTCAACCGGAGACCTGTCATTTAGAACGTGGTTATTTTCTCGGGAACTTCTTTGTAACTAGTTTAACATCGTTTTGCGACACAAACGATGTTGTAGGGTAAGCAGAAGGGGTGGAGTTTTTATTTGGAAACTCGATTTGGACAATATTGTGGGATGAGAAGATGCTGTTGCTTGAATCAGCGTAGAGTGTTGTGTGGTTTGCAGATACATGGACTTATAATTTCGGCTAAATGCGAGTTCGGCTCACACACAAAGAGCTCCGTACCACACCAAAAAAAAAATACGTTTCTTGTATACCTACTCTTTAATGTTTAACTTTATTATGATTTTAATGTTTGTTAAAGCGGCTATAGAAATAGGTACACATTCTGTAAAAAAAAGTTAAATCTCTGGCCTAGTCTCTCTGGTATAGTTACTCTTTCCTAACACTTTAGCCATAATATCAAAAAATTATATAAAAAAAATTGTATTTATCTTGAAAAGTCGACTCGAAAAGAAAAAGAAAGCCCTAGTATCGAGTAAATTGGAGTAAAAAAAAAACAAAAAAATGTCTCAAGTTAAAAGTTTGTGTATTCACCTCTGTCAGTGTCCTCTCTCACGATCCCTAATCGCCTGTCACTCACTGTTCCAACCGCTCCGAACTTGACGTTTCGCCGATGGCTTCCCAAAGAGATGCCAGTAAATCTATTGTCACCTGCATTGCACGCCTTCGATACCAGGATGCTATGGTTTTGAAGAGATAAATTGAGTAGGCATTGAGAAGATAATATTATTATGGAGAAATAACGAACATTTAGACATAGCATATGATTGTGTGCGTGGCTTTGATTCCTGCTTGTTACATAACATCATAACATCACGCCTGTAATCCCCGAAGGGTTAGGCAGAGGTGTACCCATTAGTACACCCACATTTCGCCAGTTATATTTTAGGGGGCCATGTAATAGGGGGCGAGCCTATTGCCATCAACCGGGCACAAATCCAGACTCCGAGGCTGCTACTGAAAAATTCCTGATGGAAAAACCCAATAACACTTTGCCCGACCTGGGAATCGAACCCAAGACCTCATGCACAGCAGTCGCGCTTGCGACCGCTAGACCAACGAGGCAGTCGAACATTTAGACATTTTAAATATTTAAAAAAAAATAGTATAATTATTGTGAATTTGTTGTCGTGATGGCCCAGTGGTTGAGACCTTACCTCTCATGCATTTGGATTTAATACAAACGAACTGGGCAAACACCAATGCGACTTTTTCAATTTATAAACATCACGCCTGTAATCCTCGAAGGGTTAGGCAAAGGTGTACCTATTAGTACATCCACATTTCGCCAGTCTAAGTTTATCTGAGATATCAATGACATCAGTGAAGGAAAACATTGTGGGGAACCTGGCCATCAAATTAATATAAGTCTGATATCACCAATTCTCCTTGAGCAAACATGGTGAATGTATCTATGTGTGAAAAGAGACCTTTTTCCTGTAGTGGGATACTATTATTTTTGCGTTTCCATGAAGATTTTCCATTACTTTAGGTTTTCCACGATGTATTTATTCAAATAATATTTTACATCTAATTGGAAAAGAAACATTGCTACACGCCATAGGTATCTCTTTACCGACTACGCATGAAACATTTCAAAATAAAGATGATATATATTTATAAATAAAAAGTCTAACTAATAAATAAAAAGTTTCCTTCATACCACAACGTTGCGCTTCAACAAGTAATGAAAGAAAAATATTTGCCTTAAGAAACAGGTAGCAGAAACTCAGGAAGTTAGTACGCCAGGGAACATTTTATACAAGGGAAAATGTATTTAGAAGTGGGCAGGATGAGCGTTCTTAAGTGTATGGAAGGTCGTAGTGTGCTCTCTAGAGCTATAAACTTCTAGAAGTGGCTGTTTATCGTAGTTGTAGTAAAAGATTTTTGTTAAAGGTACCTACGGTGAGGGTAATATAAAATTGAGTTTTTCGTTTTATCATCGGTTGTCTGAAAGGAATTGTTTTTATGTCTGTCTATTGTATTTTTTTTTATTTGTGCTTATGCTTTTTTTTTATTTTAAACATGTCCCGACCTTGGTCTTTTTACTGTATCCGAACTGATAGTTTCAGAGATCAAGCAAAAAAAAACTCTTTAGCTTATATTTGAATTTAAAAATATAATTTTGTTCTGTGCATGTTTCGATTCCAAAATAAAAAAACTTACTTTTTATCTTTAACCTACATCCTACAACCGAGTCTTTCATTTACATCTTTACATCCATAACTAAGACAAAAACCAGTGTCCCCTCAATATAAGAAACTTTACGACATAACAATGGTGTTCATAAAAATACAGCAGCGAACAGTTGCACAGCAATGAAGAGTTGCGGAGAGATTGCGCCGCAATAAAAACGTTATAACTCAGAGATAACAAGAAAACCAACAATGGACACGTTCCGGCCCGCGCCGTGAGAATGGACGGGGAAAAAATTGAGACCGTTGCTGAAATTAAAGGTTCCGTAGATAAAAGAAGATTATTATAAAAGGAGGGCTTTTGAAGAGTCACCGTGAATGACGAAGGCTTTAAGTAGGTACAGTCCGGCTTATCAGAATTACTACTGACCTTGCTGACTTGTTTGCTTATCTTATTCCTTTAGCGTGACCTATCGAGTGCCTCCTGTCACCCGCATCAATAACGAGAAAGTAATGCGATGTGCCTAATAAGTAAAACTACCTTCCGTTCGCGACTTCGTCTACGTCAAAGTTCCACGGAAGCCATACATTTTTATCGGGATAAAAGTAGTATAATTATGTGCTATTGAAGACTATAATCTATGTTTGTGCCGATTTCACATATAGTCATCCGTTCAGCAGTTTTGGCGTGATTGAGTAACAAACATCCGTACATCCAAAGTTTCACGTTTATAATATTAGTAAGATTTCTCTCCAGCAGTACCAGTTTTATTTTATGTTATTTATTTATTTAGAATCACCAATAAAAGTTATCACGTAGGTGTAATTCTTCACAAGAGATCACAGCATGCACAATTAAGTTAACAACTAACGAACATTGTAATCAGAATAAAATTTAAAAAAATCTTGAAACAAAAATAAAATATTGTTACTTATAAGTTACTTAATGAATTACAACTTTTATGAAAGTGCTTGAAATGGATTTAAAATTACTCCACTTTAAATATCAAAAATTATAACAACTACGAAAACTGGGAAACATTTTAACGTGGGCTGGTTCGTTCAGGAGAACAACACCCAATTAGTAATACTTCTCCTGACTAGGTTCTTATCAAAGAGCCCCTTTTTAACTTTGAGACAAAACTTAATAAACTTGAATTCAGTGAATTTCTGAGCGTCAACGCGGATCTCTAGAAAATCAGCCATTTCGCCAAGTGTAACCGTCTCGTTTAGAGTGTATTGTGACTGTCGACGGCTCCAGCAATTCCCCTTAGTCAATAACTCGCTGCAGACAAATTTGGCCACTTTCGCTCTAGTAGTTTCTAATAAATATAGCTTACTGTGGCTTCCAACAGGGTGGAACCAAGATATGCATAGGTAGCCGTATTATATCCTTCTCTACATTCTTGGTTTAATCAAACATTTCAATATTTTTTTTACTATAGTTACCTACCTCGACTACCTCGTTCTAGTGGTCGCAAAGCATGACTCTGGAGCATGAGGTCTTGGGTTCGATTCCCAGGTCGGGCAAAGTGTTATAGGGTTTTTCCATCAGGAATTTCTCAGTAGCAGCCTCGGAGTCTGGATAAGTCTATATGTGCTCGGTTGATGGCGATAGGCTCGCCCCCTATTACATGAGACTTAAACATAACTGGCAAAATGTGGGTATGCTAATGGGTACACCTCTGTCTAACCCTTCGGGGATTACAGGCGTGATATTATGTGTCATTATTAATAGTATTATTAATTAGCATTTAATATTAGTTATTAGCTATTAATTTCATTTGTCGTATAATCTTAAATCAAAATGGCCGCCGCATCACATCCACTACGTAAATCGACTCGATTCGTCTACTTTTACGTTAGCTGGCGCATGCCAGGCCCTCAGTACTCTCTCACATCCACGTGGTATTTCGTAGTGGCAATAAATCTACTGTTGCTATTTTAAATAAACTAGTAAAATTTTCGTGTAAACGGTGGCATAGAGTTGCGACAGAATGCTTTATTCCACGACAGGTCGACGGTAAAATTGTTTCGGAGACAAAATATACGTAGTTTCTGTTAGAACATTTTGTGCTAGAGATTTTGTTTGTCTTTTCGTTGTGTTGTTTGACAAATCAGGTTTGAATAATATTTTCTATTATTATTACATATTTTTTTTATTTCATAAAGAATTTGGGTATGTAAAGTTAAATAAAATAATAATTTCTGCAAAAAATATTATGGCATATCCAATAAAAAAAAAAATTTAATCTATTAACTCGTTAAAAATATAAATATTTTGATTACATCCCTTTTAAATTTTTGTATAATAATATTTTAATATTAATGTCAAATAATTAATAGAAATTGTAGTGAAAATTAATGATAATTATAAGTTTTTAATTGATTTTAAGCAATAATCATGTGTACTTACGTTTTAAATGTTAATTTAAAATTGAAACTTATAATGTTTTGTCTGAAAGTATACCTGTTTATACAATTTTCATCTTTAAACTGAAACGTAATAGATACTAAAATACCGCATCACAAAACTCATTTACCCCTTACTTTTATCACAGGTTGACATTGTATTGACAAACACACTCGCTTCAAAGAACACAATTTAACCAATATAATTGACAAACAGACTTGTAACTCCATCCTTTTGTGCCGTCTCCTAACAAGTAGGTACTCGTTACATGTCTATTGTTGCGAGTAACAAAAGGTCGTTCATAATAAAGTAGGTACAGTAAATCGTTGGTGAATACTTCAATGGCTCTACGAGTGGTTTATTCCAGTTGTTAGTAAAGTATAAAAAAATATATAAGTATAGAATAATAAACACGGTGGAAGAACTAACCTTATCATGGATTTAGTTCTGTATGATTTTAGAATTTATACTTTTGTGCTACAAGCAAGGTCATGTATGGAACATAAACATAAGACAACATCACGCCTGTAATTCCCGAATAGTTAGGCAGAGGTGTACCCACATATCGCCAGTTAAAGTCCCATGTTATATGGGACAAGCCTATTGCCATCAACCGGGCACATATCCAGATTCCGAGGCTGCTACTGAGAAATTCCTGATGGAAAAACCCAATCTGTACCCGACCTGGGAATCGAACCCAAGACATCATGCTCAGCGGTCGACAGTATAAACAGCTAATTTACCTAATAAAAGTTCGACGACCTTTTTATTTATTACTTTATTCAAATAAGTACACCAACAGCAAATACATCAAGCAGTGTCAGTACAGTTTAGTAGTGCTTATAGTGATGTATGTACATTTTTCGCCCTTGATTCCTATACGCTTAATTGCTTGTAATTATGCAGTTGCCTTATATACTGCTGTAATATATTTAGACTTCTATCGACTTTTTAGGTCTAGTACTCATATCCATGCTGCCTATAGAAAAGAAAAAAAGGAGAAAGAAAGAAAAACTGTTTATCCACGTGAAAGTGACGCACATACAGTCAACAAAAGATATAGGGATCCAGGGTCTTCAGAGTTAGTTGAAGTTTTTTTAGAAACCAATGGTTGGCTTCGATTGAAACTTAATAAATGAAATGTCATTATTTACTATTTAAATTAAATTTGACCTGCCCTGCATACTTTTCTCTATTATTGTTGACAGTACATAGGAATTGTCTAGATAGCATAGATAGCAACTTCCACCATATACATAGACTAGATATACATATTCATATACAAAACACAACGCAATCACAAAATCCAAAGAACAATACTTTAGCAGAACTTGCTCCAAACAAACTTTTCAGACGAAGTTTCAATTAAAAATTTATAAAACCGATCGTTCAAACTTCTTGAACTTAGTTTAAAAAGTTAATTATACACGTTAAGCTGGGCTTTAGTAAACGCCGTCCTTAACAATGGAGCGATTTGGGATAGTTATCGAAGCCGCCTATTGTTTAGAGTGGTCGTGGAGCTAGCGAGACCTCCGGATGATTAATGATTACTATTTGAAACTTCGCTGTTCAGAATTAGGTCATTGTGCTACACACTTACATCTGTATTGTCTATGGTAATCGTAATCGTCGTGTAACATGTTAATCGTTGGAGAAAGACCCTTCATGGATTTATCTATGTATATAACTTAATTAGCAATTATCTGCGGTTTTACCCGTGATACGTCTTTGATTACTGCTCCACTACCGTAGGTGTAGCGTAATGTTATGTAGCCAATAACCTTCCTGGATAAACGGGCTATTACAATACAAAAAAAAAAAAAACAAATTGGAGTAGACGTTCCTGAGATAATATGTGGTTCAAGCAAACAAACTTTTCAGATGTCGATTTTAAAACTATTAAAAATTTCAAGGACACAATTCTCCATTTTATAAGAAGTTACAGTTCGTGTAAGTATACGGTAATGATTCGGATGATAGGTCTCTCCTAGGACACGCATACTTTACTTTGGAGGTTTCAAATACATCAAAATGCAATGTATTTGATAATGCTAAATGTGACAGTAAAATATTTTGTTTTTGTTGTTTTGTGCTGTGTTCTATCCTGTTGATCTCTTGCTTGTAAGCGAGGAAGCTGAGCGTATGCTCTAGGTACGATTTCCAGGACGGGCAAAACTGTGGCTGGGTATTCCCATTATAAATTTTCCAGCCCAAAGTTTAGAAGTTTGTGGTGTGATACCCCTATGTCGCTACCATCACCTACGTTGATCCTCCGCCTGATCTCCCCCAGTCTTGTGGAACTTATCTAGTCTTCACTGAGATTGGCTGCAGTGCTCATTACTGTTCTACTGTTCACGTGTATATAGTAGTATTAGTATACAGGCGAGCAAAATTGTCTTTATGTACGGTAGTTCAAAAACATTACCTTCCTTTCAGGTTACGCTGTAGACAAGTAAAAATAATTTCTCACTAATATCCTAACGCCAGCGGTACAGCGCTCCTCGTCTAAACCCAGTCGTTCTCCTCCATCTAACACTACGTACGCAAGCTTTCAGCACATTTCCATTATCCCGGCCCTTATGCCCCAGTTACCCCCCCCTCACACCGCTCCCCCCCCCCGCCGGGCTGTAATTAAATATCAAATGCGGAAGCCTTCCACCACTCCCCTCATTATAGTTTTTAATTATTTTACTTAGATGATTTAGTAGTGTAGGTACGGTCAAAAACAAAAGTCGATTAACAATGTTACTTTATTATATCATTTAAATAGCCATTAAAAACACGATGCACTACTACTCAGTATTTCAGGCAATAGCTAAGGGTTCATTCTATCTTAATTGTATGTTCATTTCGTATTTCCTTTATTATTGTGTTCAATAATTAGGATTTAAATTTATTAATGTTAAACGACTTTTGTTGCTGACTGTACCTATTGTATTGGAAGTAAACGTCTCACGTGTTAGTCTCGATGAGTAATATACTTAGTAAGTACATATGAATTGAAAAAGTCACATGTACTTGCCCAGTATCGTAGCCACACCCTCATGCATGGGAGGCGGGCACCTTAAACCCCTGGGCTATTACGACATAGGTATAGAATACAACTGCATAAGTTCAGTGTTCATTCTCTATAACATGTACGATTTATATCATCCACAAATCATCCAACGTCGGATTGGGGCAATGGGACATCAAATTTAATGTCCAACGCCGTTTTTATGGGGCATAAACTTCTAGACGTCTATGTGTAAGCGTAAATGTAAGTTTCTTAAGAAATATTTCAGTGTCACTTTTACATCAGGAGGATTGCGTGTTGACTTTCAAAATTCTTTCAAAATCTAGTACGAAATTAAAAACATCATTAAATCATTTTCAATATTTTGTTGGGCGGAAAACTGACTAACCATATAGCCTTGAATGTAGCGCCCTTATCTTATCTATAAGGAAATTAAATTGAATTTCTAATTGACCATAATATGATTAAATTACTTTTTATGGAGCGCACTGTCGGTACAGCCCGTTAAAAGATAGTAACGATTGAAAAATATTTATATAAAAGACAGAGAAGAAAAATGTAGTTCGGCAAACAAACTACTAGCTCTTAACATCGTCCGCGTGAAAGTCTAGAACCCCCCCAATAAAGCCTAAGGTCCCCTCCGTTTTTAGCTGACGTCTCCCAATCTTTAGACTGAGCACCTAATTGCTTTTCAGCTTCATAGGTCCAGAGTTATAGTTTTCGAGATTTTGTGTTCAGTTTGTGACTTAGAGTACCTTTTACTTTTATATAATTATAACATAATATAACATCATGCCTGTAATCCCCGAAGGGTTAGGCAGAGGTGTACCCTTTAGTACTTCCACATTTCGCTAGTTATGTTTTATTTAAGTCCCTCGTAATAAAGGGCGAGCCTATCAACGAAACCAAATGTGTTTGTGTCTTACACATATAATTTTATACATATCAAAATCTATTATCCCAATGGTTAAAAGCTTCTAATAAATCAAGCTATCATAAAACAGCCAGATAGACCACTCCACAAAGTCAGATACGTACCTACGCAATAAAATAATTGTCCATAAAAATCTGCATATAACAAGAAAATCCCTCACAATTTATGGATAGAGGCGTTATTAAACTATAAAAATGAAAATGGGCGTAAAATGAGGTCGGTTAATGGTTCCGCATAATAAAACGGTAAAGTAATTGTGTCGTATAAGCGCTAATAAAGTTTCGTAATTAACGCAAATAGTTTTCTTTGTTATGAAGCGACAAACTAAACTGTAAAGTCTTCAACTCGGCGGTACTTTAGTAATTATGTCAAGTTTCTTTACTAAAACTGGTACTGTGCAAAGTTTACACTGGCTGTACCCGTAGCCGTAGCGCTACGGTGCTACGCCGTAGCTCGCCGTAGCAGAGAGTCAGTCACACACTCGACACCACTAAATAGGTGTAGTTCTATCATAACAAACCAAGCCACGTCAATATTTCTGTTGCTTTTTGACGTAATTGTAATGCTTTCGAACATTTAACGCTGATTAATTTTAAGCATGGTATTGACGTATGTAATTCATTGAGAGATTCAAACAACAAAATATTAATTTTAACAGTCAATTAACACATACATACATCCGCACATAAACGCCTTTTTCCCATGGGGGTAGGCAGAGAACGCCACCTGCTACGATCCTTACATACTCCTTTCGCCTCATCTACGTTTATACATCTCGTCATACAAGCACGCCGGTTACGAGTACTCCGCACCTGACCAAGCAGCCATTAACAGCAATACTAGCAGTCAATTAACTACCCTATCAATGAGAGGGCTATAAAATATTAAATTTATTTTAGTTGGAAGATGCAATGAACATAATTACATTTTAATATCACCGCTATTTTTAGGTAGGTACGGGTAAAATTTCCACGAACTTCATTTTAGCAGGAACCCTCCAGAGGAACCAACCACCCAACTCCGAATAAAAAAAAAACAAGTTAATTTTAACTTTCGGCCTCTACACTCTAGGTTTTAATTCAACAAACACAGTACCGCAGATCCGAGCGTCCCAGATCTTTATTCAGGTACAGCAAAAGGTTAAATCGAGTGGAAACTATTGTCGGTTTTAAAATAAAACTGGCTTTACTTAAAGCTGTACATTAGCTATGAAAAAAAATAAACACGAGCGGTTTGGTGGCGTAAGGAGCTCTCGAGACCACAAGTACCAAACATTACTGTAAGTATTTTTATTGTTATTTCTAGTCTAAGGTAATAAGAGTTTTCTTTTTACGAAAATTCGTATTCTGTGAGTTGGGAGGGGTGGGGATTAGGTACACGAGGCTGTGAGTTGGAACGTGCCTATCAATTTATTTATTGCAAGTACAGAACAGAATACAATAAAATTACATTGCATAGGTAACACGTTGCAAGACATGGTAACGGTAATGAATGACGCGTTTAAGAGGAAAGGGATGAATATAAATGTGAGCAAAACGTAAGTGATGGTTTTTGAAAGAGAAGAGGATTTATCGGCGTGTGATGTGAAAATAAATGAAAAGAGTGTGGAGCAAATGAATGAGTTTGTATACTTGGGCAGTATGTTTACTAGAGATGGAAAGATTAATGCTGATGTGGAAAGGAGAGTAACTGCGGGAAATAAAGTGAATGGTGCTATACATGCGGTTGTGACCAACCAGTCCATGTCCAAAAAGGCTCGACTGGCGGTTCACAACGGCGTTCTGGTGCCTACGCTTATGTATGGAAGTGAAAGGAGCTTGTAAGGATCGTAGCAGGTGGCGTTCTGTATTTTCTGCCTACCCCCATGGGAAAAAGGCGTGAGTTTATGTATTTTATTATGAGTACAGTTATTGGTCATGTTATAAGGAAAATGAATTCTATTCTATTCTAAATCGATATTGTTTACCTAGATATGTATACCTACATAATATATCATGACTTAATTATATACCGTGGCTCTATCATATTTTATTATCAAAAAATCACGCGAGCGAAGTCGCGGGAAGAATGCTAGTCGGTTATAAAAAAGGCAGTTATTTTATAGTAAAAGCTTTAAATGCACTCAATAATAAACTCAATACTACTACAAACAAGAGTTGAAACACAATCTCTGTCTATATAATTATTCGTTGCTGTATATAAAGTCCCATTTCCAGAATACTTTCCTCGGGCTCGGCTGATTCGCGGCTTATCTGTGAATAGCCGAGGCGCCTCTCATTCAGTATTCAATCTCGCTCTCAATCTCATCGCCATTCGTATTAGCGTTCGCGGTAACTGACTAATAATGCGGCGGATTTAAAGATATAGTGGCGTCAAATGCATATTTTAGAATTGAATGAGAAAGAGTTATGTGTTTGTTAAAGCTTTGTTATTGTTATGTTATTTTTTCAAAGTAGGCCAATATTTTTAAACTTTGCCCCTCATAAGGAATATCTCCTGTGTCGTGGGTATGTTTACAAATGTATAGATTCACGTTCACAACAAGCAGGAATCGAAGATAGGATCATATGCTTAGCTTATAACCAACTTAAATTGGGGATCGGCTACCAGTCTAACATAATGCAGCTGAATATATACTACTTTTCTGCCATCCACAACCCAATTACTGAGCAACACGATACTAATTTACGCACGGTAATAATTTATGTAGGTACATCATTCCTTGAAAAATATTAACGTTTCCTACTATGTTTTGTCTCTGCATCACCCTGAGGTAGACTGGTAGAAAATGCTCAAGCATTAAATCCGCCTTTGTACAGTGTATTTTTTACATGTGCATAGAGTTTTAAATAGATAAATAAAATATTATCCGCATCGAGATTTTTCTTAAAGCAAATGCATAATTGTTACTAGCTACGGACCAAACGAAGAAGCTTACTAGCAGACTATGGTTGAAGGAAAAGATCTGCATCGGCACTCTTAATGCAGAGTCATTAAGCAAGTCGTGTTCTGTCGCAGGAACACCGGGAGGCGGAACTAGCACTGCCCGGGAGGATGCATGCAATAGGAAAACGAACAGAAGGTTTAACACTTAATTTCAATCAATAATTGTTTCGCTTTTATCATACAGACAGCAATGATCACCGTGAATGGTTACGAATTGGCTGCTGTATAAGTTTTAGTCAAAAATTATCCGATATCCATACTAAGTTAAATGTTACTGATAGCAGTAACGTCAAACTTTAAGTGGATATCGAGATAATGAGCTGATTGAAATTGATCTTTCACTGATATAAAAATCTATCGGACCCTTACTGATTAAAATCCATGGATGTGTTCCTTCGCACACTTAAACTTGTAATCATGGGAATGCGCTCCTGGGATGTTTCGTAATCTTCTAGTGGAGTTAGTGGGAATCCACCTCTGCGGGCCTCATCAGGTCAGAGGACGGAAATTAGATGATTTTCTCCCACCGCGCGCAAGGGTGGAACAATATACGCTGCCGCCGAAACCCTAGCCTAGCCTTCGATTGGATAAGTGTAAACTTTTAAGTGTTGTACGTATCTGGATTTCTGTTTCCATGTCTTCATGGTGTAACTCAGTGGAACTTGATCTCGCCGCACATTAATCCTTGCCAAGGACAAGACACTGCTTGAATCTTTCGGTTTTTCACAAAGCTCTGCGAGAAACCGAAATGGGTGACAAAATAATTGTGAACTGATTATTTCTTTGAATATATTTTTATTCCTTTCGTGCTGGTGTTTGAATAAGACCATGTATTGGGCTAAGTGGTTCATTTGCTAAGCATTTTTTCAGTAGATTTTTAAAGAGAGTGCTGGCTTACGATAATGATGAAACATTTGTATTTAAAATTATTTTGTAATTGTTAACCATAAAATATGCATATTCGGTGTTACAGTATGCACATTATTTGTTTGCGGTAGTTCGCGGAATGCATAGATCCTATAAATGAAGTACTGTAATTAATGTAGAATAATTATACACTCATTCAGTGTACCCGAAAATACTCTAGCGAAATAATTAGTAAGAAAAAAATTCGAATGTATTGGATGAATGAATCACTCTTATTTTTTAAGAGAAACCCTTTCCCTTCAGAGGCTGAAAAAGAAACGCATTTACTATACATCAACGCAATTCTATTTTCCATAAGAAAAAGAGCGCCACAACGCATAGGCCGTGCATGACACCGAAAGCCAATAAAACCCATCGCTCATTGTCTATGGACGCATGGTTTATTTATAGGCGCCATTAGGTTCCGTACAGATATATGGGGGATTCAGAACGGGTTAGGATGATTTTTATTGTTTTACGTCTGTGGTGGTTTATGGGTTAAGTGGTGATGATTGGTGGGGTAGAATTCGGTGGGGTTACCGTGGGAGGAATGACACATTTATAATTCTGTCAAAAAAGTATCAAAATCTTTTGGGATTATTAAAAAAAATAATATTTACATTAAATCAGATTGTGTGGGAATTATATTTTGATATTAGTTACTCTTTCGATGTTCTTTTTTCTGATTAATTTTATTAATTTTTTCACACATAATTATAGACTATTTGTATATTTAAACTGCTAGTCAAATTACCAATAATGTATTATGTAACGATAGTGTAGTAAGGAATTTTTGTTGACACGCATGGATGTATATTTTCTATGTAGTGTACGCCCAAAGGGTGGAATATAGCTGTTCACAGAATGTTTATTAACACTAGCTGTATTATGTACACCTTCCTATGATTCACAATAAAGATGAATTGAGTATTTGTGTACCTATATAATACATTGGGCATGAAGAATAGAATAGAATAAGTCTTTATTTCCTTGGAATGTAGAATAAGTTGTTAAATTATATAAAAGAATCCATGAAAATTGTACCTTAATGCATGCAAATGTAATAAAAGTAGAGATTAAAATAAAGATATTACAAAAAAATATCATTTAAGAAATCCTGCACAGAATAATAACATTTATCTACAAGTAATTCTGTAAAACGTTTTTTAAATTTTTGCAACGGTAAGTTTTTAATTTGGTCAGGTATTTTATTAAAGATTACAGGAGCCATACAAATAACATTTCTTTTTAACAAGCTAGTTTTAAATACGTACCTACATAATAGATTTTGGTATGATAGTAATTTATTATTGACAAACTCAATTATTTTTTGATGTATTCAATTAAAGAGTGTACGTATGGTCGTATGCTATTAACAAACCCAACTAAAGACAAATTAAGGATTAAAAACCATAAAATTGAACGTTTAAAGCGCTCAAAGCGGTAACAAAGTCATAACATAAATATCAGAAAACGGGAAAGTTTTGCCAGCCCAAAGCCCATTTCTTTGCCAAACAAGTAACAGGTAAAGTCTATGGGATGGGTCGTGAATACAAATATTGAATGTTCTGTATTCCGGACAGAGTGCCGTTAATTTGTACAGGATCTCCATTAGCTGGGGGCGAGATCGAGTCATATACATATGTATACACTTACACATCAACATCTCCAGTATATAATAATGTTAGCGGCACTTGACGCCCGACAGAAAAGATTTTGTGCTTCCTGCTAAAATCATACATTTCAGGTAGTACAGTACCCATTTAGTACACCCACATTTCGCCAGTTATATATAAGTTATACCTATAGGTGACGGGCCTATTGCCATCAACTGGGCACAAATCCAGACTTCCTGAAATTCCTGATGGAAAAGCTCAATTACACTTGGCCCGACCTGGGAATCGAACCCAAGACCAACGAGGCAGATTTTTTTAGGATTTCTATAATATACCTATGTATTGTACTAACGAAAAATAAGCGTATAGGTGGCTCCGTTTTAAAATAGGCCGTACAGCAACGTATCGTATACGATATCTCAAAAATCATCCAAATCTAATTTCCCTTCAAAATACCCAATAAGCCTTCCTCGCCTAAAACCTCATAAAAATGTGTCGAGACTAACAAAGCGGCTATTATGTCGCCCAGTTGTTGGTTCACAAAGGGAATCGGCTTTTTTTAATTAATATCTGTGGCAACCTTCACGCGCGTCGCAGGGGAGCCGACAGCAATTGATCGACTATCGCGACACGATGATTGATCATGCAATAATGCCGACATGAAAAGTTTGGCGGACGTTTTGTTGGGACCTCTGTGTTCCCTGTTCCGTGCGCCGACGAAGTATATAATATGTTAGGGATTTTTTGATACATGGGATGAAACTGGCATGAACAATATACCTACTTACGTGTATTCAGAATTATTGTTGTGTCTGAATTTTTTGTGGTGGCAAAAGGTTTTAATTCTCGCGAGGGAAGCCATTTTTTATCAAAATTCGCTTTAATAACTAATATTCTTAAGACCGAATTTCGGTTTGTCAATAGAGACTAGTCAAGTATGTATAAGATATTATTTTCGTATTCCGATACAACCAGGGTGAGATCAGGCAAAAACAAGAGTTTTACGTGCTTTCCGAGGCACAGGGCTACACTACCAATTACCAAAGTTCAGTCTAATTGCTACTGTGAAATTCCTAATGGATAAACCTAGGATCCTACGCTTAGCAGTTGTGCTTGTGACTCCTGGTCCAGAGACTAGGAAATCTTCTACATAAACAAAATCATTTGCATTATTTTACTTTTGTACGTTACTATAATTACACTTCTACTATACTTCATACAAAGAAGGAACGGTCAAATCTGTTTTATATGTAAACGAATTGTGATTTAAGAAATACCATTTTGAAAACAACAACATTTACAATACATTATTAAAGTCTCTATTAGTTCTGTCTCACAATACCAAAGAAAATAATTATAGAAAAGACCATCAATTTAATTCATAAGCTACTCGTAGAACAAAGGAGGTAGCAATTTGTCTCACCCATTTCGTTCAACTGTGAAATCTCAAACACTTGAAATTACATTTTCTGTAATTCCCAAATCAGTATTCAAAAGGGTTTCTCGGAACATCCTTTCTGCCGAATAAACAGAGGTCGTTTAGGTCTAATTCTGAGACCCTTTAGTCTCAGAATTGGATCTGTTTACCAACCATTTAATAAACATAAGCTTTAGACTTTAGTTACTCTCTAAATTTATAAAAAAATATACGGTACAAAATAAAAAATCCATCTTACTACTATAATAAATAAGAAAGTTTGGATGGGTAGATTTTTGTTACTCAATTGTGCCAAAACGGCTGAATGGATCTGTATAAAATTTTGCACAGACATAGACTATAGTCTGGAATAGTAGATATATAATGTACGGTTCCCGTGGGATAATATAACAACTGAAACGCGGACGAAGTCGCGGGCAGCAGCTGGTTTCTTTTATGTATCATCATTTATTCAAAAGAATTGAGAATCAGCACTTTTTTAAGAAGAAATGCTGCAATAGCCCTACCATAATCGAACACCAGAAATGCGCCTCAATCTGTTTGTATTGTTTGTTTATACTTTTATTCTCATCATGCGTTTCACTTCGCAATTAACTTAGTATTCAGTTTAATTTCCATATAATTAGAGATCTAAGCAGTGACCCATCCAATTAGGAGCCGCTCCGGAGCGACGTTTAACATAATAGCAGGTTTTGGTTTAACCAACCTTTGCGAATCTAGCCTTTGATATAGTTATTGTGGCTATGTAGTGGCTATCTAATGTCTTAAGTGTTGCGAGAAATCTGGTAATGAAACCTGTATCCTATTACAGAGTATCACACTTGAGATTACAATCCCTTTCATTATAGTCTCTCAGTAATATGCATTGCGTTATTTTTGTAGTTTAGTGAATAGTTTTTTTAAACATATGAAGCAATGGAATTTGTTGTCTTGTCGATATGGGTGGGTCTGTCATGTCGTATGTTATTGTAATAATCTTTGGTATGTATTCGAAGTTAGGACACAAATGAATGAAAGCTACTTGTTTATTTTTTATAAGTTGTGTTGTTGTTTTGTTCTGTGCTTACCTCATCCAGGCTTACAGGATTCTAGAGTTTCAGTCATACCTTTTTACTAGAAATTACATCATAATAGAAAAAAAATACATATTTTTACAATACAAGAACTAATGCATACCCTAACTACAAACCATAACCCTTTCCTTGTAGTTAAGTACAAAACATAATCAATTTATTTGCATTAGGCAGTGAATCAGTACTTTTTTAACGTCGAATTGTGTCAATCGATTAGTGTGACTGTTTTATATGATCTTTGGTAACTTGTGACGTATGGTCACGACGGTCAAAATCCCATTATTTTTCAGGTTTAAACATTATAAGTAAACTTTAATTACCCCTCACGACTCCTGTACAGTTGAATGCACCCAAACACAAAACGTGTACGCTACCAACAGTGATTTTTCACACCAAAAATAAAAGTCATTTTACTAGCAATATGTTTTGTTCAATGTTACTTAGTTTAAGGGTAGTATGCTTAGTTAACGACTATGTAATGTGTCTTTTTGCACCCCGTATTCGCAGCTAATCACATGTGAAGCAGATTCTAACAACACATCATTGCACCGCGTGTTTAGGCGGCGTCACACCCAACGACTCATTATGCGTTATAAATTCGCAACTAATTAGCGCGCTGTTCGCTGACAAAGATTAATGTCGCAATGCGTGCGATGAGCCTAATGCGTTGGGTAGCTGGCAAGTCGACAGTGTGCAATGTATGTGTTTACATAATTAGTTGGTAATGTTTTTGTCACTGTTGGAGTGATTAGGGTTTAGCTTTATAGACGAATTTTGCATTTTGTATTAGTAAACTTTGAAACTAACTGAAAAAGCTTTGGTCCGGGGAAGTAAGCTTTACGGGTCAAAACTTTACCGCATTTCGCTGAAGTTTTGGCCCATGGAAAGTTTCTAGCAATGATATAAGTACAGTTTTGAATCAAAGTCAGGAGGTAACTAAGCTAGTTTCTAAACACGAATCAATAATAAAATAAGTTGGTTTTTTTCGTAGGTTTTTGGAATTCTAGCCATCTTGCCGCTGGCTTTAGGCAGGCGGGGCGATGAACCCGATCTCCCAGTGATATAGTTGTGCGAAACTTCAACATTTTTCGTCGGTTGTAAAATCTGCTATTCTATTCATTTTTACGCTTTATCTGTTGATTTTAACAGCCGCTCTTTTATAAACGGTGAAATATTTTAACGCTGAGGCGTCTATAATCATAAACTGAATTCAGAATAAAAGTTTGTTTCACGATGTCCGTTCCATCGTGTATAAAAACCAGCCGTCCGGCTTGAACGTGCGTACTTGAAAAAGGGCCCAACCTTGAAGCTAGAATGACGCATACTTTCTTAACGACATACTCCTCTATACATCCTCTAAATTTCAGCTAAGTTAAAATGACATAAATCTGGCGACTATCTGTACTAAAATAAGCTGAAGAGATTTTTATTGTATGTTTATCACGAGCAGAACTTCCAATCAGATTTTAAAGACTTTTTTGTATATGATAGCCAGATTTACTAGGAATAGTATAGGCTCTATAATATCACACTACGAGCCACAGGAACGGAGCAGTAATTAAAGACGTATCTTAAAGCGAATAAAAAAAAACCGGGCAGGTGAAGTTGCGGGCAGAAGCTATCTTTTATAAAAAGCTATTTAGAATTTGTCCAAAAATAACATTGACATACATATCATAATACCACGTAACGACGAAGGAGAGCAAAGCAGAACTCAGTGACGTAACCGAATGCTGGTGGAACCATGGAGGTTTCGCATATTTTATGTTTGTCCTCTGCCTGTGTCTATTCGGCCATATTGGGTCATTCGACCCTAATCTATTTAAAGTTAAAGTGGTTTCTTCTGGGTAAGCTTACTCCTCCGTAGACTTTGTCTCTGTCACCTTTGGTCTAGGCTAGAGACAAGAGCAACCCCATCTCATATATATAAAAAAAGCGTTACTACTGGATAGACAGTTGTTAGTCAAACAAAAAAAAAGCCTTAATTGAATCCAATAACCATGGAACTCCCATGATATTTCCATGAACCGACAAAAGTTATGAAGCTCATCTCCCATATTTTTTAGTCCACAATTACATGGTACCATTACCGTACCCATATCCTAATAAATACTAAACTTTGAAACCATTACCAACACCAGCCATGCCAATCCTTAATATTTCCGTTTGAAATGTGAGGCGATTTAATTTGGAGTTTTTAGGGTTCCGCACCCAAACACTGAAAACGAGACCTATTTACCTATTTTGAAGCCCACGCCTTTTGTGTAGGTACCTGACTGACTATAATAGGGCTTGTATCTTTTTAACTGTAACAACTGGGTACTGAATACATGTACCTGTGACCTTTACGGCAAATAAGTAGTTAAATTATATAGGACTAGCTTTTGCCCGCGACTTCGTCCGCGTAATTTTCGATTATCGTGGACACAGACGAAGTTGCGGAAAAAATTACTCGATTCGAAACGACACGTGGCGCCATCTATGATCATAAGAACGTTATTGTGATTTCCCTCGGAAATAGTACTTTTTTTTGGGATGAATGTTCGTTCCTGTATACCTGGCAACGTATATGCAAAATTTCAGGATTATCGATTATATGGCTTAGGCGTAAAATGGTAACAAACAAACAAACAAACTTACTTTCGCATTTATAATATTAGTTAGGATAATTTTACCTACAAATATTATTTACTAACCTATTCAGCTACTTTGATTGTGTGAATGTCGGTTGTCACGGGGTTTTATTTATTTTGCCAGGCCAGACTGCCCCTTTCAGAGACACTGGGTAGGAACAGCCATAAACAGAAATACATAAATATATGTATAAACTAACAATACTAACCTAAGCACTATTGTTACTAACATTAAAATAATACTAACAAAACTATGGACTGTAGTCTGATATAAACTGATGATTATTATTTATTATTAGGTATTAACTCTTTTTTTAAATTAATTGGATTTGTGCCCGGTTTTTGGCAATAGGCTCGCCCCCTATTACATGGGACTTAAACATAACTGGCAAAATGTGGGTATACTAATGGGTACATCTCTGCCTAACCCTTCAGGGATTACAGGCGTGAAGTTATGTTATGTTATGTTTAAATTGGTCCTCATAGAATCAGCTATCTGCCAGTGATATTACCTCCAAAATCGGTTAAGTAATTTCGGAGATTAATCGGAACAAACAGACAGAAATAATAAAATTTTAAAATATATTTTTTTTCGTTTGCATTTGTAAATAGCTGTGGTTTTGACATTAAAAACGGCACTTCCATTTTATAAATTTGTGTAGTTATATTGAAATACATAACAAACTTACCTCTATCCTACACAAAGCTTTTTTGGTTATGTACAGTGTCAACATTCATGGTATTTAGTAAAATGCAACAGCATTTTAAAATTGAAGTGTCAAAATAACAATTTTGTCATTAAAAACGGACACTTCAATTTATTTTTTTATATTTGTATAGATTAATTTGAATACACAACACACTTACCTCTGTATTTACTGGACACACCCAATACACCCTCCGAACAGATAGGATGATGGTACGGATCCCTTAATACTCGAGTCCGACTCACAGTTGACCGGTTTTTCTTTCTCTTAATTAAAAGAGTCGGTCGCCGCCGCTTCCTAAATTGACTCTTTAAAACTTGTGATTTGCATTCATTTATTTACGTGGAAGCGTTACCAAGGGTACTTTGGGTTCTTTATGTACCTGCTAGCCTTAGGTATAAGTGTTGTGGATATGGAAGAAAAGTCAGGCAGGCAGACATATGTATTGGCTTTTTGACATAATAATACAATCTGAACGATTGCGTTCTTGGGTTCCATTCGCAGGTCGGACAAACTGTTATTGGGTTTATCCATCAGGATTTTCTTAGTAGCAGCGTCTGAGTTTGGATTAGTGCCCGGTTGATGGCAATAGGCTCGCCCTCTACATGGGACTTTAAAATAACTGGCGAAATGTGGGTGTGCTAATATGTACACCTCTGCCTAACCCTTCGGGGATTACAAGCATGATGTTACGTGAACGATGAACATAAACATTCAACCACATTTATAACGTACTAGCTTTTAAAGTAACCTTCTTCTTCTTCTTCTTATCATGTGTCTTCTTCTTACGACCCTACACACCCTAAAGTAACCTAAAATTCTATGTGCTTCCTTAGAGTTCGAACCTCCCCTGTATCAAATTTTATCAAAATCTGTTCAATGGTTTAGTCGTGAAAGCGTAATAGACAACAGACAGAGTTACTTTCACATTTATAAGATAATATTATAATGAAGTACATTAAACAACAATTGATGGTAACCCACCATTGTTGTTTAATGTTTAAACTTTCTTATTTCTGTTAACAATGCTGCGGAAAAGTTTTACATCCATATATTTTACATTCAACAAAGTCTTGACAGATTCAAGAAATATCGAAAAGCATAAAATCTGGTTAACGACTGTGTTTACACCATAGGATTGTTTAACGAGAGTTTTGATTTAGGGTGGATACATACGAGGATCTGATACGCCGGAACGCTAGAATAGTCAAATAGAAATTGACAAAAACATCCAACCTTAAAAGTTGCTAGCACGTAACTTTGAGTAGAATTATGCGCAGATATATTTAGTACATTTTACATGCGCAGACTTCCCCCACTAAGCCAAAACCTTGCCTTGTTACTTGCCGGTAACAGTACGCGCTATTTCAGTATTTTATCTAACATAATTATAAACATTGACCCATTGACAGCGAGGCGGACAAATTTTTGATGCCCTATGAGGTTTCCCCTTTCTGTCTTTTTTTGAAATTATACATATTTTATAATTAATTAGTTTAGTTAAATATGTATTAGGATAATAATAAAGTAATAAAAACATAATTAATTTAGCTCTATTTTTTTTATTTGTTGCATTTGGTACCTATTTATTTTTATATAATTTTTAATTTGGACACTTAACCGATGATTCTTTAAACCTTCGAACGCACTAACTACGATAATATGTCCGATGCATCTTCCAACACACTTATTTAAACGATGTTATGACATCGTGTCACAAATTTTCTAACCTACTGAATCCTGTTACCAGAGATATAGGTATTACATTTTGATTCATGAATTTCTTTCGAATATTGATCTATGGATAAAGATAATAGGTATAAAGAAGACACGCTGCCCCGATCCCAAATAAAGGAATAAAAGCAGAACGATGATAGATGATTCATTCTTAACCGAATTTGTAAGAAAACGAATTTAAGACACATTCAAATCCTAACTCAAAACTCGATCTCCGTAATTGAGTACCTAGCCAACATCAATCAAAACATTTTAGACTTCAGGATTATAATATTAGTAAGATAACTAGGATAGATGAAGTCTAGACTAAGACCTAAAACTAACAGAAACTTACACTTTACAATAACACTGTTAATAATTTCGCTAACGTCGGTTTATGCTAACCGAAGTTTAAGTCATGAAAATAGGGAACTAAATTGCTTTTGTGTTTAGCTACAGGATGTTGTTAAGTTTGTATCCAAAAGGCCAAATCCACTAATTAGAAACGTTCAATATCTAGTCGCAATTTTATCTCAGCAACAGAAATGTCTATGTCAAAAAAATATAGAAAAACTAGCTTCTTCCGCTTGGTTTTTTTCACCTGCGGTAGTTTACACCTTTGCTTGCTGTGCCGCTTTTGTGTGATGTAGCGTGATGTTTTGTAGCCTCACTCATGACTCCGGTTGTCATTTAAAAAAGATTTTTTCCAATTAGTTCCAGAAATTAGAGCGTTTAAAGGAACAAAAAAATATTCGATTTAACATAGGTACTATAATGCTTTTTTAATATAGACTGCCAAAAAACCAACAAACCAACAAAAAGTCGTCCATTGCCGGACAAAGAATGGATCCGAAAATACGCATACCATGAAAAGCAATGGTTTTATTACAAAATTTCCCATAAATAATAAATATCCGCAAGCAAGTCCACATCCCTTACAATATTCCAGTAATAATTAAATCTGTAACATGAAAGCCGACATAATTATTTATTTTCCGCACACATTCGATACGGTTCGCCGACGAATTAGTCCCGATATTATTTTAAAAGCACAACGCTCCGCTTGTTTTGTTTGCAAATTAATTAATTATATTATTTCGGATATGTATGAAGCGGTTTAACGAGCTATAGCTATTTGTACTGTTAAGCTAGGAATGCACATGCTGGCAACTTGCACAAAAGTTTGCAAGTAGCTTGTTAAATGGTGCTTATGGCACTTGCTACCTATCATGGAAGTTGTTTTACCACAAAGGCATGCTAGCTTCAGTAGCTTTGTGCAAGTATCAAGCATGTATATTCCTGGCTTAGCAGAATGTTAAAGCCCTGTAGGTACCTACTGTTGTATTGCATTTTTTTTTGTTCTGTTTGTTTTACAGACAACAATAATTATAGTTTTGCTACATTGATTGCCATTCATTGTTATTTTGTTTTCACTTTTTAAGTTTGTGATTGTGATTTAAAAGAATTGACACCCAAAAAACATTGTTTAAAAGTAGATGCAAATTAGCTGTCTGTATGCCAAATGGCTTGTTCGACTGTATCTACCAATGAAGTCTTGGCACAAAGGCATGTTAAGTTCAGTAGCTTGTTGTGTACTTTTGTGCAAGTTACTTGCATATTATTATTGTGTATTCCTAGCTTAATTCAATTTTAAAGTCCTGTATAATTTGGCTGAATATCTTTAGTTTTTGACTGTACTAGATAATGAATATTCAAGTTTTATTTCAGTCTTACAAAGATTTTACTTGTAACAAGAAAAAAATCTTTACTTTGATTTCATTAATCCTGAAAATGAAACCTTAAAAGCGTCTTCAAAATATGGCAGTCAAATTAAAACTGTCATGAAATATGCACGAAAAGATAAAAGAAAGTGACTGAAATTAATTTTCCAATAGTAAAATTTGGATCTGGTACACTTGCGCGAAAGACATTTCCGCGCCAGACACTTGCGCGAGTCCCTTTGCGCGCCAAGACACATGCGCGAATGGACTTTTGCGCGCCTAGACCTTTCCGCGAACAGACACTTGCGCGAATGGACATTTCCGCGCCAAGACACTTCCGCGGGTCCCTTTGCGCGCTGGCCACTTGCGCGAAAGACACTTCCGCGACAGACATATGCGCGCCTATACTTGCGCGATAGATACTTCCGCGAAATATGCGCGAAGTATATTTTTATAAGGGACAATGGGCAAAATTCTTGAATTAGGGTTCCGTTACTTTTTTTACAAAATATGCGTCATGGGTGTCGTGTCCATGGTTTTCGAGGGTGCTGATGACGAAAATGAGGTCTAAAAGAAAATCCAAGATGGCGGCCGGAAAAATTTCCAAGATATCTTTCATGGGTGTCGTGTCCATGGTTTTCGGGGGTGCTGATGACGAAAATGAGGTCAAAATGAAAATCCAAGATGGCGGCCGGAAAAATTTCCAAGATATGCTTCATGGGTGTCGTGTCCATGGTTTTCGGGGGTGCTAATGACGAAAATGGTGTCAAAATGAAAATCCAAGATGGCGGCCGGAAAATTTTCCAAGATATGCTTCATGGGTGTCGTGTCCATGGTTTTCGGGGGTGCTAATGACGAAAATGAGGTCAAAATGAAAATCCAAGATGGCGGCCAGAAAATTTTCCAAGATATGCTTCATGGGTGTCGTTTCCATGGTTTTCGGGGGTGCTGATGACGAAAATAAGGTCTAAAAGAAAATCCAAGATGGCGGCCGGAAAATTTTCCAAGACATGCTTCATGGGTGTCGTGTCCATGGTTTTCAGGGGTGCTGATGACGAAAATGAGGTCAAAATGAAAATCCAAGATGGCGGCCGGAAAATTTTCCAAGATATGCTTCATGGGTGTCGTGTCCATGGTTTTCGGGGGTGCTGATGACCTGCTGATGGCAAGCCGGCCGATCACCGGGCAAGAGGCAAGGCCTGCGCCCCACCCGCCAAGGCCAGCGGTAGAGGTAGGCCCTCCGCTGCCGCCGCCACTGTCGCCGCCGTCGCCGCCGCTAGGGCGATTCCGCCCTCGAGGAGGGCCCTGGAGGGGGATGTAATGGAGGGCTAGTCACGGCCCCATTGCGCCTCCTCCAGGCCAATATCAACCACTGCGCCGCCGCTCAGGATCTCTTGGTCCAGAGCATGGCGCAGTGGCTGATCAACATCGCGGTGGTCGCCGAGCCGTACTTTGTCCCACCCAGGGATGACTGGGTGGCGGACCTCGACGGCTCGGTGGTCATAATCGCGTCGGCTGCCGCCGGTACCCCGTCTCTCGAGAGCGTCAAGAGAGGACGGGGCTGTGTGGCAGCACGGTTCGGGGAGATCGCCGTGGTAGGCGTTTACTTCTCCCCGAACCGAACTCTCGCCGAGTTCCACGTCTCCCTTAGGGAGCTAGGAGTCGTCGTCGCCGGGTTCGGTTCCCTCCCTGTGTTGGTCCTCGGGGACTTCAATGCCAAGAACGTGGCTTGGGGTTCCCGGTACACAGACCATGCACGGGGCAAGATGGTGGAGGACTGGGCTCTGGAGACAGGCCTGGTCATCCTGAACCGGGGTTCTGTCCCCACGTGTGTACGGATGCGGGGCGAGTCGGTGGTGGACATCTCGTTCGCCAGCCTCGCTTTGTCGCCACGTGTCGTTGACTGGCGCGTAGAGGAGGGGGTGGAGACATATTCCGACCACCGGTACATCCGGTTCGACGTCTCCGCCCAGATCCCAGATACGCCGGTCCGACAGACCCCGAGTGGTCCGCGATGGGCGCTGAAGCAGCCGGACCGGGAGCTCTTCCTGGAAGCCTCGTTCGTGCAGGCCTGGGTGTCGTCACCAGACAGGCCTGCCGACGTCAACGACGAGGCGGAGTGGTTCCAGGAGGCCATGTCCGTGATCTGCGACATGGCAATGCCCCGGGCCCGGCCAGGAAGCGCCCGGCGTCAGGTGTACTGGTGGTCGCGCGAGATAACGGCACTACGCGAGGCGGTGCCGCATCCGACCTCCGAATGCGGCAGCCATTGAGGCGGAGCTGTACGAGGGGTATAGGGCGGCGAAGACCGCCCTCCGAGATGGGATGCTGCGGGCTAGGAATCTATCCCGCAGGGAGATGCTGGAGGCTCTGGACAGGGACGTCAGGCGACAGGGCGTCGGCGCCCTGTTTCCTTCTCGGGGGGAACATACCCCCCCGCCCATGGCTCCGCCCATGGCTCCGCCCATGGCTCCGCCCATGGCTCCGCCCCTGGTGGTGTCAGACGAAGACGCGGACCACAGCGACGGCGGCGACTACAATGCTCTGGAGGTGGCCGAGGTAGATCTGAGAGTGGCGGTACAACGGCTGAAGGCCAAGAATACCGCCCCGGGACCCGACGGCTTACCTGGGAAAGCCTGGGTCCTGGCCTCGGGGGCTCTCGGTCCTCGACTAGGGAGGCTCTTAAGCGCATGTTTAGAGAGGGGCCAGTTCCCACTTCGTTTGAAGACGGGGAAACTGGTCCTCATCAAGAAGCCGGGGCGCCCTGCGGACTCACCGTCCGCATACCGGCCCATCGTGCTGCTCGACGAGGTGGGCAAGCTCTTTGAAAGAGTAATTGCAAACCGCCTCGTCGGGCACCTGGGGAGATCCGGGCCGGACCTTGCGGAGAGCCAGTTAAGCTTCCGCAGGGGGCGCTCCACGGTGGACGCCATCATGCGCGTGAGGGCCCTCACGAAGGGGGAAGCAGTATCCCGGGGCAGGGTCGTCTTGGCGGTGTCTCTCGACATCTCCAATGCCTTCAACACCCTGGCCTGGAGTTGCATCAGGGAGGCACTCCGGTATCACCGGATGCCGACCTACCTTCGTCGTGTTGTCGAGGACTATCTGACGGATAGGGCCGTCGTCTACCCCGGCCAACGGGGAGAGTGGAACCGGCGAGAGATGTCGTGCGGTGTCCCACAGGGATCGGTCCTGGGACCGCTTCTGTGGGACATTGGATACGACTGGGTGCTGCGCGCCGACCTCCCTGACGGCGTCAGCGTAGTCTGCTACGCTGACGACATGCTCGTCCTGGCACAGGGAGAGTCGCACCAGGCGGCGGCCGACCTAGCGACGCGAGGGGTTGCGACAGTCGTCGAAAGAATCCGGCAATTGGGACTCGAGGTGGCATTGCACAAATCCGAGGCCATGTGCTTTCATGGTCTTCGGAACGCGCCACCGTCGGGTTCCCAAATAACGGTGGGAGGGGTTCACATCGGCGTCGAGGCGACGATGAAGTATCTGGGTCTCGTCCTCGACAGCCGGTGGAGCTTCAAGGAGCACTTCCGACGTCTGGCTCCGCGATTGGACAGGGCTGGGGCTGCTTTTTGGCGGCTCCTGCCCAACCTCGGGGGACCAGGCGCCTCCTACCGGAGGCTTTACGCCGGAGTCGTGCGGTCCATGGCCCTCTACGGGGCCCCTACCATCAGGCGGCGGCCACCAGCCAAGTTGGTGGCATGCCAGAGGGTCATGGCCATCCGGATGATCCGGGGATATCGCACGGTCTCCGGCGAAGCGGCAAGCCTCCTTGCCGGATTGCCGCCGTGGGATCTGGAGGCAACAGTCCTCCAGCGCGTCTACGAGTGGCGTGTGGACGCGCAGCGCCGGGGTGAAACCCCGCTGCCGCGGCAAATCGTGCACTGCGGAGTGAGCTCCGGTGCGATCTCATGGCGGGATGGGAGATGCGACTGTCGCAACCCAAGTTCGAGCACGCCGCAATCGCGGCGATAAGACCCCTCTTTGAGGTGTAGCTGGAGAGGCGCTACGGCGTCCTCACCTACCGCCTGACGCAGGTCCTCACCGGACACGGTTGTTTCGGGAGGTTCCTGTGTCGGATAGGGCGGGAGGAAACGCCCGGGTGTCACCACTGTGTGGATCGCCCGGAGGACACGGTGGAGCATACGGTGCAGGACTGCTCCGCTTGGGCAGAGCACCGCCGTGCCCTCACGGACGTGATAGGCGGCGGCAACCTCTCGCGTCCGGACCTGGTTCAGGCCATGCTCCGGGGCGAGAGGGAATGGGATGCAGTCACCTCCTTCTGCGAAGCAGTAATGCTAGCGAAGGAGGAGGCGGGCCGCGTGACGAAGAGAACCACCTCACGCCCCAGCCGCCGCGGGAGACGCCCAGGGCGTCGGACGTCGCGAGGCGACATTCGGCCACCGTAGGCGCGGGCTTGCGGACGGCGAGTAATGGGTAGCTCGCCGTCCGATCAAGGACCAAGCCCGGGTCGACGGCGCGTTCTGTTCGCGCGCGCCTCAAAGAGCTGTCAGCACAGGGACGGGGCCCCCAACGGAGCCAACGCCTGCCGGGGTTGCAGGGCAACAGAAGGAACAGGGTGGTTTTTTAGTCAGTAAAAGTCTGACAGTCCTTCGTCAGTCGGAGTCATTTGATGATTTTTACCACCTCAAAAAAAAAAAAAAAAGCATTGCTAACATCACACTCTTGGTTATTTTCTATCTTCTTCAAATAAAAAACTTTTTACAAGGACGACAGTATAAATATTTCGTTGCGGGACCCAAGACAGTAAATCGTTTCTCTGGGACTCGTCGAGCTTCATTGCCTCGACGCTTTTCTGGTGGCCTCCACTGTTGATTCTGGCTTTCAGGAGTTGCAGTGGGTGGGAACAGTGTGGCGGGCTTGTCCCAAAAAAAAAAAAAAAAAAAAAAAAAAAAGTATAAATATGACTCACAGAGATGTGTTCCGTCCGACGGCTCGTGCGCAACTGAGCCGCTCTGTGGCTGTCGCCTGTATTTATAGACACTAACCACGTGCTCGGCGCACGTGTTTGAGTTTTTAGGTTAGGATTCTAACTTTGTAAATAAATGATTATTTTTACAATCTTTTGGAGTAAATAAACTGATAATTAATTGAACCATACAATTATAATTAATTAATCATCAATAATAATTAATTAACCCTCAAAATAAATAACATTAACATAATTTGTGTTTTTAAACAATTAATTCGTGATCATAATTGTAATCAACTCTTAATCTAATTATTCGTTGATGTAGCTGCATCTTATATAGTTGACGAGGTTCTTTAAATAATGCACTTGCGCCGATACACATGATTACCATAATTTTGTTTTGAGCTCTATCTAGTAACGAAGATTTTGTATAAGTTGGTAATTACAATATTTGTTAAGTTACATGTTAAGACATTTTGTATATTGGTATTGTATTGACTGCCTCGTGGGTCTAGGTGGTCGCAAGCGCGACTGCTGTGCATGAGGTCTTGGGTTCGATTCCCAGGTCGGGCAAAGTGTTATTGGGTTTTTCCATCACGAATTTCTCAGTGGCAGCCTCGGAGTCTGGATTTGTGCCCGGTTGATGGCAATAGGCTCGCCCCCTATTACATAGGACTAACAAAACATAACTGGCGAAATGTGGGTGTACTAATAGGAACACCTCTGCCTAACCCTTCGGGGATTACAGGTGTGATGTTATGTGTTATGTTATGTATATTGGTACTGATGGTTAGTAATTAATATGGCATATTTAATTAGGTACTTTTTTAAATATTGTGGGTTGACTTTGTTTGGCAAATCTAAGTTCCATTAAAAGGTTTTCGCCTTTATTTAATTAGGAACATAATAAACAGCTGTGTTTATATTAACAATAATAAATCTGGGATCTGGTACACTTGCGCGAAAGACATTTCCGCGCCAGACACTTGCGCGAGTCCCTTTGCGCGCCAAGACACATGCGCGAATGGACTTTTGCGCGCCTAGACCTTTCCGCGAACAGACACTTGCGCGAATGGACATTTCCGCGCCAAGACACTTCCGCGAGTCCCTTTGCGCGCTGGCCACTTGCGCGAAAGACACTTCCGCGACAGACATATGCGCGCCTATACTTGCGCGATAGATACTTCCGCGAAATATGCGCGAAGTATATTTTTATAAAGGACAATGGGCAAAATTCTTGAATTAGGGTTCCGTTACTTTTTTTTACAAAATATGCGTCATGGGTGTCGTGTCCATGGTTTTCGAGGGTGCTGATGACGAAAATGAGGTCTAAAAGAAAATCCAAGATGGCGGCCGGAAAAATTTCCAAGATATGCTTCATGGGTGTCGTGTCCATGGTTTTCGGGGGTGCTGATGACGAAAATGAGGTCTAAAAGAAAATCCAAGATGGCGGCCGGAAAAATTTCCAAGATATGCTTCATGGGTGTCGTGTCCATGGTTTTCGGGGGTGCTAATGACGAAAATGGTGTCAAAATGAAAATCCAAGATGGCGGCCGGAAAATTTTCCAAGATATGCTTCATGGGTGTCGTGTCCATGGTTTTCGGGGGTGCTGATGACGAAAATGGTGTCAAAATGAAAATCCAAGATGGCGGCCGGAAAATTTTCCAAGATATGCTTCATGGGTGTCGTGTCCATGGTTTTCGGGGGTGCAGATGACGAAAATGAGGTCTAAAAGAAAATCCAAGATGGCGGCCGGAAAAATTTCCAAGATATGCTTTATGGGTGTCGTGTCCATGGTTTTCGGGGGTGCTAATGACGAAAATGGTGTCAAAATGAAAATCCAAGATGGCGGCCGGAAAATTTTCCAAGATATGCTTCATGGGTGTCGACCATGGTTTTCGGGGGTGCTGATGACGAAAATGAGGTCAAAACGAAAATCCAAGATGGCAGCCAGAAAATTTTCCAAGATATGCTTCATGGGTGTCGTGTCCATGGTTTTCGGGGGTGCTGATGACGAAAATAAGGTCTAAAAGAAAATCCAAGATGGCGGCCGGAAAATTTTCCAAGACATGCTTCATGGGTGTCGTGTCCATGGTTTTCAGGGGTACTGATGACGAAAATGAGGTCAAAATGAAAATCCAAGATGGCGGCCGGAAAATTTTCCAAGATATGCTTCATGGGTGTCGTGTCCATGGTTTTCGGGGGTGCTGATGACGAAAATGAGGTCAAAATGAAAATCCAAGATGGCGGCCGGAAGAAATATCTTGAAAAATTTTCCAGCCGCCATCTTGGATTTTCATTTTGACCTCATATTCGTCATCAGCACCCCTCAAAACCATTGATACGACACCCATGAAGCATATCTTGGAAAATTTTCCGGCCGCCATCTTGGATTTTCTTTTAGGCCTCATTTTCGTCATCAGCACCCCCGAAAACCATGGACACGACACCCATGAAGCATATCTTGGAAAATTTTCCGGCCGCCATCTTGGATTTTCATTTTGACCTCATTTTCGTCATCAGCACCCCCGAAAACCATGGACACGACACCCATGAAGCATATCTTGGAAATTTTTCCGGCCGCCATCTTGGATTTTCTTTTAGACCTCATTTTCGTCATCAGCACCCCCGAAAACCATGGACACGACACCCATGAAGCATATCTTGGAAAATTTTCCGGCCGCCATCTTGGATTTTCATTTTGACACCATTTTCGTCATCAGCACCCCCGAAAACCATGGACACGACACCCATGAAGCATATCTTGGAAAATTTTCCGGCCGCCATCTTGGATTTTCTTTTAGACTTCATTTTCGTCATCAGCACCCTCGAAAACCATGGACACGACACCCATGACGCATATTTTGTAAAAAAAGTAACGGAACCCTAATTCAAGAATTTTGCCCATTGTCCTTTATAAAAATATACTTCGCGCATATTTCGCGGAAGTATCTATCGCGCAAGTATAGGCGCGCATATGTCTATCGCGGAAGTGTCTTTCGCGCAAGTGGCCAGCGCGCAAAGGGAGTCGCGGAAGTGTCTTGGCGCGGAAATGTCCATTCGCGCAAGTGTCTGTTCGCGGAAAGGTCTAGGCGCGCAAACGTCCATTCGCGCATGTGTCTTGGCGCGCAAAGGGACTCGCGCAAATGTCTGGCGCGGAAATGTCTTTCGCGCATATGTCCTGATACCGTAAAATTTTCTTTTCTTTTTAAGCCGTTTAATTTTAAAGATTATTATTTTATAACGCGATCCCTCCCTGCTTTGCTTCTTTTGGAGTCGAGTAAAACATGGGAGCATCTTGCCATCATGATTATCATCAAATAGGTACCATCATAATTTTTTCCAGGTTAAAAAATTTCTATGTGCTATTCTAGACTATAATCTATCACCGTGCCAAATTCCATCCTAATCCGTTCAGCCATTCTTGCGTGATTTAGTAACCAACATCTATTAAACCAAGCTTTCACATTTATAATAGTAGTAAGATAAAGCAAAAATGTTTTCACGATCATAAAGCTAGAGAAAATATACATTAAGCAGTCATGATATAACAAACCGCAATAACAGTTCAGTAAAGTTTGCGAAAATTTAAATAGGTCTTTATGGCTGTAATAACCAGGGTTGTCCATTCAAGCCAGCAGACATATCTGCGTCGTTTACTTAATGGCTAGTTATTAACGTACCTGTCCGGATAAACGATAGGTAGACCCTTTTGGACATGCTAATGGCATGTGAATGGAAAAGTGTAGGGACGTTTTGCGGGATCCATTTTGGAACATTATTGGTTCGAAAATGGAACAACATAAATCGTGGAATCGGAAAAGTGGATGGGGCGACTGAGTGGAAAATGTATCATGTTCACGTCAATCTCTGTCAAGGAAACTTTTACTTTAGATCAACATGTTATTCTTGAAGACATTTTTTCTACTACCTTGTTGCCTAGAACATAGTACTTAACTATTAGGTTTTATTATTGAAAAACGGAAAAATCTGAAAAATCTGACACCTCCTAAATATTCTTTTTATAAACATGAATAAAGTTTAGACTTACGTATAACCATTATAAATGTTACGACTATTATAAATGTTCAAGTTTGGATGATGTTTGTGACTGAATCTGTGTGTGTTCGTCCTTCAATTCAATAAACTGAATCCAAACATGACATCATTTTGAAATTGCATTCCCTCACTATGTTGATTAGACTCAAAATAAAAATACAAACACAGTAATACTGCATCCTGTCATATCCTAATGGGCATACATACACGCTTCCTAACAATTCTACCCCTCCCATTTCCCCCCCAGTGAAATTGTCGGGCGATACAAAATTCAATAACCATGCTCCCTCAGCAAAGAGTCTCACTTCCGATATTTTAAAGGATATGTTTGCGAAGACTTCTGCTCAGTGAATTTTTATTTCTTCTAACAATACGAATGTAACATCCGGTAACAAAGGCGCCAGTATTGAACGTGCGATTATGTCAGTTATACAATGTATGACGCGTTTAATATTCCTTTCGTCAAAAAAGTAGGAGATTTTTTTATGGAACTGAAATGTGTGTGTTTACGGTTTCAGTAAATTATGTTTAAAAAAAAAACAACAGGAAAATGATTAGGAACGCTTGTAACAGTAATACAAGGTGCAGTTTTACATCCTTGTCAAACAGGAGGTTCAACGATATGTTCTGGTCAAAAATTAATAAATTCTTGTTTTTTAGTTGTATAAGTTCATCGTTTAGAATACACGTCTTTCAAGGAACAGGGGGCCTACCGCAATCTCTTAAAACAATCTTATTTTAATATTACTTTGTAATTTATGTTGTTGGATTTTCACCTCTCGGCGCTGAACCGAGCGTTGAGATTCTAACAGTGCGGAAGGCAAAGTAATATTATAATAAGATTGTTTTAAGAGATGGTGGTAGGCCCCCTGTTACCCGTTGCGCATGTAGTTGGCAGTGTCACAGGACTTCAAAGTATCTCTGAGTGAGTGTGGTGATATATTAACTAGCCCATTTTTAGTGTTATTTCATCTCATAGAAACTACGTGCGCTCTACACTCCACATACAAAATACACTACGTAATATTATGCACACTTTTGCAATTAGGTACTTTGTAGTTTATTAAAGAAATGGTCGTCTGTATCACACACAGCTTATATATTACCTACTTTCATCACAATAAATTCAGAAGCAGCGCTTTTACGAGTATATTAAAATGTGGCTGCTATTTGTGTATCATTTGTACATTTATTTAAAACCTACTTCTGTTCGCGACTTTCTCCTGGTAGAACTCAAATAATATCATAAAACATCCTGTGACAGTTGGTAATAGTGTAGCTTTCTATCAATAAAAGATTTTTTTCAATCGGATCAATATTTCCAGAAATTACATCTTACAAAATAAATAAGTAAACCACGAGTTTATTCAGCAAAATTACTGAAGTAATATACTATTATTTGGGTCAGAAAAGGGTCACTTTTTCATTATAATAAGGATACATCAATTCTGACTCATCATAGATCCTACTCGTAGTAAGAAACTTCATACTTATGTAAGTACGTAATTTAAAAACCTGTATTATACTTCTGTTCCTCGAGCAAGCTTAATAAAAATACCCTTCTAAAAGAACAAACTTATTAGCATCAACTTTCTAATAGATACATTTTGAAAAGGTCAATCTTAATATTCCAAGAGCTAAATCATTAAAAGTCCTTGGAATGTTTTCTCATTCGCGTGTTATACCAATAAATAACACAGCAAACTGCCAGGAGGCGAGTCTGATGTAGCGGCAATTTAGCCGGAAAATTAGATCAGTCTGGGTGTAACTGTGGCTAGTCTCCACTTGAAAGTTCCGCTTGTGCACCTAGTAACTAAAGCAGGTTTGGCAGAGATGCTAATGTGTTTCTAATTTCTTCTGGTTGCACAGTTTGAAAGCAGTTTTTGGAAAGTTTCGCACTTTGAATATGAATGGCGCTCCAGTTGCTTTTCTGTGTGAATAAAAGTAAATCGAATTTTGTTTTATCGGATTCAAGTGAATTATTTGCTGGTTAGTGTTATATTTTTAAAAGGAATAGGCTAAACATTTAAATAGACCAATTATATGATACAAGGTTTTTTTTTATAAACGCCAATAGCGTTAGAGTTACCGCCCGTAGACTGAATTTAGCAAAAAAGTTGAGCCTTTTACTAAATCCCACTGGGTCTTCAAACGTTACTGGCAAAAATGTGGGCGTATAATACTTAGCTATATTAGAGAAGGGAGTTTATAAATAAAATGTAACAAAGTCTAAGATGGAGTATAATAACTGGAAACTGTAACAAAATCAGCTATTCTACACAAAATGTGCAAAACTTGTATGGTCTAAACGTATGGAACAGCTTTTTCTTTTTTTTCAATTATTGACGAACAATTTTAAGGCTGGAATCGTTTA
The DNA here is from genome assembly GCA_949774945.1 of Hoplodrina ambigua. Classification (NCBI taxonomy): domain Eukaryota; kingdom Metazoa; phylum Arthropoda; class Insecta; order Lepidoptera; family Noctuidae; genus Hoplodrina; species Hoplodrina ambigua. The sequence goes on from OX458968.1 coordinate 15,732,083, forward strand.
CTAAATCCATAGTTAAAGTTTCCACCCCTTATTAAACACCCGAAAAAGCAGTGTAATTGTCTGAACAATTTGCGTTGTCTCGCCTCAATGTCCGGTTTTCACCAGATACCCGTGGCCATCAATATGACGGTGTTAAGTGGTGAACTTGGCACAACTTGACACAACTCGACCGACTGGCCGACCGCTCACTTCGTTTATTAGTTTCACTGGCCGACAGAGGACTGACAGTGTTGCTATGTTGTTACGTACCGTGTTACTTTGTTTACTTAGATGATTTGATGGTTTTATCGATTTTGGTTAGGAAGTTCTAGAAAGCTTTTCATTATAATTTAGTCTTTAATTTGTTAAATAAAAAGAGGCAGTCATGAGGATCGCTGACAGGAGTGTAAACTTAACGTCACATTAGCATATCGGTGACGCAAACCCATAAGCTTTCCGCTACTAAAAAACTCGTTTAGCGCGACTAAAGAAGTCTTCGCTTCAAAAATAATACCAGCCTATTATTGCATCCTAAGCTATTCCTCATAAATCTAGCTATTATATAAAAAGATTTTGTATAATCCGACTTACAGGGAGAGAGATTAGCGCGTTGTAACATACAAATAAAATCTTGAGCTTTTTAACAGTACTATACTCGTAGATAGTATAGATAGATAATTCTAAATAAACCAAAACCAAATCACTGATCAAGATCCAAGTGAGCGCCGTGCTCACAGGCCGCGTCACACGTCACCGTGAATGTACGGCTGCAGACGCACGCGATCGCCGCATAACTTACAAGTTATGGCACGTCCGTGACAAGTGTCACTTGATTTATTTCGGCCCGGTGCTACTGACGATACTTAATTAGTGGTTACGCTGTACTGCACGGCTTCGGGTTAACAATTTTTGGGGAAGTTTTTCTGATTTATAGCCAAGGTTTTAAACTTGTTTGAATATTTAAGTTTTAACTATTTATGATCTCAACATGGTTTTGAATAAGCAAAAGTCAAATTATTTATTGCAATTTGCCCATTAAAAGGCGTTAAAACGTCGTCAAAAATTTCGCCCATTTCACAATGTAGTTTCGTATGGAGAAGTATGGGTAAGAAACACTATAAGCTCCATTGATTACGATACCATCAGCAAAACAATCTACGCGTAAAACACTGACCATTTCACAGACTTACTGTATTACTGTCATTAGCCAAATGCTTCGTCATTTGCATAATTAAGCCGTTTCGTTAAAATATAGATTTTCTTTTTTAAGGTCGAGTTGTGTCCTAACCTTATTAAACGTACCTATATAAATACTGTGTCTTAAAGTAAACATTAAACGCCACTTTAGTATGTTGATGACGTAGTCACATTAGCATGTCAGTGACGCGACCCCATAGATTTTTCCCTAACTGAAAATCACTTAACGCGGCTAAAGAAATTTTTACTTAAATAAACATACAGGCTATAATTTTCATGCACTGAATACGATGTCTCATTTTCAAAACATTCTTTCAAGTTCAGTTTCACAATGCCTGAATCTCTTTAAACAAATATTTAAATAAAAAGCTTTACATATTCCATTACGCTCGCTCCGTACGTTTCAATCGAACAAAACACACAATGCTGTGACCAAACACATTCAAGCGGCGTCCGGCCAATGAACGCGGACCTTTTCATATGTAACGTGAAGACGGTGTATTGAGAACGAGCCTGGCCCCAGAGATAGTTGGAAATAGTTGGAATATATTTAAATAAGCGAGAACAGCCTGACTATTGAAGGTGAGGGGTTGTAAAATTGCGCTTTCTGCTACTTGTCGCCGCTGGAATCAATATAATTTTTATGTGTTGGTCATCTTTTTCTTTTTGAAAATTCTTATTCAAAATTAATTTAAAGTCTCCTTTTTTATAGTACCTACTTGGTCTCAATATTTACATTTATCGCGGCATCAGTGGCACGTTTTCATAAAATTTAAAACAGTCAGGTTGTTGTATTTTTTTTAACCAAGCAATTATTTTTAGTACTTATTCTTTTTCTTTCACTGCTTAAGAATTATTCTAGAGCGAGTTGAAAAAACTTTCAAAAAAAAATTAAACTTATGTGAATACATTTCATTTTTGAACGATTTAAAACAATAATCTTGTAACAGAACTTTAATCAATTTTATTTCTATTACGAGTTCGTCTGGAAGCGCCATCTTAAAGCCCCCAGTTTGCATATTTATAGGCATCGGAATAGCGATGAGACGACCTCCAAGAGATTGCAGCCTCATTCACTCAGTGGCTCGCTACCGATGCGCTTCATTGCATTTGTTAGCACTGTGTATAAGTTACGGCCACAGCTAACAATAGCTGAGAGAACGAATAGGTAGCTCTGTCTGATATGGAGATTAAAAATATTATAAATACATAAATTAAAATTTAAAAAAGTCAACTGTTTAACTATCTCGGTTCATGAAATACAGCCTGGTGACAAACGAAAGTACGGACAGCGAAGTCTTGGTAATAGGGTTCCGTTTTACCCTTTGTGTACGAAACCCTAAAAAGCTGAAGAGATTTTTTGTTAGTTTGTTTTAACGCGCTTATCTACTAACTACCAGTCAGATTGGAAAAAATCTTTTATAGTATGTGATAGCCAGATTCATTACAAATAGTATAGACTTTATAACATCACGCTATACAACCCCTGAGAGCGGAGCAGAATACATAGACATAACTTAACATGGGTGAAAAAACCTCGTCGTAGGAAGCAACTAATGATACATGAGACACAACTCATACATACAGCCAATATTGGACAGAACATTTGCACACAAACCATTACTCATAATACCACACCACTTCAACTGCATTACGACATTCGTGACGTCTCAAAAACGAAGAATCGAGTGTCCCAATATACAGCTAACGTGCTATGATTTATACAGCCGCAAGGAATCCTTCCATTGGCCAACAGCCAACTTGCTAACTGCGACCAAACACGAGATTTAGCAATTTGAGAACGCCAACACATTAACGCCAACTTTGGCGGTTGGTGAAAGTATCGCGTAAGTATGGATTTTATTGGGTTAAGCTGTGATTGTGGGAGGAGGGAGGGAGAAATAATGCAGTATTGATGGAAAACTTTTTCAATTTCAGAATTGTTGTTTTGAATTAGATTTGGGATATTGCTATTGTATTAGACGAGAAACTTTCTGAATTTATTGTCTAGATATTTAATAGAAACCTTTACCCTTAATTTACAGCTAAGTCCTTTTAGCTTAGTATTACACTACTTACATTAAAACTATATGTGTAATTTCCAAATTTCTAATTTATTTTCTGTTTTGTTAAATAGGTATGCAAATGCCTCTTCTTATTCAGAGAAAGCACTAGCATTGAGCATAACATTTGCTATAGACGGATCGGTTATCTCAGACTTATAATTATTAATTATGGTGTCCTCACAATGTTTTCCTGTATTAAAGTCAGTAATATCCAAGATAAACTTAAAAAGTAGGTACATCATGAACTGAAGAAGTCACGTTGGTGCTCACCCGATATCGAATCCACAATCAGAGCATATGGGAGGTGGACTTAAGTCACTGGACTAGCACAAAACTATGAACGGTTTGTTTAAATTAATTAAATTATTCGTCCATTAAAGTAAATTAGACTTTATCTATACTAATCAGGGTTTAAAAAAGGGTAAACGTTTGCCTCATCTCACTCAAGACACCAAAATATAATAAGTACGTAGGTACCTACAGCAGACTAGCAACCTAATAGTTCCCCGGAACAATTTTATTGTTTTCCCCTTCCTAATGACTCCAAGGCGATGTTCCGCGTACATTAACAGTAAAACTACACTCAAGAACCGAGTGACTTGCAATTTTCCTACAATTAGACTCCAAACGAGCAATGGAATGACTCCTTAAGATTACCGTCGAGTTTATAACAGATATTTTTTTTAACTTTCCGCTTTATTACCGAAGTTTTTAACGGCACTTTTATCCTTAGTAATACGCTATTAATGTAATATCTTTAAGTTGCCTTCGACTTGCAATCAATACTAATACTCGTATAAGTACATTAGCTTTAACAATTTATAAGTTCTATATAATAATAAACCTGAAGAGATTTTTTGTTTGTTTGTTTAAACGCGCTAATCTCTGGAACTACTAGTTTAACTGGAAAAAATATTTTTGAATATGATAGCCAGATTCATGAGGAAAAGCAAAGGTTATAGAACATCACGCTACAACTCTTGGGAGCGGAGCAGTAACCACAGACGTAACTTAACTTTAAAGGGTTCATAAATTGTGAGTTTGGTAAAAGATTTCCAAAACTTGTTAACAAATACGTGAGTTATGACCTGCTTCTAAACTTGTGACACAGAAATGAAATAAGTAAGACAAACTAAATATGTTCTTACGTTGTCGCAAGTAAACAAATCGTATTTTTCCTCTAGCTATTTTTAGAACCCTTTAAGGGTTCAAAGTACCTATAAAATGATATAAATTGGTGTACACGTAAGAATGAAAGAAAAAAGACAGAAAGAAAAAGGATTTCAAAAATTACTTGTTAGCATTTATTTTCCCATTAGAAAAATGTCTAAATCATAAAACGATAACTTATTTTTCTCTATGGCAATAGCTACACATTTACATAAACAACAACACCTCATAATAATTTTGGTGTAAAAAAAGATGGCTAAAAAAATCATTATCCGAACGTAAAATCTGTACCAATAAAGCGAACTTTATAATCCGTATTAAATACGAATTCCCCGATAACCGCCGTCATTCTGCCATAGTTATGCGCGTTCTCGTTAAAACCTGGAAGAATTCTCGCCTCATTTACCGCTGACTGCCGTCTGAGCGGCCAAATGTATGGAGAAAATATTATGCGATCTATTTTAAAACGTTCGCATTTGAGACGTGACTTAGTAGGTTTTAAACGGGCCACTAACTGTGGTTTGTGTTTTTGTGCCACATATTTTTGCGTAACTTATATTTACCTAAGAACACTGATAACACTGATTAGCTTTAACAATATATAAGTTCCATTGAATTTAATATTATTATTAGGAGTATTTATGAGTCTTGTATACTTTGCGATTGTTTTAAGAGTCCAATCCTACTAACTTTTAAGGATCGCAATCTAATCTCAATCTGAATCTGTCAAAAACCTCTCTAATTTACCTAAACATTTTAAAATTGTTTGTGGCTGAGATAGGATTGGAAATATAATAGATTTTAAATATTTTTAATTAGTAGAATAAATTTTCCTTCTGATTTATTTAATTATGTGATTTATATTCAATTCACAAATCAACTCATAATTTTACAACTCTTTCAATTCTCCACGAAGAGCAACACAAACATTGGTCCTTCGAGACGGATTTAATTGTGGAATATATTGAATAAATACCCCAGTATTTTGTGAACAACCGTCAACAGGAAAACGGTGGAGCCGCTGTGTTTCACAAAACAGACTAAAAACAGCCAAGTGTGTGATGTATGTTACCACTAACTGCCACTCATAACGAGTTGTGGCACCCCTCAACATTCAACATGGGATATAAACAACATGAAATAATGTGCTCAATGTGAATGACGGGCTTTTTACACAGCATTTACGTCACATTATGACACATCGATATGCGGTTACCTATTGAGGTAGCCGCAGGTCGGAATCGCGTTATAATTTGAAATTCAAAATCAAATATTTCATTTAAAATAAACCATATGTACAACCACTTTTAAATTATAAAGAAGTCAGTCAGAAAATTAATTGCTGTTGCTCGTTCGAAACAGGTTTCCATGGAGAAGAAGCAGTAAGAAACCCCGTAAATACTTTTTCTTTTAATTAATAAAATATCGCAAAGTTAGATTGTTGTGTTGATTATTTATGTAGTTGAACCTAAACGTAAAAAAAATCACAAGCCTACACAAAACAATCCTTTTTTTGTCTGTATTTCTAATACTTTGGAAAGACAATAAAAGGCGAGTTAGTAGATGCATTAAAAGTCCGGCAACTTTACAGTTGCTTGAAAGTGGCGCGTCTGAACAAACACATGTAAAGAGGCAGGAAGGTGGTATTCTTAAATATATTCGGGTTATAACATAATATTTCTCGGTGTTTTGATTTCGGTACACGTCGCAAGCATGTAAATGAAGGTAGGTATGGTCAACCCCATGGCGATATGAACACTTGAACTGCGAAAACCACCCCCTTATGGCTACGAAATAAAGACGCTCTCAATATAAGATTGTTGCCATGACTGTAGGATTGTGGCAAAGCATGTTGAGTAAATAATGTTAATTGTTAAAAATGCGTTAACTTTTTTTGAGGTTGCTGGAGGGTTTATGGATAATTCAACTGAGGGGAATAAAGAATGTGGATTGCTTCGTTGATTTAGTGGCCGCGAAGCGAAAATGCTGAGCATAAGGGTTTTGGGTTCGATTCCCAGGTCGGGCAATATAAACCTAACCGGCGCAATGTGGATGTACTACTGTCTAACCCTTCGGGAATTACGAGCGTGATGTTATACTATGTAATAAAGAGTTGGGAGGTAGGTATGTACCAAAATAATAAATGGGAAAAGGTACATTGACAAGCAGAGAGTCTAAAATAATATTTTTGACATCATTTCGATACAACGAGAACTTAGTGTGTGTTAAAACTATAACATGACGTCTTCATATTTTTGGTTCTGGGAATCTTCAGTTCGCTCTTACGTTCCATGCTTCGCGGGTTCGAACCCACTACCAACAACTCGTAAATCGCATCAGTGATCACTGGGTCGCTTGAACAATGGATATGGGTTTTAATGAAAAAAAAATCCGAATCATGCAAAAAATAATGGTGTGATAAATTGAGAGCACCCTATACATGGCTACGGTAAATGTTACACAGAATTAATGTAACATCCTTTACCTATGAACATCCGTAGGGATCGCGCACATGGTATATTGAATTAAATGTTTCATTCAATTAATTAATTTGATGGCATGTTAGGTTATTGCGTTTGAATTAATTTGCGGTGTTACTGTATTATGTATTTTGACAGCAAAATATTAGGCCGGAGATATACATTGAAATCCTATTTTGTGTATCCGTTGGATACCCTTTTTCGCGGGGGGAAGGTTTATTTAGGGATGATTCTCATTAGAGCGTGCCGTGCCCGGGGCAGAGCCCGGACGGGGCACGGTGCAACAAACGTGGTATTGAAGTGCGTCGAGCAGGCCCGGACGTGACACGGGTAATGCACTGTGTAATATAAATTGACTCATACAAAATATATGTAACAGATTAAAACCGTGCCCCGTCCGGGCCCCGCCCCGGGCACGGCCCGCTCTAATCAGAATCATCCCTTAACCGGTCAAGCGCCGGCTGACTTACCGGTACGTCAGAACAATAGAAAATCAATTGTGTCTCACTACGTGGGACTTGAGTTATTAAAAAAGTGCTGGTACATAGATAAGTACTAAGAATGATTTAAATTGTGTTTTTTTTGTTTGATTTGAGATGAGTTTGCTCTCGACTCTAGTCTAGGTCAGAGGTGACAGAGTATAAGTCAACGATGGAGTGAGCTTACCCAGAATAAGCCTGTTCACTTTAACTTGGAAGAGATTAGGGTTGAATGCGTTCGGAAGTACAGACACAGCTAGAGAGTTCCCCTCCTATCGAAGCCTGATCCCTGTCTAGTCATGTCGGATTTACATCCTTATATGAGAAAAGGAAGAGGAGGAGGAGGAGGTTATGAGAGAGGAGTGCACCTGTTATTGCGCACACACTTATGAAGTATAAGACCTATCTCCTCTGTATTTGACTAGCTTTTATTGAGATTGGCCGCCGTGAACAACTTTCCACCGAAAATATACATTTTTTTACTCAAAATTAAGACGAGATACTTCCATTTTCATTTTTTCCTAGAGCTATTCTTTAATAATACCTTTTCATTTAACTAAGTCCCCAATTTATTGCTGTCCTGGGCACGTTCAAGAAGCTTTATATCCTTAGGGACCTAATTACAAACGCCTATAATATTACCTAAGTATTCCCAAGAAACGCAAATAATTTTAAAATTTACCGTCCAATAAATCACATCGCCATTTTACCAATAACATTCTGCTGTTTACACAAAACGTGTTTTTAATTTTCCTTTGTAACGTTTACGAAGTTTTAATCGTACATAAGACAATTACTTAGGAAGAGTAATGATCGTGCCGCGGTAAGCTAGCTAAGATTAATTGAGAGGGAGCACAATAAAAAGCCTCCGAGAGCCCTATTTGTATTATTACAGGTGCGACTAATATGATTACGTTATTCGTGGGTCGGAATTCACTTGAATCATAGACTGACAGATATTAATATTATGTGATGGATAGAGACTGTTGTTTCTATCTATGGTAGAAGCGTTTTAGCATTGGAAATAGCGGTCACTGACCCACCTATATTTATTGACAGATTATAGAGTACTTCATTTCATTAATCGATATCTATCCTCTTGTGATTGTCAACATTTTTAACAAATGAATATCGGGTTGCTTCATAGATGTGTGAATAGGGCGATGGCCGCTATTGTCATGCTAAAATGCACTAACTGTACTTCTGTGTGCCTTAATGTGCGTGTCACTTTATTCCTTTCAAAGCTGATTTTAATACTTACTCTTGTGAAAAATAATATCCTTCGATAGAACTGGTAATTTTACTTATACATATATAGTAACATAATTAAATAATAAAACAAAGAATTTTGTCCTTAATATACTTCTATATTAAATCCAACCAAATAACCTATTTAAAACAAAATTATCAACATAAAATGGAGGCTAGAGGACATGTTTACTCATGTCGTCGCAACTGTTTAGTGAAACATGCCAGGAGCCAGGGAAAAAATAACTCGCCCCATTAACTAGGACGAAATATTACTAACCTAACCGACGCGACATGATATAGATGTTGCATTTACCCGGCCCCACTCGGAGCTGAGCGACGATTGGTGCCATCGTGGAAAGGCTGGGAAAGACGAAAATAAACAAGTTTAGCAGTAAAAAATATACACGATTAACATCACACATGCATTGCTAGTAAATATGTAAGTACCTAATAATGTACACAGCAAAACAGACAGGTATGCACTCATATGCAGGGTCGTCAGATATAGTTGAAGTTTTCTTAGAAACCGATGGATGTTTTCGAATGTAATTTAGTTTAAACCGCAGATAATAAATAGTTCTTTGTATACGTTGAAAGTTAACCTTTACAAAGCTTTTTGCTGACAGTACATTCACCTATTCTCAGTTATGTTAATATCAGACTTATTGTCCCACTGCAAGGCAAAGACCTCTTCTCATACAGAGAAGACACGAGCATTGATCACCACGCTTGCTCAAAGTGTATTGGTAATTTCAGACTAATTTATATTAGGGACTCGCGTTTTTTTCCTTCACCGTTGTCAGTGATGTCGAAAGTACATATGAATTGAAAAAGTCATATTAGTACTAGCCTGGTATTGAACCCACAACTCACCTTAACCACAAGACCATCACGACATATTCATACTTAAGTTAAAGTGTCATGTAACAAAGGGCATAATAAGGGGAATTTTACCAATAACCGGAAAGAAATACAATCTCCGTGGAAGAACTTAGAAATTCCATATAGAAAAACCCAATAACACTTTGCACCCTTGGGACGCGGGGATCGAACTTGAGATCAAATGCTCAGGTGTCGCATATACGACCAATAAATCAACAAGACAGCCGAGTTTTGCAAAACAAAAACTTTTTTTTTCCGAAAACATGGTTGGCACAGTAGCTAAACGATTGGTTGCTGCGCTACGTGTCGTGAGTTCGATTACCGCACGGAACAAATATTTGTGTGGCCTACAGATAGTTATTCCAGATCTGGCTGTTTGCATATGTTTGTAAAGGCACCACCATACAGGAGAATAAACTAGAATTAAGTAACGATTTTACTAAAAAAAAAAAAACATTTTTACATACTGCATCAGCGGAAAATAATATTCACCTCTACATAGTATAAAACAAAGTCGCTTCCCACCGTCTGTACGCTTAGATCTATTAAACTACGCAACGGATTTTAATGCGATTTTCATCAGTAATACAAGTGATACAAAAGGAAGGTGTATCTTCATTAAACACGTACGACGCCGGGGCGGATCGCTAGTAATCATGATAAAACACAAAACCTTTTTCATCCCGTATAATATTTCAAAATAACAACGAGTAGGTAAACATCAAAGTATTTCCGTAACAATTGGTGTCGAAAATAATGCAGAAGTTATGTTACATTACTTACCGATCAACTTGGGGGTAACTTAACACGTTTCCTTTGTTCAACCTTATAACTTATACGAGAATAATACGACCTTTACATTCAGAATATTATTTGTAAGAGAAAGAGAATTACAATGGAAAAAAGTTTATAAGTATTTAAGTGATGAACAAAAGTTTTAATAATAGCTAGCTTATGTCCGCAACTTCGTTCGCGTAACGGTCGGTTATCATGTGTTTTTTTTGCGAGGTACCCTAATTATTAGTTACTCCTTATAACGTCAGCTATCTGCAATGAAAAATCAATGAACTCCTGTCATAATCGGTTCAGCCGTTTTGAAGATTAGCCAAAATAAACAGACAGACAGAATGTTTTTTGGTTTTAGTTTTGTGTGAATATTCAAAATTAGGTATTTAGTAATAATAAGCTGTTATTTTGATATTGCAAACATCATTTTATTTATTTGTATAAACAAAAGTTGAATTTGCTATCTGCGCACCATGTTTCTGTTAACTTTATAATTGAAGCAATAATTTTATTAAAACGTCAATAACACGTCAATTATGTTATACGAAATAAAACGATTTTTAATTTTAATTTTCATCATTAATACAAATGTACCATGTTATTTCATAATGTGTATTTTCCATGTTAAATTACAATCACAATTAAAACTCTGTAGACAAGGAACAGAGTAGGTTCCACATATAAAAACTATACTCAATTTCGCTCATAATTTCCTCAATCAACGTCAAGCTTGCAACCTCTACATCGCGTCGCTCTCTATATTGGATCCGTTCCAAATGTAGAAAACATTGTCTTACCATCGGGACGACCTTACCTAAGTATAATACGGCTCCGTAACGGTCGTCACGGTTGTTATCACATAGAGGGTAAACAGAAGTGTATGCCTATTTCCTGTACATCGCTCAGGAGCTAATTACTCCCATGTTACAGGGCTTATCAGTTATCGTATTAGAAGTAGCTAAATGTTACTTTGAGTTTTTCTTATCTTGCATAGTTACGTTAACTTCTCAGATTTGTATTGATGTTAACACTAGCTTTTGCCCACGACTTCATCCCAATGAAAGTCAAAGACTTCTTAATTTTCGACCTTATTTCTAATGATATAAACACTAGCTTTTGCCCACAGCTTCATCCCCGTGAAAGTCAAAGACTGCCCTTCATTCGACTATGTCGCAAAATCCACTTTTCTTTGATTGTTTTTTCCGGTTAATCTCCGAAATGGCTTAACCAATTTTGACGGAACTTTTATTGTAGATAGGTAATGAAACCGAAGAAACTTAGCTACTTGTATTTAAAAATAATAATTAGATTTCATGGGATTATTACATGAGACTTAAAAACAAAATATGGGTGTACTAATGGGTACACATCTGCCTAACCCTTCGGTGATTACAGACGTGGTGTTATTTAGGTATCCACCGCAAAAAAAAAAACAACTCGTGATAAAGGACTCAAGCGAGGTCGCAGCCAAAACTAATATGCTATGTAATGATTCCTCCAGCAGATGTTCCTATAAAAAACCCTGAGTTTAAATTGTTCTCCCCGTTCCCTCCATAGGAAGTCGCAGATCGTCGACTACCGGCTCATCCAATTTAGTTAATATTCGCCCTAAAATGTTATAGCTCATGGGGTTATATTGTTAAGCGTCTCCGCCTACAAGCGATGCATAGAAACGTGCATTTAAGGCTTCCAAACTGGTAATTCTGGTTGAATGTCATGTAATCTGATGAAATTGTTGATTCGCTTATTTCCAAATTGTTTGCAGAATTTTGATTGGCTTATTTTCAATAATGGGTTTAATAATTGGCAATGTTTTGGATGACACTGTTTGCTTTTTACGGTAATTGTCCATTAACAAATACGCTTGAAACACGAGATTGGAACAGAAATGAGGAGATCAGCAGAAGAACTAAGGTAACCGACATAGCTTCTAAGAATTGAGAAGCTCAAGTGGCAATAGATCAGACTCATAGCTCGTAGCGGAGATGACCGGCAGCTGGGGGTCGTAAGGCTCTTGAGTGGTGACCACGTACCGAAAGGCGTAGAGTAAGAAGCTCCCCCACGAGGTAGACCGACGACCTGGTGAAGGTCGCAAGAAATCGCTGGATGCGAGCAACGCAAGACCGGTAATTGTGGCTGATTTTAGAGGAGGTCCGCAGTGAACGTTGTTTGGCTGAAATGATGATGATGATGAAACACGCTTAAAATAAATATAAAATCATAACTGACTTGATTGAACAGCGCTCAAACAGTGCAATGTATTTGATTGATTGATTGACAATATAATGGATAGTTGAATGGGCTTCATGATATGTGAATAAAACTTATTTTGCATGGAAAGATAGCTATTTAAAACTTCATTAATAGTGACTAGTGGATAGTCTTCGTTTAGCTTTAGCTGAATACTGGGCCAAAGCAAAAAATTTACAAAATTACCTGTATCAATATTCTTCATCGATATGCTAAGAATAACTCCTAATTGTCCCAAAACCTGCTAACATCTGCCAGTGAGGAAGTCAAGCCAGACAATCACACAGCTTAAACAAGGCCTCACAGAGGCGGGCTTACTGTCGCTTACCCGACCATTGACGGTAAGTCTCTCCGTACCGACGCAAACTACCCGAAAATCCCCTAAATGCCCATCATATCGCAACCCTGACGACACCATAAAAGTAAATTACGTGACATACTCATCCCGAAGCTGGTCTTTTGTCGTTTCAGATTTATCTCCGACATTAGCCGAAGACACACGAAGATAAAACTTAGTTTACGACCATTCGCCACCATATTTGGACGATATTCCTTTTGATACGCGATGTTATTTGTCGAGGCATTCAGAGAAGCCATTTTATTGGTGAGTCTGAATTAGAGTAATAAGGTAAGAGGTATACGAGTCAAGTGTTTTGTTCGACGTCGTAATTTCTTGTGAAGATTTTGCGTGTGATAAAAATGTGGTTACGTTTAATTGCCAAGTCCTTGACTATACGAACAAGATAAGTATTCAATGTACAGTAAACAAAACAGATACGTAAACAGGAAGTTACTGAAGTTTTCTTAGAAACCGATGAATGTTTTTGAATGAAAAAAATCAAATGAATGGAAACTAAATACTTCATTGCTGTAATGGTAAAACAGTAAAGGCGAGCCCGCTCGAGCAAGTGTGGTGATATTATTATGTACGTACCTTCGCTGAATTGGAAGAGGCTTTTGCCCAGTAGCGGGACAATAATATGCTGGTATTATTATTAACAGTTAATCATTTTAATTTAATTAGAAGACATCTGTCGATTTCTATGAATTCTTCAACTATGTCATGACGATCCTGGTTACATATTTATTTAGTTGACTGTACATACTCATCTTAAAAGCCTTGTTGTTTTGTAGCATTTACCTTAAAAGAGATGGCAAAGGCTTGTGATCTTTTGGGGAAAGGATACATAAATCAATGTCCCACAATCTATCAGTAGACGGAGACAGGTGTTACTTGCAAATATTGATTGTACCTTTTCTAAAAACAGGAGATGGTGTCAATATTTTAATGGTATTTCGAAGCAGGTTATTATCTGATAGATCATTTTCACAGGCATAAGCAACACAATCCAGGATAGTGCTTTAATTTTAATCAATTCATTTAAACGCCTCGTTGGTCCTAATGGTCGCAAAATACGACTTCTGAGGATGAGGTCTTGGTTTCGATTCTCAGGTTGGGCAAAGGGTTATCGGGTTTTTCCATCAGGAATTTCTGAGTATCAGCGTCGGAGGCTGAATTTGTGTCCGGTTTTTGGCAATGGGCTCGCCCCCTATTACATGGGACTTAAACATAACTAGCGAAATGTTGGTGTACTAATGATGTGTTATGATATTACTTTATTGAAACGAATAAACAGGTTTTCATCACACGTGAGGATCTATGACTGCGTCAGCGGATGGTGTTATCATAACTGAATACTGGGCCAAGCAAAAATTTTACAAAATTATATTACTTAGTATCTATATTTGCTATCGATATGCTAAGAAGAACGAAAAAATTAACTAGCACCGTTATTCCTCTCGACTCCATATTCATCAAATGAGGAACAGATGTTTTCAAACAATCTCAAACTTGTCCGCATAAGTCAATGAGTGTCTGCGGAGCAAAGGACCATTTATCCCCCCCTCCCCCTAGCCCACAAGTGGTGCATTCTGTAAAAGTTTTGCTAAAAGGCTGATTAACTAAATTAGCTACCGGCGAAGTCAATTACGGAGTTGGTTCAGACAATTTGGATGAAGTTTGAAGGTAACAATGTGCTGGAGGCACTTATTAGTGTTTGTAGTAATAAGAACTGTGCTTCTGTGAATTTAAGACCTAAGTTTGTGAGTTTACGCAATCTGCGCAGTATTTGCAAAAATATATACGAGGTGTAAGAAGATACACCATAGCCGTTTAAGTACGCATACTGTCCATCAAAATATTAACATTGAGCAAAAATTTCTACTGCATATCGACTTTTATTTTTTGGGTGGAAAGTCAGTTTTTATGGTTGTCCGCTAACATACGCAAAATATTGTTATTGCTTACGAATGCATGAAATTGGTCGTGTGGATATTTTAAGTTTAGTTATAGCAATTAAAACTTGTCTTCGTAAAAAAATGTTGGAACTTTTATCTTCAATATCCTGCTAACCAGAAGGTTTCCCGGTATTGTCCGGAACGAAAAGAAATCACAATGATGGGAAGAATATGTAAAGTTTGGCTTCGTTATTTTACTACCTATTGGGTGTGTTTTGGGGTGTTTTTCCATTAAGAGGTTGCAGGTTCAAAACTAGCTAGTAAATCATACATATAGGTAATCTTTTCAAGTTAGAAAAACAAACATTACGAATTTGAATATTATGAAATCGCTGTTGGAAATATTTATATCAACTCGGCATAACTACGAGTTACTTAATAATGTTCCATTTAATTTTTACAATGAAGTCTATTAGTATTTTATAACATTGTATCCAAGCACAAATGCAGCAAAATTCTGCATTTTTCCACAATAACCTCAACAACATTTTACATACAATTACATCCCCAATTAAACTGGTATCATTTTATCGCACTTACGCGCACGTTTTTTACAGTGAGCGCCACAAAAATGTATGAAGCTGTCCGATGCAAATTTAATGGACTATCAAGTTTATAGTCACGCACGTAAAGCACCAACTTTATTGTGGCTTTTACAACATTTTTGGTGATTTCATCTGCACTCCAGTGTACGTGGTTTGCTCGTTTTTATGTGTCCAGTTAATGTGAACTAATGTGTACAATTATGTTGACGTTTTGGGGGAGTGGGCTTATTTTTCGTGTTTCAAAGATTATCCTTCTCCCGAGTTGACTTGTGTCAGCTGTACTTAACGTACACGGTTACACGTAACGTTCACATAAATCTCGAAATACAGTTCCGTAGTCGGCTGTTAAAATGGCACTGCTAATTTTAGAACAAATTCTGCAAAAAAAAACCCAACCCAGTAATATCTTACGGGAACAAAAAGTAATGTACGGTATAATTTAATTTTTTCGTGCATTGAGGCCGCTTTACCTATCCCGAGGTACCGGGTCTAGCTTCTGTTAGTGTCTGGGCTCCAACTACGATTAACTAAAACACTGGATCACTTCTCACTGGTATATTGAATTAAAATTGAAGTTGTGTGTTCACGTCACGAGCGAGGCAAAACCATTTTCAATATAAAAAAAACCAAACCGTTTATTTTTTCAAATTTGAATCCCTAATGGAATTCGATGAAGTGTTTGAATTAGAAACGTTTCAGCCAGGTTGTCGTGGTATGCAACCTTCATAGTACTGTTGTCTCCTCTTGACGTGGGATACATGTACCGGGATAAATAATACAGACTGTTAGTGTAAACACCGTTGTCACTAAAACTATAGGTACTTGATTTATCATCAAAAATGTTTATCTGAATTAAAAAATAAATAAAGTTTTCTTTCAAAATTTTAAAAAAAAGGTATTAGTGAAACCAAACCACTGGTTTCAAGGATAACGGTGTTTACACTAACACTCTGTATATTTACGAAATTGAAATATTTTTTTATAATTACTTCATTAATGTATAAATTATTTTATCACATTTTACATTCATACTGATATTATAAAAAGTAAAACTGTAAAAGTAAGTCTCTCTGTTTGTTATGCTTTTACGACTAAAGCACTGAACCGATTTTAATGAAATATAGTACCTACGGGGTAAGTTTGAACCCCAAGAAAGAACATAATTAGCCGACTTTTTATTCCGTGACTTCGTCTGTGTCCTCGATAACCGACGTCGCGAACAATAGCTAGCTCTCTAATTTATTTTAGTAATGAATTAGAACCAAACCTTTTTTTTTGGTCAAAATTATGTTCAATCCGTCAAAAGAAACAAATTTAATGATAATTTAACACAAATTTTGAGCATAAAGATAAATTCTTTCAACAAAAATGTCGCCACAAAAGGAATACCTAATTGGTCCACGAAGAAAGGTCATCAGTCGTAATAAATTCAGCAGGATCTGGTACACTTGCGCGAAAGACATTTCCGCGCCAGACACTTCCGCGAGTCCCTTTGCGCGCTGGCCACTTGCGCGAAAGACACTTCCGCGACAGACATATGCGCGCCTATACTTGCGCGATAGATACTTCCGCGAAATATGCGCGAAGTATATTTTTATAAAGGACAATGGGCAAAATTCTTGAATTAGGGTTCCGTTACTTTTTTTACAAAATATGCGTCATGGGTGTCGTGTCCATGGTTTTCGAGGGTGCTGATGACGAAAATGAGGTCTAAAAGAAAATCCAAGATGGCGGCCGGAAAAATTTCCAAGATATCTTTCATGGGTGTCGTGTCCATGGTTTTCGGGGGTGCTAATGACGAAAACGGTGTCAAAATGAAAATCCAAGATGGCGGCCGGAAAATTTTGCAAGATATGCTTCATGGGTGTCGTGTCCATGGTTTTCGGGGGTGCTGATGACGAAAATGAGGTCTAAAAGAAAATCCAAGATGGCGGCCGGAAAAATTTCCAAGATATGCTTCATGGGTGTCGTGTCCATGGTTTTCGGGGGTGCTAATGACGAAAATGGTGTCAAAATGAAAATCCAAGATGGCGGCCGGAAAATTTTCCAAGATATGCTTCATGGGTGTCGTGTCCATGGTTTTCGGGGGTGCTGATGACGAAAATGAGGTCAAAATGAAAATCCAAGATGGCGGCCGGAAAAATTTCCAAGATATGCTTCATGGGTGTCGTGTCCATGGTTTTCGGGGGTGCTAATGACGAAAATGGTGTCAAAATGAAAATACAAGATGGCGGCCGGAAAATTTTCCAGATATGCTTCATGGGTGTCGTGTCCATGGTTTTCGGGGGTGCTGATGACGAAAATGAGGTCAAAATGAAAATCCAAGATGGCGGCCAGAAAATTTTCCAAGATATGCTTCATGGGTGTCGTGTCCATGGTTTTCGGGGGTGCTAATGACGAAAACGGTGTCAAAATGAAAATCCAAGATGGCGGCCGGAAAATTTTGCAAGATATGCTTCATGGGTGTCGTGTCCATGGTTTTCGGGGGTGCTGATGACGAAAATGAGGTCTAAAAGAAAATCCAAGATGGCGGCCGGAAAAATTTCCAAGATATGCTTCATGGGTGTCGTGTCCATGGTTTTCGGGGGTGCTAATGACGAAAATGGTGTCAAAATGAAAATCCAAGATGGCGGCCGGAAAATTTTCCAAGATATGCTTCATGGGTGTCGTGTCCATGGTTTTCGGGGGTGCTGATGACGAAAATGAGGTCAAAATGAAAATCCAAGATGGCGGCCGGAAAAATTTCCAAGATATGCTTCATGGGTGTCGTGTCCATGGTTTTCGGGGGTGCTAATGACGAAAATGGTGTCAAAATGAAAATACAAGATGGCGGCCGGAAAATTTTCCAGATATGCTTCATGGGTGTCGTGTCCATGGTTTTCGGGGGTGCTGATGACGAAAATGAGGTCAAAATGAAAATCCAAGATGGCGGCCAGAAAATTTTCCAAGATATGCTTCATGGGTGTCGTGTCCATGGTTTTCGGGGGTGCTGATGACGAAAATAAGGTCTAAAAGAAAATCCAAGATGGCGGCCGGAAAATTTTCCAAGACATGCTTCATGGGTGTCGTGTCCATGGTTTTCAGGGGTGCTGATGACGAAAATGAGGTCAAAATGAAAATCCAAGATGGCGGCCGGAAAATTTTCCAAGATATGCTTCATGGGTGTCGTGTCAATGGTTTTCGGGGGTGCTGATGACCTGCTGATGGCAAGCCGGCCGATCACCGGGCAGGAGGCAAGGCCTGCGCCCCACCCGCCAAGGCCAGCGGTAGAGGTAGGCCCTCCGCTGCCGCCGCCACTGTCGCCGCCGTCGCCGCCGCTAGGGCGATTCCGCCCTCGAGGAGGGCCCTGGAGGGGGATGTAATGGAGGGCTAGTCACGGCCCCATTGCGCCTCCTCCAGGCCAATATCAACCACTGCGCCGCCGCTCAGGATCTCTTGGTCCAGAGCATGGCGCAGTGGCTGATCAACATCGCGGTGGTCGCCGAGCCGTACTTTGTCCCACCCAGGGATGACTGGGTGGCGCACCTTGACGGCTCGGTGGTCATAATCGCGTCGGCTGCCGCCGGTACCCCGTCTCTCGAGAGCGTCAAGAGAGGACGGGGCTGTGTGGCAGCACGGTTCGGGGAGATCGCCGTGGTAGGCGTTTACTTCTCCCCGAACCGAACTCTCGCCGAGTTCCACGTCTCCCTTAGGGAGCTAGGAGTCGTCGTCGCCGGGTTCGGTTCCCTCCCTGTGTTGGTCCTCGGGGACTTCAATGCCAAGAACGTGGCTTGGGGTTCCCAGTACACGGACCATGATGGTGGAGGACTGGGCTCTGGAGACAGGACTGGTCATCCTGAACCGGGGTTCTGTCCCCACGTGTGTACGGATGCGGGGCGAGTCGGTGGTGGACATCTCGTTCGCCAGCCTCGCTCTGTCGCCACGTGTCGTTGACTGGCGCGTAGAGGAGGGGGTGGAGACATATTCCGACCACCGGTACATCCGGTTCGACGTCTCCGCCCAGATCCCAGATACGCCGGTCCGACAGACCCCGAGTGGTCCGCGATGGGCGCTGAAGCAGCCGGACCGGGAGCTCTTCCTGGAAGCCTCGTTCGTGCAGGCCTGGGTGTCGTCACCAGACAGGCCTGCCGACGTCAACGACGAGGCGGAGTGGTTCCAGGAGGCCATGTCCGTGATCTGCGACATGGCAATGCCCCGGGCCCGGCCAGGAAGCGCCCGGCGTCAGGTGTACTGGTGGTCGCGCGAGATAACGGCACTACGCGAGGCCGGGCACAGGGAGAGTCGCACCAGGCGGCGGCCGACCTAGCGACGCGAGGGGTTGCGACAGTCGTCGAAAGAATCCGGCAATTGGGACTCGAGGTGGCATTGCACAAATCCGAGGCCATGTGCTTTCATGGTCTTCGGAACGCGCCACCGTCGGGTTCCCAAATAACGATGGGAGGTGTTCACATCGGCGTCGAGGCGACGATGAAGTATCTGGGTCTCGTCCTCGACAGCCGGTGGAGCTTCAAGGAGCACTTCCGACGTCTGGCTCCGCGATTGGACAGGGCTGGGGCTGCTTTTTGGCGGCTCCTGCCCAACCTCGGGGGACCAGGCGCCTCCTACCGGAGGCTTTACGCCGGAGTCGTGCGGTCCATGGCCCTCTACGGGGCCCCTACCATCAGGCGGCGGCCACCAGCCAAGTTGGTGGCATGCCAGAGGGTCATGGCCATCCGGATGATCCGGGGATATCGCACGGTCTCCGGCGAAGCGGCAAGCCTCCTTGCCGGATTGCCGCCGTGGGATCTGGAGGCAACAGTCCTCCAGCGCGTCTACGAGTGGCGTGTGGACGCGCAGCGCCGGGGTGAAAACCCGCTGCCGCGGCAAATCGTGCACTGCGGAGTGAGCTCCGGTGCGATCTCATGGCGGGATGGGAGATGCGACTGTCGCAACCCAAGTTCGGGCACGCCGCAATCGCGGCGATAAGACCCCTCTTTGAGGTGTGGCTGGAGAGTATGGTCGAGACTACGGCGGCCTCACCTACCGCCTGACGCAGGTCCTCACCGGACACGGTTGTTTCGGGAGGTTCCTGTGTCGGATAGGGCGGGAGGAAACGCCCGGGTGTCACCACTGTGTGGATCGCCCGGAGGACACGGTGGAGCATACGGTGCAGGACTGCTCCGCTTAGGCGCGGGCTTGCGGACGGCGAGTAATGGGTAGCTCGCCGTCCGATCAAGGACCAAGCCCGGGTCGACGGCGCGTTCCGTTCGCGCGCGCCTCAAAGAGCTGTCAGCACAGGGACGGGGCCCCCAACGGAGCCAACGCCTGCCGGGGTTGCAGGGCAACAGAAGGAACAGGGTGGTTTTTTAGTCAGTAAAAGTCTGACACTCCTTCGTCAGTCGGAGTCATTTGATGATTTTTACCACCTCAAAAAAAAAAAAAAAAAAGCATTGCTGACATCACACTCTTCGTTATTTTGCATCTTCTTCAAATAAAACACTTTTTACAAGGACGACAGTATAAATATTTCGTTGCGGGACCCAAGACAGTAAATCGTTTCTCTGGGACTCGTCGAGCTTCATTGCCTCGACGCTTTTCTGGTGGCCTCCACTGTTGATTCTGGCTTTCAGGAGTTGCAGTGGGTGGGAACAGTGTGGCGAGCTTGTCCCAAAAAAAAAAAAAAGAAAAAACAAAAAAGTATAAATATGACTCACAGAGATGTTTTCCGTCCGACGGCTCGTGCGCAACTGAGCCGCTCTGTGGCTGTCGCCTGTATTTATAGACACTAACCACGTGCTCGGCGCACGTGTTTGAGTTTTTAGGTTAGGATTCTAACTTTGTAAATAAATGATTATTTTTACAATCTTTTGGAGTAAATAAACTGATAATTAATTGAACCATACAATTATAATTAATTAATCATCTTCAAAAAAATAAAAAACCAAAAAAAAAAAAAAACAAAAAAAGTATAAATATGACTCACAGAGATGTGTTCCGTCCGACGGCTCGTGCGCAACTGAGCCGCTCTGTTTTTTTTTTTTTTTTTTTTTTTTTTTTCGGTATTGCACCTCGCAGGTCAACCTATGAGGTTGTCGGCTGCTTAACCGGGCTTTCCTGTGTTGCCTTAAATGAATTTAAGGCCTCCAGCCAGGGCTTAAAATAACTTACAAACTAAGCGACTACACGCTAAGGGCACCCCCTGTGGGGTACGGGCCTCGGCTTAGGGCGTCGCTGGGGGAGGGCAGCAAAGGGACAGGCTGGATCTGGTCAGTATTATTTAGGGACGGATTTAAAGCTACAGGCTCAGCGGCGCGGGCTGGCACGAGCAAGGGACGGGGCGGAGATGAACAGGGACGTCGCGACGGACCTCGGCGGCGAGGTCGGAATGACGGCGGTCTGTGTTTGTACTTTTGTAATGTACTGGTTTCTTTGTTACTCTCCTGGAGGAGAGTAATGGCATCGTCGGGGATGGTCAAAGTATGTCTCGGTCGGCGAGTCTTACTAATACGGGAGGGGGTGTATCGGGCGGCCGATGCGATCAGGGGATTGGGGTGTTTTTCAGCAGTGTCGAAGAAGCGCTTGGCGGTGCGTTTCATGAACTGCTGGATGGTGGGGATTCTCAGATCGAGATGGAGATTCTCGTTGCGAAGGTAGTACGGGGCTCCCGTGGCCTTACGCAAGAAACGGTTTTGTAGGGTTTGAGCCGCTCTGTGGCTGTCGCCTGTATTTATAGACACTAACCACGTGCTCGGCGCACGTGTTTGAGTTTTTAGGTTAGGATTCTAACTTTGTAAATAAATGATTATTTTTACAATCTTTTGGAGTAAATAAACTGATAATTAATTGAACCATACAATTATAATTAATTAATCATCTTCAAAAAAATAAAAAACCAAAAAAAAAAAAAACAAAAAAAGTATAAATATGACTCACAGAGATGTGTTCCGTCCGACGGCTCGTGCGCAACTGAGCCGCTCTGTGGCTGTCGCCTGTATTTATAGACACTAACCACGTGCTCGGCGCACGTGTTTGAGTTTTTAGGTTAGGATTCTAACTTTGTAAATAAATGATTATTTTTACAATCTTTTGGAGTAAATAAACTGATAATTAATTGAACCATACAATTATAATTAATTAATCATCAATAATAATTAATTAACCCTCAAAATAAATAACATTAACATAATTTGTGTTTTTAAACAATTAATTCGTGATCATAATTGTAATCAACTCTTAATCTAATTATTCGTTGATGTAGCTGCATCTTATATAGTTGACGAGGTTCTTTAAATAATGCACTTGCGCCGATACACATGATTACCATAATTTTGTTTTGAGCTCTATCTAGTAACGAAGATTTTGTATAAGTTGGTAATTAGAATATTTGTTAAGTTACATATTAAGACATTTTGTATATTGGTATTGTATTGACTGCCTCGTGGGTCTAGTGGTCGCAAGCGCGACTGCTGTGCATGAGGTCTTGGGTTCGATTCCCAGGTCGGGCAAAGTGTTATTGGGTTTTTCCATCAGGAATTTCTCAGTAGCAGCCTCGGAGTCTGGATTTATGCCCGGTTGATGGCAATAGGCTCGCCCCCTATTACATGGGACTAACAAAACATAACTGGCGAAATGTGGGTGTACTAATGGGAACACCTCTGCCTAACCCTTCGGGGATTACAGGTGTGATGTTATGTGTTATGTTATGTATATTGGTACTGATGGTTAGTAATTAATATGGCATATTTAATTACTTTTTTAAATATTGTGGGTTGACTTTGTTTGGCAAATCTAAGTTCCATTAAAAGGTTTTCGCCTTTATTTAATTAGGAACATAATAAACAGCTGTGTTTATATTAACAATAATATATCTGGGATCTGGTACACTTGCGCGAAAGACACTTCCGCGACAGACATATGCGCGCCTATACTTGCGCGATAGATACTTCCGCGAAATATGCGTGAAGTATATTTTTATAAAGGACAATGGGCAAAATTCTTGAATTAGGGTTCCGTTACTTTTTTTACAAAATATGCGTCATGGGTGTCGTGTCCATGGTTTTCGAGGGTGCTGATGACGAAAATGAGGTCTAAAAGAAAATCCAAGATGGCGGCCGGAAAAATTTCCAAGATATGCTTCATGGGTGTCGTGTCCATGGTTTTCGGGGGTGCTGATGACGAAAATGAGGTCTAAAAGAAAATCCAAGATGGCGGCCGGAAAATTTTCCAAGATATGCTTCATGGGTGTCGTGTCCATGGTTTTCGGGGGTGCTGATGACGAAAATGAGGTCTAAAAGAAAATCCAAGATGGCGGCCGGAAAAATTTCCAAGATATGCTTCATGGGTGTCGTCTCCATGGTTTTCGGGGGAACCCATGAAGCATATCTTGGAAAATTTTCCGGCCGCCATCTTGGATTTTCATTTTGACCTCATTTTCGTCATCAGCACCCCCGAAAACCATGGACACGACACCCATGAAGCATATCTTGCAAAATTTTCCGGCCGCCATCTTGGATTTTCTTTTAGACTTCATTTTCGTCATCAGCACCCTCGAAAACCATGGACACGACACCCATGACGCATATTTTGTAAAAAAAGTAACGGAACCCTAATTCAAGAATTTTGCCCATTGTCCTTTATAAAAATATACTTCGCGCATATTTCGCGGAAGTATCTATCGCGCAAGTATAGGCGCGCATATGTCTATCGCGGAAGTGTCTTTCGCGCAAGTGGCCAGCGCGCAAAGGGAGTCGCGGAAGTGTCTTGGCGCGGAAATGTCCATTCGCGCAAGTGTCTGTTCGCGGAAAGGTCTAGGCGCGCAAACGTCCATTCGCGCATGTGTCTTGGCGCGCAAAGGGACTCGCGCAAATGTCTGGCGCGGAAATGTCTTTCGCGCATATGTCCTGATACCAATTCAGCAATATGAAATAAAATTTCGTAATTATTATTGGCTCACGACCCATAGGGACACTTTACAACGGATCTGGGCAAATGGATTCTGTATTCAGAAACGAAAACACTTAAAAAAATCATATTATAGAACTTACATTAACATAACATCACGCCTGTAATCCCCGAAGGGTTAGGCAGAGGTGCATCCATTAGTACACCCACATTTCGCCAGATATGTTTTTTTTTTTTTTTTTTAGTCCCATGTAATAGGGGGCGAGCCTATTGCCATCAACCGGGCACAAATCCAGACTCCAAGGCTGCTACTGAGAAATTCCTGATGGAAAAACCCAATAACACTTTGCCCGACCTGGGAATCGAACCCAAGACCTCATGCACAGCAGTCGCGCTTGCGACCACTAGACCAACGAGGCAGTCAGTCAGTATTATAGAACTTAACAAACTAATATTAATATTTCTATGGCTTTTATTTAGTTTATCGGGACTGGTAGTTTGTGTATGTATGTAAATTTAAACGGTTGTAAACGTGATACAGAAGAAATTCCTAGTAGATGCAACGTTAAAAAACCAAAAAATAAAAATTAAACCCCCAACGCAATAAAAGCTAATATTTAAAAAGTAAAAACAAAAATGAGTGTTACTTATATCGAGATACATGTAAACATAATATATGTATTGTCATCGTGTTAGTAAACAACATAATATAAAATGAAAATCCGCTAGACACTTGTCTCATGGCCACGAATGCTATACAATTGAATATTAAAATATTTCTAAATAAGCTATTTCAAAAAGACATCAATGTAAACGAATCATAATGCCGGTAAAAGATTTGGAGAATATTTAATGTTTAAATTAGGCTTTTTGCGAGCCGAAGGTTAACGCAAAATGAAATTTTAAACAAACATAGTAGCCTTCTATCACGATTGGGCTGAGATGGTATAGAGGTGAAGCTTACAGCGGATTCGGTTAGATTTAGCCCGCGACTTCGTCCGCGCAGAAATCAAGTATACCTAAAAAAGTATCCTATAGCACTTGGCAGCTATTGATAATTTTATTGACATTGATTATATCACTGAGACAAGATGGCGATTAATTTTTGAACTATTTTAATTAGTAGCCTTTCAAATATTGATATCAGCATCCCGCATTAAAAATTGCCTCTTCTAGTAACGACACATACGCATATTATAATTATATACGTATGACATACACATCGACACCGATTTACTGTCAGTCAAATACTTTGAAAAAAGAATATTGGTTATTTTTTTTTAAGGTTTACTCCAGTCATCGCTGTTCTACCAGCACACAGACCGCTCCTAAACAAAATAAGGTTCGTAATAAAATTTCTGTACACAACGTAAGCGGTTTATGAGTTTCCTATTTAGCTCTGCTGTTGTATTGGAATTGAATTTTTTTCCCTCTCCACCTGAGCGTTCTGTTTGCGCCAATTGTTGCCCCCTTGTGCCTCAATTTGTTTTGCCTAAATATCTGCCACGGATAAGTAAGCTACTGGAGTGTTTATAAGCTTCTGGATCCCGACGCTTGTCACCTTATCGACCCGTAGAGGTTTACTGTTTGGAGCACTTAGTTTTCTCTTCGTTTTCGTAAGCCCTTACTAGAAGTTTGGAAGATCAATCATATTTAATTTTTGCTGTTGTGATGGTGAACAAATACGTATTTATATTAGAGGCAGGCTTATATTCATTGTAATTAGACCATTAAAATACATGTTTGAACATCAATTACTAGTGAAAAATAGAACCGTATATTGAATTAAAAAGACTTGACAAGACTGGACAACCAGACTTTTTGTGATTGTAAAAAAATCTTCCTGCACGATCGCGCATTGATCGTACAGGAAGGACAAATAAAATTTGGGTTGCTGATATTCTCATATAATTGTCAATCGTTTCATTAATAAATGTTCGTTAAACATAAGACTATTAATGTTACTTAATATGGTAATCTGTTAAAAAATAATTTGTAAACTACATTCGTGAAACTTTCACACATATTAGCACTCCATTGTAAACTACTCTGTGGCAGTTATCTGACTTTATTGGATCCGCGATAGAAATGTCTTGTCGAGTGTTCTTAAGACCGTTTTTATTGGGTTACGTTCTATTGAACGTTTAATACAATGTCCAATGAAATGTAAATATTACGTTTGACAATGTTGCTTTATTTTAGATCATGTAGGTAATATTAACCTACCGTTGTTTGAAGCAAAAAGTAACTACATGCGATTACATAACATATAATACAAAAAAATAATAAACCAGTGTTTCAGGGGGCCCGAACCCATCTCTTAAAATAGTATTATTTTAATATTACTGTGCTTTGCACACTGTTAGATTTTCAACACTCGGCTCAGCGCCGAGAGTTAAAAATCCAACTGACAACAGAAATCACAAAGTAATATTGAGATAGTACTGTTTGTTTTAATAAGAGATGGTGGTTGGCCATAACTGGCGAAATGTGGGTGTACTAATAGGTACACCTCTACCTAACCCTTATGTATCTTATTTACTCCGTCCAGAAGAAACATTTCATTAGCTCTTCTGCTAAATGTATTCAAATTTCATATGTAGAGTTAACTGTTATACTAATATAAAAATCTTATTAAATTTTCCATAGAACCTCCAACATTTTAGGCAAATAAATGATTTTTATTTTGATAAATATTTCCACTTTGCCTTACGTACATTATAACAGTTGTTTTTACTAAAAACATAAATATTTGGGGCCAAATGTAGCGGCTAATTAAGGCTAAACTTATCATAAGAACAGTAAACTGTAATTAGTACAAATTTATCTACTTCACCGATCTACGCTTGTACTGGTTGGATAGCACGACACGATCTAGATGTTACTTTGAAGCAAAAGTCTTTGCTTTGAAGTATAATATGCATATTAAACAAATGGATTACTATAAATTCATGATTTCAATACAAAATCGAATTTGATAGCTATAATACATATGTAGCTTTAATGAGTCCGTTCCACTGTACAAAAGTTTATATAAATTACCTACATAGTCCACTATGTAATCTCAGTCTAAATCTGTCGAATCTCTAATTTGCGACTAGATTTTGAACGTTTTCAATAACTAGAATTGACCTTCAGCTTAAAGGTAAGAGTTATTTTATCATAAAATTACATGCATTCTCTATTTGCTTTGATATTGTGTATAATTTATGTTCTCGTTTTTATATATATTTTTTAATTTTGTGTCTTTCATAATTGCAATTGGTAGTATTGCTACTATAACCGTTAAAATTAAATTAATAAATAAATT
This sequence comes from Hoplodrina ambigua, assembly GCA_949774945.1. Lineage (NCBI taxonomy): Eukaryota > Metazoa > Arthropoda > Insecta > Lepidoptera > Noctuidae > Hoplodrina > Hoplodrina ambigua. The sequence continues at coordinate 15,759,656 of OX458968.1, forward strand.
AGTCAGTTCTCTAACATTTCGTTCATTATAATAAAATTAAAAAAAATACGTTTTTAAAATCTGATGTGTTTAACAATTTAAGTCACAGACCGTAACGTAACGAAGAATAATATGAATAACACAAGTAACATTCCCCGTTCCCGCGCAACTTCGTGCCTATGTCCAACTGAGCTGTAAACTCACGTAAAAAGTATTTCATACCAACATCCGGCGAGGTCGACGTTCGGCCGGAAACGGTAATCGGCCGCCGGATGTAGCCCCGCTGTTTATTGTTCACCACGACTCCTGCTTGCACTACAATTGGAGCCTTACGCCGCAATCATATGACTTCAATTCACTGTAATAATAGAGTGCACTTGCTACTCAGAAGTAGTTATTGTTTAACTTTTGTACTGTAGTGGTTCTTTGATTTTTTGTTTTTGTTTTTGTAATTTTATTTATGTTGATTGTGATCGAATTGAGTAGTACAAGCATGTTGTACTGTTGGTAAGAATGAGACTTAGTGCCAGTTCTCACAGAGACACGATGCGAAGCGACAAGGCGTGCACTTTTTGAGAAAGTTATTGGGTTAGCCCCGCTTTGATAACACTCAGCTACTACAGCTAAGAGTGGTTGACTCTTAAAATAGGTACAGAATTTTTTCCTTTGCTACTTTGTATAAAAAAGCAACATAAAAGAGCTAATGATAAAATAATAAATTGTGAAGCAAAAACAAGCACATTAAGAAATAATACTTAAACTGCCAGCAGAACGCATTAAATCCGGCAATAGCTGGATTTATCCAACTTACCGTGTGATTAAAATGTACCAGCGCAGAAAATAAGATGGTTCTGCGATGCACTTTTAGCGCTGTCTGTAGTAAATCTGCTTACCGCCCGCCGGAGCGCGTAAGGTTGATAATCGCTTGATGTAGACAGAGCTACGCAATATGTAGGAACTTTCGTAATATGAATGAGATGAGTACATAAGGAAAGATTGAGAAAAATAACATAACATAATAAAATAATCTCCAAAGGGTTAGGCAGAGGTTAACCATTAGTAGGTACTACGCCCACATTCCGATGTATCTAATAAGGAGCGAGTCTATCAAGACTCCGAGGCTGCTACTAAGAAATTCCTAACGGAAAAACCCAATAACACTTTGCCCGACCTGGAAATCGAACCTCAACAGCAGCGCTTTGCGACCGGCAACGAGGCAGTCTAGGTATTGTAAACTAATTATTATGTATCATTCGACTGCTTACAATAGGCATTTCAGTTTGTTTGGCTTGGTTTTGGCTACAAACAACGTTCTTTTTTAAAACGTTTTATTGTTTTCAAACTTCCAGCGACCTTCGTCATCCATACCTACATGCTGTAGGTATGTAGGTACAGACATATGCAGCAAATACCCACAATACAGGGTTATTAGTCAATTGCCTTATGTAACACTGACGAGGGTGCCGGGGGGCGCCGGGGTCGGGGAGCGACCATTAATTTTCATTTATTCACACTGGTAGAAGGCCGCGGTCAACATGTATGGGCTCTGAAAATTTGCTGGCTTCAACGACTCGCTGAAACTCATCAATATCAGAATAGACTGTTATGTTTTAACTGTAGGGCATTCTTATATGCAGAAACGCAGATCGCAGCGGCATTTTTCTTATATACGAGGTTAAATTATTAAACTTATTTATACCATAGTTATAATATTATAAGTGTCGATTTCGTAAAAAAGTAATAACCAAAAGATTATTTGCTGTCTACGTTATGGGTCTTTCTACAACCATTAAGGTTGGGATGTACAGTCACGAAAGAGTTGTTTTCGTAAAAAAGTAATAACCAAAAGATTATTTGCTGTCTACGTTAAGGGTTTTTCTACAACTATTAAGGCTGGGATTTAAGTACGTAGAGTCACGAGAAAAAACAAGTACACATATAGCAACATCACGAAGCGATTTTCTTCGAATTTATTGATTGAAATATTATGTTGTTAGGAATATAGTATTTTGAATTGAATAATACTATGAAATAGGTTGTAACCGTTTTTTCACAAGAAAATCGCTTTTAAATTTTGCTAAGTGTTAAGTTAGGTGTTAAGTTTACTTGTTTTTGTTTGTGACAGTACATATGTACAGTTTTACTCACTTGCCGTACGATAGAAAGAGACAATAATACCTATGTTATGCCTTGATTACACGTATACAGTGGCAAAACAGAGCACTCAGCCGATAGGACGGTTTGTTTACTACCAAACGCTAGGTGCACTGTCTCGCTACTGGCTTGGAAGTAACATAGGATTTTGTATGAGTAGCATAGACTACAACCAGACTACGTCTACTAAAGATAACACTTAACAGAATATTTGACGATACAGTTGGCGCAGTGGCTGTGCGATCGACTGCTGCGCTGTGCGTCGCGGTTTCGATTCCAGCATGGAATTAATATTTGTATGGTTTACAAATAGGTGTTCCGTATCTGGCTGTGTGTTTATGTTAGTATATATATTTGTAGACGTGCCCCCGATACAGGACAAATTCTTAAAATGAGGCAGATTATTTTTTTACCTTCAGAAATCAGAAGTTTCAAGAATCGAAAAATAATTAGAAAAATAAATACCAGTCTGGTACAACTCTACCGCTGTGCAAAGGCCTCTCATTCAGAGAAAGCACACGAGCATTGTTCAAGGCAGAATTATCTACGAAAAAATCCTTATTAATCCTAACCAATTTCTCCAAATTATTTGTGCTAACTCCTTCAGTAATCCAAAACAATCTCCGCGATAGTCGGAGGAAAACCAAGTTTCCGTTAATTACATAACCACCCCGAGGCTAAGGGTTGCTGATCTAATTACTGTTCAGTCCGTTAGTAAATAAAAACAATAACTTTATTGTCTCTTATATAAGAGTCAGATTGATTTGCGTCTCTACTCTAGACAGAAAGTAATGTAGTGGAGGCAAAGTTGCAGTAGGTAATTTATTACTTGTAGGGATCACAGAATGGATATTTATCGTGCGCCTGTATTTCACCGGTTAGTGATTAATAGTAAAATTTCAATACCACTTTGTGAGGATCGAACCTGCTACTCTGCTTTGGTCAGCAGTCATGTTTGTGACCAACGAGGTAGAAGATTTTCAATGAAAAGAAAAATGCTTTGTTTTCTTTTTAGCACTTTTTTATTGACATGTTCTTTCCAGACACGTGTGATATTATCATATAGGAGCCAAGTTGCGTACGTCGCCTATGGGTGAAGATACCAAATAAACTGTTCTCCGGACAGATATCTCAATATTCCCCCTGTGACAATATCGCACCTCTGTGGAGAGACCTTCAGATATGTTTACTAGTTCGTATTTTAAAAAAACTTAGCACAGTATATCCCATGCTCGCAAACAGGTTAAAACTTCCCTAATCAATAAGCATAATACCGCTTCACCTCATCACGTAACTTTAAAATGATTATGCATAAGCACAAACATGAATCCCCGCGGGAAATCACGTAGAACAATGTGTCGCCGGCGAGCAAGGCAGAGGCATGCTCGCGACAACTGCACCAGCAGCCCACTTTGAGCTCGAATTACCTAATTGTTAATTATGCCAACGAAACAAACGCAACGCTTGCGACCGACGCGCGGCCCGGTCTGCTCTCGGCTTTAACATTTAACGAGACGCTTTACTAACGTTTATGTCGCCTTTGTTATTTTGTGTTGGGGTCAGCTGATATGTAGGTACTCGTGGAGGTTCTGTAAGGTATTGTAAATATTAGGTAGTAACCTTATAATAAAAAGTTGCTCGTAAATCGTTGAAGTAGGTACATATACCTGGATAATACTCTCAAGGGTAAAGAGGATTTCTTTGTAAGTAGCTAAAGGCCTTACATAGTCTAACAATGATTTACAGCTTTTCTTTCGATTTCATTCTTTCTTTTCTTTTTTTTTTTTTTTGTATCGTGGGTACGTTTACTACTTATAGACTCACACATACAACCAGACCCGGAACAACTATCTGTCAGTCATTTATTCCATGTGTGAATTGAACTCATGACACACAGCGTAGCAGCAAATTGCTTAGCCACTTCGCCAACCGTTTCTTCAAAGCTTCAAGCGTCAAGCTTTTTAACATAACATAACATCACGCCTGTAATCCGTCAAGGGTTAGGCATATATTAGGTGTACCCATTAGTACACCCACATTTCGCCAGTTAAGTATGTTGTAAGTCCCATGACTCCCATATAATAGGGGGCGAGCCTATTGCCATCAAACGGGGACCAATCCAAACTCCGAGGCTGCTACTGAGAAATTCCTATAGGAAAAACCCAATAACACTTTGCCCGACCCGGGAATCGAACCCAAGACCTCACGCTCAGCAATCGCGCATTGTGACCACTAGACCAACGAGGCAGTCAAGCTTTTTCTAACTAAATATACAGTCCAATGAGAGACACACTTGTGTTAAAATTGTGCCTGAATTGAAGAATAGAAATCCGCGTCAATCCCATCTATAGTGATCAAACTCGAACGCAATCCATCAGTGCATCACTGTAGAGGTAACATTGATTGAGCCTTCGTAAGGAAACGGATAACGCAGTCTCTAGTAATCCGCGCAGATCCGCCGCAAGCCTGCTGTATTGTACCCCTTCGGGTCGCACTCGCACTGACTCGCTACAAATATAAACGGTAAAACTGCCAAAGAAATTACGCTTTTACCCCCTCCAAATAATGCATTTCCAGAAGTATTCGTAAGCTTGTCGTTGTGAATACGGACATCGATTGGCCTTCTGAAATCCTGTAAGTTGTAAGGAAGTGAAGAGGCTGGGAAAGATAACATTTGTATACCTTTTTTTTTTTTTTTAGGTGGTAAAAATCATCAAATGACTGCTTCCTCCCTAGGTGGGGTGGAAGGGACTGTCAGACTTTTACTGACTAAAAAGCCACCCTGTTCCTTCTGTTGCCCTTTACGTTCCGGGGCCACGGTATCCTGTTAAGACGTCCCGCAACCCCGGCAGGCGTTGGCCCCGTTGGGGGCCCCGTCCCTGTGCTGACAGCTCTTTGAGGCGCGCGCGAACAGAACGCGCCGTCGACCCGGGCTTGGTCCTTGATCGGACGGCGAGCTACCCATTACTCGCCGTCCGCAAGCCCGCGCCTACGGTGGCCGGATGTCGCCTCGCGACGTCCGACGCCCTGGGCGTCTCCCGCGGCGGCTGGGGCGTGAGGTGGTTCTCTCCCTCACGCGGCCCGCCTCCTCCTTCGCTAGCATTACTGCTTCGCAGAAGGAGGTGACTGCATCCCATTCCCTCTCGCCCCGGAGCATGGCCTGAACCAGGTCCGGACGCGAGAGGTCGCCGCCGCCTATCGCCTCCGTGAGGACACGGCGGTGCTCTGCCCAAGCGGGGCAGTCCTGCACCGTATGCTCCACCGTGTCCTCCGGGCGATCCACACAGTGGTGACACCCGGGCGTTTCCTCCCGCCCTATCCGACACAGGAACCTCCCGAAACAACCGTGTCCGGTGAGGACCTGCGTCAGGCGGTAGGTGAGGACGCCGTAGCGCCTCTCCAGCCACTCCTCAAAGAGGGGTCTTATCGCCGCGATTGCGGCGTGCCCGAACATTTGTATACCTAACGGGTATTAAAAACATGCAACGAAGCCAAAAGTTACATGTTCTTTACATTATTGTAATATATATTTTTGGTTCAAAACTAAGATTCTTTAAGAACTTTCTCAATACGGAGATATTGAGTCGAAAGTTCCAACAATTTTTTTTTTTTTTTTATAAATGTTGTTTAAAAAAATGTTGAAATTATAAACGCGCTACCCCGAAAATAAAAAACCTTTCAGTAGTCATTTGTTATCTACACCATTAAATAAAATTGAAGTCTTTGTAATTTGTATGTAATGTCGAAAAACAGCAGCTTTTCAAAATATACATAAAAGTTTACACGATATTTACACGAAAACACTTTTGTTTGTAATAAATAAACTCAAAAACTACTCAACTGATTTTAACATTTCTTTCAGCCATGAAAAGCTAGTTCAATTAGCGAGTAACATGGGCTATATTTTATTTTCAAAAACATTATGGATCTGTGAGTTCCCGAAGTCGCGCGCAAAAGCTAGTAATTATGAAACAAAACAATATGTTAACAATACCGGGTCCTGCCACTCAACAGGCTCGTACGAGGCCCACCATTGTTACTAACAAACAAACAAAAAGCTCATGAGCTCAATACCGAAATTAACTTGCAAACAATAGCAATCGATGCTAGCAAGTAATTTGGATTCGTATCGCTCAGAGACAATGCAACTATTGAAATGCGAGCGCATCAATACATTCGTGAGGAGGGTACACCGGCGTACGATAATGTTGGTGAATGGAGAGGATATAGCTTGGAACTAATCAATCTGCCTAGCCTTTTGCTCCCCGTACATAACATCACGCCTGTAATCCCCGAAGGGTTAGGCAGAGGTGTACCATGTGTTACATCCATTCGCATCTACATTTCACTATTTACGTTTAAGTCCCATGTATAATAGGGGGTAAGTCTATTGCCATCAACCGGGCACAAATTTAGACTCCGAGGCTGCTACTGAGAAATTCCTGATGGAAAAAACCCAATAACACTTTAGTATTGATCACAACACTTACTTATGGCGAATCGACAAATTCAGACTTATATAAATTAAAAGTCCAGGTTTCCTTACGATGTTACCCTTCACCTATGGCATTGCTAAACTTGGAAAGTGGTAATGAATTGAAAAAAATCATTGGTACTTGGCATTGAACCCACAACCCACGACGAGGTATCTAGACTCAATTCTATCCATAAATAAAAAAGGTAAATAAATATTTTTCACCCGGCTCGCTTCACGGCTGCACGTATAGTACACACTTGGGAAATTGGTTCCCGCGCTCCTTCATTGTTCCCACTGAACCCAGCTTGTCGTAACACAATGACATTCAATTAAAGACCTTAATTACCTGTTCCGATTGATAGAATTAAAATAATTGAAGCTCCTGTCCTATTAGTAGTGTGAACAAAATTAACTGTATTTCTACAATTATTATCATTGGCTGTTTGTTCTTTTTAAAGCAGTAAAGTAAGTCTTTAGAGTTCCGTAGGTACCTCAAAAGGAAAAAATGGAACCCTTATAGGATCACTTTTTCCAATATTATTTCCAGTTTTTTTTTGTCTGCCTATCTCTTTGTTCTGGCTAATCTCTAAAATAGCTGGACTCATTTTGACCGGACTTTACTGGCAGATAGATGATGTTATTAGGAGCAACAAAGGCTATTTAATTTTAGAAAAAGAATTAGAGATATTCGCAAAAAAATATTCACGTTTCATGACGACATCACGCGAACATAATCGCGGGCACAAGCTAGTTTTTAAATAAATCAATAATTTTACATGTAAGCAAAGACGAACTACACAAAATAGGTACTTACATAGCGGCTGAATTTGAGATGTCGTGTTCAATAAAACATTCCATTAAATATTATAAACCCTTCTAACGTGTGTTGCCAACTATGAGCTGCGTAATTTTAGTAATGTAACTAAGGGTGCTTTCACACGTAAATAGGAGCTCGCGGGAATATTACGTTGTCTTAATTCGAATATTTCAGATAAGACGGTCATTTGGTAAAAAGAGGCTAATGAAAGAAAAGAAAGAAAACATGTGTAGTTTATTTTGCCCAGAGAAGGACGACAGTTTAACAAACCAAGATTATTAAAAAAATAACTTTTTTTTATTTTACATAATTGTAGTCTAAAATCCGCCATTTTGAAAAAAAATATAATAATAGATACATAAATTATAGTATACCAGCTGACTCGACCACGCGTTGCCGTGGCGTATAGTAAGTAAAGAGGTCAATAATCGAGATAAAAACAATCCTATTTTTAAGTTTGACCAAATTACATACGAGTAAACCATATTTCATAAAAAATGGTTGAGTAGTTTAGGAGTCCACTCCGGACAAACAACGTAACGCGTAATTTATATAGGTATATTAAGATAGTATATTTTACCCACTAGTATAAATAAATGATTTTGTTGTCGATTTTAGCAGTCCCATACTTAGTATGTGCTCACCCTAATTCGTGTGCGTTGTAACAAGGGAGGCGCCTGACGTCACACGTCACGACATTAATAATAATCAACACGTCACGTCACCGCTGTCACGTCATGTGTTCCACGACACGCCTCGCGTCCTTCGCGGTGCCATACACTTACTATGCAATAGAGGTACTTAATGTGTTTTTGAAAACAACCACTAATGGTTATGGAAATATGTATGTCTATTTATGTAGGAGTATTTTTGTTTAGAAATAACATTGGAAGTAGGTAAGCCTTTCTGGAATTTCTTGTGATCGATACTAGTTCATGCTTTGATAAACCGATTGTCCTATACAAATTCCTTATTTTCTTACAGTTCAATGATTTTGGACTGGTTCTGCAATAAATGAATTTGAATTGAATTGAATAGGACGGCAATTCGAAACTATGGGGGAGAGATCAGGACTAACGTACGAGCTACTACTGCGAGAAGTAGAAATGTCCCTAAAAACAAGATGAGCGAGCACACGGGTCCAGTGACCGCGAACGGCCCAAACACAGTCACATAGTAATGTTTTACTGCAGCAACAAAAAACAATTCAATCACACCGGTTTTAGAGCGTGCTGCAACGTTTGTCGCTAAATGTCGTCACAAAAACGTGCGTGCCAAGCAAAAAGTATTTACTCGCGCGAAAACATATTGACATACTCGTTGCACGTTGCACGCCACTACAGAGCGTGACAGCGCGGCTGTGGTGGAAATGTACATCGTCTAATACTTGTACGTAGGCAAAAGCTAGTATCTTTTAAATGTTACTAAGTACCTACTTTGTACTTTTTGTCGTGATGGGCCAGTTTAGGCGCCCGCCTCTCATGCATGAGGTTGCGGGATCAATACCAGACAAACAATTACCAATGTGACTTTTTCAATTCATACGTAAGTACTTTCTTAGTTTTTCTTGAACATCAACAAAAACTATGTTAATGAACTGAAATCGCCAATCCGCCTTGAACAAGCGTGGTGCTCAATGCTCGGATCGTACCTTCTTTGTATGAGAAGATTTCCCTGTCGTAGGTACTAAAAACAAAAAAATATGACCGCCTTCAAAAACTACAAAATAAAAAATTACTTTAGCTTGAAAGTCGGCGGCCATATTTTTTTGTAAAAAAGCTTTTTATTTTTCACTTTTTAGTGCTTGTGTGTTAATGTTTGAAAGCCTTACATAAAGACCTTTCAAACAATACCTCACACGATATAATTAATTTTGGAAAATGGTAGGAGAGGGGGTTGACGTACCCCCTCCCTTTCGTCATTCATCGACTACACGTATAAACAAAACAATTTTTCTTGTTACGGCGGTTCTGCTGTGATTTTATAAGGAGTTCCGTTCCATATCTCCAAAGTTCATCATCAGATCATGACAATATTCCTATGGGACCTATTCGGGACTATACTCTTTCAAACAAAACAAGAATCATCCAAATCGATTCATAATTGGCGGAGTAATCGTAGAACAAATATACAAAAAAAAAAAAACAAAAAAAAAAAGAACATACGCGTCGAATTGAGAACCTCCTCCTTTTTGAAGTCGGTTGAAAATTGTCAGTTCGTCACATAAATAACGCAAAGTTGAATTGTCAAAAAAAAGGCTATTGGTATCTTGTAAATTGATACAGAATTTGACTGACTATTGCTAAAGTTCACTTTCAAGGAATCCTACAAAGAACGCCAGAGGAGCAGAACTTTGAGAATGGAAACTCGCCAGAACCGATCAAATGCAAACATCACGATTCACGCGGCTTCAGAAGCTCGCTGCCAAACAAACAATAAATTCTTCTCCATAGCCGGCTCCCAAGTGCCCACAATAAAAACCAGCCAAGTATTCTTGAAAACTTTAGCACAACTCGTTTCGAAGCAAAAACTACGGCGGCGATCCTTCGCGCTTTATTAGAAAAACTTCAAAGTAAGGCGCTTCAATGAGATTCATTGGCCTCTGTTATACCTACGTCGTTTTGACAACTTAGCTCATGAAATCCTACAGAGTCTGTCTTTGCGAGAGCCTGACATTATAGTCTGGTATGGAGGTCACGAATTGACCTTTAGTTGTTATTTATTAGTCAATTTAATGGTTTAATTAAAGTTGCGTAACTATGATGTACCTAAATCAGAAACACCCTCTTTTTTAATGATAGTAAAAATATGTAATGTAAATAAAAAGATCTATTTTTGTCTTCACTGGGTGAGTTTACAAGGGTGACGTATGACGTTGCACATGTTGTGTTATTAACTTGTAAAGTAATCTAATATTGGCACTAGCTACTATACTACCGAATTAGGAGACTGGAAAGGAACGCAAGTATTTATGTTATAAACAAAGGTAATAAATAAGTATTGCATAAAACATCCAGCCGGTCTATTTTGTAAAATTCTCTGATATTAGGTATCCTCGAACCAGTGTCCTTCACTTCACAAAAATTCACCGAAGAATACGCTTACACAATAACACTGCAGCTCGCCTATACCTACACGTTTTCGAGTTCAAACGCATCGCACTACCAAGATGCTCCATAAACAACTGCACCCAAGTACAACATTTTATGCAGTATACTCCAACATGTCGGAGGATAAGTCGGCTACACGAAAGTGCGCGAGTTATAACTTGTATCTACAGGTAAGTTACGATCATGATGACCTAAGTTAGATCGAGTTAGAACAGCGGCGGAACCAACGCAAAACTTGGGATAGCCGACCTGATGGCTTGCTTATAGTGCATACAAAATGAAATAACTTACTTTTATATCGTAACATGTTTTACAATTTTCTGTAATAACTTCATGTGTATCCTCGGAACCGATCTCGTGCCATCAATCTAATTCGTTAATGATTTTATTTTAAACCTTACTAGCTTCTGCGTGCGGCTTCGCCCGGTTGTTTTTTTTTTTACCCGAATTACGAGTACCTACCTAACATACTCGTCTTTGGTTACTGCTACGCTCCCATAAGTCGTAGCGTGATGTAAGTCCCCTGCGTGTGTAGCCTGTACTATTCCTAGTGAATCTAATTATCATTACAAAAGTAGATTTTTTCCCATCCAAAAGTAGTTCCGAAAATTAACGCGTTTAAATAAACAAAGAACTCTCATTATTGATTAAGCGTATTAGTATAGATATTGAATACAACAATGGCATAAGAGACATGGTTCAAGATTCCAAAGTAAATCTTAATAATATTATTTTAGCAAAGGTGAAATATTGAAAAGTACTTACGTCTGTCTGCTTTGGTATCTCGGCTTATAACTTTAAGAAGAAGTTTTAGAGTAATGCCATTGTTCAGCCATCTATCGGGCAGTGACAGAAATGAATGTCACACTGCAACTGTTTTAATATTTTATGTAAAAAGAGTAGTTAGTATATAGAGCACTAGATGGCACTTTTTATTTATGTCGGGAAAATAGTTCGCGGTGTTAAGATTCTCCGCCGATTTTATATAGCTTCATGTTTTAAAGTTCAATTTTGTACAGGAAATTACTTAGTGTTACCAAGGGTTTTATTTTTGAAGTCAGCCTATGATACGTAAGGAAACAGTTAGATAGTGTCATTAGTGATCCTCACGAAGCCCGAGAGTTCACATGACCTATCTGACGCCAGCTCGCAAGGTGAACGAGCACCATAAACTCTCACGAAGCCCGAGGGTTTAACAGCCATTTCAAAAGAAGCCGTGAGTAGCCTACGTTTTAGTCGCCTTTTGATTTCAGTCTACTGGTCACGTCAAAACGAATCACCCCAATGCCAACTGACCTTGAACCTACTTATAAATGTGATCAATTTGTGGAAGCCATATTACTTCGATTTCAGAGGTCAGGTACTTTATTGTAGGTAGGTACTGCTTCGTATATTTAATTAATTATTTTGCAGCTAAATTGTGTCTTGACAGTCCTCGTGACGGACTGTGAATTCTTTGTTATTTTGACAGCGTTTATCTCTTATTAATACTAACATAAAGTAGTAAGGTTGTATATGGCTCAGCCAGCCATCTAGAGACTCTATAGTTTCTACTCTAGAGACTCTGGCTGGCTGAGTCTGAAGAAGATGGCGTAACGCCTTGGCTTTTTACACCCGTATTAATAAACAAGTAATTACTTGGTGCCAAGTAATTTCTCAGTGAAGTCATTACTTGACGTTAAAATTCTTCATTTGAAAAATTGTATTCTATAGTCGAGTATTATGCGTTACATAGTTGAGTATACGTTTCTTGTTGGTAACACTCAGTTACTGCGTTTTGTTTCAATAAAAGGTATGCGCGACATGTACCTACATTGTTTTACTGTAAAGACTATAATATTACTTTTATTTTACTTTTAATTTCTGATACAAGTATCATTAAAAATCATTTTTTTATTAATAATTAATAAATTTAAATTTAACTTATTTCTAAAGCAAATAAGTGATTGTTTGGAGAATCAAAACGTTTGACACGACATACCTAACCCTAAAAAAATGGAAAATAACTTTTTTACTATGAATTAGTTACCAACATGTGATTTTTAATTTGTCTAGTGTGTACGTAACGTAACATTTAATTAAATTGTGTCATTTGTCATTTCAATTATTTTCGGTATAAAAGATTCGTTTTGTTGGTTTTTCATAAAACAACCAAAGATGTCTGAAGTGGACAGAAAAAAATCATTCTCCAGTTTGGAAAAGGATTTATTCCTAAATATAATCCAAAAGTATGATACTGTATTAGGTACCTATCTTCTAAGCAAACAAACGATTTAAGCGCTTTGAAGAAAAAACACACTTGGGAGAAAATAAAAGGAGAATTCAATGAAGCCTCTATTGTTAGTCAAAGGGATAATGTATTTGAACACCTTCACTATTCTTTATTAAAATTAAATATAAAAATATAGGTGTATGTTATCATGAGTTATTTTTCTATACATATAAGTACCTACATAACTATGTTTTAGGCATCTACAAAACAACCCGTCAGGCGGTTGCACTAGATTTACGTAAACGGACAAAATGATTAACTACCTAATCTCATGCTTTTTTAATTTTAGGTAGGCCTTCAGAAAAACGCATAATTCGCCAATATAGATACTTACACGGTACATATTATACCTTCTCAGCTTCGTTATGAGTTTACCTAACTAGTTATACCATTTAATAAGCAAACAAAACTGACCTGAACTTGCAGCGACGTGATAAGTATGTTTTCATTTTAATAATTTTCACTCACTTAACCTTGAAAACTTATCACAATAGGTATATCGAATTCACAGACACTTTCACACAAAAAAACACATTACTTCGATAACACAATATCTGTAGGCAATAATTACAACATTACTTCCACTTTGAAACAATAACTACACTATAAAAACTATTTGTTTACACAACGAAAACTTTCCGCGCGGGCGCCACGCTTCCGCACGCGCCGTCGGTACACACACACACTAACCATTGGCGGTTGACAGTCGGGCGGACTCGGGCCACCTCGGGCGCCGAGGATTGATACCTACGCCACGTATGCCCTTGTATCGGCAGCGCAAAAAATGCGAATAAAATAATTCTGTTCCAATTTTAAATTACGAATTTTTGTTTGGTTGTATATGTAGTTACTAGCGACCCGCCCCGGCTTCGCACGGGTGAAATGCTGATACTTAATATTCTATAAAATTTCTTTTCATCCCACCATCTCGGAAAGAGTATTTTTAATCTTCAATATCTGAGTGGAAAAGCCGTTTTTATTCTCTAGAGGATAAAGTAAATTGAATTTAGAACATCGTGTGCACTAAGTTTGTGAATTAAAAAAAACATTAAACCTATTTACTGCTACCTCTATGGTGCCGAATATATCATACAATTTTTTTTTAATTTGTTAAAAACTCAGACTCGGAACCTTCTTGGTGTTCTTTTTACAAAAATATATCATAACTGTAGCAACGTTACTTTAAAATTACCAAACAAAAATATTACACTCAATTTAAATAACTGTAGCAACGTTACTTTAAAATTTTCTTAATTATACCTTAGTATTATTTTGTTATAATTTAAAGATTATTCTGTAATACTTACCTGTCATAATGTAGTAATTAATACCTAAACTGAAATAAAAGTGTACCTATCTTGTGATTGTAAACGTTTTTTTTTGCATTTAGTCATTTCCTCGCGGAGGTAGAATGAAAAGTTACGTGTTGCACTCGGGTGCAAAGATTTTTCACCTCGTGCTCTTTTGATTCCCTCGCTAACGCTCAGGATTCTAATTTTGAATCACTCGCTACGCTCGTGATTCAATTTTAGAATCCTTCGCTTGCTCGGTCATCAAAATTGAACACGCGGTTAAAAAGCAACTTTGCACTCTTGTATAACAAATAACTATTATATACAACGTTCACAGCTTTATTATCATTAGACAATACAAACATGTTTTCTTTCGAGGTTACTCTTGAAAGAGCGACATAATATACGGCGACACATACGGCCGGTGCCGTCCGCCGCCGCCGCCGCAGACGCTATGTAATGTACCTGCATTTTAAATCTGTAATGTCTTCGAAAATATTCATTTAAATGACATGCTGTAAAGGGCCACAATGATCTATACATATGAAATGCACAATGTTTTTGAGGTACTTATTTCTCGTAAAAAGCTAAGGATAAAAAATGGTTATAGTGATAGACATATATATCCCTAAGAGATAGACATATACAATCGTGGACTTTTTTGTAAACCTTTTGAAGCTGTACAAATTTACAATACTGTAGTACATTATTTTGATCTATCTCGAAGGGTTCAGCCAGCGTTTACAATGTAAGCGCAAAAAATATATTTATTTACGACATCACACAGTGTTTCTCTACTATAATATATTATAGATGTATTATACCTACATAATATATAAACCTTCCTCTTGAATCACTCTATCTATTAAAAAAACAAAATCTTTAAAGATAACATGTTTGTATTGCCTAATAATAAAAAAGCTGTGAACGTTGTATATAAAGACATTCTGTAGTATATTCAGTATCAGCATTGCGCCCGAGCGACACCGGGGCGGGTCGCTAGTGTGCAACCAATTTTTTTGGATTCTTTTTGAGTAACTATGTTCAATTACTATTCTATCTATCTTTCCTTATACCTAAATCTGGTTTGAGATCATTTATTCTCATAAGAATTACAATTCACTTACATGAGAATATTTAAAACTATGCATATTAGAAAGTAAAACTAAAAATTTTGGACAAATACTGGACGCAAAAATCAACCGTAATATCAAACGCAAAATTGACAAATTCTCTTGCTTATATAAAAAAAATGGTGACTATTACTTGGCTAAGAATTCTAAATTTTGACAGTTGTCACTTAAAGCAATTGCTAAACTAAGTAGGTATAGAATAAAAACCGCTACTTGAGTAAGTAGTTACTTTAACTCAAGTAATCACTTTTACTTGTTTATAAATACGGATGTTAGAGTATTAGCAAAATGACTACAACATAGAGTGATGTAAAAAAATGGGGGGTGCCCTTTACTCAGGAAGGGTAGTATAGGCTAACAAAAAAAAGGTACGAATCGACGGATAAAACATTAAAACCTTAGTCCTTAATACCTATTACCAGTAGGATTTCCTCCTCCTTTCATGATGACTGTTCTCTTCTCGCTCAAACACTTAGGTACATAAAAAAATTAGTTCTTAGCTACATACTACAATTTGGCTAGTATTTTAACGGCTATAATGATGATGACAAACACAAACAATTTTAGTTAAAACTTTGCTGCCTATACGTAGCACAGGTATACCATGTAACAGATCGTCGATGTAACAACACCTATCTAGATGTACTATTGTACTTACACGTTATTGGCTGGATACAAGGAAAGTCCATTTGGTGAAACGCTGAGACATGAGTAAGGAAACAGTGTTGCTTTGTATGTCATTGTATGTTGGTTATAATGTTGCGAGATTTTATTTATAAAAGAACTATTGTTATTTTACAAAATATTTATTTACTTTAACCTGTCCCTGTCTGTGGATAATCAAATCTTACAAGTTAAATTTGACCCATTTCCCGGTGTTCGATTGAGGTGGAATATTGAAAACGTAGGCACATTGCATGACAATGCAATATGAAAGCTTTTTCAATAAAAAAAAAATTGTTTCCAATGCTGTGGAATGCTTCAGTGAGCTGTAGCCTGTAGCATACAATAAATACTCAAAGCATTGGTTTTGAGTTTTTATTTCCAGTTATAAAAATAAAATAACGCGCATACTTAGTTGTTTTGTTTCTACCAAAAACTGCTTTCAACACATTAAGATAAGCATCCTTTAGCTTTTTCCAAAAAAAAATTGACGAAGAAAAATGAAAACTGAACATACATTCATCGCCTCGCTGACATGCATTTAGTATACAGTACATGGCGGCCATTTTACAACAAAGCGAGTTACGTTTTGGCGGGAGCCGCCATGATGGATTATACGTTTGACAGTTAGAGGTGCGTTCGTTAGTCTCAATTTGTTGAATACGTTGATTGGGTTTTTTTATTTTTCCTTTGCCTCAAAGCGTCTGGCTGAAGCTATAGTCTACGGAAAGTAAAATAAAAATCATTTGTCATAGTTATACATACGACAGTAAGGTAGATTTTAGAACTGATACCTGAAAAAGGGCCCGGCATTGAAGTTAGGAAATATGTATACTTTCTTAATCGTTATGGTCTTAATCGTATTGCCAGTTTCCAGAACCATATATAAAATAAAACAACGATTCGCAGCCTCTTTCATCTTGTTCTTCCGCAAAACTGTGAAGCGGCTGTGCAAGGCATATGAAGAAAGTTAGCCAAATTCCAAACTTTAACCAAGAATGGATCTCGGTTGGATTCTTTGAGAAATTGTTTTAGCTGCCTAGACCTAGCTGATAGCCTTCAAGTTGGATTTCTTGTCTGGAGTTCTGAAACGTAATGGAAGTTATATCTAAGATATAAGGGATCTATGAAGAACACATCTTCTTAACAAATCTTTGTCTAAAAGAAGGAATAGGATAGATTTTTGGGAGTATCTTACCTGCCTGCATTTAAGATTTTATGCAATAAGTTCTTCTGTCATCGCCTGTAAAGGCTAAATTATATAATTTTATAACTTGATCACATACTTATTATTTACTTTCAAAGTTACAAAAAAGTAAAGACAATTCCTTAGCATTTCTATCTGCTCACTAAAAAGAAGAGTCTGTGGAGAGTCATAGTTACTTAGACCACCACGCTAGCCCATTCAACAAAGCGGTGGTGCCTGCTCTTTCCCTACAAACCCCTTCGTCTGTCTCAGTCAGAATGCCAAACTTCAACAGAATTCCAAACCCCAAGTCTCCATAAAAACAAAGTCTGTGTGAAGTTGACACCAGGGAGGACACGGAATGCGTAGCAAAATGGAGTGTCAACAATGTTATTTCTGAAAGTTCAAACATACATAGTACCTACTAACATACAGAAGGGAAACTGCTGTGCCGTGAACGTACATTTAAGTAGATACCAGCAAATTAATTTAGAACTGTGAATCTTCTTGTAAGTGTCGTAAAAATCGTATAAGCCATTTTTATTTCGTCATCTGTTAATCTTTTGTGAAAACATGAAGTGGTATACACACTCAGCTATCTATTACAAATATTCATTTTCACAAGCAATTCAATATGGTCGCATCTTATTGACCGTTCTGTCTTCTCAGCATTTATTTTTAGTATGTAAATGGCACTATGTTTTGCGTCAGGTAATAGACACTTCATTTGCTCGCTACTCCGTGGTGTACAACGAGAAGGTACGTACGCATGGCGGCGTGGCGTACGTGACGTAGCTAAATTGGACTTATCGCGGCAGATCCCGCGCGACACTTCATTTGCGTACATCTAGGCAAAGTATTAAAAAGTTTACGTGATAGAAATGCTGGGATTTTGTTCGTTGAGCAAAATAGCAAATGTACTGTTATGTACTAGGATGGTTGATATCAGATTTAATAGGTATATTACCTTCGCTTTATTTTCTGTCTGTCTTCGGGAATTCGGGATACTGTAACTAAAGAAGCTCGAAAATCTAATTATTTATTTTTTTACCTGCCTAGGCCACCATCAATGCGACTGCATAAATAAAATACTTATATCAATGGTTATTTACGTAAGACAATAAAGGAATAAACTACTTACTTACCTACCTATACCTATGTACCTACTGTTTAAAGAGATGGTGCTAGGCTCCCTGAATAGTGTAATATTAGAACACTTCATAGGTACACTGTAGGTTCAACAGCTCTGAAGCCACATCGTCTTAGTGTCACGTCTTGCCCAGTTGAACGCACAAGTTCGGGTGGCCACAATTTGCATTTACTGTGTAGTCAGTAACCAGTTTGTGTCACTTCGATTGTTACTTGCAATGGAACTAGATTTGCTTCAAAATTTAGACCGTAATTCAACTTACAGAGGTCATAAAATTGAGTAGCGATACTTACTTTGTAAACATGTCGGTATTAAGTAGGTAATGTCGATATCTAAAGGTACAAATATTTACTAGTAGAGTAGGTAATTAAAATAGATATAGGTTGGTCTGTTACTGATTTCAGAGTCAAAACCCGCTGCTATAAATATACTTAAGAAGGCTACTTACCTTCTACTCCAATCCAAACTGTTATTTTATAATAAAATTACAAAGTATGTAAAATTTATTAAAAGAAGTGAGGAAGCTTATAGAGCGTCAAAAAATTCGCCCGCATCGCTGTCAATCGGGCAAGTACCCAAAAGGCTGGTGGCATTGCCACGTTGTAGGCACAGTAATTCTTACTCTTTGGTCCAAGAAAAGGTCAACCCTCTGGTCATGTGAAGAGTCGACCAGTAGCTTGGCGATATCCCGAAAAACAAGATGAGCGCTCGGACAATATGGCCCTAGTGTTTAAGCTTATATTTTTAAATTATAAAAAAAATTGCGACTTTTTTTGACGTTGAAAAGTGATTCATAATATATACCATTACAATATATTTTATTATACCAATGCTGGACAAAGGCTTCCCTCCGTTCCTTTCATCTGTAGCGACTTCGCGCTACGTCTTGCCAACTCTCAAGGAACAGCCGACCAGCCCGTCCAAGTCACATTATAATCACGAAATTTCGTAAGTATGGAATTCTACTCGATAGGTATACCTAAAAACGTGAAATACTTAGTTATAACAACAACAACAACAACTCATACATTCAATAATAATTTATTTATGAAGCGTCCGCATTTCACATTTGCCCGTTGCAAAAAGGTGAGTCCGGTCACTAATTAGATAATTAGGTAAACATTAATTAGTCTGACCCATAATAATTCTTCATGCAATTTGTTGGTTCGTTCATGCTTACCAGGCTGTTTATACGGCGAAATTGTTAGGAGAATTTTGATGTAAGTTGAGGTTCCTGACAGCATCAAGAAACTGGGTAGTCGACCAAGACACAATTTCTTCAAAAAAGGCGCTTTTGGCGCTCTTTATGTCAGCGAAGTGGATAAATATTTGGAGCTTTTTGCTTTGGGCAAGTCACATCGATCGCGTGTTTTATAGTCTCGGGCAAACAGGAGCTCGAAGATGGACGGGTCCGCCCTAAAGGCGACCTAGAAGGAGATGGCGAGTCGACCTGGACATGTACCACGAGGGCTCGTTTGAAGTTGCGCGAAAAAGAGTTCCTGTAAGGTTTTGGGAATGCCTATGCCCAGTAGTAGAATAGTAAGGGCAACTAATAAAAAACCTTTGTTTTCTTTGATAATTACATGACGTTTTCATGATTAATATTACTTAGTTCGTAGAATACACAAACTCTATCTCTTCAACTCCATTATCAAAAGAACATATGTCAAAGAAAGTAACTTTCCTCGACCATCCAACTGTATAAAACCCACAGAGTAAGTAACAGTATTATAGAAATTAACAGCACCCCGAGCAGGTCGTGAACTGACCTCTCCCGGTAATGGAATACGGCGGCAGAGTTTAATAGTTCCCCGCACATAATTTATATGTTGTTCACTTCTGTCCTTTCTACTAGTTAGGTGCAGGCATAGAGTAGGTGAGGGGTAGAGGAGACTGCATAAAATAAGATAGACGTCGAAATGTCTTTGATTGTATCTCTATATGAATACATACTGGTAAAACACAGAATTGCGATTATACAGGATCTTGTAGATGAGTACAAATTATTCTAATGCTACATCCATTTGTATTACTCCTACAAATATTTTAATAGAAATTGTCGGTATAACTACGTCTTTCTGAGGACTACCACGTAAATAAATAATATTGAAGTGTCGGTTTGTAATTCCAAAATAATAGTTTTTTTACTAAATGTAATAAATGTTTGAACGGTAATTATACCTAAAACTATTTTCAAAATTTTTGTCTGTCTGCTTGTTTGTTTGTCTGGGCTGATTTTGACGGGACTTTCACACTTATTTAGGTGATGTAAATAAGGATCCGAGTAACTTAGAAAGTAATCATTGTTCGAAGCAAAAAAATCACGAGCTTATGCTAGTTAAAATTAGTTGGCACTTTAATTACGTTTCAAAGAATAGTCCCTTCTGCAGCTCTCGAATCTGAATCGCCGCAGAGCAGTGTCATCGAAATGAATTTATGTTAGTGCACGTAGCGTTTCAGCTAGGTACATGCGTTATATTGTGCCACTGAATTTGTCAAGGCTGACTAATGCCTGCGAATTATGGGAGCCTCTGAGCACCGAGCTCCAGTGTTTAGCCTAGCAGGCAGGCTAGTCGTTTATGTAGCTAAAGAGACTGGCTTTAGCGTTCTCTTGTTGATTTAAACTTGGTAAGTACTAGGGTACTAGAATACGCCGTTATGCAGGGTTAATCATATTATTATATTTAAAATTATAAGTTTACTGAGTTAGCGACCGTTGTAACTATTTTTCTATTTATTATAATCACATTTAATCTCATTCAGAAATGTCAGGTGCGGAGTACTCGTAACCAGCGTGCTTGTATGACGAGATGTATGAACGTGGATGGGGCGAGAGGAGTATGGAGAGTAGGATCGTAGTAGGTGGCGTTATGTAGATTCTGCTTACCCCCATGGGAAAAACGCGTGAGTTTATGTGTGTATATCCGAATCACATTAAAACTTATTTTTTGGGTTCCGTACCCAACGGGACCCTATTGCTAAGGTTCAGCTGTCCGTCCGTTTGTCTGTCAGTGGGCTGTATCTCATGGACCGTAAAAGGTAGAGAGTTAAAATTTTAAGTACCTTTGCCTCTCTATTTCTATTGTCGCTATAACCATTAAATAAAGTCAAAGTCAAATCATTTATTTCAATTAGGCCAATAAGGCACTTTTGAACGTCATACACAAAAAACAAAATAGAATTGAATCTAGTTGCCCCTTCCAAAAGGTAGTTTTGTATGGTGAAGAATGGGCAAGAAACTCCATACGTACTCTTTTTAAATCAATAATAACACGAAAGAGTCCCAGTTAAACTCAGTAATGTACAGGGGGAGTACAAATTGCAGCGTCTATCCATCAAGCGATACAAATCGGCCACGGGTTCATTTGTCATGCCGTGTGTACTCAACAAAATTACTTCATGCCCCTAACCTACCCCTTTGTGGTACCCTGTACTGTATCTAGCCAAAATAAACATGAACTCGCACTACGGTAAGCATACATAGGCAGGTAGGTAAAATTCCTAGACTTTCGCCCCATGAGAGGATGTAACATAACATCACGCCTGTAATCCTCGAAGGGTTAGGCAGTGGTGTACCTATTGATACACCCACATTTCGCCAGTTATGTTTTTAGTCCCGTGTAATAGGAGGCGAGCCTAATGCCATCAACCGGGCACAAATCCAGACTCCGAGGCTGCTACTGAGAAATTCCTGATAGAAAAACCCAATAACACTTTGCCCGACCTGGGAATCGAACACAAGACCTCATGCACAGCAGTCGCGCTTGCGACCACTAAATCAACGAGGCAGTCATGAGAGGATGTGCAGTGAATAAAATTAAAAGTCAGTTATTTGGGTACTTGACATCGCCAATCAATTGACATACTTTTAATGAGCGATTCCCCCATACATTTGGTATGGCGAAAGTTAACTGTGACATCACATTTTTGCCAACTCAATTGATTAATATTTTATTTATTTCAAAGCAACTAAAAAACAAATTTGGCAGTAATATGTACAGTCAGCAAGGTAGGTGATGCAGGGTCGTCAGATATAGTTGGGGTTTTCTTAGAAACCAATGGATGTCTCCGATTGATACTTAACTTTATTAATGAACTGTTTATTATCTACTTTTTTAAATTAAATTACATTTGTTAACATTCATCGGTTTTTAAGAAATTTACAACTATATGTGACGACCCTGCATACCTATCTACTTTGCTGACCGTACCTACATACAAAATTTACAGACACAATTATTAAAAAAAAAAAAAACAGGATAAAAAATAGAAACTAAAACTAAATAGCCCAATGGAAATGTGTCCAAAAGACTGAACCGTCTGGACAAATAATTGAAAATAAATCTTAATAAAATAAATCGATGTGTTTTTTCTTTATATTATGTAGTTGTGTTTTTCCAACCTTGTATTCTTGACTTAGGTACAGATAGCTCACAAGAGCTCATAACTCTCGAGACACGCGTGATCGATATCACCGCACCGACACATGAAAACAACAATAAATAATACATTAAACCAGTTAGGTACCTATCTATCAACATTGGCCGGATGAAGCGAATAAGCGATACATTGGATAAATTCAGAGAGCGATACCGCCATGTATTATGGATAAGAAGTGAGCTCTTAAAAGATTTATTGTGTGGAGAACAAAATGTGGTACATTGATTGTACCTGTATTTTGGTGAGAACCCGTTAGGTACATGTTATATTATAAATGTTGGACTGCCTTGCATCAATGTCTGGGTCTATACCCAATGTCAAAGGCAGGGTATATACCCAGTCAAGTTGAAAATATGCTAGTGATTTTCTAGGTTACTATTCTAATTATGGTAAAACGTATAGGTACCAAAGCCAACTTGCCACCATGGCCATCTCGATAGCATACTACTAAACATTAAAAAAAAAGATTGAAATTTTTAAATCTACGCGCTACTGTCAGGCTTGCCCCTAGGTAGGCCACTGCAGACTAGTCCAGACCTGCACTTGGATTTTTAGTGTTGCCAGACGCGATATTTTTATTATAATAGGTAGATACCTACCATTTATATAGATGACGCACGGAATGACAAGCTGTCAAGTACCGGACGCAGCGTCGATATCATAGACAATACAATCATTGGAGCAGAAAGAGCACTTCAAAGGGAGACAAACAGGGCTGTGGAAGGCTGACGTTTGAAATGTATATCTACTTAAGTACTTACAGACTTAGTAAACTTAATTATAATATAGGTACATAATTATCTACTTATTTTCAAGGAAGTTGCATAATATTAATGTATTGTCACACTTACTCATTTTTATAACTGGACAAAGAAACTCAAACAATAAAATTACATTGTAATATCATAATACACAACAATTTACAACTAAATAAACATTACTGGCTCCAAAACCAAGGAATTTCTCCTAGCTATTTGAAACAATGGAAGCAACAGCCATAAATACTAACATCCGGAACAAACACACTTGTCACGGTATGTGAACCAGTGAAACAGACTCCCTCCGCTTGCCAAGGAACCCACCTTTACACTATAAATTGTCCAAGCTTATTGCCTTCAGTAATAAGAACTAAGTAACGCGAACTTTTTGGCTCAGTTTCAAAAGAAAAAATAGCGGAACATCCTAGATTGTTCTTGTAAAATTTTGTTGTCAAGATGACACTTGAATAAAGAATGCCTAGGTGAGGCGCCGAGGCCGTCTAGAATGTCGAACAAACTTTTAAAACGAACATTTTTCTGGGTTAATGTGCCTATGTACTTACTTATATACATACATGTTCTTACATAGGCACACCTAGGTTTTCTCACGATGAGTTTTCCTTCATCAATGTCATTGATGTTCAAGATAAGCTTAGAAAGTTAGAAAAAGTCACTTAGATACTCGAACCCATAACCTCATGCATGAGAGGCGGGTATCTTAAACACTGAGATATCACGACATTATAGATATAATTATTCTTAAATATTTGTCTGATAAAACAGAGTAGGTAAGTATACCAATCGGGTCGAGTCGGGAAGATAAAGGAAGATATCGAAACCTGATCGACGCCTTACCGAAAACATGTAGCAAATTAACGTAGAAGAAACGCAAACAAAATTGCGTTCTATAGTCATGCCTGCAGCCATATAGACACCATTTTCCTCAATCCCCCCTATTTTTATTTTTACGTATTTTTTTCATAAGGAACAATGGAGTTCAAAATAATATAGGGCAGGGTAATAAAGCGTTCTGCTCCAAATCAGTTAGCGGTCAAGTGGTCACATTAGGTGCAGATTTATAGCCTCCTCCCGACGGGACCCGAAATACATGCTATACTTTTCATTTTCTCACAAGCTCAATGGCCTTCAGTCTTTATCAGGGATTGCGAACCTTTCAACGTCCGCGTGCGTAATAATTTTAGTACGACGTTGTTATATGGAATTGTGAAATTACTAGATTTGGCCCTACACTTTATCCGCTTCATTATGTCTGGCTATCGCAGACGCAGACGAAGTCGAAGTCGTGGAAAAGTAGCTAAGATCCTTCCTTGGGGTTCAAACTTACCCCGTACCAAATTTTATCAGAATCGGTTCAGTGCTTTAGTCATGCAAGCGTAACAAACAGACAGACTGATTTACTTTACAGAGTTCTTCGGTAACTGCTTACTTATTTTACTTTGTGCACACACCACTACGCTTGTCCACATCAAAATCTTGAAAATTTGAAAGTTCATGAATGCCAAGATGAGTTCTAACTTCTACAATACACAGGTTCCTTTAGTACCTTACCTATATTCATAAGGTAAGTACCTACTTGGTAGCTTATTTTCCACAGTCTTAACAATTCGGCCTGGATGTAAGTATCTAATTTCTCTCTGCCATTTCTGTGGTTGCGGGTTTGTCTAGCTACTTGCAATAGGTTCAATGTCACTGTTATTACCTTTATTAAGTAATTATCAGATAATTACTTACTTAATAACTTAAACTACATATCTAAAGCCTAGATTAGGTAAAACATACATCTCTAGAGGTAGTAGTAGTTTTTGGGTATATTCAAAAAAATATAAAGAATAGCAGCACATAATTATCATTCTTTGCTTTTTGGTAGGTATTGAAAAATAATTAACTTCAGCTTGATTTAGCTTACATTACTGCACTACTGTAAACAGCGCCATCTTCCCAATCGTTTTTGTAATTTTTTAACGGTTAGTAGCGCAATACGAGCACGAGATGGCAGTAATGACTAACATACATATAATTTTCTTGAACCAATTTTAATTCAAAAAATAATTTATATGAAACAATACTTTAATTGAAATTTTGATTTTGTTATATTTCTTCATTTTGTTTTTTTAATTATAAATACTGGCAACTTATGACCACACCACACAGGCG
This sequence comes from Hoplodrina ambigua, assembly GCA_949774945.1. Classification (NCBI taxonomy): domain Eukaryota; kingdom Metazoa; phylum Arthropoda; class Insecta; order Lepidoptera; family Noctuidae; genus Hoplodrina; species Hoplodrina ambigua. Next base: position 15,785,262 of record OX458968.1, read on the forward strand.
CGCGCCATCGCCATCTTTTCCGGCTGCCGGCTGTCATTTAATTTCCACGGAACGCCGAGCGAGTGTAGTTCGTTTTCGTTCGTCACATTTTTATCAAGTAAGTAGTTCAATATTTAAATTTATTTTATTACATATTAAACTAGCATTGTATCGTGTTCTTTTCTCCATATGATAAGGACACGAGGTTACCTATTGTTTGCAAATATTAATGCCGTATTGTCTAGCATTAGTTTGGTTATTAGTGAATGGAAATATTGTACTGGAAGTAAAAAAACGGTTATTTTTTATTTTTGTCATGCACGCTTGCAATATGCTGATGATACCACGAGCAGGGCTCACTATGTTTTATAATATTTGTTATTGTTAAATGGGGGTAGCAATAACATAGCAAGAGTTAAACGAGAGGTATCGTGGGATACCCAGTTGGAACGAAGTTTTTTTCGCTGTTATTATGTATTAAATAACAGGCACATGTAAAAACATTGGCAATAATTGAGAGTACCTAATGAAATATACATACACGTAGACATCGCTTTTAGGCACCATCACAAATTATAACAATAAAAACTTCACTGCACTGCATGCATGGGTGTAACATTCTACAGCGAGTGTCGTGACGATCTAAGTCGTACACACTATTTTCGGCCTAGCTCTCACTTGCCAAGTGTCTGGAGTATGACATGTGATAAGAAGATTTGTTCCAAAAAAAAAATGATTATTTTTTAACTATCATGCAATCAGTCTGTAGACTATGAGAAGTAGGGGTTAATGTCGCTATTGGAGCAAAATCCCATTTACGAAAATCTCAATAGTGTATTATGTACACTTTGTACAGCAATCATTTCAGAAAGTTCAGCTTTTTCAGTCTAAACATTGTGTCTGGAACATTTGTAGCACTGCTAGTTGTTTCGGACGGAAAGCAAGTCATACTTTGTATTTGGAGCAAAAAAACAAAATTACTATGCATAAGGCATGAGAATTCATGCGGCCACCGTTTTGTCTGTATGTAATGAACCTAATATAATTTTTGAAATCAAAGGTCATGCACAACGGAAGCAATGGTAGGAAAAGGCTTCGCTGTGGGTCTGAGGATGAAGTCACAGGGAACATAGACAAAAAGATGATAGGAGAGAGGTAAATTTTCCACGAAATAAAAAGTTACCTATAACAGTTCAATGCTTATTGACTTACTTTAATTTTCCTGTGGTTAGTATGCAGGAAATGTAAAGGAAAAATTATTGTTTGCATTTTGGAATCTTAATGTTTCGTGGAACTTTGGGATTTTACAAGGTGACAGGAATGGCATGTCGCTTGACTCGCCTTAAGACAAAGAAAAAAAAATGCTATCACAGCCACTTTTTTGAAAGGGATTCGAAAAAAACAACTGGTGTAGGTGTTTGGCATGTGACTCTCTCTCTTTCTCTCTGATAAGACAAAGAAAAAAAATAAAATGCTAATATAACTGATTCTTTGTAAGAGTACAATTTATAAGAACAAAATAACTATGGTGTAGGGTGTTATAAGTTTATACAAGTGTTCTAAAAGAATTTTATTATTTATTTGTGAAAGGTGCAGGTGTGTATAATCGGTTGCCTATGTACATACTGCATGTAAATATTTTGCATGTTAAAAATACAATCATCCATTCATTTCCATTTTAAACAGTATTAGCAAATACTCTACCAATATTGTGCAATATTGTAAAAAAAAATATTTATGAAATTGCGTGAAATTATGATTCATACATTTTATTTAAAACTTGTTAGGTAACCAAATTTAAAAAAATGTAATGGCTCAGGGTCATTTTTAATTTTATTATTAAAGGTCATACTTATATTTCAGAATAGTGCATTACACTATTGTATGGCTAATAATAGGTTTCCTTGTTAATTTTAGATGAATTTACAACATAGTAATAATATCTGTGTCTGGTTTGTAGACTATAAAAGTGTTAATAATTAATAAACCTGTTTTGTTTGAGTGAAGAGTAGATTTTATATTAATTGTTGTCATAGGAAACCAACATAGGACTCCAATTCTTAAATAATAAACTAGTTACCTCATTTCTTAAATAAGAGTAATCATTCTGTTCAAAAAGTAGTACTTTTTATACATATTAACTTGTTTTCTTCAACTCATCTAGTTAACTTGAAAATTAACAAGTGTCAGCTGCCAACATGTCTTTGGACCACACATGTTTCTGCAGAGGTGACGAGGGCAAGGGCCTCGACCTTAACAAGCCTGAACACCTACTGCCCATGATGAGGCCTTTCTCTATGAGGTGCTTGTCTATGAATACAATTTAAAAATGTTGAGTAGGATTAGTTATCATAGAGTTGAACTTAGAATTGTTGTACTTTATACATATTAACACTTTAGTTTGAGATTGTAGAATATTTGTGTAATATGGACAGAATAAAATAACTAAAGCATATTTTAACAAAGCTTTGTATTTAGCTGATAGAGACATGTATATTAGTATGAAAAATAATATAAATGACCACATTTTTAATATTGTTAGATTTAAAAGCCCAATTTTGTAAAAACTTGCAATCATTTTTTTTCTATCTTGAAAAAATCTATGTTTATGTTCATCTCCATAAGCAATTTGAAGTGACAAAAAAAAGTTGCAAATTGAGGTGTCGTATGGTAGCTTAACCTACACTGCCTATCTCTGCCAAACCCTTTAAGGGAATCAGGCGTGATGTTACGTTATAATTATTATGAATTTTATTCAGAAATCAACAGCTTGATAACCAGAACCACCAAGGTAAACTCATTAGTACATTACAGTTATTGAATACTTAGCTATAGTAGTTAAAGTCGATAAAAATAACCCTAAAAATTTGTAGACTTGAGGTAAATAAGTAGATGACTTAAAAAATAATAGTATTTTAGTAAGTAGTTAACATATTATGTAAAAAGTATTTTCCATCACCTGGTAAAATGAATGTAAGTACCTACTTGACATGTTATTATTTATTTTGTACATGTTTGTATTCTCATTTGGCTCTCCATCAATAACTATTAGATAGAATCGTACCGAATTCATTTGTCACACAAACACATTATAATCGGTTTTATAAACATTATTATGTATAAATAATTTATTATCCAAGTACTTATTTTTTTATAGCAATTTAATCTGTTTTTAGTCCCATGACCCACAAAGGCTGTGGTGATTGTTACTATGGTGACTTGGTAATGCCAAAAAGAAGATTATATGATTATTTAATTGTTCTGCTTCACAGGCAGTGAGCCTCTAAAAGTAGATTATTTTGTCTAGCCGAATCTTAATCTTATCAAATGCCCAAATCAAATTGTATTGTGTAAGATTAATATTAGTCTGGCTTAGAATGTTAAGTGATTAGCATTTTTAACTGATTAAAAAAAATCGGTATGTTTTGTCAATCACGACATCCCAATCGTATTCTCTATATTCGTTTTAATTTAGTATCTCATTAAATACAGAAGAAAAGTAGTTCGTTATAGATAAATAACTATTCTCATAAATTACACGATATTCTGTAGGTATTTCTTATAATTTCATCATCCTCAAATCGATGAGTCCCACTATGTTCATGCACCGACCTGTCTGTAGGTACATCATGACGTCGCGCGCTCCGTGGCATTGGCATAAATTAGTATGATTACATGGTTTGACATTAGGGTTAATATGACGAAAATCATACTAATTTATGCTAAAATAGGAATAGAACTTTCATCACCCGATACAGCTAGTTCTATAATTATTTTTTCGTTCTTTATAACAAGGTTTACACTTTAGACAATATTTTTTTAATCTAGCACCTAGATATTATTCTTGTCTGTCAAAAGGCGCATATTATAGGAAATTGGCTAAGTATTTTTTTTTTCCTTACCAAGAATCTGATTCGACTCTGCAACCAAGGCCATTCGTGTGGTGGTTTTTCACCGTTGGGTAATTAGAAAACCTACTATGATTCAGCACCATCGTCTGTTCTTGTGGCTGTCAGTCGTGACATCTAAAAGATTTAACTTCCCTTTTAAATATTATCCTTTCTGCCCTTATCGGCCACTACAAATCGAAGTCAAGGCTATCCGATAAATGGATAAGGCGATTGAATCATATCTATCATTTAACTTATCTTGTCACTAATTGTCTCGACAAATTGGTTTTAACGATAATGAAACAGACGTTCTGAACATTCCATTTAATTCCGATCGTTTTTTAGTAACTTTACAATACATACTAGGGATGGGCCTAATAACAATTCAACCGAATAGGATCTTCTGCCGAACTTAAGGTAGGTAACTGAGCCGAATTTGAAGAGCGGTCGAATTTCGGTCAACATTCGCACGCTTGCACCAGAGCGATACTTCATGAGAAGTTTTCGCTTTCACATGCGATTTGTTGGGATGCCCACGGTCGGCACACACATCTACAATCAGACTGTCATAAAGATATAGATGCTCCCACAAATACAAACACCTAAATATAGCGGGCGGTGATCTAGTCTACTCACCTACTGAATTTCGGCAAACTCTGTACAATGACCCAAAGTTCGGTCAAAACTGCGGATATTCGGGTGCCGAAACCGAATTTTAAAACCAATTACGACCTGTCCTTAATCTTCTTAATTTTATCGTATTTTCTTTATTTTTTATCCTGAAAGCGTAGCAATAAGTTACTTTAACGATCTTTTGGTAAAACGTGTCATTTTAAAGTGCCTATAAAAAGATAATGATACTTAGTAAGTACCGTATTATTGAATTTGCTGGCTACAATGATATTGAGAGTGGAGTAGTATAAAACAATATCAGATATCGCAAAAAGTTCTATCCAAACGGAATTTGCTTTTAGTTCTGATCTAGGCGGTTTATGTGAAAAGTTGGTAAACATTAACGTATGGTAAACACTTGAATTATATAACTCTATCTTTATGATGATGTCTTATCAAATTTAAGATAAACCTTCACAAACAGCTTAGTTATTATCTTCTCAGAGTGCGGTTTTGCACTACCTAGTTATTCTACTGCACAAGTTTGACGATTGTGCCATCCATCTGATTGTAGCTAATATCCAAAAAATTATCCTACTGTTAATAGGCATAGAGCTTACTAAACAATATGTATTTTCTTTATTGCCTCTTGCAGTATAAAACGGCTCGAATGTTCGCGAACTTTCGTAAAACAATGCCATAGGACGACGTAGCCTTTCTCTTAGCAAAAGCAATAGGTTCCCAGCTTCCCACATTATCAGTCTAAACTTTCTCTCATTAGGTCATGAGAAACCTTCATAACGGACGGTTGTCCTCCTTCCCAGGCTCAACAACTTGGAAACTGTTCTAAAAAACATGTTTACATGTGGAGTACTTGGTGATCATTTATTAAATGGAAACAAACGCCTACTAGTTGGACTATGGAGGGAGATTAAGGATGATAACGGCATTGCCCACCAATGGGTACCACGGCATTTTCGGCGATACATCTCTCTATATTATAGGTTAGTTTTCTGTAAAGAAATTGTAGTTCAGTTAGTAGGTTTTTTTAAAGCCAATATGTAGATTAGCCGGAAGACCTGTAGAACCTTGTCTGAAGATGCAGAAACTTTCAATATATGAGACTCATTAGTAGCCGAGGCATGCACTTGGTGTCTGGAATGGAACTTCGCTGCAAGTTTCAGACTGATCGAATGACCAAGTTTTCAGGAAGCCAGAAGTTGAAGCCTCTTGAGCATTTCTCTGGTACATCTCAAGTTACTGAAAAACACTTAATTTTTATTAACTGTTTAACGTAGATTATTGTTTTACGAGAACAACTATCATAAGATACAACACTGGACATTAGGTAACCTTGAATTTGAACTAGAATTATTCAAGATTCTAGCTATTATTAACTCTATTATTTCGTTACATATAAAGGATACGTGAAATAAAATTGTTCTGGTGTTTTTTGAATCTATTTTTATTTAAATCCTAGGATTAGTAGCGCGGTGAATTTCGAAACAAAACCATGATTAACCTTTGCTTGACCGCAGATGATACCTTCGTTCCCATAGCACGATCGATAACGATAATAGTTTCTTGCATATTTAATAGTTTTTAACTAAGGATTGTTTCATATTTATGTTGTATCCCGTCTGTTTTTTTAAGTTTTTGATTTTCAAAACCTTTTTTTTTCTATGATTGTACTCCTTATCCAATACCTGAAGCAGATTTTTTTAAATCGATTGTGCCTTTTAGCTTTCTTTGTATTTTCAGCCAGCTATTGATCGTTACTTGTTTGCGACCTACTTTATTCTATAGTTTTACTCATTTAAAATGTTTTTATCCCCGGATAATGCTTAACTATTTTGGTCCTCTTAAATAACTTTTTTTCTTCTCCATCCTATACTGGGCAAAGGCCGTTGCCAAGTCCTTCCAAGAACTCTTTTCTCGCTCCACCACAAACCAGTTTCCTCCACTTATCTTTTCAATTTTGTTACAGTTAGTATCTAATATAAACAACTACATATATTCCATAACACACTGAGTTAATTATTTTCTTACAGAACTATCTATCCTCAACCTTTGACATTCAGCAGATAAAATGGTTGTGTAACAGCACCATGGAAAATTCTCGGCTTGTTTTTAACCACGGTGATGTTACATAATTAGCATAAACATTGTTGCTTCTTAATGATTCTCTAAGTTATTAGCTTTTGTAAAGAAAATGCTTTTTTATGAAGGTTTAAGTCGCATTTAAATTTCACCTTCACTATATGGGAAACTATGCAATAGTCTGTCTATTGCATAGTTTCCCATAGAAATGAGAGGTCGAGGCAATTAGTGGAATCAACCTTTTCAAATATTTATAAATAATAATTGTCGTAGTTAGTGTAGTATAAGAAGTTAAGAATATTACTTACCTTTAATTTCAGAATATTCGTACCTACTTAGGTACCTCAAAAATTAAAAAAAAAACGTTTATTTTGGCAAACTAATTGAACACAGATACTTAAGAACATCTCTTGCATATTCTATAAAAAAAAAACATCATTTTAGGAGAACATCATTTGAGGTAAGCTCTAGCATTAGGGATAACAGCTCACTTCAATGTCATTTCATCTAAATTTATCGAGACTGGTACAGAATAGACCAACCTGACAGAAAATTATCAGATCTGCCAAAAAAGTTGCAAAAGTATTATTTAACAAACTAAGCCCATATAAGTATTTCTAGTGACATGTTCAAACGTTAACCTACCTACTATTTAATTTTATCTTATCGATTAGACGTGAATGTTCAGAATGTCGGAATGTTCAGTTCAGTAATTCAGTTGACCGTAAGTGTTCCCAGTGATAAGACGTCTCGGAAGTGAGTTCTACAATTTTCCTTTGAAATATTTCTGTGATTTAGTGCCGTGAATATTTATTAATTAATACTTGTTTAAATATTATACATTTTGTGTTAACTTGAATTTATAAATACTCGTTATAATTTTTAATTAATTTAAATTGGTTTTTATTTACATTCAGTTTCATTGTTCAGTTTAATTCTTTACCTAGGTACTTATCTTATTTGATTTCAGATTTGAATTTGAATCTAATTATCATTGAAAATATATTCTCAAAGTTCAAAACGTGAGAATCGTCACTAAATAGGTATTATTTTCGGGATATTTTGTCTCACTTCAGAATTTCACAACAATTTGGAATTTTTGGTAACTAACAGGTTTTTTAATACCTAGCAAAAATATTTTTTATTAGTCTCGTAATGTGAGACTTGAACTGCGCAAGCGCACATAAACCGCGATCCGTGATCCGTCAAGTTCCTTGTTCTTGTAACGTTCAAACGCGATTGCTTCATAAATAACGGTACTGCGTAGACATCGTGAAAGACCTCTTACTTACATTGCATAATAAACCACATGCTTCTACAACTATGGCTCAATTTTGCTAACTACTATTTTGGAACATTAAAAGTCTCAAGATTCGATATGAAATACTCGCTTTTAGAAATCTTAATCTAGAACATGGCACATATTCGAACCTTCGTAACATCAGGGAATTCTTACCCGGTATCAGAAAATGAATACGTCATAACCATTACAATCACTTCTTTGAATTGAATAGGGACTCTTCACGGATATGATAACGACTATAATCTTGTACGTGCAATGATAGGTGCCTACTAGATAGATACTTAAAGATAAGTTAATTCGTTTGTCTGGTTCATTAAAAGATTATTTAATTTAAGCAAGCGGTCTCGTTAGTGCTTAGAAGTCTTATTTCTACAATTATTTGAAGATTCCTGTAGTGTTATTAAAAAGTGTAGGTACCGAAAATCGACAATGCTTTGGTGAATTATATGTATGTAGGTACTATAATAATTATAAACATACATATTCATGGTATTCGTAAGAATTTATTGCTTGATTACCATTAATTATAAAAGATCATTAATCATCATAATTATTATTTATGTATATGCAAACAATTATTTATATTCAAGTACTAAGTTTCAAATATTCACCAACTCCTAAATATTTGTATAACATTACATTAATCACGAGAACATTATAAAAAATCATGTCACAAAAAATATAAAAGACACATTTGTATTTTATCTGCAACTTAATTGCAACCTTATTTGTAAACTAATAAAGTTGTAATCTCAATTTCAGCTTTAACAAAATGCCTCTCCAGCTGACTAAGCCCGCTCCTCAGTTCAAGACCACCGCTGTCGTCAACGGCGAGTTCAAGGACATCGCTCTCTCTGACTACAAGGGCAAATATGTGGTGCTGTTCTTCTATCCTCTTGACTTGTGAGTATAAAACTGTCAAGATTTTTATAACATGAACTCAACCTTATGAGCAGGGCTGCCATTACCTAAATAGTTAACGCCAGAAAAAATTCTAAAACCTCGGACATTTCGCTGTTCGAGAACTTTTCCCTGGTTAAAAAGTTTAGTGTTTGTGTGTTTGTGGCAATAGGTTCGCCCCCTATTACATGGGACTGAATATAACTGGCGAAATGTGGATGTTCTAATGGGTACACCTCTGCCTAACCCTTCGGGCATTACAGGCGTTATGTTATGTGTGTGTAAAATGTTTTAAGACTAAACATCGTGTGCATTTTTTTAATAGTATTGCTTTTCTTACATTCCCCGGATACTTTTTGAAAACCACGTTCGGACCATCCCCTTCACAGCCTAAAAATACATACAGTCGGTCGACGAAGACGTCTAGACAGGGCAATCGTGCGGGGTGTGAGGGGCGAGGGGCGGGCAAGCCGATCCCGAACTGCGAACAAAAATATGTTAGCAGTTCGGGATCTAAGATTCAGGGCTAGCGCGTGTTTGTTTTTAATTTATTTGTTTGTTATTGTAGAGTGCAGTTAAATATTCTTATTTGTAATGACGTGCCACGTTGATAACGCTAATAAAATGGCTGACCGTCGCGCGGTAGAAAAATATTTTTTTAATAGTTAATCGCACAGGGCAAATCCTGCTAACAGTTTGGAAATCCTACTAATATTATAAATGTGAAAACGTAAAAATTAGGCAAAATAAAAGGCGGCTGCAAAATTTTACATAATATATGCTTCATGGGTATCGTGTCTATGGTTTTCGAGGGTGCTGATGACGAAAATGAGGTCAAAATGAAAAACCAAGATGGCGGCCGCAAAATTTTACAAAATATGCTTCATGGGTGTCATGTCCATGGTTTTTGGGGGCGCTGATGACGAAAATGAGGTCAAAATGAAAATCCAAGATGGCCGCCGCAAAATTTTACAAAATATGCTTCATGGGTGTCATGTCCATGGTTTTTGGGGGTGCTGATGACGAAAATGAGGTCAAAATGAAAATCCAAGATGGCCGCCGCAAAATTTTACAATATATGCTTCATGGGTGTCATGTCCATGGTTTTTGGGGGCGCTGATGACGAAAATGAGGTCAAAATGAAAATCCAAGATGGCCGCCGCAAAATTTTACAAAATATGCTTCATGGGTGTCATGTCCATGGTTTTTGGGGGTGCTGATGACGAAAATGAGGTCAAAATGAAAATCCAAGATGGCCGCCGCAAAATTTTACAAAATATGCTTCATGGGTGTCATGTCCATGGTTTTCGGGGGTGCTGATGACGACAATGAGGTCAAAATGAAAATCCAAGATGGCCGCCGCAAAATTTTACAATATATGCTTCATGGGTGTCATGTCCATGGTTTTTGGGGGTGCTGATGACGAAAATGAGGTCAAAATGAAAATCCAAGATGGCCGCCGCAAAATTTTACAAAATATGCTTCATGGGTGTCATGTCCATGGTTTTTGGGGGCGCTGATGACGAAAATGAAGTCAAAATGAAAATCCAAGATGGCGGACCTCATTTTTTTATGATTTGATTTGGGTGTCAATTTTCAGTTTAATTGGGGTGCTGGTTACGAAAATGCCATCTAAATAACTTATATCTGTCTTAAGTTGGTCCTATAGCAAAAGTTGTTCAGTTTGGTGGCATGTAGCAAATTCTTTCCTATGTACCACTTACCATTATAATTTCTGAAATATTTCTTTTTCATTGACTATACTTACAGAAGCTAACTAAAACGATAATAATTTAAGAGTTTTAAAAATAACTGTCACGGGCAGAATTCAAGCCGTGACCTTTGCCGAATCGTAATGTCGCACTGACAATTGAGTTATTTATTTATTTAAAAACTTCACTTAAAAAAGATTACAGTACAGTAAGTAACACAGTAACTAGTTACCAAGTCTGCATCAGTTCAATTTTTAAATCTCTTTGTATACGCCTCATCTGCATTTTTTATTGTCATTCAAGTTCTTAATAAATACATGCAGTAAAGAGCGGGTTAAAAAATTTTTTCATTATTATTTAATATGTAATGTTGTTTTAATTATAATACCGGTATCGATGTTGATCTGCAATAAATAAATAATTTCATAAGTATTGTTTACTTGTGACAACCCTGGCCGATGCGTTACTGTCTAGACGATGTCGGCATTTCACCAAAGATCAAAGGCGTCGACCTACTGTATGGTTTTTTATATTGTGATCCCCTTTGTCCTAATTATGACAAATTCGGGCCTACAGGATGGATGGCAGTGCTAATTAGGGCTAGTTAGAAAGTTTTATCAGCACCGTTTGCTTAGCCGCATCTACCAGCTAATGCTTTACACCGAGTGCGACTGCCTAAACTATCAGCTGGCCTGAAAACTGGTACGCGCAAGGGTTTCCATAAATAAATACCTTCGACAAGTTCAAGGACATAATTTGACTAGTTTACTGTCTTTAATGCTTATAAAGGTGTAGGTACTTACTAGGCAGATACTTACGTAGGTACCACCGGATAGTAAATAATAATATTTATATACCTATTATAAAATTGTATTGTCTAAATTTATGTTCATTTTTCGTCGTCACATCAATTAATGGAACAACTTCTCACAGCACGGCTGTGTCTCGCTTTGAGTAAACTCGGGGACTGTTATCGGGCTAGGTTTCATTTTTGCGTCTTATCTTTTATAGCTTGCTTTATGTGTTGTGTCAGTGCAACCATTGTTTAGTAGCGGCACCGCTAATCCTTTACGAGGCCATTTAAAGTTCATAGACTTGGTAACACGTGGAGTAGAAACATGATGCCATAAAAATGTGTCGTAACTTTCAAATATGTTGTCTCATGCCTGACTCATTGAGCTTGTGCTAATCAATTTTGTTAGAAATAATACCAAAAGCAGCAGATCTCAAAATGGAATATTTTTACGCCTACCAACAAATAAATTGAACCTAATCATCATCATATCAGCCGTAGGACGTCCACTGCTGAACATAGGCCACCCCTACAGATTTCCAATAAGACCGATTGAAAGCGGCTGAAAAAAGGTCAATATTTTGAGATTTTTTTATTTGAGATGAAGAGGTGAACAGAAATTTCTGCTGGAAAACGTTTTTTTTTTTTAATTTGAAAAATCACTGCATGTTTGTGTCAAATACAGTAATGCACGCAAAACATTGTACATTCAAGTGCATGCAATAGCATAGGGGTTTAGGCAGTAATTTAAGTTTATTTATAATATTAAATACTGATTTTCGTAAAATAACGTGTCAAAAAGTTGGGAACTTTGTTCTTTCAACCTTCAATATCTCCATAACCAAAAGGTTTCCATGGCCTGGAAAATATCGCAATGGTGATATGATGTTACTTTCGGCTAAGTTAAGCATCTTTTTTTGCACCCATTATTTTAAGTTTGAAAACGTCATATAAACTTCCCAACGTTCACATTGTTACTTGTAAAGGTTCAATTATTATAATACATATAAAACGTAATCAGTTCTTTGAACCGACCGCACTACATCCGCCACAAACCGGTCGCATTCATTACCACACAATCATCTAGCCCGTACGTAACCCACTCAACTCAGGGTTGACATTATGTAGAAGTAAACGGCCAGTCAAAAATTTGCTTCTGTCCGTGTAAAGGAGAAAACGCGTCTATCTGTTTACTGCATAATTATATATCTCTCTTAGTTTAGTTCTATAATTTACATAATAACTTAATTAATTTCTCGATATAAAATAAAAAATGATTCTAGTTTATTCCTCGCTTCTATGCAAATGCGACTGTTCAAGATGACATCACATTCGTCAAACATTAGGAATGATCATCAAACGTTTTAAATAATTGTTTGTGGCAACCTTAATTCCAATCCAATCCAATTAATAATGCCGCTCCTATTTTCGGATTATGCGTTAAACTGTTCCATTCATACGAACTATTTGAATCCATAATTAAGTTTAGTTTACATAACAATTTGATTGTGTTACATATCCGATTTTATGGTTGTGAACTTATGATATTTGAACTATTTATCGCACACCTTAGGGCTTCTCTACACCATTTGCCAGTGCATCTGGTCCACATTTTCACGCTGTATCGTTTCTTCAGATAATGATTTATAAATATATTCTTCACATCATTACGAAATTTTTCCTTCTTCTTACGAAGATATTCCAGGTCAAACTTCCAACTGTTTAAACGTTTCTATTTCGAAAAATTGCTTTAAATGTTCTAACTAAACTAAATACCCCCATGAGCTCTACCATTGATGCTCCCTTGATCACGCTTTGAGTGCGTTAGATGGCACACTGCACTGTCATATACATCCAGTTTTCACACCAAATATAGAAGACATTTTCCAGCAGAAATGTGTGCTCAATGTTGCTTTATTCGATTCTGTAGTATGCGCAGTTAACGGGTATCTAATGTCTTTATTTTGCACCCCTTACATCCTGCCCAAATTCATAAACGCTTCTGTAATTGCGCCACCAAACCACAAACAGCGTTATATTATTATGTAAGGCTAAAGAATATGTTCAGGGAGGCCCACGTCGTCGGAGAACTGAAGGAAGAGCTCTCGAAAGCGGTGGTCTCTCCGTCTCCATCTCTCCTGCACATTATACAGAAGGCAGTATGCTCGTGTCAGCGGACTTACGAGGACGGTCCTAAGACTGACCACGGAACTGAGACTACCCGAGAGAGAGGAAATGGGTAAAAGGGGAGAGGATTGGTTGCAGGATTGTGTTTGTTCTGGAGACGGTTTTGTTGTTGCTTAGTATTGAAAACGTGTTCATGTTCGCTTTTCTGCTGGCCTCTACTGTTGATTCTGGCTGTCAGGAGTTGCAGTGAGTGGGAACAGTGTGGCGGGCCTGTCCCAACAAACATGTTCATTTATCAGGCCTTGTGTTTCGCATTAGTTAATTTACTATGGGTAAAGGTCTTTAGGAAGACGCTGTTATCTTCGACTGCATCATTGGTAACATGAGTTGTGATTGGAGGTAGGCTTAAAAACGTCTGCGTTTTTGAAGGCCTGAATTTAGTTTTGATAATTCATGATTAAGGGTCCATAGATGACACTTTTCCGAGTTTGTTCTTCACACATTTTGGTGCATAGTTTCAATACGCTTTATGTATCTGCAAAACCACACTATTCTAGTAACCACAGCATTCGATCAGCAAGCATCCGACGCTGTCGACAATTTGCTTAATCAGCTGGTAGGAATTACACGGTAAATACTTGAGCCAGCAAACAATCACCGTGTAATAACACTATAAATATTATCATTCCACCGCATCTGGCTATTGTGATCTTTGAACGACACGTCATCATTGCACGCACCTCAGGTTTGAATTGCATCTGTTCCTAAGCGATGACTCATAGACTCCTGCGCATTGCGCATTATAATTAAGAACTACTGTTTTAATATCAATTTATTGAGTTGTCAATTTTCTTGCGGATCTCCAATTTTTTAATAATAAAATGTAGTTCTCGGGGATAACGTAGCTTCCCACTGGCGTAAGAATTTTCAGAATCGGACCAGTAGTTTCGGCGATTAGTAAATACTAAGAAACAAACATATTCTTCAGCTTTATAATACTCGTATATAGTAATAAAATAAATAAAACTCTTGAAAGAACTTAGTTTTTTCAATTATTGGTCGTAAACGCTATCTAAATCACCTCGGCCTCTAAGTATCACTATAACATACCAAATTGAAATATATTTTTATCTATTCACTTACTCGCATAAAATTTAATTTTCGGGATCGCTGACCCTGGACTGTTATAACAAACCTCAAATCGATAAGATAGTGTGTTTAAACTAATTGATGTTGCCGATTTACTAAATATAAAAAGTCATTGTGACGAAAGTCTAGTAACTTCATTTCATTCCATAGGGGATTAGGAATAAATATTTCATGTGTTTTTACATTTTGGTGTCTCGTTATACTAGAAGTCACTTCCAGAATATATTGTTGTGATTACTGTAAACATTGGGACCTCATTTTTAAATGCAGTGTCAGGATGATGGTTGAAATGTGGTCCTAAATCTTTTCCCAACTTAATTTGTGCAACGAATACACTATTTTTATTGTACATTTACGAAGACCAAGAAGCAGTTCTGGTAACTTTTGCTAACGTTTGCATTCTAATCTCGGCCTTAAACTAAAAAGTTAGACTCACTTTTGACATTAATCTCAATCTATCAAAAGTGCCTCCAATTTTCGATACATTGAGACTAAGATTAAAAGCGAACATACTTAAAAACACGAGAAACGTCCATCTGTTTTAATAAATTACTCTCTGCTAAAAGACTGTACAACCTTAAGGGCAGTATGAAACTCCCTCTTAGAAGACAGCCATTTTGAACTCCGTTATCCAATTGACTGATTTAGATGCATACGTTTGTCCGCAGCACGTTCGTGTGCCCCACGGAGATCATCGCGTTCTCGGAGCGCGCGGACGACTTCCGCAAGATCGGCTGCGAGGTCATCGGCGCCTCCACCGACTCGCATTTCACGCACCTCGCCTGGATCAACACGCCGCGCAAGCAGGGTTAGTACCTACATGCGCTACGTCCACATGTATTATTTACTAGCAAACGAATGAACTAAATGGTCTAATTTAAATAAATGTTTTGACTTTGAACATAATAAAAAAGGAATTGGCCAAATCGCTCCAGCCGTTTTCGAGTTTTGCGCTTAGCAACACATTTTGCCGTTCATTTTTATTTATTTATATTTATTTAGGATCTTCAACAAAAGTCGTGCACAAATCATGACATACAAAATAGTCAAGAAATTGTGGTCTCTGTGTACCCCTTCATATAAAGAAGATCACAGCATGTACATATTAGTGTCACTGTTAAATTATTTATTTCAATTAAATCATTAAAAGCCACTAAGGAGAATGTTAAAAAAATCTCCATACGTATTTAAAAGACATGTTTTATGATAGTTTGTATACACCAATTCTTACAAATGACACAATTAACTAAATATACATGGCGAACTGAAATGCTTTTGATATCTACA
Organism: Hoplodrina ambigua; assembly: GCA_949774945.1. Taxonomy (NCBI): domain Eukaryota; kingdom Metazoa; phylum Arthropoda; class Insecta; order Lepidoptera; family Noctuidae; genus Hoplodrina; species Hoplodrina ambigua. The sequence continues at coordinate 15,801,114 of OX458968.1, forward strand.
AGCGATATTAAATTTAGCGAATTTGATATCAACATCCTGGCACATTTTTCCTGAATCCTTTCGATTTGGGTTGGGCTTATTGTAAATAAGGTAATCAACACGTAGTCTGTACGGAATGTGAACAAAATTCACTGAACAAATTAATAGTCTCTAATCCAAGATAAGAATTAATCACATACCACATAATGCTCATAAAAAAATAATGTCCAATCATTGCGGGTAGTATAAATAAGTTTTCAACTAACACGTCCTATCCACGCGTCTGATTGTCAAGCTAGTTATTACTGATATAATATTATCATTATAGGCAATTAATCACTTAAAAGTAAATTTGATCTTTGTTATTATTAGTAGTAGTATTAGAGCTCTTTGATTTTTTAATTCAGTATTAGATATCACAGTACCTATTTCTGTTACAATGATGAAGCTACATTAATGGTTTGAAGAGTTTGCCTATGCAAGTTTACAGTGTAACGTGTTAGGATTGACTTCGAGATGGCAAGGCATCCGCTATTCAGTTTCAATTCTAATAACTTTTAGGAACGATCGCAATCGTATCTCAGACTCAATCTCTCAAAAAAAAATGCTTTCTATCATGAGGAGGTTGGTTCCCGCATTTAGTCCTCAATGGTGGACCATTGTGCGTGAACCATGGTGGCCATCACTTCAAATAAGCAGATTGACTCAATCTTAACTGTTTTATGCCTTTAATTTACATACTCTTTTTGACATTGATTAGATAAAATCTAAAGTAAATTCTGACCTTTTTAGATTGAATTATAGTAGAATTGGCTTTTAAATGTCCTTACCTACTTTTCAACTGGCGAATCGTCAGCATGCTTGTCATCCAAAACACATTTAAAACTAACAGCACCTCTTCGTATGTCCCAGGTGGTCTCGGGCCGATGAACATCCCCCTCATCAGCGACAAGTCTCACCGCATCGCACGTGACTACGGCGTGCTCAACGAGGAGACCGGCATCCCCTTCAGAGGACTGTTCGTCATCGACGACAAACAGAACCTGCGACAGATCACTGTCAACGACCTGCCTGTTGGACGGTAAGATATATTTGACACTAACGTAAAAAGAAAAACAGTACAGTATCCTATGAGCACATGGATACTTTTCCGGATCCAGGAGATAAACTATCTATATGACAATTTTCATCCAAATCTGTGTTTGAGTAGGTAACAAACGTCCAAACATCTTCACTAACTCACATTTGTAATATTACATAATAGGATTGGACATGATGGGCCAAGTATTACCAGTACATTTGGGCGAGCACTCACCATGTCACCCTAGAGACGTCCTATTTGACATATTTCCTTATTGCAAAATATACAAAGTACTCGTAGTTTGTTGGTGGTAAATTAAAATACGCTTATCTACAAGCTATAAAATATAAAACCTTGATGTTTACGCAACTAGTAACCTTTAGACGTAACAGTGATAAATGTGCACTTTATAGTATTACACATTGTTCATTGAATGATTGCTTATCGATACTCGAAGATTCTATAAGGAACCGGATAGAATTTCGATTGTATATTTTTTTGTTGAATATTAAATAAACTGTTTAGGAGGCTACCACTAATGACTGCATGGCTAAGATTGTGTAGTACACCCAAATCTATAAAAAAAACTTTAAAGTAAGATAGTCCTACGATTTACTAATACTTAACTTTTTTTCGTTATGTCAGACCAAAAACCTTGTTAGGCAGATTTCTGTAACTAGAAAACAAAAAAAAAAATACAAGAAAAAAGTTATTAAATGTTTGTTATTTCTGCACACAATAGACATGTACTACAAAGCTTATAAAATAGCCCTCATACCAAGTATCGCTTCCCACACGAGACACCTAAACGGTTATAATTATTCATTAAGTAATTCTACGAAATGGCCATTGGAGTTCAATTAAACTATTATACTAATAACGTTATTACGTATTATGTACTACATGTATACAACAACCGCTTAGGAAGTTCTACTACTACTTCAGTAAATAAAAAGGTATAATTAGGTTTGCTTGCTCTGTTTTCATTAAACTGGGTTCAATAGTTTAGCCATAACGTAAAAGTCAAATCATTATTTCAATTAAACCATTACAAAAGGCACTTTAGAACGATCTTTTAACGTAATCATACGTAACAGACACACAGACAGACGTACAGACGAGTTGGTTTTGCATTTATAATATTATTAGTATGAATGATAATGTCGTGTAGCCCAGTCCACGTGCGTGTCAGTTGTAGGTTCTCATGTTACGTAGTACTCCACGACCTTCATTTTATGGCACGATTGTACCTACATTATTGTGATTGGAACAATTAAGGAAACCTACTGTATTATTGTGAATTCTAAGGCGACTTCTGGGCCCAGCAGTTAACTAGTTGAAATGTATATTAAAAAAACCGTCATATTTTTCTAAGGAAAATCACAAAATATGGCACCTTGTTTCTATCTAGGAAGCGAGAAAACTTAAATTAAGTTATGGAACTAAATAATCGATTAAATAATGCCTGAAATGTTAATAATCGATTACGAATAAATCGGTAAAATGTCAGAATATGTATGAACATCGAGTAACGAGTATTTTTTTGTGGAATCGATTCATAGTGAATCGATTTCCTTTAATTTCTCTTCTGGCAACATTCCTGCCTGATATCAGTCTGTCACCGATTGACAGATGACACTCGTTCGTTGTTTTTCGTTCTGAGTGCGCACGTATTTTCCTTGTTTTATTGTTTAACCCCACGACCTCGGCTTTTATTGAACTATTGACGGATCTTGCATTTCTGAATTACCTGGCTCTCTATTTTGGACAACTGTTTACGAAAAGCAAAGCCATTCAAAAGTATTTCGTAAAAAACATAAAAAACTGCAATGTTATAATATAACCTCACTTTTACTATATTTCATATAACTTGATTCCTGGATAGCCTAATTTCACCAAATTTTCAGTGAGGCCTTGTTATTATATTCTCTTACAAATAAGGCTAGTTTGATTCAGTTAACACCTGGGCCCAGGAATGTATGGAGTAGTTCCCTTCTCCTTTGTATTTTATATTTATTAACTATTTTATTATTAGTTAAAACGTACCAGTCAACAGTAGTAAAGAGTACTTGATTTACTATAACCTAGTACTATAATATTTTTTATTTATACCACGAAATAAAACCACAGTCAATTTAAAATTGTAACTTTAATCTTTCCTTTTTTAAGAGTTGTACTTAAACTGAGTGATCGTCACATGTTATTAATATTCACATTTTGTTTTCCAGATCTGTAGAGGAGACACTCCGACTGGTGCAAGCCTTCCAGTACACAGACAAGCACGGCGAGGTGTGCCCCGCCAACTGGAAGCCCGGCTCCAAGACCATCAAGCCCGACACCAAGGCCGCACAGGAATACTTCATCGATGCCAACTAATCATATCTACCACGACACACTCGCAGCTCAAAGTTGACCTTACTTCCTAGTTCGATCCACACACAAATATGGCGCTTTTATGAAAATCGTTCACGCGAGTCGAGTCTTCTTGTAATGTCAACATTTTGCTGCAAATTAGTTCATTTTTCAACGGAAATTGCACTCATGAGCAGTATCGTAGTCCCAGTTAAGCTTTATAAATAATATTAAAACAAATAGCTGTAATGGAACTTTGTATATCAATGCATAACTATCATGAGTGCAATTTTCGCACTTTTAACACTGAATGTCGGAAATTGGAGTTAGAGAAGGAAGAAAATGTCTGAATCTCATGCGACAGGCCTGTCGACGCCAGTCCTAATAACAAAATTCCAACCTAATTTATATTACATTTCGAAACTAATAGAGATCATATTGGACAGGTAAATGCAGGCGCAAACTCCGATTTTCCTAAACAGTTGGACAATAATGTAATGTAGGTAACTAAGGTGCTTAGTACCTCACGCAATCAGTATTCTATGGAGATCCTATGCTATTGTACTAATCGAGGCTGTAATAAAAGTAATGTGCAAAATTATTGTTTTATTTGAACTCTTCAATAATCTATTTGACTAGTTAAAAGTAGTTCTGCTTACACTTTTCATGTGCGTATGTTAACATTTTTGAAGAGACTGATTCTTTAGTTAATTGCGTCCAAAAATAAGTACAATTTTAGGAAAAAGCGCCATCTATGATGTTGTCGTGGCAGTTTAAGGAAAAGACGTTGCACAATGTTCTCGATAGTTCATAACTATAACAATAGATGTCGCTAAATGATGCAACGCCAATTGCAAAATAATGGGCTATGCAAACCAAATCTTTTTCTAAAATTATTTGAATATTTAATTAAAGGGTAAGTCTACTAATATTTGAGACTAATATAGAAAAAATAAGGGAAGCTTAGGAGGAAAGAAAAAAACAGCGTGTTGCTAGAATTTTCAAGGTCATATTGTATTGCCGAATATCGCTTTTTAACTTCGTTAGGGCTATGGGTAAATTATAACTGAAATATTTATACTCATTTGGCATTATATTACACAATGAATTTAACTTTATGAAATTGTAGACTAGCATAAATAAAAACATTATCGGTAGGTAGGTACTTATCCACATTCTGAGGCACCATAGTTAACGTTTGTTTACAAAATATCTAATTACGCTCTTTGCAGTTTGCCGACACTAGCTAACCCGACCAATGAGACCCCCGCATTCCCGCTTTAGTTGTCTCGGAAGGAACACGTGAACTCTTAATTTAAAATTACGAAAAATTAAATTTAGAACAATGAACTCCGGTCAAAATTATTATAGTGATTATGGTAGTGGAAGTTCATCAAATTCTGTAAGTTTTTTCTTTATTTTTTTTGCAAATTATCAACAGATTTTACTTTATTTTGCATGACGAAAAATAAATAAATTTGCGTAATGAAGGGACAAGTTCGGACTTGCTTTTTCCTTTGCAAAGTTCCGCATGGTTTCTGATTACATAATTCTGATTTTATCCATTTATTTTTGCTATTTTCGTGTGATGTCGAGAAAAAAATGCGTTGTTGTTATCACAATTTGAGGGTAGAAGAAAATGTTTTTGTTTGCGAATTTGCTTTTGCAACTTTTCTAGAAACCTGATGTGGTTTGTTGTCGCGGATAGAATTTTTGAGCTAAAATCTGAAGTTTATGTACCTTTGTTTATGTATGTATGTAGGTACTTAATTAGGTTATTAGTAGGCTTTGGTTCAGGTAGGTACCCACCTACCTATATAAATTGTGACAGGAAAATATCTGCGGTAGATGCTAGGTAGGTTAGGTACCTATCTTTAGTGTTTTTTGTAATTATGATTTATTAGGTCGAAAACCTACAGAACTAGGTAGGGATCTATTAAATATCTTGATACCTGTTCCGTCTTATGTGTAGATGCCGACGCCGACAATCAATGTTTAGATAAATAACTTATGTTTAAGTTATAAATAATAATAATAAATGTTTATTGTTTAAAAAAGATTACATCCATCATCAATGTGACACAGCCCCCACACCAGGACACCCTAGGGGTCAGTGTCTTGAAAATAAACTAACAAAATAATTAAGAGTAGAAATATCGTAGGTAGGTAGATTACCTGTCTTTCGAACTTTCGAGTGTTTTACGGTTTGTTAGAGTGTACTTATAGTGAAGATGCTTCGAATAATTTGATAAGTTCAAAGCCAAAGAGAATCTACCTACCAACATACTTACTTAAAAAAAAACGCCTGGCGCGAGCCAATTGAGTAAGTAGATACCTACCTAGTTTCGAACAAAACAAAGGCTCTTTTTCAAGGGGCTGTATACACGCACTACTTGTGTTCTGTCAGTGTGCGTGTCACTTACTCAAAACAAGTTGCTATGTCAGAACGTATCTAGAATACTTACATTGTGTGTGCTTAATTTTGTTTATAATTCCGACATTACCTTTACTTTATCTTTACAGCGCAGGTAGGGGTATTATAAGTACTACCTACCTACATTCTATCGGTAATGGTTGAACGTTGAACATTCTTCTCAACAACCACGTCACGTACTTTATGGCACAAATACACTTTAAGGCTCCTAATTAATATAATAACAAAACAACAAATTATTTATTTGAAATAAACCATTTACACTTTTGAATTGTCAAGTCAGTTGAAAGTTGTAGTTAGTTGCTTGTTGTATATACGGATATAAGTATTATGACAACAATGTAACAAGCTGTCGACTTTTTCATTCATTTATGTCTTGCATCAGTTGCATCCCTTTGTGGTAAACTTAGTCTTCGCCCGCGGCTTCGTCCGCCTGAATGACGATTACTGCAGACGCAGACAAAGTCGCGGATTAAAATGTACCTACAGTAGCCTTACGTTTTTTCTTGGGGTATAAGATACCCCGTACCAAGTCATCAAAAACGATTTAATGGTTTAGCAGTGAAAGTAGTACTCGACGGACGAGAGTTCCAAATTGACAAACAAATCTTGACATGTGGATCCAAGTCAGGACGTCACCTTCAACAGTCGCTCTTACGACCGCTGGACCAAATGCAATCGGCAGTCAATGACCTGACAACTTATATTGTGATTGCAGTCGTCATCATGGGCGCCCCAAGATATTTGGTCCTCTCACCAGATCCAGCGCAGTCTGGACAGGCCTGTCGAAAAGAAGTCCACCAGCTATCAAGATCGTAAGTACCCATTAAGAGCTCTTCATCAAGAATTTGAGCTTCGAGGCTTGGCTTTTATAACTTTATTTAATTCCACAGTGGTGACGGGGAAGTGTACCTTGGAGGACATCATGAAGGAGTTCCAAATGAATGGCTTGGACACGCCCTACACTCCCGTCGAAGAACGGATCTGGAGTAACCACGCAGGTCAGTAATACCACCAGTGGACCACTAGTGGACCATGTATCTAAATTTTCATCATTTTAGCGTTACAAATTGAGTAAGTAAACCTGCCTCTAGAGGTCACGGTTGGTAGATTAATGTCACGTCTGGATTCAAATGCTTTAGAGTTAAGCACAAAACAGCACCCTCATTTAAGACTAGTTGTGTGTTTGTTGTTAGTATGTCTTAGTTCCATGTATCATAGCCTTATTCCCAATGCCGACACCTAAGTGTTATTGTATTACCGATTTCGAATAACTTTTTTCATGTTGACAATTTAAACAATATCCATTGCGTGGTTTTTGGCGTCAACAGACGACGTTTACAAGCATGTAAACAATGGATATTTTTGTAACATTAAAATTGTATAGTTTGTTGTGTAATTCCACCTGTTTGGTGCAGACCCCCTGTCGGGCATGGGCCCGGCCAGCGCGTACGTGCGCCAGCGCTCGTGGCCGGCGCCCGAACGCACACCAGCGCAGCGCCTGCCGCGCCCGCACTCGAGCTGGCTTCCTGAGCCCACTGCGCAAGAGTTCAACCCTAACGAGTTTACCACCTCCACTCCTGTTGAAGGTAAACACATTATGTTATTAGATGACACTAAATTGATGACTTATAAGGAATTGAATACCACCGCTACCTAATAATTTGTTTACAACCACTACTACCAGATTTCCAGAGACAAACCTGAAGTGTCTCAAATATCTATTAAGTATTTATTCTCCAAACTAGCTTTTAACCACAACTTTGTCCACGTGAATTTTATTACGGATCCCTTATTTTTTTTTAAACAAAATATAGCATTTAGAATGTGGATAATGTTGCTCCCTGCAGAGATTAGTGCATTCAAATAAACCTGTTGGTGTGCAGTATATGATGTTAATCTAATTCTATATATATATGAGCTTTCTTTGCAATAAGACCTCAACTTCTACAATCGCGAAGATTGCATAGTAACCTAATAATGTTAATATTCCTCTCAGAGATGTCCGCGGCCGCAGCCCCTACTCAGCCCGCGCCTGCGCTGACGGCGGAGCAGCTGCGCGTGCTGCGCTCCCTGCCCGACACCGTGCTGACGGCACTGCTGCACGAGCTCGAGGCTAGGGGCGATCTGCAGAAACGCACCAAGAAAATCTTTAGCGTGAGTCACTTATTAATCTAACTTTTATTAGCTGGAACAAAATACGCCTGTATACCTGTATGTAATTCCCTTATGCATACCGACTAGCTAGCTGCCCCGATGTAAAAATGGGTTTCATTTTAAAGAAGAATAGAATGAATAAGAAAGGAAAAGTTAAAGCAATAACAATACTTATTATTTCTACTAATGATCCTGCGAGTGAATAGTTCTTAGTTTTTTTTTGTCTTCTTTGATGGAGCTATTTGAATATTCCCATAGGAGTGTCGCTTCTGCAAGAACAACGGCGAGCGCGAGTCGTACTACCGCTCGCACTCGCTGAAGGACGGGCTGGGCCGCGTGTCGTGCCCGGTGCTGCGCGCCTTCGTGTGCAAGCGCTGCGGCGCGCGCGGGGACTCCGCGCACACCAGCAAGTACTGCCCGCTCAGCACCGCCGACGGTACGTACTGTAGGTGCCAGAACCTTCCAGAACCGGAACCTTCTTTAACTTATCCAGCAATAGTTCGGTCCGGTAGACTGACCGAGGCGACGCAATGTGGACTAAAAATCGACCTTCATAAACTTAGGGATTTTAATTTTTAACCGTCTTTTTTTTCTCGGTGTATATTTTGCTTGCAATAACTATTATTAATGTCCCACAGCCTGTTCTCAAACAGACAAGGTACGAGCTGTGCATTGATTAAACGTTTCTTTGAGGCGATTACCTCCCGATGTTTTCCAACATTTTTTAATGATGTCCAAAATAAACCTAGAAAATAGGTAATTGAAAAAGACACGCTGGTAGGTACTGGTCCGGATTTTAACCCACATCGCGTGTTGCATTACACACTGTATAACACACAGCTTAACCACTAAGCCATTACGAAGGTCTGTGATAACATTAATTAATTTTGTTTCCAGAACGCATGAAGTCCACAGCCATGATGCGCAGTGTCCGCATGGCGTCAGGGCGGCGCCGCGCGCCGGCGGGCGAGCAGTACATGGTGTTTGGAGAAACGCCGCCATCTATCATCTCGGACACGAACGCGTACAATTCCTACGCCGTCTCAGCACCGCTCGACCCCTTGTGGGCGGCTCTTGAACAAAAATTATTGCTATAATCAAATTATTTCTTGAGGTATTGATAACAAAAATAAATTAAATTTTATTTGACAAAATGTTATCAAAACGTCACATTGTAGTTGATTAGCCTGTGTATAGATGGCGCTGTGAGTATTCAATTAAGCGGGAAAATATTAAGATTTATTTTTTGTTTATCGTTATAAAATCAAATAGTATTATTATTTTCTGAATGTTGACTGATACATTATAAATGTTTATAATAAGTTGACTGCTATTTAAATCGTGATGTTTAGTAATACAGTTTATCAGTATGTTTTAGTTCTAGGATACGAATATAAATAATGTTGATGTTTTTAGTACTTATTATAAATGTTTACTTGATGATAAGTGGCATATACTACTGTGTCAATGTTTGAGTAAAATAACATAATTGATTATTGTGAAAAGTAATTAAAAAAATAGTAACTTTTAAGTATAGTATGACATAACTGTTTTACACAGCATAAACTTGGTACCTACTTACCATAGATAACAAACTTTTTATATTTTTATACCGCAACTTGAAAAATGTTAATAGTTTGAAAATAAACTATTAAATAATTATCTAAATGTCGTCATACAAACATGCGGATATTTTAAAACTAATTAAATGAACTTAAATCAGCTTTTTTTCAACAAAATAAATTACTTGAAACACATTTTCTTTCATCAATGCTAAAGTATTGATAATAAAATGATAATTAAGTATGAATTTGTGATACTGAACCAATTAAAGCTGCTAAGGCCGGTATTTTGAGTTTTTGAAACATGAATCGGTCTAGATTTAGCTAATAAACTTCGTATAAATTACCATTTTAGTAGCAATTAAAATTTATTAAGACAACTACAGTTATTTCAAAGTAGATCATAAGAATTTGACTGCTCTGTTCAAAAAGTCAGTAAAATAAAGATTGTTTTGCAAGTACAAACTTAGTAGATTGTCAAAATTATAAATTCAAAAATTCTTTTTATGTCTTATTAACCCAATTCGTAATTATATATGTTAGTATAATTTTAACGATACAAATAAGTTGTTTTGTAATTTTTGAATAAATTATTCAACTTATTAATTAATTTATCGAGTTCTCGTTTTGATATTTAATTGTTTTTTTGGCGTTTGCAAAATAAATATTATCATTCATATCCGCATGTCAAAATAAAAAAAAAATAAAAAAAATCTAATTTTGACTCATTAAATACTGATTAGTTGTAGTTTCGTAGAATAGGTACGCTAATCATACCTATTTCAGTATATTTTCACTAGATAATCTAGAATTTTATTTTGTTGATTATTTTTATAAGATGATTAGTTATTGTTATAACATTTGGTGGTGGTGTCTTTTGGGGATTTAATATTAATAAAATAAATCAGATGAAACATTTTTTTTTAATATTTCCCTTTCACCTTTTACCCTCATAATAGGCTCGCCCCCTATTACATGGGACTAAAAACATAACTGGCGAAATGTGGGTGTACTAATGGGTACATCTCTGCCTTACCCTTCGGGGATTACAGGCGTGATGATGTTATGTTATGTTAAAACCCAGTAGGCAATGCGTCAACCAGCCTTGTTTATTGTAGTTCAAAAGTGATTGAACAGCTACCCACGCGTGTGTACGACAGTGGTTGGTCAGTATTTAATATTTACTTAATAGGTAACCTTATTTTTTCAATTATTACTGATTTTTTTTCATTAGGTTACATACTACTGATTCGAAGTCTAGCGGTCGTAACGCGAATGCTGTATGAGCGTGAAGTCTTGGGCTCGATTCCCAGGTCGGGCAAAGAATTATTGGGCTTTTCGATCAGACATTTCTCAATAGCAGTCTCGGAGTTTGGATTTGTTCCCGGTTGATGGCAATAGGCTCGCCCTTTTTTACATGGGACTTTATAACTTGTGAAAAGTGGGTGTTCTAAAAGATAGGTACATCTCTGCCTAAACCTTCGTGGATATAATTATGTTGTTCTTACTTTTTAACTTAATTTAAACATTTAAATAATAAATACAATAAAAGTAGTTTTTTTTTTCGTAATTACATTTAAAATCATCGTAGAACGAAACGTTCTATGTGAATGTAACAGGAACTGAGAGGAAATTAAAAATACGAAATTTTCCTATGTTTATTTTAATAACTGAACTAAGTTGATATTTTTTTTCTTGATTAAATAATATTTAATAATTTCTGTAAATTAAAAGAACCTCCAACTGGAGTATTTAGTCAAATTTATTCCCATCGCCGCCATTTTGTTAATTTGACAAAAAGAATCAATTCAAAAACACGCGCGTTCCTTGAACTCTCGTCTCCCTGTCTTAGATTTTAAAAAATTACGCGAGTGCCTGTGGACATCAAATAAGGTGCATGTGTGTGACACTGTGAACTTTATAAAGACGTGGAGTATAACACTAGTGTCTATAAAAGTGAGTGTCCTATCCACGTACTGAAGATTTCCACTCCCATCATCATACGAGAAGACTGTGAGTACCTAACCTCTCATTTTTTAGAAATTATCTCTGACAAAATGCTGAGTCTAAAAATGAGATTTTTACTTGATCAAGGAACATTCGAATCCGTATTTCTTTGCTGGTTTGTACTTTTTAGCTATTTGTCGGCTTTCACATAAAAGTTTCAGGAATAGCTTAAGGATAATAACTACTATAGGTAGTGATTTTTCACCAATAAGTGCTGAAAGTACAGGCACTAGACTGTCTCAGGATTGCCAGGGTTACGGATTTTGTTCGAAAGAGTAACCGCGGCCGTGGAACACAGTGCATTAAGAGGAACACGGATGGGTTTTAGTCAGTAGGAGTCTGACATTCCCTTCTGCTCCGCCCAGAGCGGAAGAAATAATTTGCTGCATTCCCATCCTTAAAAATAAGGCTGCCTCAGCTTCGCTGTTCAGTAAGTGATGTTTTTCTAGGTAGACACATAATTGTAAACAATTTATATCTAACACTCGAAAAGATAGTAAAAGTTGTGCTAAGTGTGTCAAACATCGCGCCTGCGCTAGCTGACCGACGAAAAATAAACATTATCATTGCAATTCAAAAAAGTCGCACGATACCTCCGCTGTGCTAGCTGAACGTACACCAAAACTTACCAAACAAAACACGCGATTCACAACCTTATTTACTAGTATCTAAAGTCAAATATCAAGTGATCAATACCAAATTAATGAAGCCTTTTAAAAATCATACGAATTTGAACTCACGCGCCGAAACGCCGCGTACCGTTTTGAATTCATTGATCATTCGTCTTCAACGCTTTAATCGACCTTAAAATCAAAATAACAAGTCATACTTTCCTTTAAACTAAAAACGCCATAGCAAAAGGAACTTTAACACGTTGTTTGATGGAAGCATTTTCTTTGAAAAGCAGTTTCCAAAATATCTAGGTTCCAATCCGGTTGATTTGGGAATGTGTGTCGCGGAAGTGGGCTACGAAGAGTAGAGGGCAGGTGAAAGGGGCGAAGGGGGGGGGAGGACATGCTGAGATTATGCACATCTGTATAATGGTCGCTGGCTGTTAAAATTGGCACACTTTGACCAGTGAGCGTGAGCCTCCTCTACGCCATACGTAGTATGGAATGTTTATTCAATTGGAAGATCTGGGATGGAAGAGGATAGAATTCTAGGTTATTGTGCTGTTGAAGCTTAATTGATTTTGCATTAGCTGCGGGTATCCATTTTCCCATTAAATGCAGTTCGCTTTTGACATCGTTTCTATTTGTGTAGTTATACTTAGTCATCGATTGTGATTGTCCAATAAGACGAAAGTCTTTTTGTGACGACCTGAAATATCATTGCGGAGATTGAGTTTGCATCTCTAATGCACTGAGTGCTAAAAACGACTTCGTCTTCAATTATTGTTATGTCGCATCCGTCGTATTTGGTGATCATCAAGCATTAGGTTGGCCTAAAACTTCCTGTGTTATTATATTTGTAAAGTCAAAACATTTACATATTTCCATTATTTACAAAAGAAAAAAAAAAGTTATATTCTTCTTCATGCGAAACTACCACATCCCAAAAGGTAATTTCGTGTAAAGTAGAACGTATATTAATCTAATAAAAAAACTAACTACATTTTCTGAAATTTACATTGCTTTCAGCAATATTATGGTAAAACTAGCTTATGTCCCGACTTCGTTCGCGTAAATATCTGTTATCACGGGGGTGTTTTTGCTTAATTTTATTAAAAAAATTAAAGTAGCCTAAGTTAGTTCTAATAACATCAGCTTTTATAATTCTTATCAAAATCGGACAGAGATTAGACGGAACGATCAGATAGACAGACAGACACAAACTTTAACTTTGAATTAGTCACTTTGTAAAGCTGTTATTTTGAAATTACAAACAGACACATCAATTTTATTTATTTGTAAAGATTCTGATCACATATCGCAACGGGGAAGTAATGAATAACAGACAACATTATTTTTTCGGTGTCCATAAATAGGCTTTATGCATCACTAGATAAATGGAGTATTATATGTAAGAAATTATCAGCTGGAACAGTTAGTTATCTTTGTCAATCAATAATTATAAAGCTGGTACTCACTTCTGTTTGCCGTCAACCTACAGCCCGAGGCTTATAGTAACTTAGTAACCCCATTCTGCCATCGCCGTGGGAAGGCCTAATGCCAGCATTATACCTCGCAGTTCAACTGTAGGTCCACAGGAAGCTTCTTTGATTAATATCGAATACATTAAGATTACAGATCTGGTATAATACGGAGGTGGTCCGAACGGCAATGGAGCTTGTTAATTTTAGTTCAAGTCTGATTAGTTTGTGTGTTATTGCTGTTTAGCTGTTGAAGATAAGTGTTTTAACTAAACGTCTTTATTAATATTAATTTTATGTAGATCTTTGATAAAAATGTCGTAAGTGAGGTAGTTAAGCATTTTATTGGGATAGACTACTAGTAGGTGCTCTACTGTTACGAGCTCAAAAGCGATATTTAAAAATAAACCGTTTAGTTGATTTTCATGGCTTCACACAAAATACGCATCTATTGAAATAAGCCGACAAGCATAAGCAAAAAAAAAAATATAAGTAAGGAGAATTATACCTGTAATTATAAAACTTCAATTTTCTTGAAAATATCTTAAGTATAATGCCATGGGTAAAAATAGCTCGATGCTCTAAAATCTGAGATTCTTTTTATAACTTATCATTTTATGTTCTTTATGGACATCTGATGATATGCCTTACGATCAGGGGGGAAATTATAGTAACTTTTAGGAACGTTCGCATTCTAATCTCGAATATCAAATGCCTAAGTACATGTTTGGCAATGACTGTCGCTGAGATGAGATTGCAACTAGATTTTAAACATTTTTAATACGAGAACTGTCTTTCAGATCTTCATAAGATATTAAACAGGTCTTTATCCAGTAGACAACGATAGACATTTAATTATTTAAACGTCAGATTCACCAAAGCCAGCCCCAGGAATGACGGCCGTCTTAGTACCTAACTTATATGTAAAAGTCCTGAACATTAATCACAGACTGACAGCAAACCAAATTGTGAAACATAACACTAAGCTTAATGCTAATTACTGCGCATACGCATACATATTTATAATTCATAATGAAATGTAAATGTTCTAACAGTTCTGTATCTGTGGGTGTGCCTAATTAAACTATTGACCCCAATATTATATTCATTGTAGTCACTTTATTTTTGTTTGGAGATGTTCAGACTAGAGGTGGGTGTCATTCAGACTGACTAAGCTCCATATTGTACTTAAGGAGATCTAGTTACGGTATTTGGATGAATAAAAGCATGCTATGGAGTATACCGTCGTGGCCTGGAACCATAAATTCAAAGATCCGTGGCCGCGTTTGTGTCTCCTTTAGGAAGCTCCCAATAATCCTATTCCATCCACAATACGTAGGTACTTCCCTATTCCACAATCCCCACTCAACTCCTAGCTACTTATCCAGCTCAAATTCTGCGAGTCTCGTCTATCTGCGCCTACGCATAGCCCTTCCCCCTCCCGCCCCGCCAAGAGAAATGGCGTGACCTTGTTTCTTGACCCACTGCCGACGTCGCGGCCGAGCACCGACGCACACAAGCGCACGCGCGCACTCACACATGCACAAACTTTGGCCGAAGCAAGAAGTCGATGGGGTTTGGTTATTCGGTTATTTTGTGAGGTGGAAAATAATGATTTTGGGAAATAGAAGAAAACTTTTTAAAGGTGTTGCAAACGGCCACGATTAGATTGAAACCCGAGTGATGGTGCCAATCGTTAGAATATTGAATACTTCAATAACTATTTAGATATACGTTTATACTCCTAGGCTGTGTTAGTCTATCAGTCTGTTTAGGATTAGATCACATGTTGCTAAGGTTCCTTGCCCTGCTTACAATTATTGTTTATTGATTTTCCTCCATGCTGGTTACCCCATAAAATAGCATTGGCTCCAACGTTGGCGGATGCTCTTGCCGATGCCTGGATCCACATGTTGGACGAGTGCATTGCTGGTGATAATTTGTTAGAATCTTCTACATAACAAATCAATAATATGGACATTTTAAGGACGCTGTAGGTTTTAAATGAAATGATGCTTGTATCTGATAGTTTGTCTCTCATGTGGCTCGATGGCTCCTATCTTAATAGAAGACTCGGTTAGTAAAATTACAACAAGGCTTATTATTTTGAGCTACAACCCGCATGTTCATAAAAAAAATAACAATGATCGATTTAGACATGCGAAATATTATTATTCACCATTTAGGAAGTA
This sequence comes from Hoplodrina ambigua, assembly GCA_949774945.1. NCBI lineage: Eukaryota > Metazoa > Arthropoda > Insecta > Lepidoptera > Noctuidae > Hoplodrina > Hoplodrina ambigua. The sequence continues at coordinate 15,816,970 of OX458968.1, forward strand.
TGAGAAAAAATTACAACTAAGTAGCGGAATGGGACATGGATTGAAGCCATTTTTAAAACTCAGAAATATTTCACATATATGCCTGATAAACTGCCATATGGTCGTGGCTCAATAATTAGGTATTCCTTTAGAAACAAATCGTTGAAACTAAAAAATCTATTTGTTTTGTATGTATGTGAAAAAGGGTCTTAACAGACAGACATACGAACGGATGGACAACAAAGTGATCCTATAAAGGTTACATTTTTTCCTTTTGAGGTACGGAACCCTAAAAATGTCCCTTGATGCATTTAAGCAAGATGTGAGCTGTCATCTAGAAGTTTACAACACTTTTACCTAATCTTTTATGAAAAATATGGGTGTAATCTTGTGCTAAGTAGGTAATTGTTATGATGTTTATTTAGTAAATTTATGTTACCTATTTGAATATTTTTTAGCATTAAAAATAAAAACAGAATCTCATCAATTGCATGCGAAGAAGTATGTCGGACCCTATGCGTGAAGCTCTTTAACCGGACACAAAGTACAGTCAGCCCAATTCCTAACGTAATTAAGGCAAAGCCTGCGCCATCCAATGCCGACAAAGGAGGGACACACTGCCATACCAATGACTTGACCATCTGTGCGCCATTCACTGGTTCATTGCAATTCGCAGACGATGCAGCTTGACGTGTTAACTAGACACACCTGGCAGGGCTGGTGAACCTAAGGCAAATGTGTGTTGTATATAAGTATAGTCTTGAAACAAGAGGGTAGAGATCTGGCCCCCCATGATACAGGCGCCGCCTAGTTTACAATACATGATTAATACATTTTATAAACATAATTATGGTTGTAAAACTAAATCAGTCATTTAATAGCGTACTAAAATACTAACATTTTTTTTTTGCAGAAATAATTCAATGAATTATTCTAGATTTGATAAAGTAGGTATCTATTTCTTTCAAATACACCAAAGTTACACCCTAAACGCATAAATGACAATTCAACTATGTAACCAAATTAGGACCTAAAAATCGCTCTTCTATTACATATAGTAAGTTCGTACTTATAAGATGTTACGTCATTGGCCTTACGAAAACTAAAAAAAAAAATACATTGTCATTAAAAGAAAAACATTTGTTACCCCTGATTCCTGTATTTATGCGCACGTGTCATTTATCATTTATATGTATGGTCGTGTAATGTGTGTCTGTGTGCGTCAAGAAAGCTGCCTGTGTGGATGACTGAGACATTACAGCTCTAATAACTGATCAGCCACAAGACGCAAAAAGGGGGTGACAATTTGTAAGCTATATAATTTGCAGTTTTTGTTAAATTATAACATGAAGTCATAACGAAATGAGTGTTCTCCATAACGGTTGTTACAGTTAGCCTTGCTGCCGAAGGGGTTGCATTGATGTGGATAAAGCAGTAATAATAAACCATCTACAATTGTCCAGAAGGAAAATTCTACTAATTAAAAACGTTTAAAATCTAGTTGCAATCTGATAAGTCTCTCATCAATGTCAATAAAAATGATAAAGGCATTTTAGACAGATTGAGACTTAGATGAGATTGCAATCGCTTATAAAAGTTTGTAGGACTGTCCAAACATTTCTTTCCATTTCGCAGTTTGTGGATGTTGTGGTCCATATCAATCTAGATCGTCTTCACTCGGATAAACAAAATTCTCGCTCCATTCACCCATCTGTTTTCGAAAAAAATCGCGTTTGGAGGAGCTCGTGGCCAAGTAATAATAGCCGGGTTGATCCGTCAGGTTAAGCTACGCTTGCTGGGGTTGGTCCGTGGATGGGTGACCATTTTTACACACAGAGACTCCTCCGTGCCTAGGAAAGCACGTTAAGCCGTTGGTCCCGGCTGTCATATGTGGATCTTTGACAGTCGCTACGGGTCGTCAGAAGCCCGAAAGTCTGACAATCAGTCTTACCTAAGGGTATCATATTACCCAGTTACTGGGTTGTGGAGGTCAGATAGGCAGTCGCTCCATGTAAAATACTGGTATTCAGCTTCATCCGGTTAGACTGGAAGCCGACCCCAACGTAGTTGGGAAAAGCGTGGCAGATGATGATATTACAAAATTAAAAATGACATAAATTCTTTGCTGTACCTAAGTCATTTTTCAAATATAATTTCTCTAGTCGATCGTTGTATTCAGCCATTCATTGCTCGCTATATATTTCCCAGATTATACGTAAGTATACATTACTCCGATAGATAAGAGCTAGTCTCATTATTTTCATACTCCGTGGAAAAGAAAGTTAAGTATAGCATATCATGAGCTTAGTGCAAGCTGTCTCATTATTGTGTAGGCTCAATCAGGCTGCAACTATGTTAGTAGATTCAACGCTATCTACCTATACGCTTGTTGGTATGGATTTGTGCTCGCGGCTGATTTATTCGTCGCTGATTAGATAGCTCGAATGATTTCTATAAGATTTATTATTGATGAACGACATTCGTTTAGGAATAAATTGTAATAACACAAACTTACGAGCTTATACTAAAGTTTATTATGTGATCATAACGTATGTGTGATACTTCCGAAGTATTCAGTCAAATGGCTTAATTTTGAAATGAAGTACTTTGATTTTAAAATGTAATTAGTCTAACTAGACTGCCTCGTTGGTCTAATGGTCGCAAGCGCAACTGCTGTGCATGAGGTCTTGGGTTCGATTCTCAGGTCGGGCAAAGTGTTATTGGGTTTTCCATCAGGAATTTCTCAGTAGCAGGTTGATGGCAATAGGCTCGCCCCCTATTACATGGGACCAAAAACATAACTGGCGAAATGTGAGTGTACTAATAGGTACACCTCTGCGTAACCCTTCGGGGATTACAGGCGTGATGTTATGTTATGTTAAATTAGTACTCTTATCCTATCTATAAACTTTTATCAAAGTTAATTACTTCATCATCATCATATCAGCTGAACAACGTCCACTGCTGGACATAGGCTTCCCCTAAAGACAAAGACCGGTTTTGCACTGCCCGCATCCAAATTCAAGTTAATTACTTATTTATCAAAATATGACTAGATATTATGTACTATAAAAATGTAAAATTAAATCTAGTAAATTCAAGTATATTGGAGATAGTATAAAGGCACAATTACCTAGGATTGTATTTAGTCAGTTTTCAGAATAATACGTATTATAAAATTCAAAATATAATAGCAGAAGTAAAAATCACTATCATCGAACTGTACCAACATAAATAAAGAATTTTATCGTAAAAAAAATCACCTAAAACAAGTAAAAAAGAAATATCTCAAAAGGTGATGATCTATATTTAGTATTGGCGAAGGTTGATCACCGTTGCAGGTACCGTTGTGCCCGTAATGTGACCATGTAGGTGATAATTTTGGGCAGCATCGTCACCCGGTGATATCAGTTTAGTTCTAAAGTAAAAATAACGGTGAATACTGTAAAGCTATTGTTATTTACAATGACTTATCTAGGTCAAACTGTATTAAAACATTTTTTTTATTATTTTGAATTGTTTTATTTCCCTAATATGATTTTGTCCTCATATGATGACAAGTTATGGTGAATATTATGTCTAACGAGCCTATCATCTGTACAAATTAATAAAATTGAATTGTCTGCTGGTAATGTTAAAATAACAACTTTTTACTAAATGTGTATCCTGAATGTTTAGACAATAGTTAGACGAACAAAATTTTTTTTTTTTTGGTTGTTTGTTTGTGCTAATCGTCCAAAAAGCTGAGCCGATTTTGACTGGACTTTTATTGGCAGAAAGCTGAAGTTATAGGAGTTACTATGTTCTTTTAGAGTTTAAGGGAACCATTACTTTTTTAAATATTCCTCAATTACAATTTTATTAATTCAATCAACAGAAATAAACCATTGCATTCAGAAACGGATCATCAGTAACAATAATAATTATCTGTTGTTATTAAATGTTGGTTGCTCGGTTGCTAAGCTAGAGTGGTTCGTGGGAACCTCCATTCTTTAACTTTTTATCGATATGAACGCGTTGCTTTTAAAACGCGCGAGTGTTCTTTCACCAACATTGGTTGCAATTAATTTTGTAACACTTAATTTTTTTTATATTTTTTGAAAGCCCATGTGAGTCAACAAACGTTACAAAGTGGCACAGATAAAACCAGCCTATTATTGACTTACTGCAGGGCAAAGGCCTCTTCTCATACAGAGAAGGCACGTGCGTTAGCCACATTGCTCAATGCGAATTGGCGATTCCAGACTTCAGGGGGCCTACCCCCATCTCTAAAACAGTATTATTTTAATATCAAAAGTGATATTAAAATTAGGTCCGCATTAGGTCGAAAACACATTGACAGAAATTACAAAGTAATATTAATCTGGTACTGTTTTAAGAGATGGTGGTAGGTCCCCTGTTAATTATGAGTCTAGCTAGGTTCCCTCACTACGTTTTCCATCACCAACGACAGATTACAAATTAATTGAAAAAGTAATATTGATACTAGCCCGTTTTCGAACTCACAACCTCATGCGTTAGAGGTGCAGAAAACCGTTCGGTCATCTCGTCAACGTCACCTACATAATTATTATGAGGTTGATAGTTCTATGCTGACAATCTGTAACTGGTAACTTAACATCATGTTACGTATAATAAAGTCAAATCATTTATTTCAATTAGACCATTTACAGGCACTTTTGAATTTGTCCGTTAGTCAGAAAGTTGGAGCTAGTTGCTCGTTCCAAAACGTAGGTAGGCCTTGACTAACTCCACGGACACTCTTTAACCGACTTCAAAAAGGAGAAGGTTCTCAGTTCGTCGGAATCAACTTGTTTTTTACAAAATCCTGGTTACAATTATTGATATAAGTACTTAAATGTCCAGATTATTCACGTGTTCATAGAGAGGTGATAGGTGCTGTTATAAGAACAACTAACATAACCAAATTACTTCCGATCCGCCATTATTCCATTAAACTCTCCTTATGTCAATCGCAGTAGTGCCATTGGTACGACCAATCAGTTATAACATGAATAATATATTATTATCTTCTCTGTGATTGGTTAACGTTTAAGGTCGACCCGCCATGTAGTTTTCCTCAAATATAATAGAGTACTCCTCAATATTATGTTTATACGAGTATACACGCAGTGCTTACCTATAAGATATTGTTGCACTCAACATTATGTATTCGGGAGTAAGAATTATAATTTGTAAGGTCTGTGTAAATAAGTTGGTGAGCCATTAAAGATAAATACAATAAAAATATGTCAGTTTTTGACATTACAATAAGGACCTTTTTTGGCCAGATGTACTCGTATAAACGTTGAAGAAGCAACGAGTTTGTAAAGGTTTATTTAGGTATAAACTTTATGCAACAAAAGTACCAAGTCGGACTAAATGCTTTAAAGGTTACCTATGTTATTCTGAACGCTCTGCCTACCTCCATGGGAGTCGTGAGTTCGTGCATGTGTGTGGTACCATCGTCCAGCAACTAAGGAGTTATTCGGACGTGATTTGCCTCAACATGCCTCCTGCTAAGTGTGCCGCGTTGAGAGTGAACACCGGTACTGTTATTCGACGGCCTGACTTTTACTTTTGTCGCCCCCCTCCCTCCCCCCCTCGGTGTGGGAGGTACAAGAAAATGCTTTAGGCATGCAGTATGTAAACATAGTTTGACTTTGACTTTGAAAAATGGTGGCATTGATAGTTGGATTTGTGTTTTTATTAGCGTGTCCATAATACTTTTTGTGATGATCTTATATGCGAAATTTCAATACAGTCTTTTTAGAAGTCGTCTTGAAAGTACTAGAATAGGGCTTCAATCAATTTATGAGCGTACATAAACGTAAATTGTGAACCTTGGTACTTAGGTCGCCTCTCCACTTGAGGAACGGCTAGGGTTCCTTCTTCACTTCAAAAATTCATCAGATGGTTGGTGTAAGACCTATGTTGTCATAAGTCCCGTAACTGCTTTCTAACTCTGCAACCTGTTCAGCGACTTTATTTTTTTACCGATGACAAAGTTTCTTTCAGAAGGTTTCCTTTATTTACTTGCTAATTTAAAGTGGAAATAAAAATTTCCTTAGATATTTATATTACAGACGTTTCTGTGAAACAAGTTGAACACTTGTTTAAATAATTATGCCTCATTTTATATTACACATGGCCATTTTTAAGGGTTCTATTATGCAATAGCCATTTTCCCTCAACCCTCAAAGTAACAACATAACATCACGCCAGTAATCCCCTAAGGGTTAGGCAGAGGTGTACCCATTAATACACCCACATTTGTAACAAGTAACAAATTAATACTAATACCATGACGGTGCCCCCTGGAAGGGCAAACCAACGAGACGTGGATTTATAGCATCCTAATAGAGCTGAGCTACGCTATCAGCATAGGCAATGCATTAATTTGAATTTGAATGATCAATCGGGCATTAATTGAAACTCCAGTCTGTACAGAAATTTAAAATAGAAAACCTGTTATCACTGTCTGACCTGGGGATTAACCTTCTTCTTTCTTTCTTTCTTCTTCTTTATCGTGTGGGCAGTAGGTAAGGTCTTACGACCCACACACCCTAGTGTCAGGGTTTCTAAACCGCCTCAAGGACCTTACCTTAGGACCCTACAGTTTAGTGTAGTTTAGCTTGGCCTGACTATCTCCGCACTTTACCTCTTGATTGAGCCATTGTGCGTGTCCACCTGTATGTTCAGCTCACCCTAGGAGCCTACGCTCAGCAGTCGTGTTCGCGAAGACTAGACTAAAGGGATAGTCATATTAACCAGATTCCATCAATGTCCATCGGTGTTAATGTGTTAACTGTTCACTCCTATCTGTCTACGACGACTTTAAGTAATATTAGTAATACTAGTAACTTGTTCGTAATAGTTCTGGTTTAATTAATTCTAAGCATAGATTAGCGAGTCCTTCATAATAACTGTACTCATTACAGTAATCTTTAATTATCTCACTACTATTATAAGTGGGAAAGTTTGGATTGATGAATGTTTGTTACTCAATCACGCCAGAACGGCTGAACAGATCTGGGTGAAATTTAGCGCAGAGATAGATTATAGTCTGGGGAATAGCATATAGGCTAGGCGATTCATCACGTTTCAGTCGAACAATTATTAAAATGGCTATAGAATAAATAGTACAATACTTTAATAAGGTTTTTTCTACATTGCATCAGACAATTAAATCCATTTAATTGTATTAATTTTCTTTTCCATATCATAAATGTTGAATTAAATTCATATTATCATCTCATTGAGCGCACCATCGCAACCCCACCATAGGCTAAGTAAAGCCCCGTCATAGTTCAGCTGCGTCGCGGATGCAGTGCCTGCGGATCGGGGTCACCGGCACACTTTCACGGGCCGGGCCGTAGCCGGGCCGCAGCCGGCCCGTCCCCCCGCACAGCTTCCGGAAACGACGTTTAAGGTCGCCTGGTCAAGGTTATGGTTCGCCTTCTTTCATGGGTCATGTGGGAATTTTTGGTGGTTAATTTTGTTATAAGAAATTAGGTTTATTGTTATGTCATAAATCGATATTGTTCTTGCTAGAGACAGCCTTTTTATTAGCATTGTCTGGTTCAAAGTTAAATTAGCCGATTGCCTCGTTGGTCTAGTAGTCGTAAAGCGCGACTGCTGAGCATGAGGTCTTGGGTTCGATTCCCTGGTCGGGCAAAGTTTTATTGTGTTTTTCTTGAGGAATTTCTCAGTAGCAGCCTCGGAGTCTGGATTTGTGCCTTTAATTCCAAATGGAGTTGATGCAGCATATTATTTTGTTGTTCTACTATACATTCAGGCATTCTAATTGATGTCATAGTTACCCTCTTTCTAGCCTAATTATGTGTCCTGACATCCATTTATCATTTATCTAGCCTTTTATCTAGCCATTTATCTGCCTGTCATGAAATGCGGCAGAAAAGTTATATTATTATATCCTTTCATTAATAAGAAAACGTATGATACTGCTTCACGACCATACCTGTTAATGTCTTCAAACTTGGTTGTTTTGACTTTTGAGTTCAAACAGTGGTTTTTTCTTTGCAGTAATAAATAAAACAGCTTGTCACGAAATATCATGTGCCTAAGTAAGTCATAACTTTCAGAGCGTGTCGCATTTATTATACGCTCCAAAATAGTTTTCAGTTGGCCATTTTTTAGGCAATTGAGGGGAATAGGTTGTTTTGATGCTCGCCGTCGCGTTGTCGTATTTTAATTTCACTCTTAATGATAGATATTTTTGGAGATTCTTCTCTATTGGAATATCGGCAAAGTAATAAATCGTATAATCTAAGTAATGATAGCGGTTGTGTTCAAACATCATAATTTCTTCGTATTTGAGAAATGTGTACCATAAAGATAAACAATTTATTGGTGTCAGTTAGCACTTAACATAAATCTTCAAAGCAAATATTCGAATTAAGTGCATACTTACTTCAATAAACAAATATATTTTTTTCCTAAAATCTAGAACACGACCACGGAAATTAAGTATTAAATATATTATCTGGCTTGTAAATGAGACATCATTATCTAAATTATCTATCTAATTTATTAATTGACCATTAATAAGTCTATGCTACAGTTACACATAAACTTATGCATATGCTTAAAATAACGATAACGCAAAAACATTTGCCATAAATTATAATCTCATAAAAAATTACTCTAAGAATTATTATTATTTTCTTTTTTTTAAATTACCAAAGCCATTATAAAGCTGTTTGTACAAATTAACTCGTTTATCGTGCACTGAGTTTTGCTCAGAGACGCGCGTGCGCCGCTCGAATCATGTCATTAATCATTACAGCCCAAATTCTGTGGCGTCAGGTAAAGGTCACATAGTGTGAGGCATGAGCGGAGCGATTTGTCTCTTATTTTGATTTATTACATGCTTTTTTCGTTACTTCAGTTGAGGAACATGTTGTTATAGGTGTGAACAGTAAACAATAAAGGCGGTGTAACTTTGTATATGATTGAACTATACCTGTAAATATACCTTCACAGTTTTACGAGTAAGAGATCATTAGCGTAGCTTCTTATTACCTTAGCTTGAAATATTGATTTCCTCGTTAATGCTTAATTATGTCTTGATGTAATTATTTACTGAGATAGATTATCATTGTGGTTACTACGATAATCTATCTCAGTACAGAACGATAGGATAATGATAACCTGGGTGCCACAAAACTTTAACTTAATCAACAGTGCTAAGTAATTCGACGTCACTCAAATTCATATTTTAAACTTTGGGACAAGTTTGGAAAATACAGATGTCCTTCACCAATATTTATGCAGCAATTTATATTTACTCTCAAAGTTACGTGCTCTGCCTGCACCAAGTCAGCTTAATAGCGACATGACAAGCAATAAAATTTACGTCAATCAGATGTTTCCACACAAAAATGCAACAGACGACCTACTGAGTCAATAAATCGGCGCATTATACCGCTGACCGTTCACCTACATACAAATCTGCTGATGCCGGTGACCTTTAGCAATCGTTACAATGAATATAATAGCTTTAGTCCGCGACTTCGTGTACGTAAATACTGGTTACCGTGACACAGACGCAGGCGCGGTAAAAAGCAGCATATGACGTTTCGTGGGGTTCAAACTCAAAATCAGTTTAGTGGTTTGGTCGTGGAAGCGTAACAGACGGACAGACCTACTTTAGCGTTTATAATAGTAAAGTGTGGGTATGGATTAATTAATATGGATAATTAATTTATATACGTTTATCGTCATCAATTAAGTTAATTTGTAGTTTTACCTTAATTAAAACCTTTATTAAAATAATTATATTTTAATTTTGGATTTTTAAATCCTCAACTTCGTAATTTAGCAAGACAAAGTTATACTAAAAATAGTAATTAAGACTGCAATAATATCCGCAACTCAGCTGAATACCTAGAAAATAATATGTTGACTGTTCATATTAATTTATTCAAATTCATTTATTTGTATACCATAATGTGTTTAGAAGACGTTACATAAGGCTTAAAGCTAAAGTACAGTTATGGACCCTGTTAGGGCACAGCAACATAGTATTGACTTAAAATTAATAATAATAATAATAATAATAAATTTTATTCAAAAAACATAAGGTATACGTTAAGTACAATTTTTCTTAAATCTATGTCAAGTTCAGAAATAATCTATGCCTGAACTAGGAATTCCTGTGTTTCAGGCGAAGGGAGGTTACATTAATTTATTAAATAATCACATAATAAGCATAATAATCTATAGACTATACAATATAAGATGTTTAAAAATTATGGTGTTTAACTTAGTTAACTAATTATTAATAGAAAATTACAATAATTTGACCAATCGTTACTTAAGAACAAGTAGTAACTTCTCTGTATCTTCATAGGACATTGATTGTAAAGCTTCCTTAAGGATTTTTTTGCAGTTACTGAAATTTAAGGAGTAGATGTTTCCTTTTTCATTTAACCTATTATAAAGTAGCGGTCCAAGGTACATATAAAATTTGGCTGTGAAAGCATGCTTTGTACTTTTTTGAGGACAAACTATATCTTTCCGTCTCTTATTAGTAAATTCAGTGCTATAAGGAAGAGCTGTGTGTTGTTTTAGTACAGTGCTGATTATAAATAACTGCCGAACTGTTAGTACCTCACAGGATTTATACAGAAGGTTAGTAGGGAACAGAAAAGGCCGACAAGTAGCCACCTTGAGAATAGCTCTTTGAGCTCGTTCAATGGGCAATAACAATGTTTTACTCGCTCCACCCCATGCAGTAATACAATAAGTCAAAATTGACTGACAAAGAGCAAAATATACTTGCTTAATTATTTTTGCATCTGCAATAATCCGTAGTTTTTTGAATACGAATATCAACTTACGAATTCTATTATTTAAAGCTTCCATGTGGTATTTGAAGGAAAGGGTTTCGTCTATTATAATACCTAGGTATTTTATTTTGTCAGTCTTTTTAATATTGGGACACTTACATTGACTTTCTGTAGGCACTTGGCAACAATGAGCATGCAATGTTGAGGGGATATTGGGTATTTGTTTGCGCATCGAAAACTTAATGAAGTTTGTCTTGTCTGCATTTAGAGTTAGCGAGTTATTTAGAAGCCATTTATTTACAATATTGAATCCGTGTTGCGCAAGATTGTAGACTTCGTTTTCTGAGTCAGCCGAAAAAAGCAAAGCAGTGTCATCAGCGTAAGTTATGATAGTGCCGCGCTCTAGTTTTAAATCGCAAAGGTCATTTATATAGATCAAAAATAGAGTGGGCCCCAAGATACTTCCTTGGGGAACACCATAAAATGTATTATTTTGAAAAGCGCTGACAACATTGCCAATCTTTACGCACTGGGATCGATTTTCCAAATAACTTTGGAAAATTTTTAACTGGGTGCCTCTTACACCCATGATCTCAAGCTTGCGCAGCAGCATCGGAATGGAAACTGTGTCAAAAGCTTTAGCTAGGTCCAGGAAAATCCCTACTGTATGGTTACCCCTGTCAAGTTCTTGCGCAAGATAGTCAGTTAGATGATGTACCGCATCAGCAGTTGAAACTCCAGGCCTAAATCCAAACTGCCGTTTAGACAGAATTGATTTATCTTCCAAATATTTTAACAATCTTTTATTTATAATTTTCTCTAATATTTTTGACATAGAAGGCAGTAAAGAAATAGGCCTATAGTTTGTCACTTGATCTTTGCTTCCCGATTTATAGACAGGTATAATTACAGCTTTTTTGAGACACTCTGGAAAATGACCCAAAGACAAACAAATGCGGAAAATATAAGTTAGAGGTGGTACCAAAATGTCCTTGAATTTTTTAATAATTTTATTAGAGATGTTATCCCAGCCAACAGCGCAATCTTCTTTCAAGGTCATGATTATACTTTCTACCTCAGTCTCATCAGTATCTAACAGTGCGAAGGATGTTAAAGCAGTGTTACATGTTGATGGTGTACTTGTTATATTGTGAGATTGATTCGTATTTTTTTCTGCCAGACTCTTTCCAATATTAACAAAGAAATTATTTGCTATGTTAGCGGATTCCAGCGGGGACGAGTGTGCTTGTAATAAACCTGAAGATGACTCATACTGTTTCGTAGTATACGTCACGTTTCTAATATATTTCCAGATCTTTTTGCTATTTGTTCCAGCCTTTTCCAATGCCACTTTGTCGTAGTTGCTTTTAATTTTTTTAAGGAGGTCGTTACAGTAATTTCTATATCTTTTGTACGAAAGTTGCAATACTATATTATCTGGATAAGATTTAGCCTTCATATGCAGTTTATCCCTATGTTTCATACAGCGAATAAGACCAGGTGTGATCCATGGTTTTATATTGTAGTTTTTGTTACTCAAGTGGGATAGGACTGTGTTTTTCTGAATTGCATTTCGTAAGTTTTCAATTACATACAACATGCCAAACTGCGGGTCAGCGGAATTATAGACTGGATCAAAATCGATGACGCGTAAATCTTCTTCAAGTTTATTTATATTCAGTTGTGACATTTTGCGAGTGCCTTGTTTAGGTAATTTACAATTTAGGGTTAGTAGGGCAGCATTGTGATCTGTTATTGTTGAGTTAACAACAAGTGCAAGTGAAGGGAAATTCGATTTTAGCATAATATGATCCAAACAGGAGCCACTGTGATATGTAGGAAAGCTGTGTGCTGGGAGCAGGCCATGAAAGGCGCATAGGTTGAGGTAGTCCTGAGCTGACGAATCAGCACTTCCTGGAAGAATGTTGATATTTATATCTCCGATTACAACCGAGTTTTTAATGAATGACAGGTTTTGTAAAGTGTCGTTCAGGGAATCAATAAAAACGCTAGTGTTTCTAAAAGACGGAGGTCGATATAATGCTAATATCGCAAATTCTGATCCGATTTTAACTAACAGTCTGTTACAGTCGTGCATCTCAGGTTCCTCTATAGAAACATTCAAATGATTTCGTGCATAAACTATCACCCCATCATTTTGATTGTAATTGATAGTACTTTTATACATATTATAACCCGGGATTAATGGTATGTTATATTGTTTAGCAAGCCAACATTCAGTTAAAACAATAACATCACAATTTATGTTTAGTCGTTGATGAAATGTAGTAAAGCTATCAAAATTCTTAAAAACACTGCGAATATTTTGTGTTAGTATGGTTAGCGGAGATTGGAAGCCAGATAGATACTGTTTGCAGTTTTCCGCGTCACAAACATTGGACTCGGATACAGAGAAATTATCTAAATCATATAATAAATTATTTATCATAATGGTAAGGTAGGTCAAACAAATAACTAATTAACGGCGCTCTTAGGCGCCTCCATAATCTACAGAATTGATGTACCATTTTTCAGCCATTATTTTTGCTGGGCAGTCTGCAGCACCTGTGTTATGTTTGGCAGGTTTTTTAAAATGCAGGCAAGTAGCGCATTTTGGTTCATCAGCATTCTTTGGACATTCTTTAATCGAGTGACCTTGTTCACCACAGTGACCGCAGGTGTACGTGGTCTGTCGACATGACTTGGCCGCGTGTCCATACTGCTGACACTTATAACAACGTGTGACCAAAGTAAAATCCCTCACAGGGCATGACGACCAATTTACAAAAACTCGTTCTTGTGATACCAGGGCTTTGCGTATGACTGCAGATACTTCGACAATAAAATTACAAGTCCCAGAATCTTTCTTACCTGACTTATGACTTAGTCTAATTGAGCTCAAAAATGTCTCAAGGCTGCAGTCCTGAAGTTTTTCGGCAAGATTTTGATTGTACAAACAAGCAAAAACCTCATTTTCTTGCATGGATGTCGGCACTCCTATAATAACAACCTTAGGCTTCCTTTTGTATGGCTCGTCGACTGTTAGGCCTGATTTGGTCAGCTGCACCGATTTCCTCAGCTTCTCGATGTCGTCTTTCGTCTCGGTACTGATGATAACACCACCGTTCTTCGTCTTACGTAGACCTCTCACGTGGAGCTTCATTTCTTCAGGGCTGATAATTTTTTGGACAAGAGATTTGGTTTCGTCACTGGTCTTCAAGTTGTCATTTGGATAGATGGCCACAGAACTTAGATGACTCGGCTGGATAAAATTGTTGGCACCTTTCTTTACCATGTCAGCAAACGAAGATCCACGGGCAGGTTTCGTCGAATCTGCGATACTCAGCTTAAGGTTTTCTAATTGCTGCGAAAGATCGAGTTGGCTTTCAAGAGTTCGAACGGTATAGTGTGCTTGGAGCGCTTTAGCTTTGGCGGACTGGTACATGACGGCCATCTGCGAGGTCCCGTGCCCAACCTTCCGGCATAGGCTGTTAATCCGCGTTTTTTGCTCCACATTCAGTTTTCCGTCAGCAGCAATACTGCAGATGTCATTAAGGCTCTGTTCGATGATTGACATCCAGTTCTGAACTTCTGGTGTCGAGACAACTTCAGGAGCATCGTTCCTTTGGACAGGCGCTTTAGGGGAAGAAGCTGGTACGGCCACGGGCACAGGCGTAGAAGGCGGGGAGCGAACACATTTACTACTCCGGTTGAATGGACTATCCTCCATCGCGAAGCAGGTTATTTTGTTTCTTTTAAACACCGGTCATTCTCTAATAATACAACTTACACAAGTCTAATGTACGATAATGCGTACTACTGGTTGAACTAGGTCACAATTTCGCAAGTGATTATTTGTTTATTGCAATAATTGTTCGATACGTCTGTTCACTACGACCGGCAACAGAACCCATTTTCAAGTTTAAAGTAATTAAAGTTGTACAATATATTCATTTTCAACTAAGTAATAAATAAGCTTGTAACTTGCACCGCGCACGAGTCGCGCACAAGTTCAAGTATGAAGGGCAAGGAGCGGCGCGGGCGCACATTCGCAAGCATTTCACTCCAAGGCAAAGGTTGCGCTGACCTTTCGCTCACATTTGCTTCACATAGGGGGTGTGGCTGGCTTGGAAAAAGATGGGTGGGCGTTCGGAAATTAAAGCTTAGGTTTTCTACGTTTAATTGAACATGGGAAGATAGTTAAAAGCGCTCTGCTTTACAGTAAGAATCTTCAGGTTCTTGTAGTGATTTGTAAACAAACATATATCTGAAGCTAGCTGCTCCCTGCGACTTCGCCCGGTGGTATTTTTCACCAATGTTTAGTTACATCTTTGGTCACTGTTCCGCCCCCGTGTGTCGTAGCTTGATGTTATATAGCTTCTACTATTCCTCATGAATGTGACTAACATCACAAAAAGAGATTTTTCAATACGACTGGTAGGTCCAGAGATTGGCGCGTTTAAGCAAACAAAGAAAAAACTCTTACTCAAACCAAAACGCTTTATTATATTAAGTAGTTATAGTATATAGGTATTCTATCTAATGATATTGATCAAGTAGACCATTTTGTCCGGTTCCCCTTTCCCTTACCAAATTCGCAACCGGAATAAATAGCAAGTAGCAAGGACCTCTGTGTTTACCAATCAGAATTGTCAAGCAGCTCACAGATCTGCCGTGAGGTCATCAATCCTGCCTGCCTCGTGCGCGGCTGTGGCGTGATGTTCATTCTCGTCGCGTGGAGTAAACAATGCATGCGCCGCATTTGTATTAGTACCACTGAATGTAGGGACTAGGCCGATTTGGAGAATGTCAAAAATGTTAATAGAATCATGATGTCTTGTAATTGTGTTTGAAAAAATATTGATTCAAGTCTCTCTCTCTCTCTCAATCATTTTCAGCTGATATATACTAATTGAAGCTAAATTATTAAATGTTTTCTTTTTTGCTTAGGTACTGATTGGATTAAGTAACTTATTATCAAATTATTTTTATTGATTGTAACTTTTAAAAGCAATTTTTTTTTTTACTTTTACTTGCCTTCGTTGCCAAATACTTACCTACTGTTAAAGACGAGTGTTTGTTCTCTGTTAGCCATTATCTCAGGATTTATTCATTCATTTCTTTCTAGTTATATCATTTTTCACTCAAACCATCCATCATTAACACACACAACACAACAGGCAACTAACATAACTGGCAAAATGCGGGTGTACACCTCTGCCTAATCCTTTGGGGACTACAGGCGTGGTGTTAGTATGTGTGCCATCCATCATTTTTGAGTCAACCTCTTAATATCATGTCATCAAAATAAACTCTGTAGGTAAATCTTAATAACTATATAAAATGTCTCAAGTCCACATTAACAGTGTGCACGTAGTAGTAGTTTGCGGCGGGCGGCGGTGAAATCAAGCCGCGCTATGTAAGTGGGTTGGTGAAAGAATCTCTCCGGCGCGCGCGCAGTGTACCGATAGCAAGCGAAGCCGACCTTGAATCGTTAATAATTTTGCCAAAAATATTCTCAAAGACAGTTATTTGTATTTGATGTTTGAAACATTAATTTTAGTTGAACATTCTTAATTACTTTAAAACAAAATTTTTTTGCTGACTTTGTTCACTATAAGTAGGTAATGCAAAAAAGAAAACGAATTGAATTACAACTATTATTAATTAACTCTTTATAATTTTAGGTAGATAATTACCTAAATTGGCTTTATAAATTAGTGTCTTAATTGTTTATTACTAGGTTTAAAATATTATCGTTACGGTGAGCAATTACCATTGACAAATGTTTTAAGACGTGACTCAGGCATGAATTTTCTTATTGTTTATTTATATATTTATTTAAGTAACATGGAAGACATACAGTGAGAGAAAAACAGACTAGTGACAGAAAACTTACTTCTTGTTACTTAACTTTAACGCATAAATTATTAACTACCTACTATAATACATTTTTGTTGCACTAAATTAAAATAACACACCTTCAGCTGTTTCAATTTTTTTCTCATCTGAGGTGTAAATTAGCAGACATTTTAATCAATAAAAAGTAATTAAATATATGTTATTATATACCTAAACGATTTAAATAACACAAAACTAGGTAGCCTACATTGCATAGTGCACCAAAAAAGATTGCATTTGCATTAAAATTACATAAAAACAGCTTCAGTATTATTGAAACTTGATTGTTTTAAAAAATGTTGACACTCAATTAACAACCGATGCAGATTTGCAAACGTTGATTATATAAAACATCGATTTGCAACAGAACCGACACTAAACAAATTCATTACATTGTAATAATAATGAAAACTAATTTATTTTATTTTGCAACGATTTTTTTGTTCACCGTAGCCACTTTACTAATGTGTGCGTGTAGCGACAGCGACACAGCGATACGTTGACATTTCACGCGCACGTTTGAGTTATATTCGCACGACTTTTTATGTATGTGTGCGTGTTTTCTCTTGTGTGCCCTGCGCAAGAGCACTTGTTGACGCAAAAAGGCAATTTGTCGTTTGTGTGTGCATTATGACAATTTTCACATCCGACTTTCTTCCGAGACGCACGGGAACATTACGTGTGTTGTGTGAACTAAACTTTTAGTCGGATCTTTCACTTTGTGTGTTCACACCTTTGTTTGCTCTATAGATGTCTACAGTGACCCACTTGTGTCTCTGCGTGTATTTTTAGAAAATTAAATGGTTGTTTATCTTTTTATGTGTGATTCTTCTTTGATGTTATTGAGACCGTTTTCTTAGACTGAATTATTACATGTAAGAAAAAAAAATGTAATTCGCTAGGCAATTACCTTATATGAAACTTACCAAGTCCATAGCTTACATTAGAATGTCACAGTTGAAGGAATATTGAAAGTAAACAAAATGTTATCGTTAACAAAAAAAATCTTCATTTATTTTACATTAATTTACAAATTTACTTAAACATCTATTGGAAAAACCTCTTGAAAAATAACATTCGCCGCTTAAAAAGTACGCATAATATTTAATTGTTTTCGTCAACTGTAATGCTTTACAATCCTAACTAATATTATAAATGCGAAAGTAAGTTTGTTTGTTTGTTTGTAACCACTTTACGCCTAAGCCACTGAACCGATCATCCCGAAATTTTGCAAAAACGTTGCCAGGTGATCAGGGACAAACATAGGGTACTTTTAATCCCTAAAAAAAGTACTGTTCCCGAGGGAAATCACAATAATGCCCTTATGACAGTAGATGGCGCCACGTGTCTATCGAATCGTGATCAAATTTTAAGTTTGAGCATCTAATACATTTTGAGTCTAGACTGTCGATAGACCAGTTTCAAGTATACAACCTAGGCGTACGGAGTTGTTTGCTTAATCATTTTTTATGCCCAAAACCGCTGAAGAGCATACTGACATTTTGCATAAAGTGGCTACCAGACGGACCGACCTGCGGTTGCGGCTAACCGCAGGCCGCGACTCCAACCGCTGTAAAAACACACCACCGCGGTCACAGTGGCGGCCTAAAGTGTCATTAGCGCGGTATTTGTGCCACAATCGGACGTCAGTCAATATGGCTAACCGTAACGTTGTCTTATTACTCTCATGACTCATTAGCCCTCTCAGAAGATGAGAAAAAAGGGAAAAAAAAACCGTTTATTTAAACACTTGAGGTGGTGGTGGTGGTGGTGAGGTGGTGAGGTTATAGTAGTTATAGTAGTTTATCTCTACCTATATTAGCATTAGCATCGCATATTACTCTTAGGAATGGAGAAGTGTGGGTTAAATTTAAATTATTATTTAAATTCAACTATTTTTATTACAATTTTCATATTTGGTGTCATTTTACAAAGCAGTACACGCGGCCTGTTGTTAAAATTTGCAACTGACGCGGCCGCCACAACATTTCGCGTTTGTCTGTGACCCACTTTATATACGTTGTCAGGGATACAGAAAAACTGCGTAACTGACACTGTCATCAATGAGTCGTCACTGACACTGACAGGTGTAAACGCATTCATAGAGGATGCATGGAAGAATAAAGGCGAACTTATAACACGCTTCGCCAATTGTGAATTGATTTGGATGATTCTTTTTTTGTTTATTTTTTCCGAATTGGTCCCATATAAATACTGTCATGATCTGATGATGAACTTCGGAGATATGGAACGGAATTCCTCATAGGATCACAGCAGAACTGTCGTAACAGTAAAATTGCTTTGTTTAATGCGTTTAGTCGATGACTGACTGAAGGAAGAGGTTAGTTGCTAAACTATGACCGTGACCTATGTCGATGTAGATGTGTAGACAGCAGTTTTCCAACGGCAAAGTTAAGTTTGTCCCTCAGTACTGTTTATGTTTTCTTTAGAGGTATGTTCGGTGTATTTTAATGACGGTAGGTAGGTTCCTTTTTTTCACAGCTCCAACTCAGGCAAAAGCTCTTTGCATTTCCGACGTCTGGCTCCACGACTGGACAGGGCTGGGGCTGCTTTTTGGCGGCTCCTGCCCAACCTCGGGGGACCAGGCGCCTCCTGCCGGAGGCTTTACGCCGGAGTCGTGCGGTCCATGGCCCTCTACGGGGCCCCTGTGTGGGTCCCTACCATCAGGCGGCGGCCACCAGCCAAGTTGGTGGCATGCCAGAGGGTCATGGCCATCCGGATGATCCGGGGATATCGCACGGTCTCCGGCGAAGCGGCAAGCCTCCTTGCCGGATTGCCGCCGTGGGATCTGGAGGCAACAGTCCTCCAGCGCGTCTACGAGTGGCGTGTGGACGCGCAGCGCCGGGGCGAAACCCCGCTGCCGCGGCAAATCGCGGCACTGCGGAGTGAGCTCCGGTGCGATCTCATGGCGGAATGGGAGATGCGACTGTCGCAACCCAAGTTCGGGCACGCCGCAATCGCGGCGATAAGACCCCTCTTTGAGGAGTGGCTGGAGAGGCGCTACGGCGTCCTCACCTACCGCCTGACGCAGGTCCTCACCGGACACGGTTGTTTCGGGAGGTTCCTGTGTCGGATAGGGCGGGAGGAAACGCCCGGGTGTCACCACTGTGTGGATCGCCCGGAGGACACGGTGGAGCATACGGTGCAGGACTGCCCCGCTTGGGCAGAGCACCGCCGTGTCCTCACGGAGGCGATAGGCGGCGGCGACCTCTCGCGTCCGGACCTGGTTCAGGCCATGCTCCGGGGCGAGAGGGAATGGGATGCAGTCACCTCCTTCCGCGAAGCAGTAATGCTAGCGAAGGAGGAGGCGGGCCGCGTGAGGGAGAGAACCACCTCACGCCCCAGCCGCCGCGGGAGACGCCCAGGGCGTCGGACGTCGCGAGGCGACATCCGGCCACCGTAGGCGCGGGCTTGCGGACGGCGAGTAATGGGTAGCTCGCCGTCCGATCAAGGACCAAGCCCGGGTCGACGGCGCGTTCTGTTCGCGCGCGCCTCAAAGAGCTGTCAGCACAGGGACGGGGCTCCCAACGGGGCCAACGCCTGCCGGGGTTGCGGGACGTCTTAACAGGATACCGTGGCCCCGGAACGTAAAGGGCAACAGAAGGAACAGGGTGGCTTTTTAGTCAGTAAAAGTCTGACAGTCCCTTCCACCCCACCCAGGGAGGAAGGAGTCATTTGATGATTTTTACCACCTAAAAAAAAAAAAAAAAAAAAGGCAAAAGCTCTTTGCTAGCCCGAGCAAAAATTACTGCTCAATCCCCGGAATCTTCCGTTCATGCCGCATTAAGAAAGCAAGCACAACCGGAGCGACAAGCAAATTTGAGAGCTGATGAGACATTTTATTAAAGCCAGGAAAGACTGGAAAGCCAAGCCGTCCACCCGCCAAGCTTTTCTGAGAGTGACTGAGACGCCCTTCTAAACGCAATTGCTTTTGGAGGAACAAGCCGAAAGCCAGAGCGCTGTAAGAGCAACTGAGACGCCTATTCACACACGACACACAACACACATGACTACACGACTTCGTCTCAGAGAAGAAGCTCAGCCATTACAGCGACTGAAACTCCAGAACAGACGCAGGCGAGAAGGACCTCCCTTGCAGAAATGCAAACTGGACGCCGACGGACTTTTATGAATCACAGTCTGTTGGTCCGTAGGTATTTAATAATTCTGGATCTGGCCGAGCAACAAGCCGAGTACAGCCCGAATTGATTGTCAAATTCTAAACCAACGCGGGCGAAGCCGCGGGTAAAAGCTAGTTAATTAATAATTACAAAAATTATAATTGAAAAATAAATACTTAACGCTAACAATTTATATTCTAACAAAAAGGTACTTTTATTAAGTTCTACTCACACGCGCCGCAAGAAACGCCGCGCTCGAAACGCACGTAAAGAGTTTTATTGTCACTGCTGGATTTTATGTAGGCTTTATTTTAAGATTTTTGTGTAATACCTACACTGGACGGAAAGCTGTTTGGTGCAAATCAAGCTGGTACAGATTTATGATAACATTCTAGGTCAAAAATTCTAAATGAAAGTTGAAAAAGTTGTAAGTAAAAGTATTTGCTACTTGCATTTAAAAAGCTGCACACACATGCAACATATTAAATTAATTGCAATTTCTAAATTTCAGAAACTGCAACGTTCCAGTGATATTTATTTTATTAGAGAAAGCAAATAATAAAATGTAACGGAAAGAAGTGCGTACCTACTCAATTTTTGCTTTCATTTTGCGATGTCTTTCTAAAAGAGACCATTCATTTAATGACGCATCAGTTTCAATTATATTTAATTCTAGACTGGCTGGAATTATTTTTAATGGTAAGCACTGACTTTTATGTCAATTTAAAAATAATACGTTTGAATTAAGAATTATGTTTAATGCCAGCCTTTTCCATAATAATTAATAAAATTAACTAACTATTTTCTTATTCTTCATTTTAAATATTTAAATACAAATAGGTATATTATTAACGGAGCACCGATGAAAAAAATTAAGGCAACAGTTAACAAAAAAACTCAGCTTAAAAATTACAGCGTTTCGCCCGCGCGTTTATTTAGCAGCGTGTTTAACCTATCGGGCAGCCGCTCGTCTGTTTCGACAAACGTTTTAACGCCTCAAACAGTCAAAGATTTCCCTACGATACTCGTAGGCTCCTAGTGGAATGTTAGTAGTGTGTATCGAATACACAGAAGATGAAAGATGATACATCAGATGGGGAGGATGATACAGGAATGGTTTAGAAGTGGAATGTCTAGTGTAAACGAAGCTTTATGTCAAAGTTCACAGTCTTTAGTCAGTGATACTTAATAATTAATGTGTTGTGATATTAATGATACGACAGTTATATTAAATAATGAATTTTCATGAATCATGATGGTTTTCATTACATTTTGCAACTTATTGTTGAGTGATTTACGCAATGTAATTCGTGAAATCGATGAAAGTGACACGTATGAGATTGTGATGATTATTCGATTTTAAAATCGGATGACTTGAAATTGAATTTTTCTGTTCGACGATAATTTTATTGTGATTTAATTTTAATGGTACAGAATGGAGATGATTTGGAGTTTCGATTTTACAAGGTGATTTTTTATTTACAAAACTGTTTTTAAGGTAATTACAGACCCGGCTGGAATAATTACACACGCTTAACAACAGCTCATATAACTATTAACATAAGGCGGGATAATGCCATTAATAATAAAAAAATATGCATATTTGGCCGTCTCACGATAAACAGCAATAATTCAAATTCATTAGACTAATCACTTGTAATTAATTCTCAGTCCGAATCACGCAGCCCTTAGCCTCAAAGAGGTAAATGGCCCAAATACCATATGCCGTAACATTAATTACAAACTGCCAACGAATAGCAATCTTACGCAACAGCGGATCGGTATTATTAGTATGAATTTTTATTTTTTATCCGTCCGCTTCCCGGACGCTTCGAGTTCCGTTCGCGTGCGTTTGCGCATCTAACGTTCAGCGTATAATGAATTTACTGGGGCGTTTTGATTGGCTGTAAAATTTGACCAATAAAATATCAAGTATGTTTTTAGTTGGAGACTTTTTCGCGTCTGAAATATTTATTGTTCAGTATTGCAAAAGGCTATTGAACTTTTGATTTAAAGCGTTCAATTTGTTGCCCTATGAGCCTTGAATTATTTTAGGAAAGTGAGAACAAGGCCGCCCTTTGAACGTGATGACGGAAATATTATCGTGCAATTTTATGAACTGTTGGTTCAATTGCAACGAAATGACAATCAGTGTCGGGGAAGATGATTAAGGCCCTGATTCCAGTAAATTACAAACGTCTCAGTGAAACTAAGATCCAGAAATAATGATTGTGTGATAACTGTATGACAATGACGATAATGCATGTATGAATAAATTATAAACGATTTTCTAATGTGATGTAGTGATCATGGAGGGAAATGGTATAAAAGAGTGTGTGATCTAAATTAAATTAATGTTTTGTAAATGCAATGGATGATTTTGAGTATGTATGACAAGCGGTAAGGGTTTGTTGAGTTACCCTTTGAAATTAATTTGAGTGTGATTAAATGATAATGATTCCGTCGAACTTAAAGATACGTATCTATGTGATTGTGATGTGACATGTGATAGAATGATGAATGATTACTTTGATAATAACATTAAAAATCTTTGCAAGTTAAATTGTTCTTTAATTAAAATCTTTTGGTCCCCATTTAGAAATGTAAATGTGATGTTTGTATAATGTACATAAGTCGCAAAGATTTTTATTTATTTACATTTTGTGACTGTTGTGCTACTCTGAGGTATGTTATGTTATTAATACTTGTTACTTCAAGTAGAAAGTTAATTCAGAGAGCCAAGAAGTGGCGCGAAAAATAAATAACTAGCAGTAGCAATAATGAAAACTAAACCTTACTCAAAAACTATGTTGCCAACCAAATAATAAAAAAACCCTACTTCACGTAATTTAAAAGAGTATTTTATACAAAGTTTATAAGTACAAAAGGTTTACGATTGGCAGTATCATGTTAGCCTCATGTGCTTTGTCATTTCTCTTCCTTACATTAATTAAGTACATTCTTATTTATACATTTAAAAGACAAAAAAACTAATTAAAAATTCTGACTAACAATAGGTAATCGGAGTAACCATTCACATTTAAAATTAAATAAAAATGTTTCTACATTACAAAAATATAATTTATTTCGTTCATGTTTTGTCCATTTTAAAGAGGCGCGCTTCTTGAGCAACCTGTGACGTATCATGTCAGGAGTCAAAGTTACACGTCAACACATAATCGAAATAATAGAAGATATACCTACACTAATGAGACGGATAGTTCAGAAAACAATCATAGAACGGAGCGGGAAACTTCAAGAACTTACAACTAATCATATAATACAGAGAATATAAATCACTTAAAACTAGTTAACATTGCACTTGTCCTTAGGAATGTTATACTAATGGGTTAAATTAATTACTCGTGATACCACGTAACTACGTTAGAAGACGTACATGGGGACACTGGAACTGCCTAGCAACATCTAACTGTAATGAATGCCAATGTTCTATGATAAAGAGTTGCAACATCCCCATTCCTAACGAAATAAATGTACAATAGCCTACATGAGATTCAGCGCGCACTGCGTTACCGCTCACTGACACTAAAGTCACAGACACACTATTACAAACTACGAAATGCTTCCTTTTGAGCTAGAACCTACACCTGCTAGTCCCTGCCGATCCGCTTATGGATCTGTTGGTGCTTGATGAGGTGCGCCTTCTGGCGGAACGCCTTCGCGCACACGTCGCACCGGAAAGGTTTCTCCCCCGTGTGTGTTCGGAGGTGGACCTTTATGTTGGATTTGTTCAGAAAACCTCTATTGCATATCCCGCACCGGTGCACCGGCTTCTCCTTGCCGAGCAGCCCGCTCAGCTCCGCCGCCGTCGCCGACGGGAACGCCAGCGAGCTGCCGTGCATGTTCCCGCTGTTCGCTTGTTTCGCTTTAGCTCGACTTCTTTTACTCTTACTCGCTGGTGTGGAAGTCGTGGTGTGAGCATGCGGGTAGCCGAGAAGCCTTTCTGGACTACACAGTCCATCAGGTTTGAGACCAAGTGCATAATGTGGTGCGTATCGGCCGTTTAACAACCCACCGACACCATCAGTCGTGGAGACCGCGTTCCCAGGTGGAGAGGACGTTGATATCACATCCATCCCATAACTTGTGGAACTTGGAGCTTCCTGTTTGACTGGTGGTCCATTTTGCAGCCGATTTTGTAGCAGTGGCATGTAACCATGAGTCAACAAGGACTGCAGCGTTGACCCCGCTTGTCCCAAGTTTTTCTGAAGAAACTCAGTGCTTTTGGAAAACTCCTGGTTTTTGCAGTTGTAATCGAGACTGGAATGGTGATTTTGTCCTGAAGGTGGTGAATTTGGTAGGCCAAATTCAGCAAGATCTTGTTGTACAATTTTGTCACCGGGTTGTGTGCACGCGCCAGTGATCCAGGCGTCGATGTCCATCCAACTGTCTCTAGAGTCATTCCTCTCTGGGTCCTCTGGTTGTGACGGGACCGTGGTGTCGGCGATGGCTGAGCCGATGATCGCCGCGATGTCCTCTATCGAGCTGATGTCGTACATGTCCTGCTTGTGCCCGTCCTCGAACATTTTCGCTGGCGGCGAGCAGGACGCGGCACAGGAGTCTGCCGCCGAGGTGTCAGCGAAGGGTTTGGTGTCTGGTGCGTCGAGGAATGGTTTGACATCCTCTAAGTCAGGAGGCTCTGCGTCAGCCGCGCACGTCGACGAGGAGACAACGTCATGATCGGCGCCGTAGCCGCTCTGCGTTGGGTAGTTGTTATTTTCTTCTGGAAGACGTTGCGCGATAGCATGGTAGTGGTGTCCAGAGATGCCATTGATAGATAGGTGTCCAGTGTAGCCGGTGAAGGGAGGAAGAGGCTTAAGTTCTGCGAGTGGGGTAGGGGCGAGGAGAGAGTCAAGGAGCTCATGGCAGGTGGGCGGGGGGGAGGAGTTGTCGAGCTTGGGGTCGAGCCAGCAGCTCCCGAGCAGCAGCTCGTCGCCGCTGGCGCCCGCCACGCCGGCGCACTTCATGCTGCGCCTCACCGCGACGCCAGAGCCCAGTGACAGTCCTCCGCCGCCATACTTGGACGCCGCCACCCTGCTGCGCTATCTGCAACAAGTGAAAACGCCAATAAGTACACAATTAATGTGAAATTTAATTTAAGAAACTATGCTATCTATTTAGGTTAAAACTACCGGTTTTTTTTTAAACTTAAGAATAGTAAAATGCGTGTAGGGAGAACGTTTGTGCAACATGAAGCTGTTGCAGATCCGACATGTAAGGGGAAAAAAAAGCAACATTTTCTTGTTAAAAAGTTGCGATTCATAATATTTTTCAGAAGGCCTTACTAAACACAGTATAATACCAGTATCGCCGGGCGTTAATATGAACTAGTACGCAATCAGAGATGCAGGCGGTAATCGCGAGCGATACGCCTCAATAGCTAACAGTGCTGCGGCCCATAGTCGCTTCTGTTTTATTTCTAGACATTTTTGTTCTGTTTTTTAGCAAAAACAAAAGAATTATTAGGCGCAGTAGGTTAGTGCGGTACAAAAAAATATAAAATGATACCCCTTTTAGGAATCACTTTGAAATCGTGTTTGTTCCTCAATTGGGTCCTTAACGGGATTTCAGATCAGCTGAACGAAAGCTGGAATATTTAATTCAGCTCATTCTTACTTAGTTATTCAGTATTTCATTCTAGAACCAATTAAAATCTATCTAATAAGTTCAGTCGACAATTTAGCATTCTGCACAAACCTATATAACACCTAATTATCTTAAAAAGCTTTATCAGAAGTAAACAATATTCCATCTGTCCGATGAAATGTAATGGAATACAGTATCTTTATATCATATTTATTTAATTTGACTAACAAAACACCCGGTTTTGTGCCCGGTTAATGGCAATAGGCTCGCCCCCTATTACATGGGACTAAAAACATAACTGGCGAAATGTGGGTGTACTAATGGGTACACCTCTGCCTAACCCTTCGGGGATTACAGGCGTGATGTTATGTTATGTTTTAACAAAACACCATCGTCTTGCATAGACAACATCCCGTATAACCTGCCAGAAGACGCCACCAAGCATACACATGCACTTGCAACACAGAGCGCAACGCTGATACTAGCCGCAGATAGCACGGCACCGATCCGGCACAATTACCGGAGCCTCGATACCTGACCGTGTTCGCGACACGACGCGCCGCCGCTAACGAAATCAAACGAGTTACTCATTAACATTGTTAACGTTTACCGGTAATTATTATGCAGTGAAACAAACAGACTGCGTGGTGTTTGCTTTTAAATGGATTTATTATAATACCGGCCTACTGTTGTTCTGAGGCGAAGGAAGAAAAGGATGAAAATCATTTGACAGTATTGATTTTCTTCCAAGTATTATGGTGAAGATGAGTTATTCCAATCTGGTTCCCTAATTTAGGTCTATTGGTAGCAGCTAGCGGAGGATTCGATGTATGGAATCATACCTTTTTTTTAGGTGGTAAAGATCATCAAATGACTTCTTCCGCCCTGGGTGGAAGGGACTGTCAGACATATACTGACTAAAAAACCACCCTGTTCCTTCTGTTGCCCTTTACGTTCCGGGGCCACGGTATCCTGTTCAGACGTCCCGCAACATAGAATCATACCTTAGATTAACTATAATCTTTTATAAATACTTTACATTATAGACTTCTTCTGTATCTCAGGACGTATCGCTAACAAATACAAATATTCTAGTCACTTACTGAGATATATGGCTACAGTTAGTCCGTCTATCTAAGGCTTTACAAATAATTCCTTTTTTTTTTCGAACGATTGCTCACCCTAAGCTTAATATCTTCTGTCTGTCTGGTGAGACAACTTCTTATTTCTTACAACCCTCAATGATTACCAGCCCGTGCACAAAACCTCTTCTGGTATAGGTGAGCGGATATTCGGAGAGCCCGAACGCGAGGTACGCATAAACTTCGATCTTCCACCATTCCTTTGAGATGGAGAATTTCAAACAGAATCAATTTACAGCTTTATATTTAGACATCAATAAAAACTTTTCCCTAATAGAGTATTGCTACATCGGCATCGCCACGAGTGACTGGAGCATTTCAATGTCAAAGGTGCGGTTCATTCACCTTTGCGAATTTGGACATTGCGAGCGAATTTTTACAAAAAAGCGACAGCATTATAGTATAAATGCCGACCAATTAATTTTACCATTCAGCTTTTATCAAGCATTTCTTCACAGCTCTATTTCCTAAGGTAAAAACTATAGGTACTTTTGATTCTTAGGCATTTTCATAATGTCCAGTCAAAGTACTGACAAAAAAAAACGAATTTCTGCCAACACGCACCGTTGGCTAATGTCTGCACGCAATGAGTTGCGATAGCCCCACGGAAAAAATACTATTAAAATATAGATTTGTCTCGGCTGCCAAGTACGCGGCCTTGATTGAGTTTTTCGCGAAATACTGTAGTGTGGATAAAAGGCTGATTGCGCGCGCGCCGGCCGTGGCGATCGCTGTCGCAACCCGCTGCAGAAAAAATGAATTACCAAGACACCCGATTGCATACTGAACGTGACTTTAATAGACAACAATAGTATTTAAGATTTTTATTTTTCGTAATATTTGGAACTATACTGTAACATAATATAAGCGAACTGACGAAACAAAATAACTAGAACAGCCCTAGCTATCCTACACGCAGTAGATCGCAGCAGTCTTATACATTGATACAGTAGCGAGTAAAAATATTTGATGGTATTTTCTTAAAACGGTGTTCATTAAAGAGATCTCAGTCTACTTATGGTTAGAATAATACTCAGGCTTTCCCGTCCGGGAAAGCTCACAACGAAAATAAAGAATGAGACACACTTATTAGTGATTATACGAATCATAAGCTTGTTCATTAGTAGAATTATTTTATACATGCTCTATCAGTAAACCAAAGGTGGTAAAGAGATAACACGGCCGGCGCAATACAATGTTAATTATGTTGCAAGTACATCACCCAGAAATTGTTGAAGATAAAAATCCTGATGAGATCGGATCGCAGCAGTCACATAATAATCATAGTTTTGATATCTTAAAAAAAAGGAGTATGTAAGGATCGTAGCAGGTGGCGTTCTGTAGTTTCTGCCCAGCCCCATGGGAAAAGGCGTGAATTTATGTGTGTATGTAAAAGATAAAAATCACTCATTCGTTCACTCACTAAACACATCTCGATATCTTGACATATGAAACTAAAATTTGATAAGTTGTTTATAAGTAGAAGGTAGCAGACGTCAACTAAGGACAGATTTGACTTTGACTTTCACGCTGATGTTGTGGATAAAAGGCCAATTTGACGGAAGACAAACCCACCCTACATATTTGTAAAACTTGGGATAATATCCTGAGTAATGCTCAAGATTAAGCGATACAAACATATTCAATGCGGATTTTTTATTAAATGTTGCAGTAAACATTTGAGTTAATTGTGTGCAAGCAAGCGAGGAGAACGGTTCAGGATGTTTGGATGTATCGGTCGGAACTCGGGCGCGGTTAACTAAGATTAACGTTATTTTATAAACGTGTTAATTAACGGAAGAATATTTACTGTTTAATGCAGGTGCTGCGTTGTTAAAATTGACAAAGTTTTGAATTTCTTAACTGGTTATTATGTTCATAGTAATATGTTAGCTTTACGAGAGAAGGTTTTGACGTCACTATTGCGGTACAATGGTGCAGTTTCTAAGCGATTGACTGCTGCGCTACGTATCGCGGGTTTGATTCTAGCATGAAACAAATGTTTGTATTGCCTACGGGTAGTTGTTGTGGGTCTGGTTAATTGTGTATGTGAATTTATATGTTTCTATACGTACCTACCCATGGTATAAGAATTATTCCTAGTGTACGGCAAAGATAAAGTCAAAGTCAAAACAATTATTTCAATTAGACCATTTACAGGCACTTTTCAATTGTCAAGGAGTCTGTCAGTTAGTCAGAAAGCTGAAGCTGGTTGCTCGTTCCAAAACGGAGCTCGGAGGTTGGCCTCTATGGAGAAGAGATGAAGAGTTATAGTTGTTACTTAGATACTATCTTTAACATCGTTTTCTTTGATAAGCTCTTGTACTTTGTATTTTTCATTTGCGTATGTATCAATAAAATGTTCATCAATTCAATTTTGTTTCTATTATCACTTTGTAATCCAAAATTAAACCCAGCGGTTAAGACGTCCGCTTCTCATGTATGAAGTTGTGCGTTCAACTTCGGGCAAGTACCAATGTGACTTTTTCAATAGTTATATGAAATCGCCTTGAGCAAGCGTGGTGATCAATGCTTGTGCCTTCTTGTGTGACAAGAGGCCTTTGCCCTGCAGTCGGACAATAATAGGCTGATAGACTTCAAAACTATTAAAAGCACCTTCTATTTGCTAAAAAGAGCGGAAGGAATTCGTCACCCAGCGTGACACCGCCGTGTCACCGGTCTCAGTGGCCAACTTTGACATGAAAAAATACAAGAATTTAACATCTCTCGTCCCAATTCCGTAGAAATTGTCACAGTTCCATAGATTATCCGCTCCGATGGTCCGTCCGAGTGAAAGTAGAAACACGCCCGCCTTTTGTGAATCAAAACGATCTTTTATAAAATATTGGTTATGATTGACAGCGGGGAGCGAAGAAAGTATGAAATTTTTGATTTTCTAACATTTTCTGCCACCATTAAGTGGGGTAATCTATTGTTGAGGCAAGTGGGGTGTGTCTATTTCTCATTAAGTTGAGAAATGTTGTCATTGAGGAGGGTTAGTAATGTTCAGTTCGCATTTTAATGTATTTGATTAAATATTAGGTTACTAGATTCTTGAAGGAAAGCATACTATAAGACATATCCTTTATGTCACTCGGCAATATTGAAAACATTCCACCAGAAAAATATTTTTTAACAAACGAACAAGGAACGTAGCTTACCTGTAGGTAATAAACAATTGTATAGGACCTTGTATAGGATCTTTAGGTATATTTATTAATCTTTATACAATTTAATACTTCTGTACCTACGTGTGTACATCTCTGAACTAATAATGGGCTTAGTTAAGCCCATTATTAGTTCCAACCACTCAAATAGACCCAAAAAATCATTAAAATCAGTTGATTTTAATGATTTTTTGGGTCTATTTGAGTGGTTCCCTAAATTATTTAGATTTTTAATTGGATTAGATAGGTGGCGCTGTAAGGTAACGTTTCTTAGACAGGACAACGTCTGTTGTATCTATTAGTATCAACATAGATGTTGAAAACGTCTTACATTTTGAAAACTAAATCACAGTAAACATAATAAATGTAGTTAGATTCTAATGTAAGCTAGTATAAGGTTCAATTTGGCATCTATTTTAATTCGAAATCCTAAAAACGTGGTCAAATTAGTAATTTCAACTTTGAATCATCAGTACCTGTCTGTTTGTTTGTCTGTCTTGTTATCGGTGCAACTTCAACGTATATCGTCTGTTACTAGGCAGGTTATCCGGTTGGCCTACAGTGTTACAGTTGGTAAATATTTTGATGATATCTAGGTACCCTAGAAATGATGGCATGTAAACTTGAACTCTTGTCAATAGTAACTACTTGTTACTCACATATACCGTGATATTATTATCTGCTCATGAACGTTGGATGTCCTATTAGATCCGCTTTTTAAAATTGTATTTTTTGTTTTTATTAATTTAGCTAACTTTTGCTCGCGATTTTGCGTGACTTTTCTCACGGGTCACGGTATTTTTTTAAACAATTAAATACCACCGTCCACCTGTAGTACTTAAGCATAACGTAGCTTCGTATTGGCAAAAACATTTCCAGAATTGAACTAGTAGTTTCGGAGATTAGCTCTTTCGAGCAAATAAAACTTATCAGATTTTTAATTAAAGTATAAATTATGGATTTAAGTTAAATAATAAAAATAATATATTCATTAGCTTTAGACTAACATCTTATTAGTGTAAAGTTTCCGACAGTTGCTAGTTAACTACTTCAGATATGTGGGTAAGGTATGTCGTTTATATACTATTTATGTATCGAGGTCGATACATGGTCTTAATAGCCGTCCAATTTCTTTAACTATCTATAAATCATTAATCGCTAATGTAAAATCGAATATATTTTCCGGAAGTCTTAATGCTAATCCTATAACCCAAACACTAGAGCTTAGGCATGGCAACTTAACATAAAGCACGCGACACACTGACCGACAAACTGCTATCCCCACCGCGACAGGCGGATTCTTGAAAAAAATCGTATCACGAAATTAATTTTTAGGCCAACCTACACGAGGCGCCCGCATCGAAATTTGTCGCGCACAGAATGAGACAAAACATACGCTACAAACGAGAGTGAAAGAAACGGGTGTAAGCGAAACAGGGCCGCCTAACGGTACACACACGGAAGTATGTCAGTGGCGTAAACACTACTTTATTGTACACAGGTCGTAACCAACTACAGCCGACCATTCAAAACACAACCTTGACCGCAGGCATTAAAGTCGGAATTTGTTTAGCTAGCGGGCTGGTTTTCGATTTTCACGGTGCTGATTCACGACAATAGAGCTATGTCCGTTTCTGTTTGATGATTACTTGCGAGAATCCAGTTTTTAAACCTACCTCAAGGCTAGACTCGCGGCTGGTCTATTGATGGCCCATGCGCAGGCGATAGCGCCTCGAACGGTTTGACGTAGAAAGTTCCTATATCTCTCCGAACTGACAACATTATCGATTATAATCATAATTTATGGATATGCATAATATTAATATATCGGTAAATATGTTATTCCCTAGGTATATCCTGCATTTTTTATTAAATACTAGCTGTGGTTTATCGTATCAAGTTACGTCTTTTGTTACCTACTGCTCTGCTCCCGTGGGTCATGTTGCTATGTAGCCATGAATTTTCCGATCAGAATGTTAGTTCCAGAGATTATCGCATTTAAACAAACACACATAAAAATATAAATCTTTATAATAATAATAAATCCATTTATTTCAGGTAAATTCCACCCATAGAAACTAAACAGATAAATACATTCTTTAAAAATTAATCATTAAAAAAAATATATAAAATTCAACTAATATTTTATAAATTTGAACATACATAATGAATACAAAAGATTACAGTTATGCATTACAAATAAGAATATATTTACACAAAATCATTGCATCGACAACCAATTAAAATTAAAATAAATTTCAACTAATAAATACTATAACATTATTATAATATTATAATAGCATAGATATTTTATCCTTCAACCTAAACTGAAGAGTGTTTTTCTAGTATTTTTATTGAATAAAAATAAAAAATTATGCGAAGTCTAAACATGCGAGCAATTATCGCAATTTGACCTAAGGCTCAGTTCACACTAGAGGTGTATATCGTTCTGTCAGCGCTCCATACTCAATTAATTCTTGTAGTGATAAGATCAGTCTTCTGTAAGGACATTAGTATCTCTTAATAGTTACAAGCGTATTGATATCAATACTAGAATATCTTATTATTGAATAGGTCTTGTTTATGTGTAGGTTCTAGTACCGACTAGCATTTTATTTAGGGCTGTATTTTGAATAGTCAGATAAATTTTAAACAAAGAATAAATATAATAGTTTGACCTATTTTCTATACGAAAGCTGTCAAACCTTCATATTTATCCCTTCGTTA
Source organism: Hoplodrina ambigua (assembly GCA_949774945.1). NCBI lineage: Eukaryota > Metazoa > Arthropoda > Insecta > Lepidoptera > Noctuidae > Hoplodrina > Hoplodrina ambigua. Next base: position 15,850,449 of record OX458968.1, read on the forward strand.
AGAGTTCTGATGATTGAAAAATTAGCCCTTCTAAATGTTTATTGAGAATAAATAAATTATTTGCATTTGTTTAGAATGAAATCCAACTGCGGATAAATTAATTAAGTAAAAATTAGACGACCTGGTAAAGATCAAGGGAAACCTCTGGATGCGGGCAGTACAGGACCGGCCATTGTGGCTAGTTTTAGGGAAGTCCCATGTCCAGCAGTGGACGTTTGACTGACACTATGATGATGAATTAGCAAAAATCTATTAATTTGTCATGTAACGCATGATCAAAAGTTTTGTGATATTTTAATACCTATCAATACTAATATTATAAAACTAAAGAGCTTTTTTATGAGTTTGTCTGTTTAAACTCGCTTATCTCTGAAACTACCACTACTCATAAGGAAAGTATGTAGTAGTAAGTAAGTGAGTGTGTATGTAGTATTATTTAGTACTTGTGTACGTCTAAATTTATTTAGAATATTATTTGTTTTCAATGATTTTTAAATCTCTTTTAAGTCTATTTTTCATTTTTTTTTGCACCTGCCATGTTAACTCTTCACCCCCTTTTGGTTGACTGGTAGACAATGCCTCAGGCATTAAGTCCGCCTTTGTACCTTTTTGTTGCATAAAGATTAAATAAATAAATAATAAATAAAGTATAGGCTATATTAATATCAGTATCCAGCGACTTAAAGCGGCAGAAAAAAACCACGCGGGCGAAGTCGCTGGCAGAAGCTAGTACACAGTTAAGCAGAAACATAAATAAAAAATAAAGACAAAACTTGCCGAAACATTCTCATTTACAAATTACTCAACTCAAAGCGAAAACGCAAATAAACCGACCAAAAAAAAAAGTTAACTAATTTGCATAGACTAAACGTTTATTATTTTAACTGTACTTTAGTCAATTGTTTCCTAACAATAAACAAGTCCAGTCGGCACTTTGATCCCTACATCCTAATTGCCTAATATACTTGTTTGGCCGTTTGTCAAGGCAGCGGTTACCGTTATAGGCCCAACGGGTTTTTTTAGGAGTGGACGGTGGTATGCGTACGCGCACCACAACGAGGTTGAGTGGATTTTGGGTGGCCCAGCACGGCCCCGTGTGAGAACGCGTGGTGCTTTCGTGGCGTACCTAATTGCTATTGTTTTGACATTATAATTACGGTACGTAATCGGTATGATCTATGTTAATTAATTTATTGGAGTTGCGAATAGTAGGTTAGTCAATTATCTATATTTTCTTTAGTACGGTTAATTAATGAAATTAATGAAATGCGTTAGATTCGATTATGACTAAGCCATAGGGACTTAGGCTTAGGTGAAAGACAATTGGCATGACGTTGAATATACTTAATAAATAAAAAAAAAAACAAATGATTAGTTACAAGCAACTTCGTTCATCATTAATGTTATTATTAAAGTCAACTTCAATTAGACTAATTTCAATTAGACCATTAAATTTTAAAATACTTAAAAAAACAACTTTTTGCCCATTCCAAAAGGTAGTTTCGTATAAACATGAAGAAAAATGGACTAGAAACTCTGGTTAGTAGGTACATAACATCACGCCTGTAATCTCCGAAGGGTTGGGCAGAGGTGTACATTAGTACACCCACATTTCGCCAGTTATGTTTTTAGTCCCGTGTAATAGGGGGTGAGCCTATTGCCATCAACCCGGCACAAATCAAGACTCCGAGGCTGCTACTGAGAAATTCCTGATGGAAAAACCCAATTGCCCGACCTGAGAATCGGACCCAAGACCTCATGCACAGCAGTCGCGCTTGCGACCACTAGACCAACGAGGCAGTCCAACGATGCGGTTAGTAGGTACATTAAGTAATACAGAAATGAATACAGACAAACACGATACACCAACGGTGATTTATCAGGAGACGCCATATTTAAATCAGTTATAAAGTTTACAAACTGTATGACTTTTTAAGACCACATTTCTGAAAAACTTTATAAGTAAATCAATCGCTGATCGACGAAACAACTCCATTTCGACAATCAACCACGATTTGTTGTGCAAGCGCACGTTTACAAAACATTTATTCTACGTTATAAAATTACGTTCAAAAGCCCAATAAAGAGAATGGTATCGCAATATCCTATACCTACTGTAAACAAATATAATGTTGCGCTGACAAGATATAGAAAGTACCCATGTTTGTTATAAATATGATTTTCAACTGTTGGTCATGCTGCAATGAATGGAGTTTCTTGCCCATTCTATGGAGTTTCTTGCCCATTCTTCTCCATACAAAACTACCTTTTGGAAGGGGCAACTAGATTCAATTCTATTTTGTTTTTTGTGTTTGACGTTCAAAAGTGCCTTATTGGCCTAATTGAAATAAATGATTTGACTTTGACTTTGACTTTGACTTTGAACCTTATTTGATAAAGTGTTTAGTTGTCGGCCTGGCAGCAACTTATTTAATACTCAAAAGTCTAAAAATAACTGAAGACTAAATTTTCTAATTAATAATATTCAAAATGTAGTCGTAATCTCATCTCAGCGACAATTAATGTTATACATATAATGTAGGATCGGACAGATTGAGACTGAGATTAGATTGCGATCGTTCTTAAAAAATAGTAGAATTGCCCTCTTGACAGTTTGTTTGACACTGTGTTGTCAAAATGTCCTTGACAATTAGCTATAATCGGAAAATGCCCACAGTTCCCATTGAATATTAAAAAACTATGGAAGTTATGTCTACTATAAAACATAGCCTAAAGCACTCGACAACAGTATAGCTCTCTCAGTGGAAATATTTGTAATCGGATCTGTACTGTCAGAGATTATGTACAGTCAACAAAAGAAATAGGTATGCAGAGTCGTCAGATATAGTTGAAGTTTTGTTAGAAACCGATGGATGTTTTCAAATGTCATTTAATTTAAAAAGTAGATAATAAACAGTCCATTAATTAAGTTTCAGACAAATACATCTATCGGTTTTTAAGAAAACTTTAACTATATCTGAAGTGCCTGCATATCTATCTCTTTTGTTGATTGTACAAACAAACTTTTCCTCTTTATAAAACAGATGAGAACTCTAAAAGCGTTACGATTTAAAACACTCATAAGTATAATGTCTAAATCTTCTGTCTTCTGTCTTCTATCGTGTGGGCAGTAAGGTCTTACGACCCCACACACCCTAGTGTCAGGGTTTCTGAACTGCCTCAAGGGCCTCTGATATGGTTTTGAGTAGAACAGTAAGTCTAAGTGTATGTCTAAATCATGTTTCTGGAAATCACGTGGTTAAATCATTGCGACTCATTTCAATTATTGGTTGTTCGGTTACAATTAAAATTCACTAAATTAATACCAAATCTGCCAGTACCCTAATACAAAGATCATATTCTTCAACGAATAAATAAAATAAAATTCAGAGAAACAATAAGCAAATGTCATAGAGATGTTTCTTTGTGAACTAGACAAATGCAAATGAGTAACAAATAAAGACATTGTCCCAATGGTCATTATGTTAATTTTACTTGTTAAAGGGTTGATTAGCATTTCCTAAATGTATTTTAATTTAAATAGGGTCATTTTTTGTTTAGTTCGAAGATGTATGTTGTTGATTTTTAGTTGTTGCTACTTTATGTAAGCTTCTGTAGAGTTTATTCTATTTTGTTTTTTTTTTGGCTCTAGACATGCAAAGAAGATGAATTTTGATCACAATATTCTAAGTTACAGCTTGTTTATGATTTCACACCATCAGAGGTCAGTTTTCATAATGATGTTCTTTGTCACCTCAACTAAAAGATATGGTCAGCAATAAGTCGATTATCACTGTTTATAGGTAGATCATGATACAGAACAGTTAAATCGATAGATTCTCCCATGCAAAAGACAACTGTGACGTCACTTTTGTGCCGACTCAATTACAATTTATTTGAAAATAATTAAAAATCAAATTCTACAGGTTATGTTAATCAGGTTTTCAGAGCTAAAATAATTACATATGTGTTTCTTTTGAGAAGAATTTAAAAATCTGATATATCAATAGACATTATTTGCTGACTGTACCATCTTCCAAAGTTTCCATAAACCGTGTTTGGTTCGCCCACAAAATTGAGTTTGTAAGATCAATCAAGCTTCAAAACAATGCTTTAAAACAACCACAAGCAGCAACCTGTACAAAAATCCCAAAACTGCACAAACATCCCAAAAATCCCCCAACATACCGTTACTCTACCGTACCATGACAATCAAACTTCAGTACCAGCCCAACTGGGCGAGTGTACAAATCCGGCGCATGCGCAGGCGGCGGTCACAAAAACCCTCGCCCTAAGGTCGTCGTCCTGGCTCACTCGGGATAGCCCTGTACAGTTACGGGTCATCAACCGAGCGCCTGGCCTTGAGGATCCTCCCGTGAATATGAATAGGGCAGGTGGACCCACCGACTGAGTGTTGGGGTAAAGTTTGGTGGAATTGAAAACTTTACCTGTGTTTAGTTAGCAGAAGGAAGTGGAATTGTTATGTTAGCGAAGATGTCACTATGTTTTAGACTGCATTTAGTGCCAATTAGGAAGCTTTTAAGAAAGACGGTAATAGACATTGGACTTAATTCTATATTTCCATAGCTACTATATTCTTCTATTTTGTTTTTGATGTATTGGTCCAAGTTAAACTAGAAAATTCACAAATGAAAGGTCACAATTGTTCAAGGTAGTCAGATAACTATATTAAACTTTAAAAAGAAAAATGGTAGGAAGAAAAGTTATGCCAAACTTAAACGTAGTAAAATAGAAGTAAGTCATGGTGTTAGTTTATTCCGGGTTTTTTATTATGGGGGTTTCATTTGAAAATATCTGGCTACAACGTCAACGTCGATATTTATTATTTACTTTAAATATAATGGTTACAGAACCAATTAATTAAAGACACAGATAAAAAAGAAAATACAAATATAGATTTAAAGACAAAACAACGTCATCCCTTTCATAAATTCACCTCACAGTACTTCTGACATACCAACAAAATCTTCAAAATCTGTATTATCATACCAATATTAGATGCTAATTGATATTTGAAAAATTATTATTATCTTTATCCCAAACATTAATATAAAAATAAAACCTGTATTACAAAACCAATAAATAAATAAATAAATTCTTATCGTTAAATCTAGATTTTATTGATAATCGCGTAGCGTACGATTAAGATTTTATAGATCTATCTAGATAAAGACTGGCTTTATAGCGTGGCTATGGTGCGCGTGCGCCACTAGCGATGTAAGTCACAGGGGCAATGGGTTAGCTGCATAGTGTCCGTAAGATAAGAGGATGCTAGTTTATAGAGAAGTTATTATATTGTGTTTTATGTGATTACTTGGATTGCCTTTAAAAGATTTATGTTAGATCTAGGGAAATAAATATTAATTAAGATGCTATGTTTATGGTTTTTGAAAGCTTCCTATGTCTCCTAGTTTTATGGCTAAAGTAGATGAGTGACTTCCATCTGTTAGCCACTTCCTAAAGCATTGCTATCCAGCTTCTAAAAGTGACTTACCCTAGCTAAGAGTAGAACATGAAGCTTTGTATATCCTTTTCATTTTAAGAGCATTATTTTTCACTAATTAAAAACGTTCAATATGAAATCGTAATCTCAACTCAACGATGTCTAAAATGAACGCAAAGTAAGGCAATTTTGACAGGGTTAAAGTGACATTAGTTCTTCACTAAAAGATAGTAAAATTACCCTCTTAATCTCTTAATTCATTAGTTAGTAGTATATAATATGTAGTAGTTTCTGCCTACCCCCATGGGAAAAAGGCGTGAGTTTATGTATGTATGTAACAACCTCAATTCCTACAGTTATTTTTCTGTAACGAAATCCAATGAAATACTTTCAGCACACTAGGAATATTGTTCCATTTGTCTAGTTCCTACTGCCGGCCAAAGACCCTCAAGGAGTTTGGAGATGAACTCAAATAACCTAAACATCTAAATACAATTTTATAAACCCGTTCCTACTTCGTCATACACAAAAAGTTTGTTAACTAGCATTGCACTTACACATGCGTACGCGCATCTTATGAGCATGTGTGGTGGCGTCGACGCGTATGACGCATGCGCGCGCCGCTAGACCACTCGTGACGTAGTGACACTCCCGTGCATATACAGGCTGTTGGCTAAAACAGATCTTACATCTTTATTGTTTATCATACGAATTAATTGTAAATCCTTCTATTTTAATTATATTCTATACAAATAAATAAAATTGGAGTGTCTGTTTGTAATGTAAAAAATTAATCAACTTTTAACTGAATGATTTTTTATGAATATATTTACAAGGTACTTATACCAAATCACAATTTTTCGAATTTTGGTCTGTCTGCTTGTTCTGTGTAATCTACGAAACAGCTGGACCGATTTTGACTTTTCTGGAATTTTTTGTTGGCAGATATGTAGTTGATGTTAAAATGAGCAAAACAGGCTACGTTTATACTGAAAAAAAAAATTTAGGGCCCCGCGCAAAAAAAAATACCCGTGAATACCGACATTCATTTGAGCGAAGTCGCGGGCATAAGTTAGTTTTGAATAGGTACACTTTAATTGCATTGTCATAATGTCTCTCGGAGTTCGAAAGTTATTTCATTCACCCTTTTGTAAAATCGTAAAATAAGTACCTATCAATAGATTGTTTGCTTTCTTATTAAGCTCTCTGAATTTAAATAACTTTTTTGCCGTTTTTATCGTGATATTATTAGCGGTAGACCGCATGGTTACTACAATGGGTTACGAGCTAATTTGAACAGTTGGCTAGTTTGCACATCTAGTGCAACTCGACGGTTTGCCAATCAGTTGTTTGTTATAAAAGTATTGCGGTATTGTAATGTTTAGAATTGGGTATTGGTAATGTATAATATTTGTTATTTATTTGCCTGGAGTTTGGTTTTGTCAAACGTATTGAATTTTGTGTTAAAAAGTCAATAAGGAAATTAAATACTACTATATTTAATTATAAATATCTTTAGTTTCGAAGTTATTACACAATATAATGTAATTTCATTTTTTTTCTAATTTTATGACATGCGATGGTTTGTTAGATAATGGTGCCGATTCCCTTGGTCACAAACTAAACTAAAATTAGACTATTTCCATCTTTTTCTGTCCAATAGAATAAGAAAGAGACTAATTTAAATAAGAGCTGTCAAATTTAGTCAATCTGACTCATCCATACAGTTATAGTTGACATCTTAAAACGTATGGATTAAAAATACGGAGAAGTTCAAGGCAAAACTAATTTGACATCTCTAACTTAGTTCTTTAATGTCACAGAATGACACCGTCCTTTCCTTTCGCTGTATGTCAGGAAGAGATGTCATTTCTCTAAATTTAGTCTAGTTTGTGAACAAGGGAATCGGCACCAATATATAATATAATTCTTAAAATTCCCTCAAAACAGACTTAGTTTCACATACTTTGATTTGGATATGTCCAACTACAAGTACAAGAAAGAGATGGGGTCTCTTTCTTGCACCTGTAGTTTGATAGTTGTGTGAAAGAGAAAGAAATAATGCTTGCACTTAAACAAGACTTCGAAAACTTCTTCACCCTAGGAATTTTTAAGAGGTTTATTAAATGAAAAATTTAACTGCCAAGCGCGTGTAAGCTTCTGTGGACTAAGTAACTAATTGCTAAGTTTATTTATCGCAATAATTTTTCGTGCACATACCGAGGGTACCCTTTTGGATCAGCCTGTATGTTCCACACACGAGAATATTTACACGGCGGCCGACTCGTTGTCCGAGTCAAGGTGGCGGACGGCGGTACAGTTAACCATTGTTTACATACGCGCTCGCTTTAACTGTACACTCAACCGCACATCCATAGTAACACTTTGACATTTACATCTTCTTTGTTTTGTAGCAATAAGGGCGGTTTTCCCAGTTCAAATATGTTACTAATATGCAGTTGAGAGTACCATGCATCGTTATGTGCGACTGTACATTAAGTACTGGCTTTGTTTATGCTAATGTTGACAGCTTTACGAGCTGGCTATTAGCCGTTTATCAGGCTGAGGTTCACTGCAATAGGTACTCAAATTGTAGGTCTCAAATGATATTGTAGTGTCTGAGGTCGCGAGTTGACAAAGAAATATTTACTATTGGTAAATAGATAATAATATATAGATATAATATGAAACATAATAATATGACGGCCGTGTTGGCGTAGTGGTCGTAAAGCGTGTCTACTGAACTTGAGGTCTTGGGTTCGATTCCCAAGTCGGGCAAAGTGTTATTGGGTTTATGAATCAGGAATTTCTCAGTAACAACCAAGGAGTCTGGATTTGTGCCTGGTTGATGGCAATAGGTTCGCTTCCTATTACATGGGACTTAAACAAAACTCGCGAAATGTGGGTGTGGATGTACCAATGGGTACACCTCTGCCTAATCCTTCGGGGATTGCAGGCGTGATATTATGTTATGTATAACTAAAAATACTAATATGAAAGATATCAACGCTCAATGTGAGAGAACAAATCAGAGCTAAACAAGATATTTTATTTGGAGTACTTTTCAGAATGCTTTTACAAAATTTGGGATAAAGTATAGGCACCTTATTCAGAAGGGTCATGATATTAGCACCTTATTTCGAGTTATAAAGAAAAACGATGTTTATAAACAATTTACAAGCTCTTCTCTTATTTATTTTATAAATTATCTTTCTGTGGTTAATTCACAAATGTGTATAAGTTGGAAAATAATCAGTTCTGTGTCAGTACCTGGACTGAAGGCATGCTTTATATATTTTGAACCTTATGCACGTGAAAATACCCTTATTTTCCAAACGAGTTTCTTAACGCGGCTAACGATAGGAGTTAACATGCAGAAATCGTCACGTAAGGAAAAAACGTTATGCCCTTAGGCGGTCGCCTATCACTTTCTATTATATTTAACTTCATTACTACGACCGCATTATTCTTTAATTTTTTTTTTAGGTTTTAAGTATCGTCTTTATAATAATAACGTTATCCACCAGTCATCAAATACCTAACATGTACTGCCACAGCTGCTAAGAATGTGCGTCGCGTGCGCCGAATCAATTGATGGCACTCACTAATAGGGAAAAAGCATAAACCTGCCAGTCTGCCATGCCTCATTGAATTATTAAGCGCCATGGTCTGTAACAAGACTTGAAAGGTGTTGTAGGGGCTTTAGTGTACTTTTCTACTACTACTAATATAATAAAGCTGATGAGTTTGTTTGTTTGAACGTGTTAATCTCTGGAACTGCCAGTCGAGTAGGAAAAAAATGTTTTGTATTATGATAGTTACATTCATAAGGCTATATATGTATAGGCATCACGCTACGCGAACCCACAAACTGGTGCATGAGAAGTGGGTGCCTTAACCACTGAGCTATCAACATATTTATCGTATCAATAAGTGGCTAAATTATTTATTTAGCAATAATGTATTTTTTTTTTTGGAGTTTTCAATTGATAATCAAAATTCAATATAAATAAACGTTAACAAGATACCATGTATCACATTATTTAGTAAGACAAAGACAAAAGCTTTAGAAAGCCTTATATTATTAATTTCCCCACACGACAGAACTCTTATTAATAAGCAAAAAGTTTTTAACGGAACTGTCAGTGTTATTATTATTTTTTTATAGCGATACTATTATTAAAGGCTACGTCATAGGTCGTTCACCGAAATATGAGACGGTAATTATTTTCTGTTCGGTACTACAGTGTTATAGGTACTCTTGCGCAGGTGGTGGTTGGTGGTGCAAGGAGGGAGCGGGAAGCGGCGATGAAAAATATTAGTAAAAAAGTAAAAAGAAAATTGTTTTTAGTTTGTGGTTATTTGTCCGATAATAAACTTTTTTATCTAGAATTGCAATTCTGTTTGTTCAGATTGTAGGAAGTTAAATAAGCAAAGTTATTTATTGTGAGAAGTTTGTTGAATGGTTGGCAATCATCATTTAATTATTTTTCTCCATAACTTTACATTATAAAGAAAAATAATTAAATAATGATTATATTAAAACTTATTAGGCAGAATATTAATCTTAAATTATTGTAAAAATATATATTCACATTAAGAATATTTAACCTAAATCTATTTATTGGACATATCCATTTATTTGAAAGATTCTTCATAGTATCCTATTGGTCTCAATTTCTATAGACCAAGGGCATACTCAATGTTATGATCCATGCATTCTTACCAAAATCGCTAAACGTTTACAACTTAAACCAAAATTACGTTAACCGCCATACGGTCAGACAAATGAGTGTAAATAACAAACAATATGTACCTTTTTACTTTTAACGCAACACTTTAAACGTTACAGTCACCTTGCAAATTAGATAAACTGATAACATTTTGTTGTTGTCCTTACTTACGAATAACAATAAAAGATAAGTGAACCGAATGTTTTGTTATGTTTTTGTTTATGTCTTATTATTGTTGGTTTAAGTTTGCATGCTTTAATTTTAAGCAGAACATGTTAGATCTCATATTTTATAATAACACCTTGTATACCATGTTTTTAGCAAATAAATATATTCTATTCTATTCTAATATCGAAATGTTTGTGTTAATTAATATCTGGAATTACATAATATATATTTTTTTAGTAGCAAAAGCATTATAACATAACCCTAAAATATCCGAGAAGGGTTAGGCGGAGAATAGCCCATTAGTACACCGACATTTCGTCAGTTATGTTTAAGTCCCATGTGGGCTGGGGCGAGCCTATTGCTATCAACTGTACACAAATCCAGACTCCGAGACGGCTATTGAGAAATTCCTGATGGAAAGACCCAATAACACTGCCTGACCTGGGAATCGAACCCAAGACCTCATGCTCAACAGTTGCGCTTTGCGACTGCTAGACCAGAGAGGCAGGCTTGTAGAGGAATTTAATAACATGCTTACTAAATAATGACTACTTCAATATTGTTGACTTTAGGTGTAGTGTCTTATTAAACATTATATTCATTATTACATACATACATACATAAACTCACGCCTTTTTCCCATGGGGGTAGGTAGAAACTACAGAACGCCACCTGCTGCGATCCTTACATACTCCTTTCGCCTCATCTACGTTCATACATCTCGTCATACAAGCACGCCGGTTACGAGTACTCCGCACCTGACCTTTCTGAAGGACCTCACCAATAAGGTCAGTGTAGGTCTTCCTAGGGCGACCCCTCCCGGTGTTGCCACTCACCTCTGCCATATACCTTTTGTTAATCGTCTTTCACTCATCCTCTCAACATGACCGAGCCATCTAAGCATACCCTTTTCTATCTTTGTCACTATATCTTATTTCATCTTCTTCTTATTCATTATTAGCACGCTAATAACTCTGACTGTCAAAATATTTGTCGTGTTAAATGCTATGACAATGTGTTTTAGTGCCGACGTCACTGAACTTTACTTTAACGTAAAAAAAACGTAGTTTTTAACCATTTTCCCAATACTACAAAACTTTTACTTGACAAATAGAAAACGCGAATGTTTAACCCCTCTTATGGTATAAGCGGCAAGGTTGAGAATCGCGTGTTTTTTATTGTTTACTAATATGACCTGACGACTTTTACATTTCGCGGCGCTGCGCTAATACGGTTTTCTATGATTTGGGCATTTCTTTTTGTTAATAGAAGTATGTTTACTTTAAATACAGCCGTTTGGATGTGTAAAACAACTTGCAATTGTTACCTTGTTTATGTAATGATAAAGTTTAATTTTCTTTGTCGATTAACAATTTAAACATAATATAGAAACAAAATTGAAAGATAGGCTAATAAAACTAATAAACCAAAACCAATGATTCCTTCCTATCAACCTTCTCCAATAAGTTTAAAAATTAAGTAATAAAAAGAGAAAATAATATCCACAATAATTTACAGTCGTTCCCATATAATAATATTAAAAATTCATTATAAAAAATCAGCTCCCGCGCCCAAGCGCTAATGTCCATAGAAAAGACATCAACGCGCGGCCGCGGTACGGTGACCTACTGACAGTGGTTCTGTGTGGGTGAGCGTGCGCACACCGGTGTTTAGGAACGTTTACTTGTGTGTGTGCACGTGAAGTTGTAATTACACATACACGCACAATGCAAGTACTCGTTAATGATTTGAAAAATAAGTTATGACTAAGCAATTTTGCGAGTGAAAGTGAAGCGTACTGAATGTTTTTATTATAATATGTCAGATTGTTGATAATGAGTGGTTTTGTTTATAAATGGTGGTTTAATAGAACGATTCATAGTTGAACTATATTTAGGGGCTAATTTAATTGTTATTAGTGCTTTACTTTTTCGGAAAATGACAATTCAATTATATTATTCGATAGGTATCTCTAGGCTAATTACTGTATTTAAAATCGTATAAAATCTAATTGTAATCAATCTCACCTCAGCAACAATTAGTGTCAACGATGTAGGCAGAGGTATTTTTCAAAGAATAAGGAGACTGAGATTAGAATACGTTCTTAAAAAACGAATTTACCCCCAGAATTACCCCCCAGATAATTTGAAACATCAATTTTCTCTAAAGAAGACACCACACTGTCCTATATACCATCGTGACACAAAATCCTCCAATCAATTCATCTAACACACACACACTCGCGCACGCCCCGCCCCCGGCACACGCACGCACACCACCCCACTCGTGTGCGCTCGTGTGCGTCATCAACTTTCTTTCGCAGTCGCAGGCGCACCTCGTTTCTTGCAACCGTGACATTGTAACTACTGCGAACAGGTTCGTGAAACTTCGCAAGAACTTGAACGCTTAGAATTATTTAGTTGACTGATTTGGAATTGTGATCCGAGTTTGTTTATTTATTGTGTTTAGTTTTGTACTTATGTGTATACACAAAATATGGGCAGTTCTCAGCGTGGGCAATAATGAGATGATAAAGCTTTTTAACAGTAGCATGAATATACCTTCTCCTGATATCTTTTTGGCCTTAAAAGATGTGTCATCGCATTATTTTTGTTTCTATTTCTACAGATTGGTCACTCATCAATAAAATAACCGCAGCAAGCGTAGCTTAACCGAACAGATCAATTGATTAATGAGACTCCTATTTAGCCACAAGATTATAAAATTATGAAAAACACCGATATCCTGCTTTCAGGCAGCGCCCAGTCAGGTAAAAATACAGGGGCTAATTCTACTAACCAACTTTTAGGAACGAACGCAATCTTTCAAAAATGTTTCAAATTTCCTTTTTTTTTGCACCGATTGTCGCCGTAGATGAGAACGTTTTTAATTAGTTCAATTGTGTTTGAGATACTACTCATTACATTGAAAGGACAGTTATCTCAAAAACCATCAAACGCTACCACATCGCATATCATCAATCATTTACTGCCACTTACTGCCACTCGTCCCACATGCTGCCACTTATAGTTACTGCTACTTAACTTATACAACTTAATTTACGTACAGCTCGGATCCTTGATCGAGGCCAAGTGTATCTTTACTGTGGATCTAACAATAATGATCTGAAGATCCGATAGTGATCGATCTGATATATCGGGTGATCGGACTGTTATAATATGCGCTTGAGTGTACGGCAGTCAACAGAGCTTAATATCAGTACTTGTTGAATGTAATGTTGTTAAATGTAAAAGAAGTGTGTCATGATAGGCCCAGTGGTTAAGAGGCCCGCCTCTCATGCATGAGGTTGCAGGTTCAATACCGGGTACCATAGTCTGCGGCGCGGATCATGTGTAATGTGAATGGCTTTCGACTTATGGTAGCAGGAGGAACCATGGGGTATTAGTAGGTAAGAGTCCGACATACCCCTCCGTTATCCCCAAAACGAAGGGCATCCGTGATTATTACAATACGATAAAAAAAACAGGATCAATACCGGACAAGTACTAATATGACTTTTTCAATTCATCTTAGTACTTCATACGTTTATCTTATACATCACTGACACCGGTGAAGGAAAACATCGTAAGGAAACCTGAACTTATTATAATTTAATGTAAATCGGAAGTCACCAATCCGCCTTAAGCAGGCATGGTGATCAATGCTCGTCGTGCCTTAATTGTATAAGATTAGTAGCAATTTAGATTAAAAGATATGCCGCACATCCTATTAGTATTTTTGTTAATGAAAGTTTTTTTTTCTAAACCAACACACTTATGAATGAATAAACGTAGAGATAAACCTACTTTATTTTCGTTACACTTTATTTATGTTCACAGTTTTTATTACCTACTTTTATTTCAGAATCGCTCGATTATTTTCGATTCTTTTCATGATGCGGGTCCATCGATCGAGTAGAGTTTTTTACTTTTGATATGGGACAGCAGATTTTGTTTCATTTTCAATCGGCGAAAAATATCATCGCTTGGAGTTTAGAATCATGTACTGAATTACTATTTAATTCCACTTACTATTTAATTCTTCTTTCCTACCTTCAAATATTTTTTTCTGACCTTCTGCCACTTTCCTGTACAGTGCGCTGCGCGAGCGCTGGTCCCGTTTGCAATTAATCTCCTGCTAATGGCGATCACTGATGGCTTTATTGGGAACACCCGCGTCATGACGTCATCATGGACTCGTTACGTTTTTATTCGACAGTTCGGTAGCAACCTGATTGTATTGACACAGACCGCCTGATTGATTGGAGAGGCTTGGAAAATAATTGATGTTTTTATTTGAGGATTGGTAAATAATTATTGGAATGAATAACTGAATTTATTACATTATTTAAACAGGAGCTAGCTTCTGCCCGTGAGTTCGTCCACGTAAAATTGAATAATTATAAAACCGATATCAAAATATTGGTTGCTATTATCAAAATATTGGTTGCTAATATTGGTTGTTATATTATACATATTGGTTGCTTGATCAATATCGATTTCTGTTCATCCGTTTAAGAGTGAAAGAGTAACAAACATCCATCAATACATCCAAATACACAAACTTTTGCGTTTATTATAGTAATTAGTAGGAAGTAGGACATTGTGCTGTAAAGATTATATACAATTGAAATCATAAAAGACTAAAACCAAAATTCTACAGTATCGCATGTTCTCATTAAAGGCCCAGATTTATATAGTCATAAATTCATAATTTTAACAGTTCCGTCAGTTTTGTAACACTAGTTTGAATTTTTGAAAAACGAACTATATATGTGTACCGTTAGTGACGTCACAGTGGTAAAGCACATTGTTAAGATGTTAATTGGAGCATTTTGGTAACAATTAATTAATATTTTTATTACGTTTCACACGATTCTTTGAGGTGTGAATATTTTTGTTAAATTAAATTAGAGTGGACTTTTTAATTTTTTAATGTGTAAAGTTATTGTTAAAGGTATAATAAGGTGTAATTATTCAATTATTTTTTGAGAATTAATTACAAAATGTCGTCCATTTTTTTGGATTTATTATGCCAAAACGAAACAACCCATGTCAGAATTACTCCCGATTATCAAAGAAAATGTAAAATATATATATATATATATATATAAATTAGGAAGCAATGTTGCATTTACCATATTTAATAACTTCGACATAATTTATTTAATTATTCAAAGATTGTATATTGCCTCCTTTAAAGAAAACTAAGTATAACTCAGTTATAACTTTAGGTATAATTGTATCTATAGATGTCTAATCTATTGTAATATGCAAAAAAACGAGGTTCCAAGTATTTGTCATAATTATACCTTATCACATTATTAGTACTAATATCATTTTTTCAATTCACATATAGTTTCCAAGTTAAATCTTGGACATCACTGTCATCGGTATAGGAAAACCGTAGGAAAACCGGAGTAATAATCTAATTAATATAAGTCTGAAATCACCGATCTAACTTCAGCAATCGTAGTGATCAATGCTCGTGCCTTCTCTGTATAAGAAGAGGCCTTTTCCCAGCAATGGAACAATAAAAGGCTGGTATAATTGTTGTCATTACCTTATCACATTACCGTAATACTCATTAATTATTCATTAAACTGAACCTACCATAACTAATATAATTAAATGGGCCAAACATTTATCGCACCTCGTATCATCAACGTTATTTCATTAACAGTTGACCGCTCGTTTTTGTACTTACTTTTATACACAGACACCGAATAAATTTAATATGGCGTAACGGAGCTCGGCTAAATCTCATGTAATTGGGTGTCCGCGGACTGAATGAACCGAATGGCCGAGGGATGGGAGGATGGCGGGATTTAAAGTAATAATAATACCTATAACCTATTACTACGCCACTGCAAAGGCCTCTTTTCATACAGAGATGGTGGCGATATCAGACTTATTTTAATTATAAGTACGAGTTTCATTACGGTTTTTTCACCACCGATGTCAGTGATGTCCGAGTAGTACATGTCAGGACTTGTAAAAAAAAATGCTGTTGGCTCCTAGAATTTCTTTTGACCTATTTTTCCGTGTTACCGTTATCTCATCATCGGCTATATTGCCCTTATAAGCAGCTATCAATAAATAAGCTGTAGAAAATAAAGTTCGATATAATAAGGCGTTTCTGAAAGCTATAAAAAAATTTAAACTTAAAAGAATTTTTCGTATTTAAATTAAGAGTTTTCGAGGACCTTATTATTAAGGCAATCAAAAAAATCAGTATCGATTATACTTTGACTCAAAAAATCGCTCGTATCTCATCACTTACACCCAATTAAAACATTTATTTATTATAAAGGTATTAATTACATGCGAGATATGGGCCGATGACGCTGAGCTTTAGTGGAAAGTCGTGAATTTGATTTATAATAGTATATTATATATAAATACTCGTGCTTGAATTTATAGATTGTATTGTTACAGAAGAGAAATATAGTAGTATATATATATAGTACTATGAATATAGTTTATAGAATCACAATAGAAGTAAGTACAGTAATATAACCTATGGAATAAGTACAAAAATGACCTCAATGACCTCAAGCCAGCATTTGGTTCCAAAACCCAGTTCAACCCGAGACTTATTACTTGCTATTGTCAAAGACCAGTCGATAACCGCTGATCTCACTGATCACCAGCCGCCTGGTACCAGCACCACACCGGTAAGACACAACACAGACAGGTGCAAAAGGTCAGCTCCATACAACAAGGTAATACACTCGTACACATAGATATAATAATATTCCCCATAATGATTCCAGTTACTGCGGCCAATTTCAATGGAAATAATAGTCAAGTATGCAGAAGATATAATAGTGCACAAGTGTTTGCGCACAAACAGGTGCATTCCCTGTTCCCTAAGTCTCATAATCCGGTACAATGGCAACTGACACGACCGGGAAGAAATCAGTGCAGTCACCTCGCACACATATACATACCATCTTATTACGTGCATTCGTTTAAATACTATGAGTTAGTTTGAATTTGTTGCTATGCAGTTGAATTTGTTGCTATGTGGCTATGTGTTCATCGTGTAGACTCGTTATGTAGTAAACCTTCTGTGCTTATTTTGTTATGTGGTTTAGACCTCACGCGCTATATGATTACCAGCATCGCATAATGCCGCGGTAATGAACGGGTTAGTTTCGCATGTCATTCCCAACAAATGACATGGGCGCAATTTTTTCGGGTTATTTATTTATTATAGCGGTTATTTATTAATTTATAGGATTAAATAATTATGTTAATGCGTTGGTCTGAAGAAAAATTGATAATGTTGAAGATGACTGAATATTAATATTTAAATGTAACCCACAAATGTTATCCTAGTTTGTAAATATCTACATTATAATACCAATTTATTAATAAATTAAACAGTTTTTATAATTTGTTTTTATTTATCTCTAAGAAAAAAATCTCAAACAATTCTTATTCACAAAAATCCGCTAATTTCCACAAAAAGGTGTTAAACAGAAGACCAGTTGAGCACTGAATTAAAAAACAAACTGTATTTTGGCCACAAAAATGTGAGTATGTGACCACTATGTGGGTTTACGAGCGAACCTCGTTTGTATGTGGAACGCGCACCACTAGTATTTAGAACTGTTCGAGACAGATTTGTGTACGCAAGTGTACTTACGAGGATAATCTGCATGCTGTCAAAAGTACCTACGTCACACGCGAAGAGAAAAGTCATCTTGAACACGTCAATTTATTTTTGATGGAACTTATGGTTCATGTAATCGCCTGTTCCGAAATTTCAAGTAAATTATCTAGCAGATAAAAGGCCAAATAGTGTTTTTTTTTGTGAATCTCTGAAATATGCATATGTGAAATAGAATTATAATAATGACTCGGAAATGTATATACCGGTACTATCCCAGTACTAGACTAGGTACCTATGCCATAATTTAAAAAAAAAGCCATTAAACATAAAAAAGAATGTCAAAAAAATCTCAAAAACAACCGCGCATCAAACATGCCTACCGCGAATTCTTTAAACCCCATAAACGCAACACCAAAGCTCTTTCACACACAAAATTTTAACGTTTTCGTACTAAAACGTTTTCGAAGTAAGCACATAATTTGGGCAGCTAATAAGCAGTTGTCAGTCAGTGCGTACCGGGTAGCAGGGAACAGGTTCCTTGAGGTAACGGGACCGGAATGACCCCAATACGGTTTTCGGAACCTTTAGCCGGTGGAACCGATGAAGGACACGTGAGATGAGATGCGTTCACAGTTCGGTATTTTGAAGTTTACTGTAAGTTTGAAGAAGACCTATTTGATAAGTATTACAAAAACTAAACGAAATCATAGGCTCTAATAATATACTAGCGTCCTCGTGGAAGATAAGTGTGCTATAAAACATACCCTATGATACTCGGCAATAGAGTAGCTTTTTGGAAAAATAAATTGAAATTGGACTGATACTTTTCGAGATTACCCTTTGTTACAGATAACACCTCTTTATAATACCTCCACCTCACCCCTCACCTCACCTCTTTATTGATTTTTAGTCATTTTTTTTTTGTATTTGGAGATGCCTTTTTTTTTTTTTTTTTTTTTTTTACCGATGGGAAATCATCAAATGACTTCCCCCGCCCTGGGCGGGGCGGGAGGGAGTGTCAGACTTTTACTGACTAAAACCCATCCATGTTCCTTCTTGTGCCCTTTGCGTTCCGGGGGCGCGGTATCTCTTTCGAACAACCCGCAGCCCCGGCAGGCATCGGCCCTTAGTGGCCCCTTCAATTGTTTGCTGACATCTCTTTGAGGCGCGCGTGGAACACGAACGCGCCGTCGACACGGTCTGTCGTTATCAACGAACGGGCGGTGAGCTACCCATTGCTCACCGCCCACAGACCCGCGTCTACGGTGGCCGGGAGTCGTCTCGCGGCTCCCGACGCCCGGAGCGTCTCCCGCGGCGGCTGGGGCGTGAGGTGGTTCTTTCCCTCACGCGGCCCGCCTCCTCCTTCGCTAGCATTACTGCTTCGCAGAAGGAGGCGACTGCATCCCATTCCCTCTCGCTCCGGACCATGGCTTGCACCAGGGCCGAACGCGAGAGTTCGCCGCCGCCGATAGCCGCCACGAGGACGTCGCGGTGCTCCGCCCAAGCGGGGCACACCGCCACGGTATGCTCCACCGTGTCCTCGGGGCGATCCTCACAGTGGTGACACCCGGGCGTTTCCTCCCGCCCGATGATGTGCAGGAACCTCCCGAAACATCCGTGCCCGGTGAGGACCTGCGTCAGGCGGAAGGTGAGGGCGCCGTGGCGCCGCTCAAGCCACTCCTCAAAGAGGGGACTTACCGCCTCGATAGAGGCGTGCCCTGCACGGGGTTGCGACAGTCGCTCTCTCCATGTCGCCATGAGATCAAGCCGGAGGTCTGTCCGCTGAGCGGCGATTTGCCGCGGCAGCGGAGTTTCCCCCCGGCCTAGTACCTCCACGCGCCACTCGTGCAGGCGCGCGAGGACCAGCGCCTCCAGATCCCACGGCGGCAATCCGGCAAGGAGGCTCGCCGCCTCACCGGAGATCGTGCGGTAGTTGGATATGCCTAAGTGTATAATGTTAAGTTATAACACAAATCGTAGTTGGTTCAGCAAAGTCAACTAAGTGCAAATGAGACGTGTCGACTGGACGAATGCCAAGAATAGATGCTGAATCATAATTATCGTTTATCATTATTATAACTTTTCCATTGAATAGAAGCTTCCCGTGATAGAGCATGTTTTTTTTTCAGGCTTTAGCTAGGTGTGGCTTCAAACTTAAACAGATAAAATCAAAACATAATTTCTTTTGTCACATAGGTAATTTTCCGATACCCATAAATTACCCCTTTAAAGGAGCGGCAAAAAAAAATGCAACATGCTTGTAAAGTAAAATAAAATAAAAAACTCAGCCTCCTTATGGCCGTCAGCGAGTTTGTATGTAAATTCCAAAGAAGCCAGTTTCGACCTTTTTTCATTCATCGTTTGACCCATTTTTTGCGTTAAATAAGAGGTATCACACGGATGTAAGGCGGATCTCGTGACGTCACTCGCCAAAAGAAAGTTGTGTATTTTTCCTTGTATTATAAAGAAACTCCGTATTTAATTTTAGATGTTGTGTCGTTTAGCTTTGGTATTTCCGATATTCTAAAGCTATCTAATTGAGCTAAATATGAGAACCATCTCACGGATTTAACGGACCTAGCAATTTAGTCTGAATACTTTTTTCATATGAATAGAAAGCTATGTTAGTGTGAGTCATGTTTGTTTAAATAATCATTAATCATTGTTTGTCCTTGACCTCGGCGAGGTGTTCGTAGTGAGAATCTTCTCACGAATAAAAGAAAGTAATATTTTTACCTCAAAGATATCCTTTTCGTGGAATTGCATTCACTTTTGTTTTACTGTTATAATTTTATTGAATCTTCTCCAATTTCATAGAAATTATCCGTCATAGTTTTTTAGTTGTCACGTATTTTTTACACGCATTTAAAAATATTATCTCAAATATATAAAAGCATATATTTATCACGAAATATCGAAAACCGCTTGAAGTATAAAGATGAAATTTGGCAGGAAGGTGGATTATAGTTAGTTGACGTCCGCTAAGAACATATTTTCCAAAATTCACCCCCTAAGAGGATGAAACGGGGGTCCGACACGTTCGCGGACGAAGTTGCAGGCAAAAGCCAATAAAAAAAATATATTGATAAAAGCTACAAATCCACAAAGCGAGTCTTTATGCCTTTTTTAAAGTACCATTAAGCTAAGCTTCAATGACATAAAATTGTGAATTTTTAATAGTATTTAACTTATAATTATAATACGGTTCATACCATCTATCATTCGACTTGTTAATCGTCGGTTAACTTCAAACAGTAAACGATTGCTAACTCGATAGCTGTTCGACCGCAGTTTTTTTGCTCAACACATTGTAATAGACAATCCAAGCAATTTAAATCTAACAATACTTTTGAAGATGTACTCCTATACTTAGTAGGTACGAGTGTAATGTATCATCGCAGACGTAAAACTGTAATTTGACAGGTAAACTAACATTATAATTATTTTGCGAGACGTTTGAATTTGACACCACTTGACTTTTTGTTGAAAATGATTTCGCAAATTTTGTGTAATTAAAGTACGCATACACAGTATGCAAATGTATTGTAACTGTTCTTAATAAATTTAATCTGTAATTATTTTTAAATTTTTTTATGCGCTGCTAGGTGTTGCTCGCGACTTCGCCCGCGTATTATTTTTTATGGGCCTTAAATTATTTTAAATTTAAGATACTAGGTAGTCACTCAGAGATGACGTAGCTGTTAGCAAAAATTGTTCAGTATCAGACCAGTAGTTTTGGATGTTAGCGCGTTCAAACGTAAAACAAACAAGCTTTTTCAGCTTTATAATATTTGTATAAATTGTATAGTATATTTGTAAAACTATTACGTGTTTTATTTTAGTAAACAATATAATGAGAGTTCATAAAAATTTAAAGTTTTTTTTTTCCATAATAATTAAACCCACCCACAGTGTTTGCTGAAACGTAAAAATATACCAAAGATTCAATCATCAAGCCAATCTACAATGTAATTTGAGACATTATCTCTCTGCCTCTAATTGAAATTTAAAAAGATCTACTTCTTCGAAATGACACATTGTATAGTCGGCAGTGTCCTGGTACAGCTCGCTTTAATTGCTGAAACTCATTAGTGTAATCACTCAAGATCACACGAAATAAAGAGCAGACAATCTTTCCAACAAAACGTGTGACTTACAATCTCACGACTTCGTGTATGCTCTCAAAGATAATAGCACAACTTTAATAACACTCGCAAAACAAATCCGACAATTAACCTGGCTTTACAGTTAGACTCGTTTCACTTTTTGAGACGAAAGCCTTCCCCCCCTCCCCCCTACGTCTCCATTTCACCGCACTCCCCCGCAGTGACCTCGAAACCTCGATCCAAAGTCAAGTACTGATCACGTGACTGTACTGAATTTGTGCCGAAAATCGGGCACGTGTTGAATTTATTACTAAAATCTGGTAAAACGCTTTGTTTGTGCAAAA
Organism: Hoplodrina ambigua; assembly: GCA_949774945.1. Classification (NCBI taxonomy): domain Eukaryota; kingdom Metazoa; phylum Arthropoda; class Insecta; order Lepidoptera; family Noctuidae; genus Hoplodrina; species Hoplodrina ambigua. The sequence continues at coordinate 15,872,884 of OX458968.1, forward strand.
AAAAAAGAATTTTTTTTTTTTAATTTATTCTGTTCCTACACAATTTAATGAAAATGTAAACAAATGGATCGGAGAATGGACTTGTAGTTGGTAAATTGTAGTGTCACTTACAATTTATATGATTTTGATTATTAAAAACCCTAAATCTTCTTGTTGTTTTTCATTGGAGAATTCAGCTTATTTTTACAACATTCATTTACGTCAACGATTCTTTTACTACAATTTTCAAACAAAAGATTCGGATATAGTCAGATAATAACTTGAAACCTTTAATATACAGATGACTGTGTTACTGATTTTCTGTTTTGAATGATTCTAAAAGAATTGAATCTGAAAGTTAGTTGAGACTTTCTTTAAAAAGTTTTGAAACAGGATATATGGCTTGACATGTATTTGTACTAACTAGTAGCATACAAAAAACATAATTATATACATTATTTTTCAAATAACGGAAAAATCGTGGGTCGTTATAACTAAAAGGTTAGTAAAAGTTATTAAAAGACACTTACTGGACAAAATAAAAGGCGTTTTGATCATGTATAGCAATTACAACTTGCTTGCTGCTCATTCCTTTCTTCTATGTATCGCTGCTGATCTGCAAACAAAAGAGAAATACAAACTAAATCAGCTGCTTTACAAAAACACTATTATTTAAATATAAAGAACGTTCAGTTTTGCATTTCGTCAAATATCAGGATGTTAAAGAGATAAATAATCAAATAAAATAACGACACCTGGTCAATAATGAATAAATACTTGTTTTTTTTGGTGTTGTTTATGTTTGATATTATTTCAGAATACACTCTTTCAAAGAACAGAATTGCCCATTTGCGTATGCGGTAAGCAGTGCCGCGCGATTGTATGCGTGCGGATTCATCGCCCCGCCAATCTTAACCTAGCGGCAAGGTGGCTTGTTTGAATTCTAAAATCGCCATCAAAATATAAATTAAATATCCCTATTTATTTTATTATAGATTCAAGCATAGTTTACCTCCTTGAATTTGATGAAGATGCAAAATTTTCCTTTTATAAGAAAAGTGACGGCTGTGAGTAAAACAACTACATTTGTTTAAAATGCTCTAACTAGTTAACTCATAATTAAGGACTATCTGACCTGTATGGGGTCGTTAAAAGTAATTCATTCATTTTCAAAGCGTACATTAGGATGTTAATTATAATATTATTCATGAATGCAATCGACGTAGATTTGATTATATTATTATAACGGGGAACAGAGGCCACAAACATTTCTATGTTAATTTTGTAAATAAGAATTTTTAATTCGTTTACTTGTTCTTGTGGCCTATTTGACGTTTTAATAATGATAACGTATTCACGGCCATTTTATATGTTTAAGTTAAAGATAGTCATAATAAAAATATTATTTTAATAACGACGTGTTATTAGAGATGATGATATTAATAATGAGATATTTTATTTAACATCATAAGGCAGTTTGAAGATTAAAATAGTTCTTCAAGTAATTATATTATTGTATTTTCTGTAGCTTGCCCTGGGATCATACTAAGTCAAGAGGAGATGTTCTACCTAAGTTTTATGAAAGATCTCAATTTTTCAAAAATGCCAATAATATACCTCCGTGTTTTGTCATTGATTGTCACGGAGATGAGATAAAAACTAAATTTTTTAACGTTTTTAATTAGGAAAATTGGCTTTCAGATCACGTTTCTTATTATTATTAAAACTAATTTAAGTTAGGTATTACATTATTTAGTAAGTTCATGTTTCTACTTATTATGATAATAATAAAAAATCATCACTGTCTAATGAGTGTTTATAACAAGATTATACGTTATTTAATTTTACTTATACTGTACCCAATAAATGATCGAAGTTGCCTGAATCCCCACAGAAGAAAATTCAAAATCACATTAACTTACACATTTTTTTCAGGCACAAATAAATTTTTCATAGCGCACTAACTAACCAAACAAAGCTTATCAGTGTATTGGCGGGCAAGCACGTGTGGTACAGTTACCGTACGGGCCGGTGACGTAGCGAGTAACTGCGCCGGCGCACGCCTGGCCGCCCGCGAACAAGGCCGTTCGACGCCCGCGCCACGTGGCCACCGCATTAACATAATGTAGGGACGATAGATTTACTGCTACGAATTAGATGGACGACGGCTTTTGTTGGACAACTGTTGTTTTGTGCTAGACTTGTTTATGGTTTTTTTAGGCTATGTGTTAAAGTTCCATGAAGTTATAAATGGCTGGTAATTTACTGTTTTATAAGACTTTTTCTTAAATCTCGTAAATTTTATATAGCTCCCTCAGGAATTGACGACATCAACGAATATGAATATGGAAAAAATGGGGGGAGTCTTTTGGAATAGTAATGGCTAATAAAAAATAGAATTTCAAATAAAATAAACTTCTCGATTCTAAAATAAATACGCTTGGCTACTCCTATAGATTTACAGCTACATGTGTATATCCTGGGAGTGATGTACGAATCTCATTAGTCAAGTAAGAATTAATCAAACTACTCTTAAATAACTTACACTATACATAGAGTAAAAATACATCAAGAAGAATAGTTTGAAGAATAGTTTCAGTTTTTGTAAAGACTTGATTGAAATGATTGTCCGTGGAGTTTCTTGCTTGTTCTTCTCTATAGAGACATACTTACGTTTCAAACCAAGCAACTAGCTTCAACTTTCTGACTAACTGAATCCTTGACAATTCAAAAGTGGCTGTCACTCAACTTTGACTAGTGTCTAGCTTTTTCCAAAATGCTGAGCTGAGTTGACCAGTCCATTTCAACATGTATATTTGTAGCTAGATATAAAAAGCTCACAATTCACGCATGCGGCCGGTGGCAGTGACCACTCAGGTTCGGTGCCCGGCACACGACCGGGCTCCGTCGCCCGAAACCGACGCACCGTTACAAGGGACAAGGACCTCTAGTAAAACCGCGGGCACAAACATTACTCAAAATAAAAACTTTTGATGGATATTTGTGACATTTCGGTATTGTGGTTTTAGTTTTTTTATTAAAGCAATAATCATGGCATCACGGCTCTTAATTTTAGAAAAATACTTCTTTCGACGTTTTACTATTTATTAAATAAAATTATTTGTAATTCAGTAAAAACGAATCGATGAACAATTTCTCCTATTTATTTAGATGTAATTATTGTAATGATTTTTATTTAAAATATTTAAATGTATTCTAATTTGTTCATTGTGCGCCTAAAATGTATTTTAATATACCTAATATTAGAATATATTTTAGGCCAAAATATATTCTAAAATACCTATTATTAGAATATGTTTTAGGCGTACAATGAACTGGATAGTAATGTAACACATTTTTCATATCGAATTATATTGACGTAATTAATTTAATTATTAAGAGATTGTAGGTTAGCTCATTATGGAAGAATTAAGCTCAATTATTGTTAGTCTGGAGAGAAGCTGAACACTTTAAACGTTTGTTCCCATTACTATGATCATGACATTTAATCTAAATAATTAATAAGCTTGTGTAAAGCTTACATATTTCAAAATTAAATTGAAAATATGAATGTGTCATTCAAAAGGCGGAGGTTAAATGCTTTAGGCATTTTCTACCAATCATCGACATAATTATTCGTCATCAATCAATTTAATGAGACAATAATTTATTTTCCTTTTTCATAAAGTTTCTCATAACGTCCTTGTAACCACGTCTTTACCTCAAAAGCCTTCCAGACTCGCTCTCAATGAAATGTGGGTCAAGTTTATTGACAAATCAGGACGTTGCCCGTGCATCATCTCCCTCGCTCCTGTAACTGTATCTCTTTCGCACGCAGGCAGCGGTACTATTCTTTTAGGATGATGAAGCCTCCAATAGGAATCGTGTTCGGAGATGTATAAATAACAGTATTATAGTTCTTTTGGTACTGATTTCTGAGTAAAATAAGAATATAAAGTGTTGCCATCAGCTGCGTTAGAACCTGTCATGTTTTTAAACTGTTTCTAATTTTATTGTAGGTAGGAATCGTAAAAAATATGATAAATCGGAAAGTTGAGTAATAAGATAGATAGGTGATGGTAATTGACATCGAAATGCCAGGCAAGGAACCACTTGTTCCATGAATAAAAAGATTATAATAATAAAGCTTCTGCCCGCGACTTCATCCATGTCAAAGTTTATATATTCCCACGGGAAATATATATTTTTCCTTGAAAAAGTAGCCTATTTGTTATTAGTCTATTCTCTGTGCCAAACGTCATTAAGATTCGTTCAGCCGTTCTCGCGTGATTAAGTAACAAACATCCATGCAAACTTTCGCATTTAAAATAGTAGTAAGAATGTAAAACACTAATGCCCACGTCATCCGAATATTCTATTTCTCAAATCATTGCCAAAGTTGTGAAGGCCAAATTAAATATATTCAATAGTTTCTCAGCAATAACATAATTATGTGTCCCACAAAAGAAGAATCGGCAGATAGGCAAAAAACCCTCAAAAGCCTCCAAACGCCCATTAACCTAGTGAAGGATGTGCGGCGTCATGTTACGTGACGTCACTTCCGTCGCTTATTGAAACGATATCCGGTTCGTTCCGGATTTAGGGGCGATGTAAATAAAGGGTTGTTTGCCTACACATTGTTAGGGGTACTTTAATAGTCCCTACTATTAAGTCTGACCCTTTTTTTGCCAAATATAAAGGCGTTTGTAATGGGATAAATATTAGGTGGCAGTAGTCTCTTATATTAATAGGCTTGTATCGGTTGAAGTTTCCGTAAACGTGTAAACAAGGACCTACAAGAGTTATTGATACTGGTAAAAAAACTCAAAATTATGCTATATTATGTCATAATCAACATCTTCAAAACCTAGTCGCAAGCAACAGTCAATGTCAAAAATAGAAGTATTTGAAAGATTGAAACTGGCATCAAAATTCAAACGTTCTTAAAAATACTGGATTTGACTACTTGATTTTAAAACACTACCATGGAAATTATGTTTATCTTTAGCTTTACCTGAACCAAGAAAGTAGGCAAGTGCAAAAGTGATCCTTGTAAGAAGTCTGGCAATAAATACTTAAGAATGGTTCAAAATGGCGGGCGATTGGAAAGATCTAGTGAACTAAGGTTTGGTCATTGATTCTATAATAGAATAGAATAAAATAATAGTTTATTTGTACAGAAAGCAGGTACAATATTGAGATGTTACAAATTGAGTGATCGTTATACTTTAGTCAACTGAGTATTTTTATAAAGCAACCAATTAAATTTAGATAGGCCATAGATACTTAAAATTATCTTGTGATTGATAGTCAGATGCCAGAAGAAGAAATACTACTTAAAGCCTAAAATAAAAAGATATTAGGGCATGATAGTTATGATGAGTGTGATTGAAAGCAAGTAACTACACCACGGAGCGAAAACTTTACCAGTTTGATTAAATAGTTAATCTCGATAGTGAAGCAACAAACATCCACAAACAAAGGATGTAAGATATGTACCAACGTACGCAGATCAAAGATATCGGCACATCTCCCAAAGTTCCCACAGTGCGCACATGTTCGGTTTTTTCTCGTACCTGCCGGAGTTCGGCCCAATTCAAATATTGACTGATTGAAGGGTTCGAAGGACATCTGTCGCAGGCTCTACAGGTGAAAGCAACTCGCGAGAAAGCCTAACATATGCACATAAAGAACCTTATTGTTCGATACCATGTGGTCTTTTGAAATGGCCAAAATTTTTAAGAATTTCGGTCTTTTGTATGTAGATTTTTTGTTGTTTTGAAAATATTAAAAAAAAAACAACAAATACAATACATACTGTTTATTAAGTATGGGGTTATTTTTAACAATTATTATTTTGACAATTGTGGTATGAAACGCTTTCATTTCGATTGAAATCAGAATATTCATTCTTTGTAAGATGTTTTGTGCCTGTATTAGACATCAACGAGCGAGTACAAAGATACATTATTATTCGGATTTGTTCGATATTTTATTTTTTAGTTTTATGAATCCTTCCACTGCCTTACCCTTCGGGGATTACAGGCGTGATGTTATGAAACAGCTAAATACTCTGTTCGCTACTATTATTTCTTTTATTAATTTTAAAACATATTTTACATTTTGTAACGCTAGGAAATTAGAGACGTATAAAGGATTCGTTGCCTATCAGGGATGGCATCGCATAGGGATGAATGGAAGGCTATAGGGAGATCTGTGCCCAGCAGTGGGACTAGCCAGGTTGGAATAAAAAGAAATACTGTAACTAAATAAAAATATTTGTAAGTACGCAAGCTTTTAAATACTCGTATAATTTTTTTACAGTATTTTTTATACATTTAAAGCTGACATCAACCTAATATCTTGCAAAATGGCTGATGGTCCACCATCCAGTATTGCACTATGACTCTATAAAACCATAAATACTTTACTAAATAGGATAGTTCAACCAGTAGACAGCACAGTAATATTGTCCACTAGTTGAACTACCCCATTTAAGGCAGTAAATTTTCCTCAAAAGCGCCATTATACAAATCTTGATGTTAAGAATAATAATAATTGGTCCGCACTCCATGGGATACGATCGAAGTAGGTCACAATACCATGTTCTAGTCTAGAACATAGATATGGACGCGGACCGGTCCGCCTGATGCGCGGCTTTCTCTTCACTACTACGCACTTGACTGTTCATGCTACCATCTAGCTTGTTCGCACACGGGGGTGGGCAGAGATAACCAGTGATTTGATAGGAAAATATTGAAGTCAAACTTTGACGATTGAAAATAGTGAGAGGTATGTTTTAAAAGTTTCTTGCCAAAGCAAGTATAAGTATTAAAATAAATCAATGCTAACATAATAAAGCCAACTTTTTTTTATTAGTTTGTTTCTATAAACGCGCTAATCTCTAGATCTACTAACTACTGTTGGATTGGAAAAATCCTTTTGTAAATGATAGCCCAGATTCATAAGGAATAGTATAGGCTATAAAACATCACGCCGTAACCTACGGGAGTGAAACAGTTATCAAAAATGTAACTTAACACGGGTGAAAAACTACGCGGGCGAAGTCGCGGGCAGAAGCTATAGTTATCAAATAAATATGCACTTCATAAAAAATATGAGTTAAAAGATCATTAACTTCACGCTAAACTACATCATAGGTAGACAGGTAGCTTGGTATCTGTTAAAGGACAGTGTCAGTTTTCTCCTCGCAAAATTAGCAAGTACACATGCGGGCGGAGCTGTGTACTGAACTAGTATCGTTTAGTGCAGGGGGCCAATTGTAACGTGTCAATGACATCATCTAAGTACATCACTTTCACTTGAATAGACAACCAATACATCTAAAACAAATCTAGGATATTGACAACTTTATTGTTATTTTGTTGTTCAGTTATAGACTTTATAAAAGTGAGAATACACTATACATTTCCTTAACGTACCTTACCCCTTAATCATCCTCTACGATACCCAAGTCTGGATCAAAAAAGATAATTACCATCACGAATCCATCTCACCTCTTATTTAGTTTCGATCAAGGACCACATCTCTGCCTACCCTCTAGGCCAAAGTACCAGGATCAGCTGTTTCGCTTTCACCTCGCTGGCCAATGTCCGCGCATCGTTATCGATGCGGCGCGCGTCGCGTGCGCTGGTTTGCGTTCAACTTCTACACTTGTGCATGTATGGGATTATTTTGATGCACTTTGTAGTGGATTGGTAGATTGATATCTACCAATCCACTACAAAGTGCATCAAAATAATCGACATAGGTACACACATACACATACTGATGTATGTGTATATAGTATAGGAGATGCAGCTATGTATGGAAGAGAATTGGATACTTAATACCACCAATCAATTGATATACTGTTAAAACGCGATCCTCCCATAGATTTTGTATGGCAATAGTAGATGTGACGTCACTCTTTTAACAACTCAATTGATTAACTATTTATTTATTTTAAAGCAGCTAAAAATTTATTTTGACTATTAATTGAAAATGGAAGGTTTCTAGGACGACAAAAAGTGCTCTTTTTACCCGACTGCAAGGAAAGGGTTGTGTTTTTATCAAGATGTATGTTGGAATTATTGATTATAGATGTTAGGTACCTATTTTCAGAATGATCCGCTTTGATGACACATCACAGGGTCTATTCTGCAAAAATCTCGTTTCATAAAAATATATGAAGTGAGCTGTCATCCCATCAATCAATCCTATTGTATCGATTTACAGGTCACGTCAAGCTTACTTCTCCTAAATTCACCGTAAAAATATTTTTATACCACACTAACTTCTGAGTTGTACACGAAGTTGTTAAATTATCCTAAGGAAACGGTAAATTTCTGGGATAAAAAGTATTCTTTATGCAATTTCAGACTAAAATCTATCTCTGTGCAAAATTTCATTCAGAACCTATCAGCCGTTCTAGCGTAATTGAGTAACAAACATACATCCTAACTTTCGCGTTTATATTAGTAGTAAAATAACACTGCCGGCCGAAGTTTCCGTCGGGTAAATTCAACAGGTGTATGACTACGCTAAAGTAAACAGTCTCATGTAATTTAGGTACAATAATACATTTGAGTAAGGACTTAAAAAAAAACTAAACGGTTAAATCAAACAATACTTAAACACATGATACCTTAAGAACATCAGTTAGATTGTACTGCAAGCGACATCGCACACATTATGACAAAACACGAAACATGCCACACTAGTCGAGGATTAGTCGGTGACTCTCACACGACAATATGGACAAAAACATGCAAAACTGTCGCGTGAGCAACAAACAGCTGAATATTTATTAGTCACCGATCATTTCAGACATCGATTTAATCTTAGATCGGTTATTGTCAAGGTGGTGGAGTTCGTTGCCAATTCTTTTCCATAGCGACCTACCAACGTTTTCAACGTACAATTTTATGACTAATTGATGCCTTGATAATTCAAAAATGTTTTTTTTACAAATGCTTTGACTTCAGAATACTTTTTTTGATACGTTAAATGTCTACATTCACAACAGACAAGTAAACAAAACTAATATTTTCATTTTCTTTTCAGAATGGTGATAATCATCGTCTTCTAGCTGTCAGGTAAGTACCTAGGTAGTAGTTAAAAATACCGATACACCTCTAGAACATAACCTCCTTAATTTCCAAAAGTCATAAAAACGTAATATAAACTGCTGAATTCTACAATCGAAGCTTTCGAAATAGATAATGAAACTGTTTAAGAGTATTTTTATAAAATACCGAACTTATATCATCACTTCACAAAATAAACACTAGTTAAATGTCGTTGGACTGCTCGGGGTTTAATCTACGACCTCGACCGAGTACATCGCTCATCCGATCAAGTCAGCTAATAGTTTCAACACAACGTAAAATGAGTCACAGTACTGGCTACTGCTTTTGTAACGATGCAACTGCAGTGATTCTCGCTCGTTGGGAAGTCCAACTAGTGGTCATTGAAACTCCTATGTTTTGTAACATCCTGAAACGTTCGGGGAATGTTCTGTAATGTTTGTCTTCTCTATTATGATGATTGACGTCTGTATTTGGCCGTTGAAATCGATGGTCAAAGTGTTTAAGTTCGCATTTGATTTATGACTTTAGGATAGTCACGGTAAAGCCCTATGTATTTATTTTTATTGATCCTTTCTGTTTTAATAAAGAGATGATTTTGTAATTGTCTGCAATTAATTTAAGATTAACTCTGAAAAAACAAGTTTATTGTTGCAATGTTATTATTGGTAGGAAAATTGGGAAATCACGTCTGAATGAGATGGCAGTAGAGTAACGAGGTTACAAAGTGATGAACTAACCCGCCAATGGTCATAAGAGTAAGTCTTAGAATGGATTACGTATTATTTCGCAGAGAACTGACTAATTTTCCAGTAAATTTTCATCTGTACCAATCCTAAAATCTCAAAGCTGCACATTTTCCTCACAGCAGCCACTTTCCAACCGTCAGCAGCCATTCAACTAGCATCATTATCTTGCACTTGACATTAAGTCTGGCATGGTCATTGCCGCTTGCCGCTGATCCGCGCATCTCCGGCGCGCGAGTGAAAGTTGCGCGCGCGCACCTCCCCCCTGCCCCCCACGCTGCCGTATATGTGTCACTGTTAGACCTCGTTGTGTCGATATAGTTTGTGCTGCCTTTTGTATGTTAGATTTATCATTATGTTGTATTGAACATTGTCTACTGTTTATGGCATTATATTTCTAAATTTGAAACAGATTGTGTTCTTGCCTACTAAGCTTAAACCTACCTACATACTAAAACATACCTCTTAATTATGTCAGTAATTGTACAACAATGAGTCAATGAAAGCTTATCATTTAAAAGATATGCGTAAGTTGAACCATGTTAACTTTAAGTGGAAACATAAGTATGCAGATCTTTGGATACACATAACCGTAAGAATTCTATATTGCAGTATAAGTTAGCTGAAGAAAACCGTCAATCGTCAAATGATATTATTAACATTCGACTCAGCTCAACTCTCCATTGATAAACCCGGATTAAATGACGAACTTATCAACTACGAAAAATGTAAGAAAATACTAGACCAATTAAAGTTTTATCCTAATGTGTTGTTTGAACAGAAATGTTTATCTGTTTGGTATGAAATATCAGTTTAACGAAAAAGCTTTGTGTATAGCAAAGCAATGAAAATTAGAAGTGAATTTATGCTGCATGAACTAGCTTTTTATAGTTTGGATGAACTATGAAGAAGTTACACAAGGAGTGTGCAAAATAATTATTACCCCCGTCTAACAAATTGACAAGCGCATAAGCTCCTGTGATTGGCTGACTGAATTATTATCAACGACCAATCAGAGCAGTTATCGCTTGACAATTTGTTACCTTAATTTCGAGCTTATTTTTGTTAAAGAGACTGAGGGTATGATGCAAAACCGTTTAAAAATTAATAAGACAAACATCAAGTTCTAAAATTCCAAGCTTAATCAAAACTATAGTACCTACTGTCTTTTAAAACCATGGATTCGTTATTAATCGAAATTCATGCAATTTAAAAAAAAAATCAATGAAAAGCTCTTACATATTCGCACTCAAGGTACTAGGCTAACATGAAACATAAACAAGTCGTATCATCGCATCCTTGCCGATGAGTCAATGTGCAGGCGCGCTGTGAGCCAACCACTGTGGGCGGCATACGGAACAAACGTTGTATGTAGGTCAGGTTTTTACGAAGATAGCCGAATTGTTACGAAGAACAGATTAACATAATTGAAGTATGATGTATTTGTTTTATGTGGGAATCGATAAATGGTTTGAATGATGACCACCAGCTTAGATAGCTCAAGTTGCACGTCACATCATATTTCTATCACAATGTTTTATTCATTGGAAAATGTATTTTAAATATACGAGATTATAAGTGTTAAGAGTAGCATTGGAAAAATGGTCAAAATGTTTCACCAAATAAAAATTGGCATTTATTACATAGACATTAGACAAGAAAAATAAATAAAAATAATTATTTTCCTTTACTGACCATACCTTTTATACAAAAAATTAAAAGTGTCTGTTTGTAACATCGAATTAACATCTTTTTACTAAATGCATATGAATGGTACTTATACCAAAAAAAATTTTTTTTGTCTGTCTGTTTGCTTCATCTAATTACCGAAACGGCTGAACGGATTTTGACTGGACTTTCACTGATAAATAGCTGATGTTATAAGAAGTAACTTAAGCTACTTTTATTTGAAAATAATAATTAGGGTACCTTGCAATAAAAATTATGATAACCGTTATCAATACGAACGAAGTTGCGGGTGTAAACTAGTATCAAATAAAAAACTAGAAGGCGGACTCGTAATAGCAAATAGTAGCAATGCACACAAGGATCTAAAAAGTGCAAGTGACACACAGAGAGTGGTACACAAAATCTGAATATAAAACTGACCGCAATACATTGAACGAATGAATATACGAACGGAATGACACCATTGTGCGTTTACGTAAGGGGTTACTTCTCGGAGAATTATGTAGGTTAGTTAACATACTGTTCTAGAATCTAGCCTAGAAGATTCTTGGAAATATATGTAGCTTAGTAATTTTTGCCCGCGACTTCGTCCTCGTAAATGTCGGATACAGGAGACGAAGATGAAGTCGCCAAATAAAAAGTAGCCTATGTCCTTTGCCGGTGTTCAAACCTACCCTGTACCAAATTTCGTCAAAATCAGTTCAGTGGTTTGATCGTGAAAGAATAACAGACAGCCAGATTAAGTTTCGCATATTAAAAGTATAGATAGAGAAAATACATTCTGCTTGTTTTATGTGAATTTATTTGAATAGTTTAGTATACAAAAATAGTTACTACATTCATTGTGATTATTTAATCATCGTAGCGAGCATTGATCACCACGCTTGCTCAAGGCAGATTGGCGATTTCAGACTTATATTAATATCCAGTAGTCCAGTTTTCCTCAATAAGTTTTCCTTCACCAATGTCTGAAGTCCAAGATAAAGTAAATATTAATTGAATAAGTCACCTTGGACTTGCCTGGTATCAAACCTGCAACCTCTTGCACGAGAGGCGGCTGTCCTAACCTTTGGGCCATCACGACATTATGTGATTATTTAAATAACGACATTTTTTAAGCAAAATAACTTTATAACTACATTCATATGGAATTTATTCATAGATTTGCGTTTAACTATATTTTAAACCTAAATAAGGAAATTCTAGAAGCGTATTTATCTTAATCTTTGACGTAACATGTTCTATCAATGTCGCCGCCACTTCATTTAAATACAGTTCATTTACCTAGAAATAAGAAGGTCACTGATATCGTCTCTATTGATTGGAGAACTCGTCATCAATTTACATTATTTTAGCCGTACGTTATGAGCAACAAACCGCACTAGTACAATAACGTATATAATACACGTGCATTTATTTTACAACATACAAAACACAACTGGCTGGCTTTTTTTAAACATAACTGGCCAAATGTGGGTGTGCTAATGGGGACACCTTTGCCTAACCCTTCGGGGATTACAGGCGTGATGATGATGTTATATTATGTATATATTTTATAACTAACTTTAACCTGCGACTTCGTCCGCGTCAACGTTGATACATTATCCCACCAGAACCGTATTTTTTTTCTGTGCCAAGTTTTATCTAGATCCGTTCAGCCGTTCTGGAGTAATTTAGTAACAAACATGCATACATCCAAACGACGCATTTATAACAGTAGTAAGATTACATAAACTATAAGTATATATGTTATATACTTACTTGCATATGCTGAAGCAAAATCGTTGCTGCGTACTTGATGTCAAATCCTTAACATAATCATATCCACTTTTGGTTTATCAATCAATCAATCCGGTATCAATCGGAGTCAGTCTCTCGCGCCTTCAACAATGTTCAGAGGACTACCCGGGGGTCAGACAGTGGGGGACAAAGAAGGACTAGAACAAGATTAGAAATTACTACAGACGCCTAGGGCCTAGGGAGAGGCAAGCTACGGGCTATTAAGCTAACTAATTATAGGAATTACTATTGCCTACAGCACGGCTTAAAGCCTATAATTAGCCTACGCAATACCCTTATGACCTAATTTAATTCCTACAGTCGGATTGATTTAAGTTGAAAATGACTCCCACAGCTTAATAGATTGATTCAGAATTCCTTAATAGGTTAATGGATTACCCACAAGTTAATTGATTTCGCCTAATTGTAATTTACAGGTATCGCTTAATTTAATGCAATTAGTTATAGTTTTTATTACTTTTTAAACGAAAAGGGTAATGACCTCATTAAATGTTCTTTTTTTTTTAATTATATGGGATAATTAAATTATGAATATTAATAAAACAATTTTTATTGCATTAAATAAAAGTGTTTAAACGGAAAGAAATGTATTATTAAATTAATTTTAACCTAAATAATAATTGAAGTAACTGTTCAAGACTAAAAATAACTTCTCGTTATATTAATTGGTTTTAATAAACCTGTTAAAATTAAAATGAAAACAAAGGAATGGTGGTAAATAAATTCGTGTCGCTACGGGCCGGCCGCGCCGTTAAAACTGTAAAAAGAACCAGTCGAGCGACCTTCGAGCTATCAGCCGAAAACCGAACCCGTTCCGATAGCCCCGCACCGGAAAATACACATTTTCCGATTACGTTCTAAGTACTAAACATATCCCATACAATAACAATTACATACAGCTCTCTCTCTAAATATTCTAATCTCTCTCTACTCTTCAAGACTTTTCATGCAGTTAGTAATAGGACGGTCGTTAGTAAAAATAGAAAAAAAGGAAAAAAAAGAAAAAAATAGGAAAAGATGTGATTGGCATAGTTATATAAAAATACAAAATAAAAATAATCTCTCGAATATTTACAGGGAGGGTAGAAATTGGAAAGATTATTATTATTGATTATCGAAAAATAATAAAATGTTTTAAACAAAATAATAAAAAAAATAAAACTGGCGTCCGAAGTAAAGGCATCCACTGTGTGATCCACAAATCGGCGGCACTGTCACGTCACTAACAAAATGCCAATTACAAACAATTCCCAAAACGCTTCGCTTTCGGTCGGCGTGTTTAAATTTTTTCTTTTTTTTTTTGTAAACGTACACTGAATTTTTATGTTTTTCTCTCCGTTGTTTAGCGTCACTGTGGTTATTGTTGTTTGTCCGCACTACACTTCACTCACTCCGGGCGGGCGCTGCGCGCGCGTGGTGTCGTCAGACTGACGGCGCGGGCGCACCCCACTCACTTCCCACCAAAAATTTTCTACCACCGCGCATGCGCAGGGCGGGCGAACCGCGGCCCGCTACGCCGCGTAGCACGTAGTCGCGGGTTATTACATTCGCTAATTAGTTATGATTTTGTGATTAATTATGATAATTGATGTTGTGTTAATATTACCGTAAGTTTCGTGATGTCTGGCCGAAATAATGATGTGTGGTTTCGGGGGCTCTTAATCGTAGAAGAGTTTAGATTTTTCTCACATTCTAATACAAAACATAATGTCTGGAAACAAAATATTTCCAAAAGCTAAATAAGACTATATTACAAACAAATATTTTTTAAATACAATTATAATTTAAATATTATTGTTACTGTTTAAAACCAGTAATAATTTAAAGTTTGTCAGAAAATAATATTTTTTTGAAGAAAATAATAAATCATAATAATTTTCTTACATAAAGTAATACACAGTCGAGTAGTTACAGCTATCATATGGAACTAGGTCTCGTGCCAGTAACTAACTCGGAGGATATTGCATCGGAAGCACGCAACAACAGCGCGATTGTAATTTATTTAGTTTTTCAGCACTTTGGAGGAAACATTCGTACAGTAATTACGTTATAAACACTAATCAGAAGGTTAGAAGCCGCCAAAAACAAACAGCACAGGACGTTTGATTTTAACTGCGATAAACGGTAGTTTGACCTAATTTTAAAATTAAGTAATTATACCTACTTAATGAAAAATCCTATTAATTTCTGTATTTTAATTATACTGCAGAACATAAAAAGTAATTTTATTAAATAATTTCTTTACACGTGTACAAAAAACATAAAAATAATTCAGTAAAATATTCTCAAACAAAAAGCGGTGCATTTCACTTAAAGTTGGTCGCACCTGGCGGCTGCTATCTCCATTGCGTACACGCACACCGACACACAAATACACAACCTACGTACACAAGCGCACGCCGACAGGCCTACAGACCTACAAACTTTACTTTCACCTTTCTCCACACTTATAGCTATTAAAATAAGGATGATTTTACTTTGTCGTTTGAGTAGTAGTATGTTTGTCTGTCAGCTGGTAAGTAGGACACCGATGGTTTTCTTTATGGTCCCTGCTATGGCCCTCACAAGGTCCTCCTCATGGTACAGACCATCACGTTAAGGTCATGTTCATTTAATGGGCTTTAACAAAGGGATGAATCATGTAATAGATGAGTGAGCCATTATTTTTTATGGCATGGGATGGGAAGGTTGCTAAGTAGTTTGTATAAGTAATGTTTACAACCATAATTTAGAATTCATGAGATTCTCTGACTATGGAGATTATGCGTCAATGTTTTAAAATGCACTATTTTATTGAACAATCAGAATATATTAACTTCTTTTTTTTTCATTTAAAAACAAATTATTTAAAAAAAAACGATAAATATTCCCTTTTTTCTAAGTTCTTATTTAAGTTATCTAATATAAGCTAACGGCATTAATGCATGTAATGTGCTTTAACTGAAGCACCTACTTGATACCTACATGGTAGGAATTATTTGCAAAAAACAGGAAGTCAAATCTGCCTACCTGAATTTTATCGACAACTGGTTTCCTTAACCTAAAAACGCTACATAACTGTGTTACTGTGGTCATCTGGCACTCCCACAATGTAAAATACTAGTGTAGCATATCTGAAGGTCCACTCGTTATAATAAATATTCAAAATCTAACCACAATCTCAACAGACTGACAACAAAAATGTAGATGACGTGGTCATGATATTATTGACAGATTTAAAATTGAAATTAGAATGCGAATTTTCTTAAAAATACGAGGACTGAGTAGTTAATAAAATAAAATAAATTAATATAAAAATGTGTATTCCAGAAACTTGTACAACTTTTACAGTGAATCTTACATAGGGACATTCTTTTAAGTAAAAGATATACCTGTGCTAGGAGGCCCCGAAAATCAAGTACCTAGTTGACACCATTAATTCCAAGACACAACTACTTTAAGCAAAACACTTTATTTTAGCCAAATTAATTTAGAATGATCAGGAATATTAGAATTTTAGCTACATTTAAATACTACATAACATCACGCCTGTAATCCCCGAAGGGTTAGGCAGAGGTGTAACCCATTAGTACACCCACATTTCGCCAGTTATGTTTTTAGTCCCATGTAATAGGGGGCGAGCCTATTGCCATCAACCGGGCACAAATCCAGACTCCGAGACTGCTACTGAGAAATTCCTGAAAAATACACAAATACATACATTTAAATACAGCAATAAATAGGTAATCTATGAGTTGACAAAAATATGACGTCACTGTTTAATTCTTACAAAATCTGTGAAGGAATCCCGTATTGTCAGCTCATGCAAGGCGTCAAATACTCAATTACTCCTCTGGACATAGACTCTAAAAAAAGAAGTAGTAGAACTCCTTGTCAGAATCTACTTGGTAGATAAAACATTATTGAGTTAATGGTTAAACGCGAGCTTCTAAAATAATAACAGAATAAAATAATTAACAAATGGATACAGTGATATTTCTTCGCAGATTCGTAGCAAACAGGCGTGTATGTCAGCGTCTACGAAATACCTAAACGCGTAGCTGCGTAGAGCTTGTTGTCTACGAAGGCGGTCGTAGTGACCTAATTCTGTACATTTATAAAATTAAGACAATAAATTATTATTAAGCAAAATAATATGGAACAATTTTTCAATATTATAATTTTCGTGCTCAAAAACTATAATTATTTTAATTCATACTTTAATCCTATTAATAGATATACTCGTATCTAAACTATTTTAAAAAGGAAAATATTATTGTTTGTAATGGATAAAATAAAAAAATACTTACATAACATAACATCACACCTGTAATCCCCGAAGGGTTAGGCAGAGGTGTACCCATTACTACGCCCGCATTTCGCCAGTTATGTTAAAGTCCCATGCAATAGGGGGCGAAAAACTACTTTAACTAATCAATTTTAAAAATTATTTCACCTATCGAAAGCTATGTTATCATTAAGTAACATAGGATATAGTATATTATGTAAAAAATTAGGGTTCCCTAAAAGATATCACGCAAACCAAGCCGCTGGAAATCTAGTGAGTATTTGATAAAAATACTATATAATTTATTATAACCTTTTACCGAAAAGTTATTACCATTGCATTAATAACTTTGATGACTAAATTGCTGACGTCATTAAAGTCCTAGAATTTATCTGTTTCAAGGTGTTTTGTTTCTAACGAGAAACTATTGACGTCCAAAACTCAACCAGAGTGGAAGATACCATTAAATTAATCTTAAAAAATATGCATTTATAAATATGTAACGTAACTTACGTAAAACTACCTATGTCTACTACAAGTGTGGGTGTACTATTAGTTACACCTCTGCCGAGCCCTTCGGGGATCAACGGCGTGATGTTATGTGTGTTCCTAATATAAAATGGTAACCCAATTTCCGACCATAAACCACACAACATAAAAATGATTTTATATTGCATTTAAATATTTTGACACATCTCACATTTTTTCCAGTCATAAATCTAAAATGTTTGTGGCTCAATATAAATGGTGGGCTAACCAAAATATATGAGTTAGTGTCACTTTTACTCGAATCGCCACTTAGTGCGGCGAGACTGATGACTTGTGACCGGACCGCGACTGCGCCGACTGCTGGCGGGTATTGATGACGATGGATGTACCGTTGTCCCTGATGATCGCAGTTTGGTGATCCTGCGGCCTGCGCCCATTCCAAGATTTATGCGATTAGTGCTTTAATCCACTACCTATAATTATTATGGAATTAAAATATCTTCCAACTTTTAAAACGCTATCAAAGCACAATGTCTAGCAACTTCATACTTCCAAACTAATATTATAAATGCGATAGTAGCTCTGTCTGTCTGTTACGCTGTCACGACGTAACTACTGAACCCATTATGATGAAATATTTTTCGGGGTAAGTTTGAGTCCCAAAAACGGACATAAGCCGCTTTTAATTTTTTTAATTGACGTACTTTTTAAAACCTGTCGAATCGCGTTTCCCTCATAGAAATAGTTTGACAATAACTGTGACGTAACTTTTCTGCCAACTCAAAAAATAGTTAGTCAAACTATTTATTAATTTCAAAACAACTAAAAATTTAATTTTACAATTAGGTAGGTTGAAAATGTCTTTAGATAAGTTACGTCTTGGAACTATTGGTTAACGATGTACACAATTGGTTCAAAACTATTCAAAGTTACAATACTTGAACATCTTGCTTTAATTAAAATATTGGCTAAAGGAATCAACAGCTCGACATTTAGCATAATAATACGATATCCATAATTATTAATTACCATCTCTTTTCCTACTTTTATACAAAAACCATTTATTTCAATCTTTATTGATCTTTATACAACAATCAAAAATAATGAAAACAAAATACGTCGTTAGTAGTTTTCCAATCAAAATATATCATCGCGGCAAATCAAAAGGGGGTCAATGAGTAACAGTAAAGTTAAGACAATCTTTTTTTGACGCCTCGCAATGTTCCGATGGTATATCTTCGCAGGTGTTCGGCAGCAAAAAACTGTAGGTACCGGTAACCCTGTGCTAGAGTTACTTCGGCATTGTTATAAGAACCCAGATGGTTTACTTTTTGTTCAATAAAAACGTTGTTAAACATTCTTTCTTCTTTTTTTATCGTGTGGGCAGTAAAGTCTTACGACCCTACACACCCTAGTGTCAGAGTTTCTAAACCGCCTCAAGGGCCTCTGACATGGTTTTGAGTGGGACAGTAATAGGCTGGTATAAGTCCAGTCCTGATATGTTTAACATTGAAACTATTGGACGAATCTACAGATGAACTTTCTTATGTAAAACGACTTAGCAGCTTATGCAAAATATTTCGTAACTAAAGTTCACGTCCTAGACCATACGCGTCATTAAACTGCGCACGTCATCCGAACACGAACATAGTAATTCAACTATACAACTATAATTCTGCGTTGGAACAATGTAATATAATAAAAAAATATCAACCTATTATTGTTCCATTGCAGGACAAAGGCCTCTTCTCATACTGAGAAGGCACGAGCATTGTTCACCACGCTTGCTCAAAGCGGATGGGCGATTTCAGACTTGTACTAATTATAAGTCCAGGTTTTCTCACGATGTTTTCTTTTACTAATGTCAATGATATTCAAATTAAATTTAGAAAGAACATGTAAATTTAAAAAAAAATGACCTCTTGTTGGCTGTTAGAGAATGCCTAAAACTTTTTTAGTCTGCCTTTATACTTTTACTGCATAAAATTTAAATAAATAAATAATAAAGAAAAATTATTATTGATACTTGCCCGATATCAAACTCATAATCTCTTGCATGAGAGGCTGGCAGGCTGTCTTAACCACTTAACACATGTGTGTTTCTACAAATATGACTAAATATAAATCTCATTAATACTCTATGAATCATCGGTATCCTTGCATACTGCCGGCTACGCCTAGTTTTTTCGTCCGTCCATCTTTGTTGGCAATCCGTCTTCGCCTCAACAGCTACAATCAGTCTTGTTATGATAATTTCGTTCTTAATTACTGTCAGTGTCAGTGTTAATTTGCGGCCGAAATAGAAGATTTTGAGTGATTAATGTATTATAATATTTTTTGTGAATTTTCTCAGTAGGTGGTGTGATGGTAAGACTATCATCACCTAGACCCTAACGGTCAGACAGTGTTCTAGTCAATGCTCATGCAATGATGTTCTGTCTGATGAATATTATAAAGAATTCAAAGTCGGAGCCTTTAGAGCAATCCAGTATTGGAGCAGTCAGGGACGAGAAAAGATAATATCACAGTTTCTAAAATTTATACATACATACATACGTAAACTCACGCCTTTTTCCCATGGGGGTAGGCAGAAACTACAGAACGCCACCTGCTACGATCCTTACATACTCCTTTCGCCTCATCTACGTTCATACATCTCGTCATACAAGCACGCCGGTTACGAGTACTCCGCACCTGACCCTTCTGAAGGACCTCACCAATAAGGTCAGTGTAGGTCTTCCTAGGGCGACCCCTACCGGCGTTGCCACTCACCTCTGCTATATAAATACCTTTTGTCAGTCGTCTTTCACTCATCCTCTCAACATGGCCGAACCATAAAATTTATTTTTCAGACAAACAGATTTTGCGCAGTTACGTTCCTCAATGTTCCGATGTTTTGTACCTGTCTTCAAGATATTTTATAGAAACTCAAGGATCAACTACTAATATAACAATATTTGAAATTAATTAAAAACACTTTACACAATATAATACTAATAAATTCTTTAAAAATCTTTAGATTTCGAAAAGTTTTTAGATAGACATTACATTACAAATCATAAATACAGGAACAGTCACAAGAACTTCGTCAATGTAACGTATAGCAATTTGTAGCACTTGTCTATTAAAAAAGAATGTGTTTAAATGGGGCCAAGTTTAAATCTTTATGGATTCCGGACTGTCCGAATCTCAAAAGGCCCTGACCCGGAACTACATGTATAGATACTAATACATCAAATTGATCTACAGAATACCACATACGAATATACAACAAAGTACAATCCATTATAAACCATAATTAATTCTTAATATCTATTAATAACATTATACTAATGAATTACATCGTTCAATTGATTGAGTCTCATTGTTGCGCCTACGCCATTTAAATGTATCAGTCGCACAATTAGCACTCGTTAATTCTTTTCATTTCAAATGATTCACTAAGCCGATTATCATTTCTATTGAGAACTTTTTTGTGGGTACAACTATATAGTTTTTACAAAGACAGTCCAGTTATTCATATTTTTTGAAGAGTACGAATCATTTACATAATTGTTTAAAAGAAAAAAATAAAGACTCGCGTAATTATGATGTGAACGCTAGCTCTGAACGATAACATTTTGATTTGAAGGAATTAGTATTAGCTATTCAGTGTATCTCAGAAATCGCTGTCATAAGTGAAGGAAAATTGAAAAAGAGAATTATTACTAGATTGCTGTGCCCTAACAAGGTCCATAACTATACTTTAGCTTTAAGCTTTATTTGACATCTTTTGTACACATTATGAAATACAAATAAATATGAATATAAAAACATCGTTAGAAATCCTGGACTTATAATCTTTATAGGTCTGAAATCGCCAATCCTCCTTAAGCAAATGTTATGATCAATGCTTTTGGCGTGATTTTAATAGACTGAAGCGTTACACTGAGTCTCATCTCTGAATTTCAGCCCTAGTGTTTAAGCTAGGAAGTAGATGAGGCGCAACATGCAAAATATCTCCTTCTCATTAGTCAAAAAAAATGGGAGTCTCTAATTCTCCTTACTTATTAAAATGATGTCGATTCATCTCCTACTAGAAGTGCGTCCGACACACATACATGTATTATAGTTAGTAATAGTGATTCGCGAGTAATTACCGGACCCGTTGTTGCTGACCATACATCAATCGCGGTATAGCCAGTCATTACTAAGATGGATGAATCGCTTTCTTATAAATAGGTTAAGTTGCGGACTTGGTGGTACTAGGAGCGGGTTCAGAATGACCTACATAAATATGCACAGGAGGTAGGTATATTAGGTAGGCAAGTTAGGTAGGTAGGCACGCTTTTTCTGATGAGCGTTGTGTCATAGTACCAGAATACTCTACGAGCTACAATTCTTACGTAGGTAGGTACATGTAGTTAAGTGTATCTTTTTCTAAGGAGCTGAATGTTTAATAACCCTTTTTAGTTGAGCAATTGTGTCATCAATAGTGTATTTGTTTGACTCAAGTGTGTCAATGTCAATGCCATTTCTATGTAAAAACAGGTGATCGTTATTTATCTGCTCAATCAAAACAATTTTATTTTGTTATCTCTTACAACTTTTGCTCACATTATTACATTGGTTTTATTTGAATCCGCTTCATGCTAAACACATGTTTAGCGTACAAACTATAACCCTCCGGTTTTCCTATGACCATAAAATATAATCTTTCATTAAATCTGATTTAATGAACTTTTTCAATTTTTTTCTCCTCTTATAATACCTGTTAGTATCCCGCTATATCTCCCGCGCCCGCTGCGCTCGTGACTATAGCCTAACATTTATAAGTGAGTTTCATTCAATTCGGCTTCATGCTAATGGCGTGTCTGGCTTACTGACACAATTCTCTTGGTCGCTTAATTTATTTATTATTTATATTGGTAGTTTTAGTATGCGCTCGGCTAAGATGGATGTACTTAACGCTGTACTAATGTTTACAGATATTGTATTTTTATATTATTTTTAATGTAGCCTATACAAACTTTGTGGTAAGTGAAATGTCTTGATAAGTTGCTGAACAAAAATCTTATTACCTATTTTTTTTTTTATTTATATTATAATATGTAAGTGTAGGTTATCATAGTTGAGATTGCTGCATTTGTCGGGTTAATACAGTAAGCAACTGCTCTATAAATAATTATTATGAATCTATCGTTTTTGCTAACCTATTCCAGATTAGCAAATACGTCCAAATTTTCCTTTCTGTTGTAATTTGTTGAGAACTCTCACCATTATAAATACCGTTAACATAATCCAAATGTCCAAAAAAATCCCTTTTAAACTTCGCCTCCCAAAAGATACGACAAAACCACAATGTTGTAGATATTTCTAAAAAACTTTTCAATTAAATCGTTATCTAATCTTATATCTAACACAAGATACTTGTATGACAACATTTATTGATCTTCTCTGACTAATCACGATCAGGTATTCGTATTATACAGTTATAGATATAAAACAGTTGTAGGTAGGCTGTACAGGCTAAGATACACATGCATACACACGGAACAAATATTTAATGATAGGCCGTGAAAATATTATAACTGCGTGGGAATTAAGCCAGCACTCGATACAAGAAGCAAGCAAAGGCGCCGATTTACTCGTACTTTTTAAAATAAAATTCGCCATTTATCGAAGGTATGGAGGAATTGGGTACTTGATACAATCAATCAATTGACATACTTTTTATGGCCTGTCAAAACATGATCCTCCCATAAATAAATGACAATAGTAAACTGTGACATCACTATTTGCCAACTCAATTGATTAACTATTTATTGGTTTCAAAGCAGAAAAAAAAAACTAATTTTACTGTTAATTGAAAATTAATCGGATTTTCAGGGTTTAAATGTAAAGTTTTTTAAAGAAGTTGTGTCTTGGAATTATTGGTTAATAGTGACAGCTACCTTTCATCTATAAAGTAAGCAAAGTATCTACAGACTCTTTGGTGCTGTAGTCGACATAAGTTAGCGGGACTACTGTCTATCCTCCTTGCAGCATATGCAACATGCTAATCTTCTATTTATAAATACCATTTTTCATTATACCTCGAAATAAGGTGCTAAAATAATGTCCCTTCGGAATAAGATGCCTTTACTTTATCCCGAATTTTGTAAAAGCATACTGAAAACTAATCCAAATAAAATATTTTATCTTCGATGTACCTTAATTTAGCTCTGACTTGTTCTCTCACAGAAAGCATTGATGTTTTTATTATTATATAATATCAAGCCCGTAATCCCCGAAGGGTTAGGTAGAGGTGTACCCATTAGTAAACCCACATTAAGGCAGTTGTTTAAGTCCCATATAAAAGGGGGCGAGCCTATTGCCATCAACCGGGCACTCATTTAAGACTCCGAGGCTGCTACTGAGAAATTCTAGATGGAAAAATCCAATAACACTTTGCCTGACCTGAGAATCGAACCCAAGATCTCATGCTCTGCAGTCGCGCTTTGCGAACACTAGACCAACGAGGCAGTCACACTCATATTTTTTAATAGAATTTTATCCATGGAATGTGGAATTCCACCAAATAGTAGTCAGCCTCCGGACCCCCAAATCTTAGTCATCATCTAAGTTACCGTTACCAAAACCTGACATGTCATCACGATTGCACAACTCGCCATCATCGGGTCATCTCTGAGGGGATAGGAAGCAGAGCGAGGGGAAGGAGGGGGTGTCCTAGTTTCCATAACGGTGTGCGATGTAGGACACAAGAGTTTTTGCGAATGGACCGAATTTTGAAAAGTATTGACCAAGTTGACGTTGTTTTTGCGACGTTTATTTGCTTACGCTTCGTTGGTCGACGATTGTTTTTCTTTTCAAGGCTCTTTTTGTGATGGTGATGAGAGGTTTCGTTTTGTTGGTTTTGCAAAGTAGTAGAATGCGTGGACTAGACACAAATAAAAAATATACCTGAAAATTTTATGGAAGTCTGTTGAAAATCTGAAAGTTTTACTTAATATCGACCAAGACCCAGGTTGCATAAAATCCAAGGTTTAGCTTCTTTACTTTAATAAGTATGTACATATGGTACCTAATAATTAAGCCAGCATAATTATACAAAATCTGAAAGAAAGAAAACATGGCTACTTTAGTTAAGTGTCATCATTAATAAACGAGAATACACCAATAACCGTTAAAGAATTCATGGCTACCTTATTCACTTTCCATCAATGTCTTGATACTATAAGGGATGATTCTCATTAGAGCGTGCCGTGCCCGGGCCGGGGCGTGGACGAGCCGACGTGGTATTGAAGTGCGTCGAGAGGGCCCGGATGGGACACGGATAATGCACTGTGTAATATAAATTGATTCATACAAAATATATGTAACAGATTTAAAACCGTGCCCCGTCCGGGTCCCGCCCCGCACACGGCACGCTCTAATGAGAATCATCCCTAAATATAACAAAAATATGGTACTAATCTTATCGCTAATATCCTGCCGCAAGTCTCTCAATAATTAAGATATCAACGCGCGCTTCACAAGTGTGGCTAAGAAAAAATAGAAGTACTGTGCCGCGACGGTAAATACTCGTATTAGAAGTACAAATAATACGGATTTGTGGGAAATTATATATTTGCTGTGCGGATCATGTACTGAATATATTGCACTGTTAGATCTGAAAAAAGTAGGTTGCTTTTTATTCTTGTTTGAGTACTTTTTGCTGTTTTGTGTTTTTAGAATTTATGTACTCGTAAGTGATTTAGAATTTTTTGGGATGTCATTTATAATATCTCTTAAAAGAAGTAGGTCACTATGGCCTAGGAACTTTACAAAGACAGCAATTGATTTTATCTCAAAGCTACTGGTGTCGTTTCAAGCGACATACATGCATCATTCTATGTTATTTTTACAATCGCCAAGTGTGATCAAAGTTACAACTGAGAAATTGACCCTTTAACTGGTCATCGGAAGATCCAATATTCAACATATTTTATTATTTTTGCTGAAATTAATCATGCAATGTACATATATGACAAACTTGGATATAAACTAGCTTCCGCCCGCGATTTCTTCCGCGTTAAAGTTGATAATTATATTATCCCACGAGAACCGTTCAGAGTATGGTTAAGAGTGTGCTATTCCGGACTGTAATCTATCTCTGTGCTAAATTTCAAAATCCGTTCAGCCGTCCTGGCGTGATTGTGTAAGAAACATCCATCCATCTTTTTAGCATTTATAATAGTACGAAGATACATACATCGGGTTAACCAATCTTAGTATTCAGCGTGTTTTGTGACGCACAGGCTTGTTCCAGCTGCTTCCATTCTTCTCTATCTTGAGCTTCCCCTGACTAGATAGCGTCTCCAACATCTTCATCTTTGCTAAATAATTAAATATTATTATGATGATATCGAAACTCCACATAACATCTCTTTAAATGCCGTAATATAAGCTTCTTTAAATTAATGATTCCGAAGTCTCGACTCGCGTCAAACAAAAAAAAACAATTATAAAACTTTGATACATACAAATCATGTTTGCTATGATCGTTAATGTTAATAAATTTTTGATTACAGTTGTACACTGTGAGTCTTCTTGTAACTAGTTAGTAGTTAGTCATCACTTCCAATCATTAACTGTTTCAGTATTACGGTAGATTAGTTTTTATAATATTTCGGACAGGTAGCGACAGGTTACATGTGAATTGAGTACTAGTTACTATTGAGCTGGTTTGACCTGGTTCACTGCTGCGAATTGCGCAATAAAATATATTATTATGTTTAAAATGTTAGGGGGGCAATTTTTATAGATTTTTGGAATGTTCTTAATATAATCTCAGTCTCAATCTGTCTAAAATGTCTCTATCTTACTTATATTTCTGACAAGCTTTTGACATAGATACTAAATCAATGTCAAAATCTTGACATTGTTTTTTTTTTATGGACAAGGATTATTTCTATGAATCTTCATAATATCAAAAATTTAATTTATACATTTAATAAAGGACTACAAAACAGAGTACAGATATACATACAGACATTGCATAGGTAACAGAGAGCATTAAAATTCAAGTTAATATTTTCCGTATTTTTTATGAAGTATGCGTAGTAATTTATAAAACTCTTTGACAATTGTATTTCATGACCCATTAAACACCACTGGGTAAAAAATCACCAAACACTTCAACTATTACGACACTTGTCAAAGCCGTTAATTGTGTGCGTATGCGCGTAACATCTCGTCGATCACGTTGACACTGGCGAGATCAATCAGCCGGTGACGAGCACACCGTTATGCCTACTGCGAGATTAATAGAATGTGGGCTGGATGCGAGAATGTGGAAGAGTTAACTAACTCTAATGAATATTAATTTTGTTGAAAAAAAAAGGACTAGGTCTAAATCGAATTCCTTTTATTTTTATTGAATTAATTTATTTGAATATTAATAACTTTAAGCTTTCTTTTTAAGAAAAACTAGCTATTTTTAAGCAGCAAAAACACTAGGTTTTCATACTAACTATACAACATTTTATAGGTACATTTCTCATACTTCGTAGGTATTAAATACTTAGGTAATAGTACAAACCAACAGCACTTTTTACTCCGTCCGTTCTCACTGTTTCCGTAAAATACCCTTTTTAATAGTACTTTATTTTTTTTATTGCTAATAATATAATCAGCCAAAGAAATGGAAGCAACCCTAATTAGGACCAAGTCCAATGGCTGTCATCAAGAAAAACCCAAATTCCAAATTCAAATTCTCTATCCAACGACATTTTGGTTTGAAGTAAAAGTACCTAAACAATTGAACAAAGTAACAAAAATGCAATTAATTTTCTGTAAATACTATGGGGAACAAAGAACTAAAGGCATGAGCAGAAAGGTAGCTCTATTTGTTTGTTTATAGCACCTGCAATATACACCATGACGGAATCTAAGGCTAACCGTACTGCCCTTGCAAACTTAACACAATAAAAACATGGAAATTAGCACCTTATGACTTCAGAGTTAAGGTTTAGCTAGTTTTTCTCTAAGTTGG
The DNA here is from genome assembly GCA_949774945.1 of Hoplodrina ambigua. Lineage (NCBI taxonomy): Eukaryota > Metazoa > Arthropoda > Insecta > Lepidoptera > Noctuidae > Hoplodrina > Hoplodrina ambigua. The sequence continues at coordinate 15,900,958 of OX458968.1, forward strand.
TATATAAGCCGCCAAAGTAAAGATGTTACCTTTTTTTTAAACAATAGCTTTCGGCCATAACAGGACAGAACGTATTGGAGCGGTAAAAGTTGTTTGTTCTATTGTTAGCACTATCTCCGGAACTACTTCACCGATTTTGATCGGCTTGTTTGGTTTTATGTAGAGTGTATGGGTTTAGTTAATGAGGTTATGGGAAATTTTGTAGGTATGTTTTTACCTTAGCCGTCTAAAGTAAAATTAAGAAATTTTACTATTGTTAGCACCCTTATATTTAATTTGTACTTACATACTGTAGTATTTTTTAATTATGATTATGATTATTTCTTCAAATTCATGTAATTATTGAATTAATATTCCTGTACAAATGTTCGTCAAACATATTTTTTAAAGTATGTATACTTTATTTCTTGCCCATTCTTTTCCATACGACAACCAGATTATATTTTTATTTATAACACATTCAAAAGAACCTTTTAATGGTCAAATTGACATAAATTATTTGACTTTGTGCAACTCACATAGTCAAAGTCAAATAATAATATCAAATGGGTGATACACAAGCTGGCGGTAGCTGATCACCACCACAGATAGATCTGATACAATAGAGGTGTTTTGCCATCCTTTAAAACAAAGCTGAAATACTTCATGAGCCTATAATATCCTGAAACACATTTACTGCAGCAAGTAAACCGCGTGTGTTTGCAGACGTGCGCGGACGCACGTTACGGTCGAAGACGCGCGCGGCATCCCGTGCGCTACGTGTGACAAGCGACACTCACGCGCAAGCGATCAAGTTTTTATTCTTCGAATTAAATATAATAAATAAATAAAATAAATATCTTCGGACAACTTCACACACGGCTATCTGATCCCAAGCTAAGCAGAGCTTGTGTTATGGTAACCAGACAACTGATATACATACTTATATAATTATAAATACATACATATTATAGATAAATCACACCCAGACACAGAACTAACAATCATGCTCATCACACAAAGTTTGTCCTGGGTGGGAATCGAACCCACGACCTCCGGCTTAGCAGTCAGGGCCGCTAACCACTAGACCAACAGGCCCGTCAAATTGACTCGCAGGTTAACCTAACTAAGAGGTTGTTGGCTGTTTAATTGGACTTTTCTGTGGTGACTAAATTATTAAGGACCTACTAACTAAACACCTAAACGCTAAGGGCTCCCCTTGAAAGGTGCAGATCTCGCCTTAAGCATATATACCAGCTTATTCATAGGAGCTGCTGCAGACGGACTTGGTGGATCACTAAACTGTTATACTATATTATGATACAATATAACTTTCCTTTGAATTCATATTGCGTCTAATTTTTTTTTGTTAATCCTATTGTTTTAGTATGGATAGATAAACAGTGGGCAAATGAAGAGCCCACAAGTTATTTAAAAAAAAATATGGTAGATATCTTTACCTTTGATTCGAAAAAAAAGAAGAATCAATAATAAGGGTTGCTATGTTGGAAACCCGACATTTATTTCCCTTTGACGTTTCTAGATTTCCCTGAAGCGATGAGAGTAATGGCCAGCACGGGCCCTGTGTTGTGCTGTTCTGCCACAACATATTTAACGCATAATAAACAACAATATCACTCTATTATATTAGTTTTGAGTCTCATTATGATGCTAAAACAATGACACCATAATCGTCCAACATTGGCCAACACATGTTGCCCAACGTTGGCGAGACTAATCACACAAAACATGAAAGTCTTTCACTTAAAAAACAAAAGACAAACATTATCGAAACTTCTTTGAAAATAGAACGCATGATGAGAATTCTATTTACTTTTTAATCATTTAAAAAAGTATTTTAGCAAAGAATCTTCAACACGTGTTTTAAGGATTATTTTTTAAAGCTTTTATGACTTTTTGTTTGTATATCTGTGGGTACAGTTAAGGAAACAGGCTTGAACGAGATAATTGCCGTTACCGGTCATAAAGGCGGCAAAGTTTTATTGGGCGTGTGTTTATTGCGGATTGCCGTTAAATATTCTAATATTTTGGTAACGTAGCGAGAGGTTCTCTCTTAATGTTTGGTATTACAAGAAATGCCGGTTTAAGTGTTTGAGGTAGACAGAGAAGCAGACTGTTACCTGTTTAACATCTCTAATATTTAAATAACCTTTATTGAAACATTTCCCTTGGAATTATTTTCAATATAAAAGCGTTTAATCATAATCATATTTATCTATCACAATTAAAATTTATTTTGTATCGCCCCATAATTATAAATTGAGTGTTATATAACACGTGACGAAGTCAGAAGTAACACATTCTTGCCATTAATGCATATTTTTGTTCTTGATCATACTAAGGAACCTTCTAGTTACCGAGTTATGTATGTGTACAGGTGGACAGTTTTTCTACGAAAAAAGTTTAAAATGTTACGACTAAACTTAATACCATGCCCCCTGTACCTACTGTTTAGATGCACCCGAAAGGACAATATTTTGCGTGCGTTGTCCATTATAAGAATCAATGAATTTTCACAACAAAAATAAAAGATGTTTCCCAGCAATATTTGAATAAGGAAGTAAGGTGCGTGACTTTCTTACTCCCCGTAATAAAATATTGTTTAAAATGAGATAGAATTTTTATTGCACACTGAGCAAATCGAATCCATAAACAGAGTATTCAATACTACTATTAATTTAATCACCTCATGGTACAGCTGCGCCACTCCCTCCCTTCTCTTCTAATCAGTCTGCATTCACCAAAAGCTACATAGAAAGAAACAAAGAAATAAATAAACAATCCCTTGTTTCTGTTATTGTTAGAAGTTAAAGTAAGTAGGTAAGCAGTGCTCGCTCCACTTACATTTTGGGTTAACTCGCCGTGGGCCGCGAGGCGAGCCTCTGACCTCAGCCACGGAGTACCTGTGGAGAAGGCTCGCTGCATGGACTTTACATGGAGCCACCTGGGTAACTGGTGTCATTATGTCTTCTTTAGGTGTTCTTAGTATTTAGGGCAGGAATAGAATTAAAATTTCCTAATTTTCATGAAATGTATGGTCTTAATTAAAACTTAAAAGGTCAGAAAGACAGTTGTTTTTATCGATCGAAGACTATACTTTCAGAATTCATTATCAATAAAAATATTTCCAAAAAATGCAACACAAAAAGAGAAAATCAACAAAATCTGATTTAAAGAAGAACAAAAATATTAAAAATCGACCAGCTCCTAACCTAAAAAAAAATCGTAGAACATACATGAGGGTGTTCCAGGTAGCCCAAGAAGAGAGGCTTCCAAAATTATCTTATGGGCGTCGGCAACTGGGCCACCTGTAGAAAGTGAGTTAGACGTATAATTTTGCTTTAGCAAATTAATGGGTAAGTCTGTAGCTCGTTTAGTCCCTCAAATGAATAGGTAACTCCGTAACCACGTATTCTCCATGCATGCACTGACAGTTTGGAAAGCCTTAATGCCTTAAATATTTGTTTTACCTTAAAGCTTTTTTAGTGATTAAAGTTTCTTTTGAAATAGGTATCGCTTACTATCAATCGTTGTGGGAAATATTAGATTCAGTTCGTATCAACGCGTAACGTTGCTATATCATTACAACAAGGCGCCATGCAAACATTTTGCACTTCGCTTTGATAAAAATTCAAAACTCTTATAGCTTAATGTTTATAAGTATTTTCTTTTGGATGGCTAGAAATTTAAAACCTATAAAATATAGGCTACCTTACACAAGTACAAATTTTCTAAGAAAATACCTTAATTCCTACCTAATTTTTTTTTCAACATTTACTTGAAAAAAGTGTTTGTTGACATTTTTTTATATTCAAAGGTAGAAAGCCAAGTTGAAATATTTAAAAGGAAAATAGTTCTCTAATATTCAGTGACCGCGCAGTATGTAAGCTCCAAATAAACTCAGAGTGCCAAAACGTGTGCAATTGGTCACAGCGTGGGGTCAAGTAGGGCGAGGTACGCACGCGCAAATATCCGTCACACTTCGACCCAACTATCGCGGTATTGGTGGGCCGAACAATGTGAACTGTATTATTTATAAGCTATCTATTTTTTTGTAAACATTTAGAATTTGCGATTTCAGCAATATTATTGCAAGACCCCTGGTTTACCAAGCCTATTTAATTACTTCTGAAATCTCGAAGCAGTGGTACATGTACGGTGGTTCGTTTGCAGTGTCGTAGCTTGCCCTAGACGGGCTCTATATTAAAATTTTTAGGCATTTACATTTACACCTTTTATTGCGTCGAAGTCCAAAAGGCGAATTTTTCACAATAGATAGTGGTTTCGGTGAGGTGGTTTATACTTTAAAAAACTCCCATAAGTACTGCAAGTTTCTTCCCCTCAAAATTCTTCTTTAGTCGAAGTTATGTAATTTTCGATAAAATCTCTTGCAACTTGATTCTTTAGTCTTAAATCTTTTTGTTCTCCACGTACTTCACAAAACATTTTTTCTACCTGTAAAACAGCCCCAACAATTCCTTTAATGCCATTGTGTTGCACAACAACGCACTGTTGCACAATACCTGGCACAATGTGCACACCTCCAATAGATTCGTGGGCGGTCAATTGGTCGCGGCTCACTGTGCCACGCTTCACTTTTTGTCATATCAGCCAATGAAGCTCATCTGATTGGTAGTCTGGCAATAATGGACAACGGTAGCGTGCAAATTAAGAAGTTGGGGCTACTGTGTGCGACGTACCTTACAGTCGATTCAATTTGATAACAATAGTGCGCATGTCAGTGGCGTCAGCTTTGTGCTTAGAAGTTAAATATTATTAGCTTAGATACCTACTTAACAAAACAATTACAATTTAAAGACAAACGAAGTTTTGAAGTTGTCAGCATTTAAACTAGCGTGTATCTTTTATCTTCTTAACTCTTCCGTCAGGAGGCCTGTGTTGCTCTATGTCTTAACTACATATTGCTTTTTCTTTCTCAGCCAGGGCAAAATGACGTAACCGACTCCAAGATCTCAGTCCTCGATCAAGGTGTAAGGTCCAAGAGGTCTAGGCATGTCTAATATAGCGACTTGATATTTCACCTGCATGCGTCCGGCAGCAAAAATGCGTAAGAGCAGGTCCTTACCTTGTTTCTACACAAAAAGCATGATGAATTTTAAAATAACAACTTCCCCAACACGTAACAATTACATCACCATCCGTTTTTACACCCCCAACCTGTCAGCTTACCTTTATTGCACCCGTCAGTGCCCCACTGAGCTCCAAAGTCAGCCTACAATGGTTGACCAAAATATTTACCATTCAAATAGCTACCGGATTTTTTACCTTCAATACTTTTAAGCATTCAAAAGACACTTGTTTTCATTAAATTTATGAGTCGTATTGTCGCAAAAGCGTTGTTTTAGAACAATTTAAGAGCAGTAGCACCTTGATTCGAGGAAATTCTTTGTTAGGCGTGGAAATTACGTTACTTTTGTTTTCGGAACGCTTTAAAATTTTGTAGTTCGAGAACTGTTGTAAATTACGTGCTTTTATTACAATGTCGTTTGATGGGAGGCCGATATGTGTTCTGAGTTAAAATGGAAGCAAATTATAAATCTAAGACTACAAGGTAGGTAAGTACTATCTTCATTATACTATCTTCATTTGTACCTACGTAGTACCGAGTACCATTTTAATTTACAAGTAGGTATCAACTGCATTTAAAACCTAATTGTTTAAAAAACGGTATAAAGCAAGCCGGGCTCGCACAATTAGGGTTTCGAACCAAACTACACTAAAGCAATCTATGTCTTTATAGAACGGCCTCTGGTCTACTGTAATTATGTACTGCATTATGATTTGCGGAATGACTTTCCTAAACCTACCTATACAAAGAATAAATATGACAGTTTGATCTATTTTCTATAGGTACAAAAGCTGTCAAATCGCCATAAATATCTCTCCGTTAAGAGTTATCTGACGATTGCAAAATTAGCCCTAAATAACATTATGTCAAGGAAAAATAAAATTCCGACTATATCATTCAGGTAGATAATTATCGTTTTTTTATATAATAAGATGAATACTTTATAGGTCTTCGCTAGTAAGCACCTATTTCTTTTTTATGTCGATTGCGAGAAAAAATAAATTTATTTCTACTAGTCCTTCATGGGCTTCATGACCATTCGTACCATTAGCATTTACAAATAACTCGGATTTCTCGTAGTAGGCTAACAGCGACATCTATGTTTATGTTTTCAAGCCTGTAAGTTTTTCTAGTATTGCAAATAGCGACATCTAGAGGACATACTTAAAAGTATGAACAATGTCACGTAGTATTCATTTAGCCCTATAGATGGCAGTGCTAAATTAAAATATTTGTAATTTTTATTAATAATTTCGTGGTGTAAAATGAGACTTACATGTGTTTTATTACTGTAGCTATTATACTTTTATAATTCAATAATAAAAGAGCAGATAAATCATTTAAACTCATTATCATTTAAACTTTTCAACAATGCTAAATATTTGATAAAAAATTTGAAACTGTTTGTTTACCATTAAATTCATAATTATTTTCTAATTTATTGTTACATTTATGTTTATATTATGTAATTCGACACAATGGAAATTGTTAACGAATGAATAGGTAAATAAATAAATGCCACATAAGCGGCATCTAGCGATAAACAACCATACCATAAGTTCGTGGTTTGAGTAACAGATGTCACTGCACGTATCAAATGCAACCGTTATTATCAGTTTTACAGGATTATAAGGTATTCGTTTTTGCCAGACAGTTTCCATGGGTCATAACGTCAGCCAAACGCTTTTATACCATAGCTTACGACAGTGTTTACAACTTCCTCATTAACACAAAAAGTCAAAAAATAAATATTAAAATAATAATTATTATGAGCCCGTTAACTTCAGCTTAGGTTATTTCGATTCGCTAGTACTATGCAGATTTCTTACTGGCGAGTTAGATGCAATTTTTTCTTTGTAGGTGGGTAGGTTAACACAGCTAGCTTATTTAAGATATACTAAGATTTCCATTTATTAAAAAAACGAAAAAGACTTAGAGAAGCTTTTGCCCTGAATAGACCACAACAGGCTCAACATGTAGGTACCTACTATTAGGTAATTGAATAGTAACTAACTTGTGTTATGCGTCACCAATAGTATAAATATAAAAAAATGGATTTATACAGTCACTGTCTCTTAATATTAAAGCTATGCACTCTATGAAAATGCATTAATTAATCGTTACAATGTACACAATTCTTATCAATTGCACCTTGCACCGGACGCACTTTGTTTTAAAGGGAAAATCCTGACTCACGACATAAAGGTTCACACCGGCGAGGTCGGGAGTTGAATGAATGGATGTGAATTAAAATTGGTTTAAGTAATAAAACTCTATTTATGCAACAATATTGATTCATATTGACTGCCTCGTTGGTCTAGTGGTCGCAAGCGCGACTGCTGTGCATGAGGTCTCGGGTTCAATTCCCAGGTCGGGCAAAGTGTTATTGGGTTTTTCCATCAGGAATTTCTCAGTAGCAGCCTCGGAGTCTGGATTTGTGCCCGGTTGATGGCAATATTACATTGGCCTTTTCATGGGACTAAAAACATAACTGGCGAAATGTGGGTGTACTAATGGGTACACCTCTGCCTAACCCTTCGGGGATTACAGGCGTGATGTTATGTAATATTGATTCATGTTGTACAAATATTTTAATTCTCGTCACGCCAATCTTTGATGTGATGGGATGCGCGAGGATGTGCGGGGCGAAAATTGAAATATTGATGAAACATTGAACCACATATTGTTGCAATTATTAATAGAATACCTATTTATTAATTTACAAAATTGATATTATATCTACACAAATCTCGCAAGAGCCAGCGCGTGCCAGCGCAGGTCGGCGTGAGATAGCGCGGTACATTTTTCAGTGTGAACGGTCTGCGTGATTTCAATTCTTGCTCATTCACGCCTTGTCTGGGCTTGAAACCGCCATGAGATTTCCACCATTCACAACAGATTTATAAAAAAAAAATAATTTCTGCAAGCACATACAAACCTCTCTTATTTCAGTCCCGTATTTTGTAACCCGTAAAACGTACTCACATGTTTGAATACCCATTCAACGCGTGGTTCCGCATCGGGCCCCAAAATAAGCCTTTGTTTAGATTCAGCATTATTTTCGCGAAATATTTTCATTGTTTTATCGACACGGACCGTTATGCGAATCGTGTTAAATTCCGAGGGGCCCCACTGTGAGGTTAATGACATTTTGTTACAATGACTAAATGTTAAGTCACAGATTTGACTTATTCTAGTATTTACTCTGGCTTATCAGTGGTTGAAATTAGTGCTATACATTTTTTGCAGTCGAAGCAATAGGGTTTCAGCTTATCGGATCTTAGTATTTGGCATAAGATTGTAAGTAGGTAGGTCTTTTGTGATTGCTCCGTTCTTCTCATGGTAGGGACGACAGCTGAAAGTGGGGTCCTGGATTCGATTCCCATATTGGGCAAATTGATTTAGGGTTTTTCCGTTCGGAATTTCTGAGTAGCAGCCTAGTTTCGAAGTTGGTGCTTTGCATCACCGTGTTAAGGAAACTACCTACGTTGTTTGTACTTGTTGTTTTCATATTTCAGATCTCAACTTACCAAAGAGAGAATATTAAAATAGTGGCTTCGATAAAACACGTTACTTTAATAATAATATCAACCTATGCTTGCTCTAGGCGTCCAGATTTCCTCATGATCTTTCATTTACCGATGTAAGTGATAACCAACCAACCTGAGAAAGTCCATATATACATTGAAAAAGTCACAATAGTACTTGTCCGGTATCAAAGCCTTATGAGAGGCGGGTGCATTAACCACTTCGCCACCATATCAGCACAAGCTAACACCAATACCTAACTCCCATTTTAACATGTATACAATACATAAATAAATAACCATACCATACACGCCACAGTGCTACTAACTATTCTAACCAACTCGGTACTTACAATTTCCTTTCATGGAAGTCATTACGCCGCCATAATACATGTCCATCACCTATCTAATAGCTTCCGTACATTTCATTTGAAGTGACCGGTCAATACTGTGGATTTCCTTGGCCGGGAATCGAACCAGGGCGTCTCCGTGGCAACAGACGACACAACACGCCGCTCCTTAATCATTTAGCAGCCAATGGATCGATTGTTCACTGCACTGTTTTTGTCCCGGTTTAGAAATGATCGGTTAATTATTCCTGTTGCGAAGCCGCAGTGCTCTGTTCCATTTTTTAGATCGCTACTACAGGCCAAATATTTTTTAAATCATGTATAGTTACTAATACATAATTTAAAACATATTAAAAGCTAGATAGCTTTTTCGGCCCGCGGCCTCGTCCGCGTAAACGAAGTCGTGGAATAAAAAGTAGCATATTTCTTTTCTTGGGGTTCAAACTTACCCCGTACCTCATCAAAATCAGTTCTGTGGTTTAGTCTTAATATAATAATAGATAGACAGACAGAGTTTATTAGGTATGGATTCCGAATACTTAAAATACTTTCTTAGCTTTTTTCCATTTTAATAACAAATTAAACTGTCTATGAAATAAAAATGATGTTATTTTTCTAACTCAGTGGCATACTAAGTTTTAAAGATAATGGCATCTAAAAATATTGAGGTCATTAGCATACAATAAAAAATAAAATTAATCATTAAAAATCCCACGAAGGATCAAAAACAGATGCGATTTTTTTTATACCCCGAATAAAAGGATGTGCGTAACGAAAATACAAACAAAAAGCGTTTTTATTATTTAAGCATTTTTTTTTGTCAAAATACGCACAAACCATTTAAACGCACAGATATCTTGCTGATAGATTTACCAACGTAAGTAATAAGGACGAAAGCGCTTTATGGTAATCACTGCGGTATCTTACGGGGTTGTAATATGGGGGATATTACAACAAAAGAGTATAGTCTGATGTTCCGTCATACGTGGATCTTTGATAGTGGTTACGAGTCGTCAGAAGCCCGAAAATCTGACAACCAGTCTTACCTAGGGTTATCGTATTACCCAGTCGTTGTGGAAGTCAGATAAACAGTCGCTCCATGTATTCTTCTGATATTCAACTGCATCCGGTTGGACTGAAAGCTGACCCCAACAATATTTAGGGAATTGCCAGGCAGACTGTACAGAGAAACGAAAACCCAATACATTGTACACACTATATCTTTTACTACAATGCCAGCGAAATCTTGACATAATGTTGATTCAACGTAACTACAATCATACAACCTCTGAACCTAAACGCATCCAACTTCTCCATTCCATCACCGAAAAATTACGAGTACGTAGACAGTTCCTATCATGCTACAGTGCGGTGGGTATCTCTCCATAGCTTACAACCGAAACACCGCATGTCACCTCCACGCCGTGTCGTCAGCGAAGCGTGACCGTTCACCTGCGTGGCACTGTCACCCAATAGAACAGTACAGAGAGGCCACGATAACTCACGCAATACCTCCTTCTGCGGCATCGGAGGTAGAACAGGATGTTTATATAACTTTATATTACCCAGTTACTGTAGAGTTCAGACAGGTAGTCGCTCCATGTCAAATACTGGTATTCAGCTGCATCCGGTTAGACTGGAAACCGACCCCAACATAGTTGGGAAAAGGCCACGCAGATTTATTAGTCTTAGATCGCCAACATTTATGTAGGTACACCAAATGTCGAAAAATTTTACTCAGCAGTGCGACAATTGTCATAATGAACCTTCTACAACTGATACTTGTCGTGGTAAAGTCTGCGAGGGCTCCACTGCATATAAAGGGGCTCCTTATTAGCGTGACAGCGAATCGTGTCACTGAAAGAATTGGGCCGATCGATGCCTTAAAATATGATAAGTGATTCGGGAATTAAACGGCTTCATCTTTTATTGATAAGTATCGATATGGTAGGTTAAGGTGAATGTAGGCAATCATACACACACATACATATATAAATATTTTTATTTGGATCTTTAAAAACATTATCATAAAGTTAACTATTAAAGCTTTAAGTGTAAACCATAATACAGGTGATAAAAAACTTTCCGAACCGGGAGTCGAACCCGCAACATCCGCTTCCGTGGCGCAGTTAATAGCAGGGGAGATAATACCCGGTAATAATCCGGTGCAGGCACGGAGTAGATACACATGGAGGACTATCGGCGTGAGCTCAAAACATCATTATTTAAATGATGCATAAGTTTGCACTCCTGACATGTTCAGCTTATTTTCTTTATTTTATACAAGCCTCTGCCCGCGACTTCGTCCGCTTCTAAGTTGACATATTATCCCTCGGGACCGTACATTTTTCCGGGATAAAAAGTAGCCTATGTGCTATTCCAGACTATAATCTATAGGTGTGCCAAACATCCAGATCCGTTGCGTAGTTTTTACGTGAAAGTGTAACAGACATTTACACATTCTCACAAAATTTCGCATTTATGATATAAGTAGGATCTATACAAATTAATAAAATTGAAATGTCTGTTTGTAATATCAAAATAATAGAAGGTCGATATACAAAAAATAACATTTTTTTTAAATTGTGGGTAACTTAGGCTGCTCCTATTTTAGAAAAAGAATTAAGATTCCTCACAATAAAAAAACCTCGTGACAGCTGACATTCATGCTAACGAATTGGCGGGCATAACAAGACGTATGTATGTTGACTTTCTAGATAAACAGATAGAAAAAGCAGCAGACATTATAAATATTTATTACTTACTTTATTGCGGTGTGATGTAAGTCGCGAACTGGACAAACTGATGCAAGAGAGGATAACCTCTTAGAGAAGTCTCATCGCCTTTGCGACATTGCATTGGTACGCGCTCGGCTGTGTGCAGCTACAATATGCGCTATAAATGACTGCTTCTGCTCGCGACTTCGTCCGCGGGGTTTTTTTCACCCGCGGTAATTACGTAGTGAGGTCTTGGGTTCGATTCCCAGGTCGGGCAAAGTGTTATTGGGTTTTTCCATCAGGAATTTCTCAGTAGCAGCCTCGGAGTCTGGATTTGTGCCCGGTTGATGGCAATAGGCTCGCCCCCTATTACATGGGACTTAAACATAACTGGCGAAATGTGGGTGTACTAATGGGTACACCTCTGCCTAACCCTTCGGAGATTACAGGCGTGATGTTATGTTATTTTATTTTTATTTTTATATTATTTTATTTTATCGGAATAACAAACAGCAGTATATTACACCGTAGGCATACAATATGAAACTTACAATATAAGTAACAAATACACTACTCAAGACGTTATCCACAGATTACCATACAGAATAGCTAGCTGTTAGCAGAACAGATTAAAACGCACTTATTACTTATTAATTACTAGGGTTATGATCTCTTAAAATAGTTGTAATTTCTCCTTTAAATATTATGTTATGTTATATTGGTAAGTTACGTCTTTGGTTACTGCGCCTCTCCCGTGGGTCGTAATGTCATATAGTATATGTTATTCCTCGTGAATCTGACTATCGTATACAAAAATCACCTCTTTCTACTTATTGTGATAATTTGCTGTGCCCGACATAGTCCATGATTGTTTCTATTATTTCTATTTTTTTTTACCATCTGTACATCATAGATTACTATAAATGATTTGGGATTTGAATAAGATTTTTTCCAAATTGATTGGTTTCACGAATTATCGCGTTTAAATAAACAAACAAAAATCACTTCAGTTTTATTAAATTAGTATAGATATAGCTGACTCGCTAGTTACCCAATGACAGCTAGGAAAATTCGCGACTGCGGTCGAATATTTTTTTTCTGACAGTTTGCGAGTCTCGTATTTTAAGTCGCATCACATAGGTGTCGAGTTAGTACTCCATTTACATAGCTTCATGGGTACAGGTAGTTACTAAAGTAATGATTATACAGAGGAAGAATATTGTGAAACTAAATGTTCGGTGTGTACTCTTAACATTCATGTTATATAATTTGCTTCTTTCTCTTATATTAGATCAGAACAAAGACGTTTAAGATAGCTGTATTATAACATGACTAAAAGAAAATAAACCGTTTTTATATCGAATAGATTTTACAATGATAATATTATGATCGTATGAACAGACAGACGGACATACTAAAAGCTTCTTTATACACAAATTAATGATATACTTACCTCCGATACGTAGCTGTAAAATAATTGGCTCGCAAAAAACGAAGGCTGTGCGATCCATAATCGGAGTAATTAAGTAGATATACCCAAAAAAGTCTTCTTAATTTTTGCTGAAATAAGAATTCTGCCTACCTTCGGAAGAGTAAGGTCATACCAGTATTGACGAGGTCGTCAAACTTGGATATTGAAAGATATATTATTTTTTATTTTCATGGCTTTATTTTCATGTTGGGGTAGACCAGAAACGGCACAGGGTCGAATTGTAAAGGTGCAACTTGACCGCGGTCGATAATTTATTTATTTAAACTTTATGCAACAAAAAGGTACAAAGGCGGGCTTTATGCTTAATGATCTTTGTAATGTTCGTTGTGGGATCCAAGACAGTTGAATCGTTTCTCCGGAACTCGGAGAGCTTCATTGCCTCGACGCTTTTCTGGTGGTCGCCACTGTTGATATTGTCGAGTTGAAGTGGCTGAGAATGTGATGGAATTGTCAAAATAGCTCAGTGATTAAAATTAAACCGTAAGCTTTTAATATAGGGATGTAAATATTAAAAAAAATATACATAACATATAGTTTTCTATTCACATTGTAGGTAGGTACTGAGGGGGCTCACTTGATCATTTTGGCTCAACTAAGCTCAATAAATAAAGTAGGTTCCAGAACAATTCAGTCTCTCGACTACCGAGCGATCTGACAAAACGTGATGATAGCAATTTCCTCTTTGATCATTCATGACTAGGAAGTACCTACTACCTGTTTGCCTTTCGAAGATAAAAGATGGTAGGTAAATGGCTTTTCAAACATAAAAAAGAAAAACAGCAATGATTGCCACTCGTGCTCCATTCAATTTCTTATCATTCAATTAAGTACCTACAGAATTCGTCATGACGATGTTGTTTTCCTTAACCAGTAGGTACTACTAGGTACCCAAGACTATCAAGATAACATCTTACCATGCCAACTTTTTCCTCAATAGATTCCTCCTTAACCAGTTTCTTTAATAAAGCTAATCAATCAAAACTAATACCTATCTTAATTCTATACTAATATTATAAAGCATTTTTGCTTTTTGTTTGTAAATTGTGATCTCTGGAAGTAATGATCCGGTTATAAAAATTCTCTCACTGATCAAACGCTACTCTATTGCCGAGCGGTATAGGAATTTTTATAAGGCTGTGAAAAGGTCTTTATAAACACGAAGTGACTGGTTTCCTACCGGCTTCCCTTCGGAAGTTCGATACAGCAGCTACTCTGCCACCTGTCTATTATTGCCATATAATATAGTCAATCAGACGATAGATGGTATAAAAGTGTTTAATTTAAAAAAAAAGTAAAATTGTTGTACCTGTAGTTACCTAACTATGTACGTAATGCCGTACCTAATTATTATATTATATTATTATAAAAAAAAGTAAAATTGTAGTACCTGTAAAATTGTGTTACCTAACTATGAACGTAATGAGGTACCTAATTATTATATTATATTATTATAACTAGTGGGTTCTCAGTGGGTCACACTGCCGAGCAAAGACCTCCCTCACTTTCTTCCATCTATCACGACTTTTCAAGGCAAGACCAAGGAAGCTGACCATGTCGTCCTGCCATTTCCTTCATGATCATCGGTCCCCAGAGTTATGGCGAGATCGTTATAAAATAAGTAAATATTTGCTTCGGTGTCCTTCTTGCGAAAACTGATCCTTCGCCATCACCACTGTTCAACGTTATAGGTACCTATTAAACCTCTACGTAGACAAAGTTGCTGGTAGAAGCTAAAGCTAGTAATACATACAAAAACAATATTGTTGCGTTAGTTTCTCAAAGATAAATAGTTGTTAGTCGACCAATTACGCACGGACACGGTTTCCTTACCGGTCGGATGCGCGGTATCAGTGCCCATCTCTACTTCATTATATATTTTTTGCAAACATTAATGATGATCGATGACGGAATAAATGTTTAGAGTTACTTACAAGTCTTTCGACGTGTTACTACATGTTTGTGTCATTATTATTTGTGATTGATAAGTTGTGTGATTGCAGTCAAAACATTGTAATTTTCCTAAAGTAACATTCTGAATAAATAAATAATAATCCTACTAATAATATTATAAATGCGAAAGTTTGTGAGGATCTATGGATGTTTGTTATTCTCTCACGCAAAAACTACGCAACGGATCTAGATGTTTGGCACACATATAGATTGTAGTCTAGTATAGGCTACTTGTTAACCCGGACAAAATTACGATTCCCGTGAGATAATATGCCAACTTTGACGCGGACGAAGTCGCACGCAGAAGCTAGTAGGTAATAATTTGGTTTATCTTGGACATCGGTGAAGGAAAACATCGTGAGGAAACTTGAACAATTAATATAAGTCAGAAATCACCAATCCGCCTTGAGCAAGCGTGGTGATCAATGCTCGTGCCTTCTCTGTATTACAAAAAGCCTTTGCCCTGCAGTGGACAATAATACGCTGTTATTATTAACATTGAGAAGTGAACCTAGAACTCTTAATGAAAGTCTGCGTGCGTGCCAAACAGTGGTATTGTTCTTGGGTAATTGCCACCATGCAATATAAACCATTAGTAATATCACTACTTATGTAAACATAACATATACCAACAGGTAAAGCCGACTTTTCCTCCTTCGTATAAATAGAATTGCAGTTCCGATACTCAAGAATACTTTATGAATAACTTTTTGCACTTCTTCATGGAAAAAGAGTCATCATCATCTGCCTCGCCTCTTCCCAATTATGTTGGGGTCGGCTTCCAGTCAAACCGGATGCAGCTGAATACCAGTATTTTAGTTGGAGCGACTGCCTATCTGACCTCCACAACCCAGTAACTGGATAATATGATACCCTTTGGTAAGACTGGTTGTCAGATTTTCGAGCATCTGATGACCCGTAACCACTGTCAAAGATACATGTCAAAAAAAGCTTTTTATTTTTCGCTTTTTAGTGCTTGTGTGTTAATGTTTGAAATCCTTAAATAAAGCCCTTTCAAACAATACCCCACACGATATATTTAATTTTGGAAAGTTGTAGATGGGGGTTGGCGTACTCCCTCCCCACTTCCTTCAGTCAGTCATCGACTACACGTATAAACAAAGCAATTTTTCTTGTTACGGCGGTTCTGCTGTGATTTTATAAGGAGTTCCGTTCCATATCTCCAAAGTTCATCAAAGTTCATCATCAGATCATGACAATATTCCTATGGGACGTATTCGGAACTATACTCTTTCAAAAAAAATAAAAGAATCATCCAAATCGAGTCATAATTGGCGGAGTAATTGTAGAACAAATATACAAAAAAATAAATAATAATAATAACATACGCGTCGAATTGAGAACATCCTCCTTTTTGAAGTCGGTTGAAAACACATGATACATGTAATGTCTTCATGGAAAAAGAGAAACGTTACATAATGTGCTGACATTCTTTTCTATGTGAATGTGCCGATATTTTTTTGTTTGAAATCAATAAATTATTCGTACATTTCACAGGTGTGTGGTAAATTACTGGAGTCTCTGTTTGTTTATGTGTTCTGCTCTATACGCGAAATAACAGCTTGTATGTTTTTGTATTTCTGTTAGCTTTACTTACTTACACCGTTCAATATAGAGATGAAATGACTGTAGTCGCTGTACTTATTGTATTTGTATGGATCATTCGGTTCCTTTCAGGATCATTGAGCTAAATGGTGCTGATTCACGCGCTGTGTGATTAGTTTTGGATGGCTTATATCTTTCTTATTGCTCTGCACCTAACATAGATGAAAAATTATATAAAACAAGTTACAGCACTAGGTTAAGCCCTCGTTCCTACCCTATATTTTTTATTATCAGCCATTTAGTTCAGATTATTCGTCCCTTAAATGTCATGGAGTTTTTAAATGTTTTATATTCCTCTTCCCCTACATTGTTGTCAAATAAAGAAGCAAAAAAAAACTGTAACCATAATTTTGTAAGATAAAATTGAATACATTGTCTGCGGGGTTTCTTGCTCGTACTTCTCCATATAAACCTACTTACGTTTTGGAACGAGTCATTTCAGCTTTTCTGACCGACTCCTTGACAATTCATAAGTGCCTGTGGTTTATGTGTAACATGAACAACGTAGGGAATATAACGTAGTCCTCGACGCGGCGGCGTTTGATCCTATTTTTGAGTTTTTGGATTACCTACCCTTTATAACATGAGTACTTGAGTACCTATACCTACTTTAATGTAAAAGTTAGCTTTTACTAAACTCAATTAATTATTATTGTTACTCTTTCAATGAAACTCTATTTAAATTAGTCACATTTACTAAGCCGTTTAGGTAAACTTTTCAATGTTCCTTTTAGATAATAGACGAAATTTACTGGAGGTCAGAGCATTTAGGTTATTCATGAATTGACCTGGTTATTAAATATTAAATCCTTTTAGTGTTTCAGTTGCTATGCCAACTTAGACGATGCCCAAATTTATTGGGGTTTGGCATACGAATTAATGAGTAATCTATACTTACTTCTACGTTTGTTTAAAAGAGCTAATGTATGGAACTACCAGGCGGAATGGAATTTTGAAAATTCCCTTTTTTTTCATGAGGCCGGTTTCATGAGGAATAGTATAGTATATAGTAGGTATAATATCACGCTAGGTCCCACGGGAGCGGTGCAGTAGCCAAAGACATAACTGAACGTTTTAGAAACCGTACAGTACCTTTAGTATAGTTAATAAAAAAAGGGTCAGAGAATACAGCTGGTTTTTAAAGTAGACCTCAGTTGGTACAGTATATCTTTTTGTTTTTTTTCCTGATTGTAATAACCGCTTAGTTTTAACTAAATTTCCATTTCCCAAACCACTCAAAGCATAGAGGAATCGGTCCTCAATGCTGAACCATTTTCCATCCAAAGTTCACCTGCGCTGATTGAGTATTCTACTTCGCCAACCATAGACACGAGCCGTCCATACTAATAGCATTTAAATTACTTCGGTCATTACTACGAATTTTATGTTAATTAGCTCTTTGTTTTCGTTCGTAATTAACCTATAACGTTGTGCAGTTATAGGTATTACGTTGGTTTTATAAATTATAACATTGCTTATTTTCACATTGTTGATGGAGTGGGGAGATGTACCTGTAAATAAATACTTCATGTTGGTACGAGCAGTTATTATAGCTCATGCTGTAGTGACTGCCTCGTTGGTCTAGTGATCGCAAGCGCGACTGCTGTGCATGAGGTCTTGGGTTCGATTCCCAGGTCGGGCAAAGTGTTATTGGGTTTTTCCATCAGGAATTTCTCAGTAGCAGCCGCAGAGTCTAGATTTGTACCCGGTTGATGGCAATAGGCTCGCCCCCTATTAAATGGGACTAAAAAAACATAACTGGCGAAATGTGGGTGTACTAATGGGTACACCTCTGCCTTACCCTGCGGGGATTACAGGCGTGATGTTGTGATGTTATGTTATGCTGTAGTAAAGTAATCGGCTACTCAGCTAGGCTAGTAGTGGGTCTGATCTACCACACAGGAACAAAAATAAAATAACAATAATTATTTTTTAAATCATTTATTTTTCATCGAAAAAATATCCTCCGCTACAAATATGATTAGGATGACGATGACCCGGTGTCGAGACGATAGACAACGTGCGAGTGGAATGCGTAAGTACATACAGACTGGTCGTGAACAGGGGACTTTATTGACACATCCTGAAGCAGCCACAAGGATCATTACAACAATTGAATGGCAAGATGGTGCAGTCGAAGAGAAGAATCAAGGAGAGATGAACGATGATTATACTATCCTATTTGCGGAAAACTTTACACAGGAATTATTAGGATTCTTAAAACGAAATATTTTTTAAATATCTGTTAGAATGATTGTAGTTCCAATTTTAACAGTTCTCTATGTTGGCACTGCTTCATCCTGCCGTATACTTTATCAGGTCATTGTGCTGCTTGAAGCTGCGCGCATCCAACAGAAACTAAGTGAAGAGACGAGCTGATAAGCGACAGTGTTTACGAGGGGCAACGCTCGAACACAATGTAAACATAATAGTACAATGTAGCCATTTGTCCTAGAACCCCACGCGCCTGCATAAGTGCCAATACATTTCATCTAAATGTACTCGCACCCACAATCTGCCGCCTACAGCCCACCTCAACAAATATACTTACTTTAATCAATAAATATAGACAAAAACAAAACAGATGTTCGCATCCATATAGTAACTAGTTATAATAAATCTTTTACAAATAAAATCTCCGATAAATTTCATCTAACACGTAAACTTACATTACAATATATACAAACATCTAAACATAGTAATACGACAACTGGATGAAGTACTATTGTACCCTGTTATTTACAAAGATTATGGTGCGTTTCTAACACACGACAGAGTGACGACCAGCTACTGATATATCAACAACTTGGGAACTGGCTGCACTTTGACTCTATAGATATTAAAAAATCGTCGTAATAACCCAAAAATAACCTTATTAACATTACATATAATTTATACCCTAGTAAAGGATTCACAATAATATTTACCTACGTGCATTGTTTTTGCCAGACCATTGAATTTCTAAATTCTATTCTCAAATAATTCGACAGTTCTCAACATGGCTGCGGCCCCGCTAGAGATCAGGGGAGCGTTACTTGTCCTTGGGACGTTATTTTCTTTGAAAACAAACACTCGGGAAGGGGCAGCTAAAATTTGGGAAACTTAGACCATAATAGTGTTACCAATAATACTCTCTTTACCATCCAATAGTTCAGAGTACCCTGACTCATCACTACAGGCACTGTCATTATCCCCAGTGTTCTTGAAGACTTCAGTTTCTGTGCTCGAGTTTAGGCTGTCGCCATCGGTCAAGTTGTCAATGAGAGATTCAAACTTTCCTTCAAAGTCTGACATAATATTAGAATCAGCGCGCAAAGGGGGATATGTGGACCTTCGTCGAAAAGTGTTCTTCTCACCGATCGGGACGTGGTTCACCTCCTCAGTTACATTAGAGTCAGAGTTATTCATTATGTGCACAGAGTTGTAGCTTCTATTACTGCTCCTCATATCGTTATGTTCGAAGCTATGTTCCATATAAGAAGCAGTAGTGTCAGCATGTTCCTTCTGGTCTTCCTGAGGGAACGAGGGCAGGGATGACGGCTCGGTGTCAGTGACCGTGCTGGCGGTCTCGCAGCCCGAAGAAACAGATCCGTCGTCGCTATCCGTGACGAGGTAGTTACTTTGTATCAGCGCCTTACAGCCGCCCTCAGCCACCGCGTTTTCGCTTAGTTCGTTCGATTCAGCAATCGCTTCCAGCAATCTCGTTTCCTTCTCTCTCTCACTATGACTAGTATCCTCGATACGTCCATTCTTTTGGCTCTCCTTTACCAACAGTTCCAGGAATTCATCGGAGACGGTGACGGTACCGCTTCCAGAATCGGATAGCGTTCTATTTATAACTCCCTCGGGACATGATGTCTTCCTCGGGGACTTTATATCGGGCCGTCGTCTGTCGAGCGTTTGCGAGGAATGTAAGTTATCCATCGTCAATGATGTTCGTGACCAGGCCTCGCCGTTCTGTTTAGCGTTCATCTCCGCCTCTTCTTCATCTTCTTCCGAACAAAGTTCTTCGATAGCTCCCAGTTTAGGAGCTGATTTTGACCTCTCTAGCGGTGGTCTGTAGTTCATAGCTCCGACGCTAAGCAAGATCTTTCTGCGAGGCATACTTGGGTTATCGTATACACTGTTAGCGAGACTGAGCCTAGCGTTTTGTTTTGAGATTCTGTCCTTTTTAAATTCGCTTAAGGCTTGCTTCAGTTTGACTTGAAGTTCCTCTGTAATCTTCTTTGATATTGATTCTTTGGTGCAAAGGACGGCATGGCAACGGAGCTCGTGCTTAAGCTTCTTGCCCTCGTGGCGGTACACCCAGCAGAAGAGCTTGGGGTAGTGCGGTGGGCTGGCACAGTATGTGATGCGGTGGGACCAGTACTCAGTGAGTCCGTGCTCTTTGGTGAACCCTTTGAGGCCAGAGTTGGTGACGGACAGCTTCATCACGACGTCGGGTTTCGTCGACTGCTGGTAGTTGCGCCACAGTGTCGCCAGCGGCTTCTCGACGCAGCTCTCACCTGCAACAAACAAAATACGGTTATTATATCCGACTTATAAAAGCTTATGCAGCGTTTTAATTAAAACGAGACATCAGATATGTGTGATTTAAAGGATAATATGTTAATCTAACATGTTATATAGTCAGGTTATTAGCGGTCTAGCTGGTTTCGAATGATTTTCAATACATTTCAAACCGGCATAACAGGTTATTGAGTTCATCTACAAGGAAATCATTTTGTACAGACACATATTACTAACGAAAGCACTCGAGGACGGAACCAATCATTTTAAACCTTTTAGTTGTAGCGTGATATTAAGGAACACACGTTTGCTTCCTAATTATTGACTGATAAAATCTAATCAGAGTGTAGAACAAGATACGTGCGCCCACTTGCACATTGTAATCGCTGTGTACATAATCTGTTATTATAATGATCTTGTCGATCGAAACGTTTCGAGGTGAACTAGTGGTAATGCAGTGAGTGAGATACATTTATAAACGTGGTCTCCGTGACATGGAACCCCGTTTTTGATGACGTCACAATTTATTTTAATTTGGATAAATGAAATATTTTTTTGAGTATTTTGACAGAACATTATAATATGACGTCAGAGAACCAGTTCGATTGACGTGTTTAGTGGGTTCAATATTAAACTGTGAATGCTAAACATAATCTGTTTTGTAGGTATGTATACTAAAGGCTTCAAAATCATCTTTATGAATTCGATTTTAAACGAAAACCAGCGATTCAAAGATGATTTTCGTGTTTTATGTTTAATCTGATTTGAATGTATTGTGGTTGCAAGGGTAAAGCGGATTGTTTACCTGAAAACCTTTACAAAATCTGTAATTTATTTAATCTATATTTGGAATAATAGAACCGTCCATTAAAGTACCATACCCATGCCCTTTCTACCCTTTAAATAACATTTTAATTACTTATTCGTTATTCAATTTGTTTTTTGTTTTTGTTCTACAAAGCTAAGCTGGTACGTTTATGATTTGTCTCTGGTCGGATCAAACTGTCACAATATATTGAAAGTATCCGGAACCTCGTTAGGACCCGTGATGTTACAACACGGAATAAAACTACGACCCTTAAAAGTTGCCAGACTTTGAGCTTTTTTATGCGGACGTCACGGCGCATGCGCTACAAGCTTTATGTTAACACTTTGTTGGTTCGTTTCATGGCTTTACTCCAAGTGGGTGAACAGTCCAGTAGCTGAGAATAAAGGGAAGTTAGAGGTCAAGAGATGTTTTAGGATTCTGGATGTTTGTACGGACAACAGCACTTAGCTGGTAAACACTGCGGCATCTTATGCGGTTGTAATAGGAGCGATTTTACAACAAAAAGTGTCTGTTAAGCTAGCGATTGTACAAAACCTAATTATTTAGTAGGTACCTAGGTATAATTTTAAACCTTCTATAATAAAGTTTAGAAAAGTTTACACAAGTAAAAGTCACATAAAGGCTAGATTTATGGCATTTTCTCTATTGTTACACATGCGCTTGGGAAATATCTGAGACTTGTTTTATCTAAACTCGATCGAAGGAAGTAAAGAATGTTGAGAAACAGGGAAAAGTGTTTGACACGCACACGGAACCGTGGCACCGAGGAAACAAGGCCGAGAACAGGTGTTCTTTTATCCCTCCATCGATAACATTGGGTAATCGATTTAGATTAACAGAGATTTTAATGACATCGCGCAGCGTTGATTACCTAATCAAAAAAACATAATTGAAAGACATCTCTATATACTCGAAGTATAAAACAAAGTCGCTTCCTGCCGTCTGTACGCTTAGATCTTATAAACTTCGTAACGAATTTTAATGCGGTTTTCATTAATAGATGAATGTTTTAAGAGTAAGGTTTTTGTATCTAGATTGCAACCGTGCGAAGCCGGGGAGGGTCACTAGTGATGAAATAATTAACAGCACAGATCGAGTATTAAGAATAAGATCATATCTATAAGTCCAATTTATATTAAACTGAAGATATTTTATGCAATAATATAGTGCATGTGTAAAAATGTGAATGACGTGCGCTTGTAAAAAGTCATTAAAACCCACGCGAATCAATAAATATACTTTTAGAATTTGCGGAAAATGTGAAAATATAAATAAAACCAAAGTTCTTACATTTCTGATAGATTTATGTTGGATATATTTATTTCAGAAATACTGCAAGTGTTAGATAAATATTTCATCAGAACTAGAAAATGAATAAATCTGACGCACTTTTCTCTTTAGATATACCTGCATCATTTTATAATCAGCATTTTTTTAAGAGGTGCTTGTGGCTAAGCAATGGATCCACCCATCAGGTTAAGCTACGCATTGGTCCGTGGATGGGTGACCATCTTTACACATCGAAGCTCCTCCGTACCTCAGAAACCTTAGGTCTCGGCTGTCATATGTGGATCTTTGACAGCCGTTACGGGTCGTCAGAAGCCCGAAAGTCTGACAACTAGTCTTACAAAGGGGTATCGTATTACCCATTACTGGGTTGTGGAAGTCGGATAAGCAGTCGGAGTCGCACCATGTAAAATACTGGTATTCAGCTGCATCTGGTTAGACTGGAAGCCGACCAATACAGTTGGGAAAAGGCTAAACAGATTGATTTATTTAAGATTATTCATCTTTCAGCAGTTACACCAGTACATGGTAATATTACGCCATGCTCATGTAAATATCAAATGTTAACAACAGATATTGAATGTGTAATAAACTTTTGATCGAGTTCCGCTAAAAAGATTATTGTATTGTTAAGATTAGCGATAGTCGTGATTGGATGTAAGTGTTAATATTACTGGCGACGTGATAATTACTAAGTGAAACAAGATTCGTATGTAAAATATAACATGTTGTAATCCAACATTTGTGTGCAATTATTTGTATCACGTTCAGGAAATGTTACGTTTTCTCTTTCTGTTCTAGAACATTGATCAGAACAAGGAATATGTTAAGTCTCGCGAGTGCTAACATCTTTACTCATGTTGAAAAGCTGGAGAGTTTCTTAGTTTGTTTAGACGCGCTAATCTCAGGAACCACTAGTTCGATACAAATAAAATATTACACCTGTTTATCAATGAAGGTTAGGTAAATAAACTCGCTTATCTCTGGAACAACCAGCCAGATTGAAAATAAAATATATCCAGATTTATGAGGAATAGGTACTATATAACTTCACGCTAAACCACACGGGAGCGAAGCAGTAATAAAAGACGTAACTCAACGCGGGTGTAACCGCAGGACATAGCTACTTGTAACATAAACGTCACGCGCACAAACAGTAACACTTGGAACAACTTCCTATGAAACATAAAAGTAATTCATAGTTCTGTCCATGAGGCTAAACCACTACCTGTAGTGCAGTTGGAGCCAAATGCTCGTAAAATTGTAGATTTTATCGTGGTAGGCAAGTTACTATAAGAATACCTAGACTGGAGGGTGGATCCATGAAGCCAGCAGCAACAAAAATAATGAAACCAGGACTTTGTAAAAACTTAGTTGAAAAGATTGTCCTTGGAGTTTCTTGCGCGTTCTTCTCCTAGTTAGAGACCCACGTTTTGGAACAAACAAGCTTCAACTTTCTGATTAACTGATCGACTCCTTGGCAGTTCAAAAGTGCCTGTAAATTGTTTAATCAAATCATTTATTTTAACTGATTTGACTTTGACTTTGGTACAGGTCTACCTTCCCTCCTTCCACTTAACCTTCATCTTTGGCTGTAGCTGAAAATTTGCCTAATACACTATCCCTTTTATCGGCTTGTACCTTATACAGGGTCTTTGAAAATTTACCCGAAACCTGAAAAGGGGTTAAAACAACTTTTACTATGGGAGCAAACAAGAAATCATGAAAAAAAAAATCTGCTATTCCCTACAAAAATGCTACACAACAAGATCGTAATGTATGGATCAGCTGTTTTTTTTATTATTCCAAGGTTCACAATGATGAGCACAATGACCCCTAGTATACTAGTAATAGTAAGTGTACTGTGGTGAAGATGGGGTCATATTTTCTTTGATCCAGCCCGAAATCTTCCACGAACATCACCTATCACCATTAATCTCTTTGTCAGACTGATAAAGCCTTTGACTCGGCGCCATGGGGCCCATAACTGCAGCGATCAAACAACCCATAAAGTCATGGGATGGGACGCGACGACCCCATAAAGCAGCCTCGTAAAACAAAAGTAACAAAGTAACGAGTTTATTTACTTGTAATTGTAATGTTTCCAGCAGTGAACAAGTTGTGGGAGGAGATAGCCGGTCGGGAAGGTAGCGATAGAACATAGAAATCTGTTAGTCTATTCGCCATCTTTGGAATACTTATTGGTGAATACTGTATGTTGATAGAATAAAATATAGTTATTGAAATACTAGCTTCTGCGATTACGTCTGCGTGAATTTTTTCACAGTTCCCCAATTTTTCGTTAATATAAGATAGCCTTATTTACTCACTGTTAATGGCGCTTTTCAACGGTGTAAGATTTTTTAAAATCGGTTAATAAGTTTTCGAGTTTATCCATTACAAACAAAAATACAAATCTTTTCACTTTATATTTGTTTTAAACTAGCTTCTGTCTATGATTTTGCTTGCGTGCTATTTAAATCTATCATAAAGCATAGCATAAGACTCAACAATAAAGTATCTTTCCATTCATGATAGAATTTTTGTAATTGGATCAGGACTTCCAGAGATTACCTCTTACAAAGAAACAAAAACTTGGACCTTTTGTAATTTAAATTTTTAGATTGATGTTATTTTTAAGATTGAAATAAATGGAGAATCCTGTTGCCGATCTCCGCACAACATCCGAGGAAGAGTTTTATCTCTGCTTCATACAAAGTACATAATTGAATGATATTATGTTCGCCTCTCATAAACTTTGTGCCAAAGAACCAACTAACTGAAAACTAAAAAACAATCCTTTAGTACTCATACTTAATTAAGGATCATATCGCGAAATTAAACGTCAAGTTGAAGTATCCAAAGGGCTTCACTGTCACTAGCAGGCGTAGTGCCTGAGATGTCCTCGCAGGCTTTCGATTTATATCAAGCATATAATTCTTTTTGACAAATCAAATAGGCTTTTCTTTGTTTTTCTGGCTGGGTATTTCAATTCTGTGTTTACGGCTTAAACAAATGATCGTGTTTTCTAAATATTTATTTTGTATCTGGAGTGCAATTTAACATTTTCTTTAAACGATCTCAATTTAATCTCAGTCTTAATCTGTCAAAATTGTTTATATTTTGAACATTTCTCATTAGTAGTAATGGCTTACTGGTTGTTTGTGTGAGTGGCTAAATATAAGGAAACATTTTTAGGGTTCACTAGTAAAAGGTTTGCCATACAACAAACGTGTTTTATGTTGTACGAATAGTTAAATATTGTACGGTGGTGTCTCATTTGGCCGGCTTTTAACAACCAAAGTGAATTGTACTGCATGTTATACCAGCAACAGCTAGTATTCGAGTCGAGTCCATGGCCTCTCGCTTGCCAGTTAGTTTTCGAGCTATAGCTGCTATCCAAAAATGTAAGCACAAGACGATTTTATCAACAACTAGGTTTTTTAAACAGAACGGGCCAAATGTAGGTGTACTGTGGGGATTACAAGCGTGATTTTATGTTATGTCAAAGTCAAAGTCAAAGTAAAATCATTTATTTCAATTAGACCATTAAAAGGCACTTTTGAACGTCATTTTACAAGAGAAAAGAAAAATTATAATATCGAATCTAGTTGCGTTATGTAAATTTTCTTTACGGATCTCTAATTTTTTGACAATAGAATATAACATAAGTGAGTAACTTACTTGCTGATAATGTAGATTTTTAAAATCGGTTATTGAGTTTTCGAGTTTATCCATTACAAACAAAAATACAAAACAATATTTTCTCTTTATATGTAAAATTAGTTTAGGAGAAACCCGCAAGCAAAATGTACTGTGGAACTCCGATCGTTTTCAAAATGTGAACTGTTTATTAAACATTACATGCAAATCGACGGCGCCCGAACTCGTATTTACATAAGTAATGTATTTTTCACGTTTTTACATAAACCATGATATTATCCTAGGCATCTATATACTGTATGATAATATTGATCACCTTTTACTTTAGGTAGGTGGATAAGTACTTTGGCTTTAGTTTTTGTAAATTAAGCAGGTAGGTACCTAATTATTTGAAATTCAATAAATCTTTTATCATAAAAGCGAAATCTCAGAAACTATGTGACCTGCTGGAATTAGGCTGATAAATAGTTTTGAAGAAGACATCAGCTAAGAACAGTTTTGCTTTAAACTTACATGCTAATAAAGTAGCGGGCAAAAGCTTAAATAATAATATAATACCTAACCATCAGTATGGGAAGTTGCACAATTCAGTTATTTTTTGCTAACCGCTAGGAATTTGACGCCTACGTGGCGCCATTTAGTCTTGAAGAATAGGTAATAACTCGGAATTCAAACGTGGGTAGCTAGGCGCCTGCTGAGCGGTTTTCATTTATTAGGCAGTAAAACATTTTTATTATATTTCAAGTCATTAAGATAAGAGTTGTTTAATTTTAATCGTAAGTAATATTTATACTCACTACTTGTTTTTTGAAGATTTTAATTGCATAACCTACTTAAGATAATGAACTGGCAACATTTTTAACAAAAAAGGTTTCATACTCCAATATTTTAAACTGATTGCACAACTTTACGGAACGACTTGCGTGTTTGAAAATTCGAAAAAGGAACGTTGGAACATAACTGACGTGAATGGAGTTTATTGCGACAATTCTTTGAGTTCAGTTGCAGAATCGAACTGCCTGCATTGCGTGTGCCCCGGTCTGTCACAAGATTAATTATATTCATACGTAGGTTTTTCTAACACTAAACAATTTTTATTTACCTGGTAGGTATGTCTGCGAATAACTGTTGCAGTAAATAGTAAAATATTTACGAATATTAATATCTTTATTGGCGGTTATTTCACTAAATACAATAATGATCTCTTTGCTTAATATAATTTGTTCCACTATTGAGTAAATTAGAAACATTTTTCATAATTTATGAATCTTGCTAATTGTTATAAGTTTAATTCTGTAATAATTCGCACATGCCACAGTATACTGGTGGGTTGAGCAACGATGACGTCACAGATGTAACGGCCGCGGGGCGAGTGTTGTGTAACGTGGTACCCTGTGGTCGCATGCACACGTGAGCGGTGACCACTACCGGAGATGTTGCGGTGAGGGGATATAGTGATGATGGCGGATTCATGTTACACACGGACTTATTGTTTACCTGTTGTACTAAGGATGGGTTTTGGGAAAGTTAAACGTAATTTAACGAATTACGAAAGGTGAAAGTGAGAGGTGTAGTAAAAAAAAACCTCTTGTACTGTTCGTATGTATGTATGTAAGCTGTCCTTTCAAAAGCAAACCATTTTCGACCATTTGTTGGTATCCGATCGAGCTGAAATTTTGCATACACCTTTAGTTCTGATGACAATACAATGTCCAATACTCAATATTGTAATAATTTTAAATTAAAGCTTGTTTCTAAAAATACTTTTTTATATAATTGTTTAAGGTGATTTGAACGTGATTACTGTAAAATGTTAAAATGTAGAATGGAAATCCAATACACATGAAACTGTAATGTTTGCCTAATTTAAGGTAGATTGTACAAGGATCACATTTTTTTAAATATTTGATGTCATGTATAAGTATTATTATTACATGTATATCATTTTAATAAACACAAAAACGTAATGCACTGCTCATTATCATTTTAGGTAGCTAACAGTTAATTTTATCTTTATTTTGCATCCATTTTGTATTTCCTGTGATAATGTGTACAATAATTAGGATTTAAACATCTGAAATGTTAAACGACTTTTGTTTCTGACCATACCTACTGACATCTATGCAAATAAAATCTTTTCTATTATATTCTTAATAAGATTAAATTATTGGTACCTCTATTCTCTATCCAGAGCTGACTTAGTATGAGCGCGTAATTTTATCAAAATATTTCTTTTAGTTTCTATTCTATTAGCTGCTAAGTCTATAATCAACGTCTAATGGGGACCACTCATACTTTTTCTGAAGGCATAAGTGCAGGATTGACAGTCAAACTTTCTCTTACACTTATATCGTAAGCTTTTAAGAGCAAACCTTAATTATATGAACAATCAAATAATTCAATTTTCTCTTGCACTAGTTATATCAACCGGCGATGCTTGCTTTATTTGAGAATTATTAGATAGGTACCTACTAGTGCCAGTGGACATTGCATCACTAGTCATTTCACTGTAAGGCGATGAGTTAGTGTACCTAGTTTCCGATTTTAAAGAAGTCACCCTTTCCCTTGTGACGTAACTAAAGACGATCTTAATACCTACCAATGGTTAATCATTCTGGTTATATGTATTTTCAACTAGCAATGTATCAAAATAATCACGAAGTATAATATTACAAATATTTTGATCAAAAACAAAACAATTTCCTTGATCTTCAATTGTTTTATATTTCTCTTTACTCAAAAGCTTTTGTTTAACAAATCGAATACATAATTTTGAACAATTATTTTTTAAATTTATACTCTAAGTATTTATGTTTAGGTTAATTGTTGTATATTGTTTTAAAATGATTAAAAATTTAAACTTTATTCACGTTAAGAAATGGAGAATTGGATCAAAATTGCCACATGTATTCGTAACTATTATCTTTATTAACAATCTTCAGACCACTACAAATGCAAGAAGACACAGACATCACTTAGATCGACGGCTAGCGGGTAAGTGAACTTGTCAAACGCGACGCGCAGGCGCAGCTTTCACTATCATCTCGCTACAACGTTCATTGAACCGAGGTGAATATTAACTCTTTTTATTTCTAAGTTAGATTTAAACTTAGGTATTATTATAGGCAAGATTGGTGTCCTGAAATGGCGAGACGGGGACGCGGCAGACCGAGAAGATGATGGTAGTACGACATGGTCGCCTTCCTCGAGAATTTTCAAAAAGTAGCGCAATGTCGCAATAGATGGAAGAAATGGAGGGAGACCTTTGCCCAGCAGAGGGACAGCACGGGCTACTTATAAATAAATTGGCAAAAGCCTGGTCTTTCAGCTTTATAAAAAACTAGCTTCTGTCCGCGACTTCATACTACGCGTTGTTTTTTTCACTCACATTGGGTTAAATCTTCGGCTGCGGTTCCGCGGTTCCGCTCCCGTCGGTCATAGCGTGATACAATATAGGGTAAACTTGTTATAACAGATATCATTACTGTGGGGATAATGATGGTATCTATCATCAATCTTGGAATAGTCGTGATGGCCTAGTGGTTAAAGTAACCGCTTCTCACACACGAGGTTGTGGGTTCAAATCCTGCAAGTGCCAATGTGACTTTTTCAATTCATATGTACTTTCTAAAAGTTTATCTTGGACATCACTGACATCGGTGAAGGAAAAACATCGTGAGGAAACCTGGACTTATGCCAGCCTATTACTGTCGTACTCAAACCATGTCAGAGGCCCTTGAGGCGATTTACGAACTTTGACACTAGGGTGTGTGGGGTCGTAAGACCTTATTGCCCACACGATGAAGAAGAAGGAGAATCATTCTTAGACTTACGCAGACCGCAGCATTCACAGATTAACAAAGATGGTGTATCTACCATAAACTAAATAGATGTTTGACCACAATTATCACGGTCACGTTTTAACATCCACATGACAAAATAAAATTTATCATCGTCAGGAAAAAGTGCCTACAAAAAAATTACCTATTGATTGTGGAAGTTCTTAGAAGTGCGACTTTAATTACTACTAATAAAAATTGTTAGTTAATTCCTTGTAATGTTAGTTTTTTTTCTTAATACTCTTGAGGTGTAAATTAGTTAGCAACTGGTTCTTAATATTCCTTCAATATAGTTTTTTACAACTAATTTACATGTATTCGTTGTAAATTATATTCTCAGGTTATTACCACTATCATTTAATAGAAGGTATCTATCTGATCTTTACAAGTTATTTATTAATTATGTAGTGTTATTTTATCTTGTTCGGGTGGTTTTTTTCTGTGCATTTTTTTGTGGTTTACCTTTATCTGAATTACAATTCTTCAATAAAAAAAATGTTTTCAAGTATCAGACTATTTAAAATGTATAATAAAATTGTGTTTTTGTCGTTACATCTTTTTCTGTCATACGTACACAAGACTGTCTATGCAACTTTGCTCCATACACTGTCACCGTTTTTTTATTCCATGGTATTAATCCTCATGAATGGAGTCGATCAGACTCTAACTGAATAAATAACACTCCGGTGTTCCCTTCCCACACTTCGTTCGTCTACGATTCCCAAAGGCATTTTTATACCAAACCCAACACCTAACATTATAAATTGATGTTCTACAAATAAAATATGTTTTTTCCTTTTTTATTCTACTTCACCAATAACACGCTATAAAAGTTTAATACATCATAAGCCATGTTGTCTTAAAAGCCAATATTAAAGTCACCTGTCCATGGGTATTATTTGCTGTGCAGCAATTCCTGAGTATTCCTGTTAAAAATACTTTACCTGACTTCATAATAATTTAGGTATAGGGTTATGAGGTTAGTGTAGTTACTTATCGTGGTATATGTAGGTAAGTGTGGAGCGTGACTTGCCTTGCTTACCTGCGGACAACAAAAAAATATAATTAACAAATAAGTTTATGAAAAGATCAAGTATAATCGATCAAGAATTCCTAGATTTAATTCTTTTTCATGTATAATGACGTACAAAAGTGCATTTCCATGGTTTAATAATTGTAAGTTGTAATTGTAAGAGCGTCAAAAAAATCCACCGCATTGCCGACAACTGGAAATGAGCCGAAATCACTGGCGGCATTGCCACGTTGGATAAAAATGCTAGGTCTAAAGGTCTAATTGAAATAAATTATTTGACTTTGACTTTGAGTCTCAAATCATAATGCACATTTTCGATAAACATTTACAAAACTGCCAAACTGTAACGTCTTTAAATAAATTACAAAAATAATTCTACTTTATAGTTTATCCAGTCTGAATCATGGTTTATCACACAAAGGCAAATTAATTATCTATTGATATGCCTACAGCCTAATGTTTATTTACATTTTATAATCTTCAAAATATTATTAAGATCTAATTGATCGTCGAAACAACCTGCATGCTTTGTTCCAATTTGTAAACAATAATATTTTTATTTACTGACTCCTAAATTGATTAGGTTGGTAGGTACACATACCTTCTTGCAGGTAGGTGTTATAATCCTATTTGTTTCTTGTTTATGTTTTTTTGAAACATAAAGATTGCGTATGTTTTAGTCTACGACTCAGATTTTTTATTTTTTGGCTACGGTTTTGACATTTTCAAAGGTGTGTTTTATAAAGCAGACGCAGACAGAGGATGCCCTAGACAGACCTAACCTGATCTGGTGAGGTTCTTCAGAAAGGTCAGGTGGCGTTCTGTGGTTTCTGCCTACCCATGGAAACATGGCATAAGTTTATGTATGGATGTGTTTTTGCATTTGTATCACAACATTATGTGTGTGAAATAATACGTAATAATTATAAAAACAGTATTTATAGTATTCCGCTACGTGTATAAATATTATTACAAGTGAATGTACCTAACATATTGACATCGTCTACATCTAAATAAACATGAATTTATAGTAGTATTTCACAATTAGTCATATTGTGGTGTAGTATCACAATAACTATTAACAGTAGGCCAAATTATAGCATATTGTTGTTATTATTGCTTTAAATGACAAGCCATATTATGTTTGTATTTTTTATTTATTTATTTATTCTTATGAAGTATCACTAAGTTACTTTAAGTAAGTCATATACATTATTATATTTAAAACTAGCCTTTGTAATTTGTACTATACCGTTATAATTCACTATATAAAATAAATAAGATTTTAGTTTTAGTTATTGATATATAAGCGATATTATGGTCGGAAGCACTGTAAGCTTAGGATTCTAAAAAAAAAAAATACCCATTTACACCAACTATTTTATATGATTGTGTTAAATAAATTGACGTATTTTTCCCGTAGGCCATTGTTCTGATACCTAAATTAATTTATTGCCTATAGAAAAGATACAAATCTAACAAGTAGTTGCTAAATATTCTGCTTATAATATTATAACGTAGATACCTACTCTCGACGTTTTTTCGATACCTGTTTTCAAGCACGTAATTTTACAATCTTGAGCTTGAATATACTTAAATTAAGCAGCTTAATACTTATGAATGCGAAAGTTTAAATGAATAGATGTTTTTTGTTGATGTCTGGATAGGTAACATTTGGCACAAAGATGGATTGCCGTCTGGAATAGCACATAGGCTAAATGGTGATAGTGGTCAGGTTCATGACAGATAGTAATGTAGCATTCGTCATTTAATACATCAGATTTTTCAAAACCTAATTATAAGATATATAGGAAATAGGTACGTAATGGATATAAAATCCAGATAAAATAAACAAAATGCTCAGTTAAAATGCTAAAAAACCAGTGTTAGAAATTATTTTATGTCTATTAACATGATTCTGTAAATGTAACAATGTCAATCGACTTTTGTCGCTGACTGTACTCTCATTAAAATCATAAAAGCACCAAAACAAAAAGAAAAAATATCAAAAAGTTTCAACGAATATTTAAAAAGTTTTGTTTTTCTAAATTCAATATCTAAAGACGCAACTGCAATGCAAATGCAAATAGTTTCCATTAACTGCCAGGCATGTTTAAAAAAGTTTTTTTAATCCGAATTTAAAATCTAAAAACGTCATTATGTAAATTGGGCGATCATTATTGAAAGGAACTTCGGACATCAAGATACAAGTTTTACAACCTTGAACATGTTCCGAAATATCATGTTGTTATCGAATACGTCACGGTTCTGATACCTGTGTCTTATGACTAAGTTTTTTGTTAAGATTTTAATTGGTACTAGTAATTATGTTTTTATTCTTAAGTCAATCAATAAAACTGTAGTCGAAAAGAGAGGCATTACATCAAATGGGTGATATTGTGATCTTTCTGCTTATAGCATCACGCCTGTAATCCCCAAAGGGTAAGGCAGCGGTGTACCCATTAGTACACCCACATTTCGCGAGTTATGTTTAAGTCCCATGTAATAGGGGGCGAGCCTATTGCCATCAACCCGGCACAAATCCAGACTCCAAGGCTGCTACTGAGAAATTCCTGACAGAAAAACCCAATAACACTTTGCCCGACTTGGGAATCGAACCCAAGACCTCACGTTCAGCAGTCGCGCTTTACAACCACTCGACCAACAAGGCAGTAATTCAGTCAGACATCTTTCTGCTAAGCATTCTCAGAAACACAGTATTCATGAAATATCCATCGACTTATCAATATTTAAACAAACCCAAACAACAACAGCTTTTTATGTTTAATTTAAAATCCTATAAAGACCTACTTAGTCTAGGTACTTAAGCATCTGCAACAGAATCACCAAGTAATAAGGAAGCTTGAAGACTTCCTCCTGTTCAGTATTCATTGCGGGTCGTGTTCTCGAAGGCACGCGCGCGTTCGGAAGCCGGTTGATAATGGAATAGTTACATGCGGAAGTGTGTCTTTGGTCGAGTTAGCGAAGGCTGTTTTTCTTCAAATTATTTGCCCATATCACGTGCGTTTACTTACGTGAAGGTTGAGAAACTTAGAAATTTTAAGGAAGTCTCCATTCACGAGGTTGTAATAAAGAAGTAATTGGAACTGCGGATTTTTTTTTTGTTTCATTGATAAGTGCTTGAGCCGACACTTATAATTTTGGATATCCTTTTACCTTTACAATTTTTATATCGTATGCGACATCGGTCCTTACAAAGGTATTATTTTTTTTTCTATCGTAATAGGTACTCCCTGGTAGTACAATTTCATTGACAACCAGTTAATTCAATGTCTTTATCTAGTCTTATCATTCTGGTAATTACTCGTATCAAAACCTGGACAAATGAAATTGAAAATTTCTTTTGAAGATTTCATAACAATGTTTCACTCAAAAAATTATACTATTAGGTACTATCAGGGCACTTTTTTCCTTAGAAAGTTACTTCCAGTAAACAAGTTTTTACGTATAAACCTATATGCCTAGGCTGAGTCAAGGGCTACCTAGGTGTAAGTAGGCGTGAGCTTTC
Source organism: Hoplodrina ambigua (assembly GCA_949774945.1). Lineage (NCBI taxonomy): Eukaryota > Metazoa > Arthropoda > Insecta > Lepidoptera > Noctuidae > Hoplodrina > Hoplodrina ambigua. Next base: position 15,936,398 of record OX458968.1, read on the forward strand.
TCCAACTAACTCGATCGAAGGAATCTCGAACTTTCTAAACTTGTACCTACACAATCTGTATGCACTAATTGTATCTTAGTTCTCGTATCCTTGTCTACTATATGCAGAGATAGATTCTTTGTCTCATTCTTCTTTACAATGGCAAACAGTTAGTTCTTAAAGGCGTTTTCCGGGTAGTTGGTTAGGAGACTAAAGTAGGAAGTTGATCAGTCAGCACTCGCGGGTCAAAGTAATCAATCAGTCAAAAGACTGAAGTTTACTACCGGTACCATTAACACCTCTATTACAGATATGTTAGTATGTATAGTTTAATGTTCGTAAAACTAAGTAAAGTATTGAATTTACTTTGTTATAAAATATGTTACTTCCCCAAGAGACGCCGCAGTATTCTCATTATGGGTTGTCATTTCTCTTCTATAATGGAGACAGAACCCTGATAAAATACTATCTACATTAGGTGGTTGTTCCCATATCTAATAACAGTGTGATTTTATCGATACTAAATATTTTATAACCTTTATCAAAAACACATAAAACAGTCTGTGCGCTACACGGAAGTATACAAAAAATCCCAAAAGTGTGCACCTACAATAATTTTCCATAAATTCATTGACACGAAGGCTAATTCAACTAATTAAAAACACGTTAAAATTCTAGTCGCAATCTCATCTCAGCGACAATCAATTTCAAAGAATTTATGTAAATTAGAGACTTATCTGACAGTTTGAATCTGAGATTGCATTGCGATTGTCCCTAAAAGTCAGTAGAATTGCCCCCCTGAGTAATTAATGCATAATGTGTGTCAAATTATAAATACATACCGGCTCCACACTTACATATTATGAACACTTCAACAGTAGCAATAAAACTAAGAAAACGATTGTCTGTCGGATGCAGATCGCAGAGGAAGTGACGTCATTATGTCGGAATGACGTGCGAGTAGGGTTGTCGCTGATGTAGCTAGTTATTCGAGACAAGTCTTTTTTTTGCGCAATTTAAATAACAGGTTTTTTTTAAATTCACTTTTGCCTATATTGGCTGAATATTCAACATGGACATTGCTTGTTTAACAAGGAGCAAAAAAATCCCCTACCACAAATAAAGCAATAGCAATCATTCGTAAATATCTACACCGCTATCAGAACTTTATAATTATGTAAAATGCCCACGACTTCGTCCTCATAAATGTCGGTTATCGCGGACATAGACGAAGTCGCAGAATGAAAATTCATCAATTCAATTCTTTCTTGAGGTTCCAACTTACCCCAAATTTCATCAAAATCGGTTCAGTGGTTTAATCGTGAGAGCGTAACAGACAGGTTGTATTTATAATAATTGTATAAAATGGATCATAAAGTCATCTTCTATTAGAGTAACGTCCTACGTAATAATGATTATTACAAAATCATCAATTGTAGCATTCTATGACACTTCACAGAAAGTCTAATTATATCATCTACGAGTATTACTGTATTATTTGCTGACGCAACATAAAACACAAAATTGTTGCTTATGAAGAATTTATGACTGTTCTGTATATTATTTATTTTTACGATGGCAATTAAAATAGTAATTATGACATTAATTATTTAATTGAGTATTCTTTTCTGTGTTTTAACGTTTGGAAGGTACACCTATTATTAAACAAAATGAAATGCAAAAAAAGCTGTCTTGCGTTAATGGTAGATTTGTAAAGAAATATGAATAAATTTGTTAATAATTTATTTATGTTTTTTTTACGATGTGTTAGTAAAAAATCATTATGTTAATCATTATGTTTTTTATCGAGAAATAAGGACTTGTAATCACTTTGTTAATGAATATTCATATTTTAAGGGTTTTTTTTTTATTTATGTTGTAGACTGAATACTGAGCTGGTGATTGGCTTCTGCGGTGCTTGTCGCAGGTTCGATTCTCGCATGAAACAAATATTTGTATGCCTCACAGCTAGTTGTTCCGGGTCTGGCAGGGTGTGTGTGAGTTTATATGTTTGTGAACGCACCCTCGTTACAAGAGAAATTCCTGGCGTGAGGCAACATTTCAAATAAGAAAAAAGACGGGTTGCACTCCGCGAGTGCCGGCAGAAGTGAAAACTTGATTATTAACGTTGAGCATGTTTGATATTTTGGAATGGTTAGGGAATAATTTTGCACCAATTGCTTTATCAGTATAAAAGTACTATCATTTATGTGGTAGAATAATATTCATTTATTGCGCTATCGTACACAAACATGACAATTTATATTACATTAAAAATTTAACACTTTAAAACTATTACAATTATTTTACATTAAAAAGTTATACACGAACATTCGCGCAAACGCCCTGCGCTGCCTAAACGAAACAGTAGGCCCAGGCATACATTTTCGCCGCGCCGTAGAGAGGGGATAGCTGTTTACTCTCCATCCGTCTTACGCTTTTTCGATCAGGTCACGTGTCCTGACGCGAGTTTAAGATTTTATACCCATTACAGAAAAAGTGCTCAACGCCGCTAAAGAAGTTTTCACTTCAATAAAAAATCTTGCGATGAATTTTAATGTCATACATAAACCATGCGTGCTATTTTTCTATCAAATAAATTATATATTTATATGGGTAAAGCGGTGAAGCCACAACCCTAAGAACTCAAAAGTCATCGGAACAATACTGATGAGACATAATATAAGTACCGTATATCATATTTCGACACGACAATGGGACCTACTGCTACCGAGAACGAAACTCACCTACATAGTTTTCATGGCGTTCTATACATTACTAGCTCACGTACCACTGCTGTAAGAACATGTAATACAAAGAGAGAGATGTATAAAGAAGTGTTGATATGGTCGCATTAAGTGTGTCGCAGTCACGAGGACGTTCCCACTATACAATGGGACATTAGTATTGACTTTGCGCTGGTATTGACCTGAAGAAACCTCGTTTTGGCGCGAACTGTTATTGTTTGAAAAGAAATGTGTGAGTTTTTGAAGTATTTCAGTTAGGAGCTAAGTGATGAAGTGGGTTTGTTTGCCACAGGGAGCGCCGCTTATAAGGCTTTTGCTTTGAGATACGTGGGTATTGGGAAGGTCCTTGGCATTGACATAATCCTTCTTCTAATATAAAATTTAAAGTTTGTAAGGTTAGTTGGATGGATGGTTGGATGAATGATGGTTGAATGGATAGATGGACTGATCACACTTCAACTACTGAACAGAATTAAAAAAAAACTGATTAAACTAATTATTTTGTTGGTTGTCCTTAAATAAAAAAAATAAAATAAATAATAAAATAAATTAGCTGAAATTAGACAAACATTCAGTTATATCATATTTAGTTTAACAAATGGAATAATATATTATTACGAAGTTTGACTTAATCTGAAGTCCACGCAGATGAATTCCCAAGCAGAAGCTGGTTACAAATAAACTCAATATCTCTAAATAAGTATCTCTACTGAGATACTTATTAAGAGATATTGAGTTTATTTATAAATAATTAATCTGTTAGTAAATTGTCGCCTCATTAGAGACAAATTACCCACGGTGGTAGTTTGAATAGCGATAATATTATAACATCGTGCTATGAAATTAACGGTCGGTGTATCGAACACAATTAAATATTATTAAAATAATTGCTTGACAATTATTATTGAACAGCCATTAATCAGTCAATCAATAGTACAGATAATAACTGGGGACTTTTTTAAGAGAACAATTTTATTTTAGTATCTTATAATAATTATCTACAGCTGGGCAAAAGCCTCCTTCAAATAGAAAAAAAAATGGGTAACTTTGCTATAAAAAATAATTGCTTTAATAAAATAAGTTTTATTTAGCTTCTGCCCGCGACTTCGTCTGCATCAAAGTTAATTTCTCCATACAAACTTTGGACCCCCGTTTCATGCCCTTCGGGGTTGAACTTTTCGAAAATCCTTACCTACTGCCAAACATGTATATATATAGTTCATACATAGTGAGTAGGTGACTGACCTTTCGCTGTCATAATACCCAAAGTCCACACTAATTGTAGGTATTTCAAAGTCAAAACCAAATCTGTTGTCAGCTGATATCTCTTACCTATAAACTACCCACATAGCACTTAAGTTTCAGCTTCATAGGTCAAGCAGTTTAAGAGGTTTTATTTTTAGTGAATAACCTTTCCCTATTATAAGATAATACAAGGGCTTAATAAACACTTACGTAGGAAAATCTTCGCTAGCTCAAGGTCACTACAATGCCCAGGGGATGACTGCCTAAATTCTACATTACCCCGGTAACAACCGGTTGTACCGTACCCGGGTGCCAAATATCGATGGGTTATCCTAATAGCCCATCGAGATTTGACAAGTACGGTCTTGGAGAAAGCGGTATCCCGGTATCAGCGGTATCCGATGGCTGAGTGACAACTCAGCCATCGGATAATCGATGTGTATTTACCTAAACCTTAAGCGTTGGTTTAGTATGGAATGGACTGTATAAAAAAAATCGGTAAAAATACCGGGATTGTCGGGGATTGGTACTGATCGTAAAAATGGATGTATATTTACTTAATATTTTTGAAATGCTCTTATGTGTTGAATAATTCCGTTTATCTTCGTTAATGTAACACATTATTTATTTGTCTTCAATACCATTATTAAGTAAACATTTAATGTGTTTTGTGTTTTTAAGATTCTGGCTTTTTTTTCTACAAGTCTTATCGATACTTTCCTAGCGATAAACTTTAGGTGATTGTGTGACAATCTCTTTCTAAAGCTATATGTATCACTTGAGCAGTACAGAATGATGATCAGGGTTCTGCGGACACTCCGGTAGAACGCACACACGCAGCAGCGCACAGTATGGACCCACAAATTGGTCACTAAAACAAACATTCGCCACGCTCCAGATTCTTTCATCTCAAAGCTCACAATTAACCGACAATCAACATAATTCTCTCATAAAACCGATTAAATTAAGAAGTTATTATACTTATTATATAAACATCGCACAATAGGAGGAAACAGCGGATACCGCGGGTTATGCAAGTGTTGCGCAAACGCACGACAATTACTATGCACAGTGTTTTTATAGCGAGCTTAGTAGAAAGTATAGTGTGCTCGCAACGAATTGGCGGATCACGGATTATCGAAGGCAGTTTTTGACACGCAGACTATAAACACGAGATGACGTAACTGTAAAGTGTGACTTGAGTTAACACTGAACAGATTTTTTTTTGATTTCACAAATTAAATAGGTGAGCTTTAAAAGTCCTAAGAAGTAGAGGTCTTCTAGTAGGTAACCATTAAATACTCGTCATTTGAATAAAACGATTGTTCGTCGTAAATATTGTGAATGTGATATCCCTGAAGATAGAAAATAAATCTTAATATTTTTCCTGTACCTCAGAAATCGAAGTATATATCTCCATCCTGGTTAGTACCTACAGTAGTTTTGCAAGATACATCGTATTCACTTGTCATCCTGTATACAAAATATTGTAAAACATTTCATTTTAAAAGAGTTACTATTTTCTCCAGTATGAAGTTTCTTGACCATTCTTCTCCATATAAACCTGTCTTTTCAAAAGGGCTTGTTTCTAAATTCAATTCTTCTCTAATATCAGAAAATGAATTTAAATTCATGAAAAAGTTTGATTAGTATAAAATTCACTAACACTTTGTCTTAAAAGATAAGTAGAAACAAAATAACTATAATAAGACCTTCTCTAATACTATTCACCTTGAGTTTCAAGGGTCCTATCCTAGACTGAGGATATAAATTGAATATTTTCCTTTAAAAAGACCAATTTGTATTTATGTTAATACTTATACATATTGATATTGAGACAAAATTATATGTTATTCAATAGGCTCATGGAATACTAATAGGTTTTTTATTGTAATAAAATAATTAATTAAATTAGTCGTCGACTCGTTTGTAAAAATTATACCTATAACAATCAAAAATTCTAACGGAAACTCATTCATTTTAATATTTAATGTTAATTAACATCCTCCCGACCGCATTTAATTTACGGCGGCCAGTCTTACAAGCCAAGGTATAGTGCACAAGTGTGTGCACAAATAGAGGTGCATTCCCTATTCCCCTCTCTCTCATCGCTCTCTATTTCTTTCCAAGATATCCGAGATTTCATTGTCACACTACTAACTTGCAAACTCCGGGCTGCTTCTGAGAAATTCCTAATGGAAAACCCGAATCAAACTACCCGACCAGGCGTAGCCTGCAGGGGAACATACAAGAATCCCTCCCAGAATAGTACAAGTCAAAATGAAAAAAAAAACTCTAATTTACAAAATAAAAAAATGCAAGGCTAACAGGTTTAGCTCTTCTACATACTCATCCAGAGATAGCCCCAGACGTCTCAAATATTATCAACCAAATTTGTTGTTTAATGTGTGCAATAAAATTGAATATAGTGCAATAAAATGCAATTAACTCGACATATTGCATTTCGGGCTGCGACCGCTCCTGTATCCGACCTGAGAATGGCAACAGCTGTTTAGTAGCGCTTGCTACTAAACAGGTCTAGTAGGCATCTAAGCAAATAATAATAGTTTGAATACATAACACATTCTTATTTTTTATTTACATAATTATTAGGTAGGCACTTATCGAATCCACGTCGCAGATTATAGATATATTGTTAGAATGGCAACATGACCGATTGTTCGTAGATCTGACAATATCTACATTATCTGCGTCTTAGCTCAATAATCTGAGGAATGTGTTGATCAAATCGTATCTACGTCTGACAGAAGATAACCACAATAGCTAGTTGCTATGTGACATCGGATTCCAGTAAGCTACGAATCGTTTATGGTGTATGTAATGAATTGTTCATGAACTGTCAATTCTTGCCTTAGTTGAGTTTAGTTTGACTAGCTCGTTGGTCTAGTGGTCGCAAAGCACGAGAATGAGGTCTCGTTATTCGGTTTTTCTATCAGGAATTTCTCAGTAGCAGCCTCGGAATCTGGATTTGTGCCCAGTGAATGGCAATAGGCTCGCCCCCTATTACATGGGAATTCAAATATAACTCGAGAAATGTGGTTGTACTTATGGGTATACCTCTGCCTAACCCTTCGGGAATTACAGACGTGGTGTTATGTTGAGTTTACAGATTACATTTTGTCGGTCTGTGTTTTATCATTAAACTAGCTAGGTAATCATCAAGAAGGCAATTCTACTAACTTTAAGTACGCTCGTAATTCAATCTGCGTATCAAACAGTTTAGAATGCCTCTAATTTACGTACATTTTTGACATTTATTGTCACTGAGATAAGGTTGTGATTAGATTTTAATGTTTTCAAATAATAGATTTGGCCTTCAGATAGCAGGGCCTCTTAAGGGAGTTTTCTTATGTATGTTGCCAGTTGTCTTGTGCAGATGGCATTATCGTTAGTGCAATGTTGACTTACTGGGAGAAGATGTACCTACCTTTTTCAGCCGATACAAAAACGTAGCTACGTACATACTTTGATTGGCTACCCACGGTTTATTTAGTACATACAAGACAGATGTCACGCAATTCATATTGATTGATAAATAATAATGATGTTTACTATTATGTACAATCGTTTCGCACGAAGATACTTATTTACGATTAGATTATCACGCTGGAACTGCTAATCATTCGCAGAATATGTTTAAGCAATTAACATAATATACCTACCTACATATTTAATCTGTTATCAGTTACAGTATGAATGGCAAATGATAGTTATTAGAATTCATAAATAAAATACGTATTCGAATATCGAGTCAAGAGAAAAAAAAAACTCGCCAAGTGGAATCGACCCACACACAAAAAGTTCCGTACCACCGCACCTACAATATTTATAACCACATCTTAAAAAAAAACACATTTGGCACCCCAAGGTACGAAACCCTTAAAAAACATATGTATGATAATTATACTGCGCAGTTCGACTTCTAAACTCCTAAGTGATTTTGATAACCTGTGATGTTAAAGCAACTTTAATGATCATTAAGTATTCATATTCATTTTAATTTTGTTTTATTTATTTACATAACATACACCAAAAACTGTAATTGTAAAAAAAAATTGATCAAATATTTTTTACCTTTTTTTTTATCTATCGCTTCTGTTTTTCGAAAGCTCTTTACTGTTGATCAGTTTTTTCCTGTTGTTTCAATGTCCTTTCCCCTGAACGCTCCCCAGTGGTCGTGAGAGGTGTGAGTACTACTCACCGGAGTATCCTCTGTGGCCCCCCAATCGCCTCTAATGTGTGTGTACTTGCTTCAAACAAACAAATGTTTGACTTGGGTACACGACCTTTTTTCATCAATCATATTTCTGTCATTTTATGTTTTCTGACAATTAATGCACTGGTACAAGGTACATAATAGAAAAACTTAAGTTTTTTAAAGGTCGTTATAATCATAATGACCAGCTTTTTATTTTCCTACTTTAGAGCAGAGGCCTCTTCGCATAGAGGGGGCACGTGCATTGATCACCACGCTTCCTTAAAACAGATTGACAGACTTAGGTATATTAATTATTATTCTAGGTTTTCTCATGATATTTTTCCTGTACCGATGTCAATATCCAAGATAAACTCAGAAAAAACTACTAGATACTTGCACGGCCGCTTTAACCACTGGGCTATCACGACATAAAGAACGTTATGCTCGAAAGTAATTTTCTATTAAATTCTAGAATGTTCAATAATTTGTCCCGTCTCAAAAGTTTTCTGAAAATCATTTCTTCGCACGAAATTGCTCTCTTTGATCACAGGTGGTTCGGTTCACTAGCCAGTAGGTACTAAGACCTTATGAATTCGTCTCTTCCATTCGTTCCTTATTGTTTGTGACTTGAATTCATAAAATGTCCGCCATGTTATTTGATCTGTAGCTGCTCTAGGCAGGTGTCTGTGTTCATTTTCCTGATAAGACGATTTTACGACGTTATTCCTGTAAAAGATCTTACGAACACTTCTTTTATCTTCGCTGGAATTCCGACACTGAAGGCAAATAACATTCTTACAAGAAAATCAATCTAAGTTTATGGAGAACGTTCAGGTACAAAAGGAGCTGCGATCAGAGAGAACTCATTAAACACACCTCGTCTGGAAGTTGCCTACTAGCTAGACAGTCTGCACAAACATCACTATTAGTTAGGAATTTGCATGTGTTTTGCGTACCATGTACCTATTTCTGCTAGGAATGTACTTTTAGATACGTTTTGCTGCTTTCATGATCACGTGATCTGAGTTACTTCAGTCGTCAAGTTTCGTACGTAGAAATAGATTCCTACGTTGTTTTTGAAATCACAAAGTATTGATTAGTACTTACCTACTAGGATACCTAATTTATACCTAACATAAGGTCAATTCATAATCTTGTGTGTCTCGACTATTAATTGTAATCTATACTAAGATAATAAAACCGAAGAGATTTTTTGTGTGTTTGCCTAAATGCGCTAATTTCTAGAACTGCCAGCCGGGTTGGTAAAAATATTTTTATATTATATATGATAACCAGGCTGATCCCGAATAGCATAGCCTATGAGCAGTATCTTTAAGTTGTTACGTTGATGCGGGTAAAAAAACCACGCGCACGAAGTCGCGGGCAGCAGCTTGTATAATATACGCTTTTTATTTTATTACATCTACATAGTTCAACATAAAACCATGCTAGCAACAGTAGCAACAACGCTATTGCAGTTTTTTATTGAAAAGCCAACATTACAAGATAAATAAATTTTATCGTCCGAATATCTGGCAACTGATCAAAATTATTCATTCATGATTCCTAGTAGCTATCTAATATCATCTGCAACAACATTTACGTATTTCATGGAACGTATCCAATGATTCAAAAGTCAATGCGACACTTTCCTGGAAGAGCTTTCCATCGGAAGCTTTCTTAAGTGCAAAATATTGACAACGACAGGAAATTCGGAGAAGCATCGATTTTCATTCGAAACCAATGAACTAAGGTTTAGATAGTCAATAGAACAGGAATAGATAGCTATTACTATTATAGCTATTACTACAGATATTTATCGATAATAACTAAAAAACATATATTTCTATAAAATAAAGGTATGTTTCATATTATGACATTTTGAGTCAATATCTATATCATATAGGTACCATAAGTATTTTGATTTAAATCACACAAACAAAACTGCAAATTTTTACTCTTTATATTATTAGTGCAAATAATCAGTACAAAGAATACACATACATAACATCATGCCTGTACTGTAATCCCCGAAGGGTTACGCAGAGGTGTACCCATTCCTTCAAAGAAGAAATCAGTACAAAAAAATAACTAATTAATTATATTTTAGCATAACTGATGGTTCCCCAAAATTTTCCAACCATTAATACTACAGCGTGTACAGGAAAGCTTCACTTCAATACCTGCCATTAATTCCTCAATAAGTACACATTTAGTTTTCGCTATATTTTACTCACGAACCTCTTAAACTACTGTACTATTTTTAAGCAAAAGTAATAATTCTATCAACGCGGTTGCTTCGGATTTCTTACGACTGGTTTATTTGTTTACTTTACTGTGAAATGTTTGCTTCATTCGCGGTTTGCGGGATTAATGGGTTTAGTTAAAAGATCGTGTAGGTAACATATTGGGCACATGCATACGCCCCATAGCGTGGGTTACTGGGTTCGATTCTCAGGTCGGGAAAAGTGTTATTTCGTTTTTCCATTAGGGATTTTTCAGTAGGTAGCTGCTAAGAGTTTGGTAGTTTGTGGTGTGACACCCCCGTGTCTTGGAAAGCACGTAAAGCCGTTGGTCCTGCGCCTAATCTCACCCCGGTCGTGTCGAATTGCTGTCCCACTGGAATAGTCGACTAGTCTTTATTGAGATCCGACGCCGTGTCCGAAACCGTTCGGTAATATATTATTACCTACTCGTATGAGTTTTTATGTACATTCACGATGTTTCTAAAAATACCTGGAATTTTACATGTGTAAAATCTCAGTTGGATATGTTTGATATACTATTTGTTGAAGCGTCTGACCTGGGAAAACTACTGAATGCTCGCGGAATACGCTCGGAAATATGGAAGGTTTTAAAAATAACAATATTCCAATGTACCCTAAGCAACAAATTATACTAATGCGAAAGTTTATCACGTCGACATGTAAATGAGTTTGAACACAGATTTATCGGTTATTTTATTAAAAAACAGAGCTATAAAACACGGAACTTTTATGTGTACAGGTAAAATGTTTATGAACAAACTAAACAGATAATAAATCATAATATCACATAGGGAAAGATCGGACGCGCGACACGGGGAATCTCCAAAAAATACTCGTTCAATAGAATATGAAAAATGATTATATAAGAGTTTGTTTTGTATTCGATAGGGTTCAATATTGATGTGTTATCGTAGTTAATCAAAGAAACTGAGGTTACACGTGTTATGACAAGGTAATCGCTTTGTATAACCCTTGCTATAATTTATACTACGGGATTGTGGGTATTCGTACGCTCTGCAAGCAATTTCTGAAGTGAGCCGGTTTCAGATTTAGGTCAAAATATGGATGTTTTTAGCTCTAAATCTACTTATGCCCTTGAATTCATTCGCGTACATTTTTTTTTTGTTGAGCGATACTCTAATTATTTTTCTAAAATAAAAGTAACTTGAGTTACACCATATAACGTCAACTATCTCCAATTAAAAGTCCCGTCAAAATCTGTGTAGCCGTTTCGGAGATTAGCTGGAACAAACAGACTGATAAAAATTCTGTGTTTTTGGTATAAGCACCGTGTAAACATTAATAAAGGCATTCTGTTATTTTGACATAATAAACAGACACGACAATTTTATTTATTTGTATTATACGGCCTTATACGGCTAAACAGATTTGTATGTAATTTGTCACAAAGTGAGGAAACTTCACCTGAGTATTTAACATTGAATTTTCTTCGTAACGTGAAAACACCAAAATTAACAAAGGTGTTACCGGTTGATTGTAATCCTATTGCGATGTACATTGTAATAAAGATTATAATTGTTACATCACTTAGATTATAAACACCCACAGTGTACAGTGACGACGTAATCTTAGATTAGGTTAATTTATTAATTAGCATGCTTTGCTTTAATCTAATATTATTCAGTAAAGACACGTGAGATATACCTGTTAGGCTCGACAAACTATCAACATGTTTTGGTGAAAATATTAGCTCAGCATACAGAGTTATGTCATCGATAATGTCCGCAGAAATTTTATATATGTATTTTGTTAAAAAAAAATGTGTGTTTACAAACATAATACACCACACACACAAACAACCAGACTCGGTAAAACTATCTTTAGGTTATAATACTATTTGTTTCATGTGGGAATCGGACCCACGATATTTAGAGCAGCAGCCGATCGTTCAGCCATTGCGCCAACCGTGTCGTCTAAAACTATAAATAGGGGATTCAGACACTCAATAGGGAACACTAGAGTATATATTGAACAAACAAACGGAAGAATCTTTCGAGATACTTTCAGTAACCAGTAATTCAGACAATGTCATCATTAATTAAGCAAATTAAAACCTATTTAAATATTAACTTAAGTGGGATGTCTCAAATACCTCCCTTAGAACGTTAGTCTTGGTGTAATTTAAACCTTTAAAAGGGTCATTGTACTTATCATATCATAAACAAATTTAAATACCATGGAAACAACCCTGAATTCAGAAAGAAGTAGCACTTCGCGCGCTCATTGGTCCCCGGCTTCCCGTCGTTACACACTTCCGCCCTCCTACAGATTGCAGGAAAGCAAAGAGGAAAGATGTTATATAATAATCAGCACTAGACAAAATGCATAGATCAACTGCTTTTTTTGTGATTTCCACGTTGTTACCATACTTACTAAAAAAGGTTCTTATTGAAAAGTACAATAACCCCTTTTCCGATTCCACAAAGAATAAGGTTGTAAATAACCCACGCTACTGAGCACCTAAACCGCCTAAGATTTTCATCTTAAACCTCTTGATAACCCATAATCTTAGCTATATCTATTACAATAATGATTAATCCCCAACTCCACATTACATCATAAATCCATATGAAACTTGTTCTCGTCACCTGCGGCGGTAATCTCGGATTAGGGTACCGCGTTACCAAACGGTTCTCCCACACCCACGCAAGCGGTGCTCCATTCGTGTACCGAGGCGCCAAGTACTGTCAGTGACTTATTTGGAGGATGTGATTTTGCAATTATGGGTATCACTTCATCTTTATAAAGCTGCAGAGTTTGTTTTTTGATTGGAAAATTACTGTTCCGATTGTGAAATTTCCTTCCCTAAAAGGAAGCTACGTTATTCCTGACATCTATGAGCTATATAATTATAAAAAAAATATAGATATCCATTAGAAAATTTATGTGACGAAGTCGTGGAGAAATTACAGCAATAAAATTTATTTAGAAAAAATAATTTGAAATAATGCTTTTCCTACTTTTGCAATGTAAAGAGTGTCGTACAGCAAAATATATGGTTTTGAGACCTTGACCCGACACTGTATTTCTTCGACAATAAAGCCTAAAAGAGACATAACATAAAACACCAATTAAATGATCGTTGAACCCAGACCAAGGTTCTAGTACCTGGTTCACTAATAGCCCAATGGAGCGATAAATAAATGAGCTAATCTAGTCGGTAATTACACTAGTCTGTGTTATTTCACACCGTGTCTGAGTGGTTAGAGAAACTATTAGGGGTTAATGTGCCCACTCATTGTTATTACCCGCTAATTAGTTTTACAGAAAGAACGAGGAGTGATCACTAGGCTTGCTCACAGGCATCGCCTATTGCAAATTTGCCAAGACAGCACAAAAACCCACAACATAAAACTATAAATCGTTTCAAGAATATTTCAAGATACTCCACCTACAGTAGACCCACATTCAGTGATCTTGCCAAACGAAACAAAAGCCTTGCTCCAAGTAATAAGTGTGCCAATGACATGATTTAATAACCCAAGTATAACGCACTGTTCTGACACATCGCGTGCATGAGCACCGCATAAGGCAACGAGCCTGCAGAACCGAGCCTTATAAAGGTACAATGACCACGAAATAGCTAACTTAGATTCCTTAACGTCATTGAAAGATTAACAACCTTATGAATTAAAAGATAAAGTATAATTTTACACGCTGTATACGGTAACTTAGATTAATTGATTAGTCTTTAGAAATTGAACTTTAACGTTGAAAAGCTAGGGTTTGTTTTAGAGTGTCGTAAGTTATATAGTGTGGTTGTGTAGGCTTGGTCCATTCATGCATACCAATCCGGTCTGTTAGTTCGCCTTGATATTATTTTGTTATTCGTATGCACTTTGTCAAGTGTTTTGTCTCATTGTTTGGTAATCAGCTACACATTGCGATGTATTGGGAAGTTATTGTTGTTCTACGATGATATTTAAATGAGGTACTTCATTCTTGACCTGTCATTAGCCCTACTTATTTGGGGCCCGGACAGCCGCATGACTTCTTCACCCATATTTAGGTACTAGGTTTTATTTTAAGGTTGTTTTGATTAAGAAGATGCCAACTTTTTTATGGAGTCATTAATTATGTATGCAAAAATATGCCATTTTTCACAAACAAAAAAAAACACAGAACAAGAATTTTGAGACCGAAATAAAATTACATAAATTATATCACATATAGGTTGAAGATCATATTTTGTTGCTTGAAAACAAGGTTTAATTTAACTTGAATTTAAATTAATTTGCTGTTTTCACGGGTGAAGTGATTTCTCGTAATAAAGGACCATAGTTCATTGACACTGTTTTTAACTTACCCACTTGATCATAACCTGCTGTGTCCTGACTTAGGTTTTGTAAAATGAGACCTTACATGTTTTGTCGGTCACAATATAAAAACTACATGACGACGCCTCGCTTACCTGAGAACAAAAGAAAATAACATTAAAAATATAATCTACCAAGCTCTGCCCGCGACTTCGTCTGCGTATTATCAGAATTAAGCAATAAATTATAAATTACCATGGAGTAGAATGTACGGTACATATTTCCGAAATAAAAAGACTTATGCAAACTGTAATCTATCTCTGTGTCAAATATCATCCAGATCCATTCAGCCGTTCTTGCGTGATTGAGTAACAAACATCCATTCAAACTTTATCATTGAAGTAAGATTTATGTCAATATAACAAAATATTATATTTACAGCTGCCTAAGTCTATAAGCCGATTAAGATCACAATCGCTAATGATTGATTCTTTGAGCTTCGTTCACAATTACGGCGTGAATCTCGTTCATTTTGTCAGTTAGAGCTGCTCAATTAAGAGATTGTGCTAATTACAACAGAGCGATCGTCTTTTATTACCGTGACGTCATGTAAAAGATTACACACACACTTCTGTAGATTCAGTTTGTCATACATGTTAAGTAATTTGTACATACAATAAAATAGTAACAAATTAATGTATATTGAAGCACTACGCAACTACTACCGGATAGATACTATTCAAATTTCGCATTAATATTCCCTACTGGTCTAGTCAGGCTATAGGCTATATATTATCACGCTGTTTCGCTATGAGGATAAGCTATGTTGCACATATTCTATCTGTTTTTTCCGCATTTTTCCACGAGTTTGGTTTTACCACAATAATTAGGTTCACTTGGAGAATTGTGATGATATAGTATTTAATACTGTATTTGTTTATCTTAAGTTCACGTGAGTAAAGTTGCGGGTATAGCTAGTAAGCAATTATAATTATTTATAATTAGCAGTAGCCATTTATGCAATTGACATAATATGAATGATAACTTGTGTTGTTTTAAGTTAAAAGTAAAGAAATATTTCGTTGAAAGTAATGTCTGAATTATTAGTCCGTGATCTTATCATATACTACTTATTATTAAATGTAAAAATGTGAATTTGTTTAACATAGCAACAAAGCATCGTGTCCCTATGATTGTGTGTACGGAGATAGATATAGTCCGAAATGATATTGGCCTTTAATCCTCAAAAATGCACGGTTTTAGTGAAATTGTGAAATATACCACGGTAGCGCAACCGCGGGTTAAAGCTAGTATTAATTTAAAGCCCGTTTCAAGTTTTCTCAGTATTCGCTATATTTAACAAAAATTTAGAATATTCTACAGAGCGGGCTTTTGATATAATTTTAAAATCTTGAAAGAGCAATTTGTTTGAGCTCTGCGAAATGTTTGTCGAGATTGTTTCCAATTAAAATCTTTTGCAATTTGCGCTGCTATCACAACCTATTGAGAAATGCTATCTGAATATTCATAACAGTTTTCAGATTGCAGGTGCTTGCTTATTTATCTTTACCATTCAATGAGTACCTAATGCTGATTATTAAAACACAGACGACTACTTTATTAATTAATGTCTTACTAAGCTAATAACAACAACAAGCTCTTTAAGAAAAGGTTTTTGCCCTGGAAAAGACCTTTTGTCATACAAAGAAAGCACGAGCATTAATTACCACGCTTGCTGAAAGCGAATTGGCGATTTCAGGATCACAACAATTATAAGGCCAGGTTTCCTCACCGGTGCTTTCATTCACCAATGTCAGTGATGTACAAGATAAACTTATCATTGAAAAAGTCACTCACCTAACCTAACCAAAATAATATTGGCTGACAGTTAAGAAAACATTAAAAAAAGATAAGTAGGCATACATAAATATTATGATAATCCTTGATAAGACCAACTAATTATGTAAAAATCTTCAGATACCATATACGGTCAGTCTATAAAAGAAATGAATAGAACCTGCCTACTGTCATTGACATTTACAATCCGGCCACTCAACTAGTAAGGATCTAAAATTCTTATTTGAATACAAGATTGGTATTTTAGGCGCTACAAGAGCCATTTGAATGTATAATTTAAGGAATTAACCTATATTAAAGTGAAAAGAATACTAATTTGTTCGAAAAAACCACTACGAATAATTAAAAATAGATGCTATTTCTGTTTCTAGTAGCAGAAGTTTCTAGATAATTATACATTGACAGAATTTTTTTTTCAACGCTTAATAATGGAGTTTTTTGCTCATTCTTCTCCTAACAAAACTACCTTTTGGAGGGGGCAACTAGATTCGAGTTTTTTTTTATAAATGCCGTCAAAAACTGCCTTTAATGTTCCTTATTTAAATAAACGATTTGTCTTTGACGGAATAAGAGTACCGTCTTATTTATTAACTAGCTTCTGCCCGCGACTTCGTCCGCGTCAAAGTTGATAACTCCACACAAACTTTGGACCGCCATTTCATACCTACTCTTTGGGAAATGGGTAATATATTTTGAAAAATCGTTACTTAGCGGACGTCTACTAACTAACATAAACTACCTCCCTGCGAAATTTCCGAGATTTCGTGATGAGTGAGTGAACTTTCGCTTTTGTATATTTATTTAAGGTATATTTAGATTACCTCTTTCCAAAATATTATGAAGTGGTATCAAAATTGACTTATTTTTCGATCCCAAACCATTGAAACGCAAGTTTAATACACTACTGGTTTAATACTGTACCTCACATTGTATATATTATTGGATTCGATAGAGCAACTGAAATCAGAATCTGACTTTCGTGTTTTTGAAAGAAAGTATGAGCAAAACCCTGTAAACATAGACTTATTTGAAGTCTAAGCAAAGTTTAACCGTTTTAAATCACGGTTTATCGATGATTTTAAATATTATCTTTTTTAGGGTTCCGTACCTCAGTCGGCAAATACGGAACCCTTATAGAATCACTTTGTTGTCCGTCTGTTTGTCTGTAAAGACTCTTTCCTAAGGAACGCGTGGAGGTATCAAGCTTAAATTAAAATGAAATACTCAGGTCTCGGGCACGCCGCACTCGCGGCGGTAAGACCCCTCTTGGAGGAGTGGCTGGAGGTGCGCCACGGCGTCCTCGCGTTTCGCTTGACGCAGGTCCTCACCGGACGCGATTGTTTCGGGAGGTTCCTATGTTGGATTCAGCGGAAGGAAACGCCCGGGTGTCACCACTGTGTAGACCGCCTGGAAGACACGGCAGAGCATACGGTGTAGATCTACCCCGCCTGGACAGAGCACCGCCATGTCCTCTCGCGTCCGGGCCCTGGTTCAGGCCATGCTCCGGAGCGAGAGGGAATGGGAAGCAGTAACCTTCTTCTGCGAAGCAGTAATGCTAACGAAGAAGGAGGCGAAACACGTGAAGAGAGGACATCCTCCACCTCACGCCCCAGCCACCGCGGGAGACCCCCAGGGCATCGGATGTTGCGAGACGTCATCCAGCTACCGTAGACGCAGGCTTACGGACGGCGAGTGATGGGTAGCTCGTCGTCCAATCAAGGACCAGGCCCAGCTCAACAGCGCGTTTTGTTCCACGCGCGTTTCAAATTAGCTGGCAGCACAAAAGAGCTGTCAGCACAGGGACAGGGCCCCGACAGGGCCAAACGCCTGCCTGAGTCGCGGGAAGTCTTAACAGGATACCGTGGCCCCGGAACGCAAAGGGCAACAGAAGAAACAGGGTGGTTTTTTAGTCAGTAAAAGTCTGACAGTCCCTTCCGCCCCACCCAGAGCAGAAGGACTCATATGATGATTATCAATACCCAAAAAAAAAACTTTGGTCTGCAGCCGTGAAAAAATTTTATTATTATATACGCAAACTAAAGATAAGGACGTTTATGGCGCATATTTTGACGCTCGCTAGGGAATCAAAACCAAATATAAAGGAAACTTCCCGTTGACTTAGAATCATGAAAGGCAAGAAGCAATGCAATGTAGACATAATAATTACTTTTTATGCGATTATTATTAACCTTTTTTTCTGTTGTGTTAAATATTGTATGGTGTAACTGCAATACTTTTCTGGCCCAGTTGTGCCCAAGTGTTCCACAGGCGCTGTAGTAAGTGGGCCATCATATAAAAGGAACACCACACTTGCCCTGAGTATCTGCGGCATCTATAACTCCTCATTTGGCTAGGTTACGTTTGCAACGGCTTACATGAGTGCGCAGTCCATTAAGCGCTTTCCATATAGGCCACTAAAGATCTCAACAGAGTGCCATGTTTGGTGGAAGTTGTGTGATGGTGGGTCTCGACCTGGTCCTGTATGGCCTGTGTGCAACCTTCGAATGAAAGGTGGTGCAATTCCAGCCTATGGGAAAAGCTTATTGAGCAGTCAGTTTCAGGCAGCCTCGATATAATTTTACACGTCTCGTTAAGGATGATATTGCTTTTTGTTCAATGACACACTGAACACGCAAATTCACCAGCAGAAGGAGCATAAAGACGTAACAGTTATGCGAAAAACATCGGGTGCTGCTCCCTAGTTGGTAGAAATAAGGTCTCGTAGCAGATGATTTTTTGATTGGTGTTGTGGCAATGTAGCTAGATAAAAAGTTAGTGCTCTGTCCAATATAACATCAGGGTACTTAGGCATCTTCTAATACTCTACGTAACTTCCTCGCCACGAAATACTAAGTGTCCTGTTGGCGAATCTATTGTAAAGATGGAAAAAATCATGTCTTGCAGCACAGCCGCGGTAATAAGTAACCTAAAAAATGTAATGTCATTTAGAAATTGATTTTAAAGCGTGGGGAATATGAATGTTATGAATACTATTTACGGTGCCTACAAAAAAAAACTCTTCCTGCGATCACAGTAGCTTCATCAAATCAAGTACCCAGAAAGCTTGAAGTCTGCGAGACATTCTCCGACAGGAGAATTACTGCAACAGATTTTTTAATTGATTTTGGTGCACTTCCGGTTGTTGCCAAATTCTTTCTATTTAGCCATTGAAATAGAAGTATTCTTTTTATTTAGCCATTGAAATAGAAGTATTCTTTTTAGTACCTAATCACTCATCGTACACTAAGATCTTTTTATGAAATAATTCGGAAGCGCAACGAAAGGAATAGTAATTACTACTCCGTAAAAAAATAACACTCGCCAATCCTTGCTAATTTATCGTCCGCTGGTACTCCAGTAGTATACTTGGCAGTATTGTTGTGCTATGATTGGCTTAGCTAAGCCCAGGTAATAAAATATTGTATACTTAAAATGTTTGCAGATAGGCTGCCCGTCACTTGTTGAGTGTTGAGTAGCTCCTTGTAGTTATAGCGTAATGATTTTGATTTCAGAGAATAAATTATAACTAATACCTAACTGTAGTATTGTATGTAACGTTGGTATCGTTTTATAGCAATCCAGCAGTAAAATGATTAAGAATAATAGCCATAATGCGATAACCCTTACCTACACACATTAGTTATGTTTAATCCCATGTAATATGGGGCGAGCCTATTGCCATCAACCGGGCACAAATCCAGACTCCGAGGTTGCTATTATGAAATTTCTGTTGGAAAAATCCAATAACACTTTGCCCGACCTGGGAATCGAACCCAAGACCTCATGCTTTGCAGTCGTGCAAACAGGCAAAAGTTCTAAAGCTGCTGATTTATGTGTTGTGTAACTATGTATAGATATTATTTTCTACATTAACATTTAAAAATACGTTAATAAATCAAAGTTGTAGTAGAAACATGCACTCCTGCATTTATTTTTTATTTTTTTGTTAGGAAATCTCACAAATAATCAAACAACATTCAAAACAATATTAGAAAAAAACACAAAAAGAATAGCTGACTCTGAGGACCGAACTTCCGCCAACAGTTTCGCAAGGCGGTCGTAGAACCGTTAAGCAATTTGCTTCGATG
Source organism: Hoplodrina ambigua (assembly GCA_949774945.1). Taxonomy (NCBI): domain Eukaryota; kingdom Metazoa; phylum Arthropoda; class Insecta; order Lepidoptera; family Noctuidae; genus Hoplodrina; species Hoplodrina ambigua. The sequence goes on from OX458968.1 coordinate 15,957,077, forward strand.
ACAAATGTCTTCAAATAGCCGTTCTAGTTTTCCGTAATTCACTACTTAGCTCCTTGCAGATATAGCGTGATAATAATTAGTTTAGAACTTCAGTCTGCACCTATTTAAAATATTGTAACATTTTGTCACTGAGATTTGCATAAAAATATGAACATAATGCAACATAGCTCACCCCCCAAAGCCAATAGCGTGATAATTTATAGCCTATGTTCTAATTTGGAAAATGTGGAATATTTATACAAAATTTCAACAGAATCTATCCGGCAGTATTCGTGTGATGCTCTAACTAACATACAGACAACCAGACAAACAGACAAAAATTCTAAAAAAAATATTTTCGGCATCAGAATCACTCCCCGACCTTATAACATTAACTCTTTTTCAAAAATATTTAATGTACAGTTTTGACGTCTCTACGATTTTATTATATGTATAGATTACTTTTAACCGACTTCAAATATAGGAGGTGGTTCTATGTTCGACCTGTGTCTTTTTTTTTCAAGCTTTTATTGAACATCACCTGTATGTATGTCCTGGAATTTTGCAATCAATATTTTTAATTATTACGTAGTGAAAGTAGGTAGATACTAAAAAGTGAAAAATAAAATCTATTTTACAAAAAACACAACCGCCTTTAAAAACTAGTTTACTACTAGTAGTTGTTTTGAAAGCCGGTGGCAATACAAAACAACAAAGGGAACTAGAGCTGACGACTTCAAACTGGTAATTTTTGAAGGATGATGTGTTTTTTGTAGAAAAAGTTGCTTTTTTTTTCACTTTTTGGTATTACGTTAAGTAAAGTTTTCGGCCGACAGTATGCGATATGTCGTATCTCAGTGGTAATGTTGCAATAATTGGAAATGCGGTTATATCATGTGCATCTACTTCAGCACTGATTATGTCATTCTTTAAAAAAGTTTGTGTGTAATGGTGTTTGCATATTGATTGATACCTACATGAACCATAAATTGCCAGATAAAAGAAGGAACGTCGTAACTGATAATTGTTTAAAACTGCATCCGGTATTAATATTGTGAAGGGGTAAAGTTTCGTTTGTTTGGATGAGGCTAACTCTGAAAGTACTGGACCGATGGCAGAGACCGATTAAAAAGCCATAGACCTTTGTTTAATGATATATGTATTTGACTATCACGCAGACTAAACCGCGGGTAGAATATAGTCAATATCTAATAAAAGTAATGATGGATGGACTGTCAAATCGAATGCGTTTACAATTTTGTGTTTCAAAATAAGTAGATATGCCAATTAATCATGAAGCATTGACTCTCATCTTTGACATTGACCCTAAAACGAAGAAGGTAACCTTCAATTGCAACCAATAATCGTATATTAAACAGTATTTCAATTAAAGTTGATAAATTCAGCAAAAAATCTTGCCTTAAGTACTCAATTGAGCAAGCGTACGCACCACGGACACGGCGGCGTTTTGTGAAACAATTAAGGTTCGTTATACATATCCTGTTTCAAAACGCGCGTCCCGCTTTACCGACTGATATTGGGTAGGCTATTTGCAATGCAAGCGTTACAAGGCGCTGTGCACGCGATAATGCTTGTCCCGGCCTATTGCTTGTGTTGTTGTGCTGTTTGAATTACGTTGTATTGAGAAACGTCTATTTTTTTTACTTCTTAGACGTTAAGAATGAGTAAAATTGTTGTATCTAAAATAACTTCAGCCTTCACGAAATAACGTCTATTTAGATTTTTAGGTCAAATGAATTATAAAGGCACGAACTTTATTTATTACATAAATAGTAATATAAAGATGTTTTTGCCACTGAGACCAATTTATGAGACCTTAGGTCTATATTTTGGTTACGATGCCATTATTAGTTATTTAGAAAGGCTTTTCTATTCTTCGTTCTACTTTTATGAATTCACTAGCTACCCGCCCCTACTTTGCACGGGTTTACCTAATGTAGATACTATAACTATACAAAATAAAAATTCCTCTTTAATCACTCTATAGTATATTGATGAACGAAAATCCGTTGCGTAGTTTAAAAGACGACGGGAAGCGACTTTGTTTTATACTATATGGGGATGAAAGTTTTTATAAATCGTTCATAACTTACCACATTATATAATTATCAGCATCATTTCAATTCGCAAACATATTATTATTTATTAACAATCACAAACAGGACTCAATACTAAGTGCACAAAGAGTTGTTTTTACATGTCCAAATACCAGCATGTTTGGTATTTTTTGTTTGGCCTGCGTTGTCTGTGACGGCCTTCTCAATGCCGATTGTAATACATTGGCACAATGTTATTATGTATTGAATTGTACATCGATACAATAAGTGTCGAGTAACGGCCTGTGAGAATGTTGTGAGATGAACAGAACTTGGGACAACGCTCTATTGTGTCGCCATTGGTTGTGTCAGATCTGACAGGTGAGTTTATCTGTATATTTGCTGGTCTAAAAAAAAGCTAGAGGCTAATCGTCATCTTACTACTATAACAAATGCAAAAGCCTAAACGAGTAGATATTTGTTACTCAATCACGCCAAAACAGTGATAGATTACAGTCTAAATTGTCACATAGGCTATTTTTTTATCCCGGAAAAACATACGATTTCCGGGGAAATAATAATTATATCTACTTTGACGTAGAGGAAGTCGCGGTTGGATGCTATTTTTAAATAATGTCTTATTGTTATCTTACAATAGGTATATTATAACAAGTTTGAGCAGTTACGCTTGTGAAATCTCGAAAACTACTTGACCTATAAAGCTGAAATTTGGCTGGTATGTAGATAATGATAGTATTACATTTCAATTGCTTGCTCATGTCATGTTATAATAAGTTGCAACATCTTTGTAAATCTGAAGATTTTTAATTCTGTTTATATTTTACTACTACTATTATTTATTAAAAACTGTCATGATTAACTAGTCATTTAGTTTTATTATCAGGTTGACTTCGATAATTATAACTTTTAATAGCCTGGTAACCTAAATGTTTTAAAGTTTTAAAAAAGGTTGCAATTTAAAAGGCTATTTAAAAATACGTTTTAAATTATTAAAAAATGTTTATTCAGCTTAATAAAAATTATCAAGTCATTTCACCTAATGTCCAAAATGGTTGAAGTGCTCGCAACAAGTTAAAGTAAGCAGTACAATTAACTGTTGACTCACATACCTGGGACCCAGTGAGTACACTGAACTGATAAACTCTTATTTGAACTGGGAAAAGCATTAATTCTTGTACCAACTTTGTGTGTAAATGTGTGATCAATGCACTGCCACAGAGTACATAAATACAGTTTACTCATAAGATATTGCTAAGTGCAACAATGAGATTACTCATCTGTGTTAGTCTGTGAGTTTAGTATTGTTTGGTTAGAAAACTGCTCTGTAATGTATCGCAAGAACTGACCGAAGAATTCTGTGCTGTGGTCAACTGAAGATTGTATATTTTTTAAATTATTTATATGTTACAACTCGCGGTTAGCTAATTCGTGGTGACTCAGTGGCTATAACGTTTGCCTCTCATGCATGACGTTGTGTGTTCGATACCGGGCAAGCACCAATGTGTCGTTTTAAAAGCTTTGCTACTATTCATATGTACTTTCTAATTTTATTTTATCTTGAACTTTAATGACATGGATAAAGGTTAATATCGTGAGGAAACCTAGATTTTGTATTAATATAAGTTTTAAAAAGTCAATCCCCTTGAGCAAGCGCAGCCTCTTCTCTGTATGAGAAGATATTTTATTATTATTAAGCATCACATTAATTATCATTCAAAATGTCTCCTTTGTTTTATTGTATTAACTCACTGAACTAAATATTTTTAAACACTCAGTGTTCAGTAGGTAGTAGGTCACACATTGTTTCATAATATAATTGCAATACTATTGTTACTTATTTAGACAGCCTCGTACGACAGAGAACGAGTGCGTCTCATGCGCATGATTCATTATACACTTAATTACTTATAATTGATGTGTCTAAGTGAGTTAAAAGGTTAATAGGGTAGATGAGCATACGGCTATGGTAAAGGGAATTAGGTTATAATGTCTTTACAGGATTATATTATAGTTTACTAGCTTACGTCAGAGTGAATTTTCTTATGGATTCCTATTATTTTTTTATATTAAAAATATCCTTTAATAGTCACTGATAATAAAGCTTTCTATACGTGAAAGAATTTTTAAAATCAATTCAGCAGTTTTTGAGTTTATCCATTACAAACGAAAATACAAATCTCATTATAATAGTAGTTCAAAAGATCACATTTACACTATCGTTGAATGAAATAATTCGTTCGTTATCAAAAACAATCCTGTTATGAAACACGATATCATGAAAATAATGTTGTTTATCTGAAACAAACAAACCTTGAAAGTGATACAAACAAAAACATTACCTGTGCGAAATAAATAAACAAAGTGGCAACATTGACCGCAGCCATTGTCTCGCTTAATTACATTTTGGATGCGCAATTAATTATCGGAATCTATAGAAGCATCGAGAGCACACCAATTTATAGTTCACAATGCAGTATAAGAGAGGTGTTCCCACTACCTCATGACTACGCTCCACATAGTTCCCTATTACTGCGCTACTCGTGACATGATGACACACGATCTTCTTCAACATTCTGCTAGCCTTCCACGCCCCAATTACATTCAATATTAATTAGAGCTTGCAGTTTTCCGAACATCTGGTAAGCTAGCGCGCACTGTACCGTGTCACGAGGTGTGTCACACCTCACATGCAGAATTTGTGATCTGTCTTGTTATACTGGGTTTCCGACCGCATTTGTTCCAATTAGAAGTCATTAGAAGGCAAATATTCGACGCCATTATTTTTAGAAAAGATTTGGATCCTATTCGTGCAAAACCGCTGTCGAGTCGAGAATTTCGCTTCTAAATTCCTTATTTCATGTTTATCTTTAACCGGTTTTTTGCCAAAACAAAGAAGAATGTTTGCGTTTGTTTCGTCTACCAAATATTTGTTTTGCCGACAGCCTAATCGACCCACAATATTTGGTTTAAATAAATTATAATCATAATATTTTCAGTTTTTTTTTTATTGGAACTCATATTTCTAGAGCTACTACATTTTCTTACGGAACTTTTTTCTGTATTTCCATTATTTCCACGACATAGTGGTCGATCCGTCATGCGCTCGTGATGCCACGACACTGCCTCATTAACATTCGTTAACGGCGTCGTGACGGCACAACTATGTATCTAGGAATAATTAACTTGCACTGTGTGCCGCATTATTGAGTACTTGGACGTACTCATCGTTCTTTTGAATGAAGAACGGCTAGGTAGGTCGTATGTTTAGTTTTGTGGGTAGACTTGAGCTACCTGATCGATCAGTAATCTCCTGTAAGCTGTTTGTTTTGATCATATACCGGACTACGACATCTTGCTCAGATGTTAGCTGACCCAGTGTTCATTTCCGTATTGAGCAACACTATTGAGTTCATTTTCATTTCTTCTTAGTAGAGCTTCCTATAAGTATATTAACAAAATAATGTCTAGAAGTTTCCAAATAACCTGTATCTTTTAGGTTTTTATTTTTGACTCATCCGATCTTCACTTTCATTTCCACTTCCGCGGTGTACTATGCCACTTCATCCACTATATCTCAATGTTAACCAGTCTATCTGACAATGTTATGAAGAGATTACAGAAAATAAAATAGCAGTCAGTTTCTCTTCTCCGCTTTAACAAGTATAGGTAGATACAGTAACATTACAAAAGGAAAAAGAAGCTCAGACTAGAAAATTACGTTTTCGAGTGGTGCTGGCGGCGGCGCGCGCCGGGAGTGCTCACTTTTGGCTTTTTTTGTAGACTGAGCTAAAATGTAAGCAAACTCGAGCGTCGAGCTACGAGTACCTCATTCATATTTAGGAATAAGTGAACGCATAAATGATATTCAACATTTTTGGGATGAATTTCTTCCGACTGTAATATTTGTACGGACTTTGAAAACACATCCATTAGTTCAGGAGAAATTGTTTTGTTAATGACAACGTAACTGCCCAAGTAAATGCTTTCTCGTTGTGATATAACAAACCGTTACATCTTTAGATAACTAAAAAATTAAAACGAATTTAATTCGAAGCGAAGCGGGGCACGTTCGAGACACGCTTACTGCGCAGAGACGTGTTTTAGGTGACATAACTTTTTGTGCGCAAAATAGTGGAGATTCTTGAAGGATACAGTATGAACTGAGTACATCCATTGGTACTTATGCTCAGTAAATGAAGCGGCGGTGATGTTAGTGCGCAAATAGGCGCATTCCATAATGACATAACGTTTGCGCAAACTATTGCGCACTTTGAGATCCACTGACAACATAAGGTTGTTGACATCTGATGCGATTACGTATTATGTTGTGAATTATAATGTGATATTATAGTTCTATATGTATAAATACTTACTGCATTCGATATGATAAAATTATTTAAATTTTATAAGATGAAGGCACTCATTTATGCATTGCATCGTATTTATTTATGTTATAGAACTTTACACGTGTAGCTTATATATAATTGATATTTTATGGCTTAATTAAGGGAATAACTAGTTATAAAGTAGACGAAGTAAACATTTTTAAATAAGTCAACAAATACTTACATAGGTTTTTGAGTTGTTATGTATTCACAATGGCATGAAAAAACGAATAGGTACAAGTTTTGCCTTGGTCAATGCTCCATGTCGTCTCTGTATCAAGAAACCTTTAGCCAGCAGTAGGATAATAATAGGTTGGTTTTAAATGAAAATTTTTCAATATTTTTTTAAAGAGTTCGTTCAAGAAATTAATTCAAGACGATTCGTGAATAGATAAGTACTTACAAGCAAAAGAAATCGTTCTGAAACCCTCAATATATTCAAGGCTTTTTACGATTTTTTATATGACCTAACATAAAGTATATGCATGCTTTACGTTAGATTAAGTAAATAATTAAAAATTAATTCGTTCTAAAGCATTGTTTAACAATAACAACTGCCAATACCGTGCTAAAAGGTAATAACTAAAACAATAGAATATAATTTAATCATCTAATGATGACCTGTATCATTTTGTAATTTATAGTATAACCTGTTTTTCTTAGAATACATTTGTTGGTATAATTTGCTTAGAGTACACGAGCAAGTATGTAAATAGTGTTGCCAACTGTTTAAAACAGTATTATACGAATTTTCACTGCGGTTGTATACTTTATTTTTGTTCAACAATAAAAAGTTATACTTTTTACTATACAAAAATAAAGTATACAAAGTACTGTTTTCAGCATCACTGATATTCAGAACCATATATAAGTCCTGTTTTAAAAGTAAAAGTATATTAACAATTTAGGAAAAAAATAATTCTTGTTTTATTTTCTAAAATTACTGTTTATTTTCCATCTCCAGCTTTAATAAACTATTTCTTGCAATAAAGTTGGCAACTCTGTCTGTAGAACATGTAGGTACCATAAAACCACCAGCCGTCAACACCTGAACGTAAGTGAATGAGATACCTTTTATAACTAAAAAAGGGGACCCAGTTTTAAATCTAGTAAGTACGCATATCGTCTTAACTAAATATTCCCCTATCTATCTTCATTATTTCAGCCATGCTAGTCTGTCACAGAGCTGTACCTTCTGAACCGAATTTTATTTTTTTCGAGTAACAAAGACACATAGCTCCTACCTTACAGACTATGATACATGTTCATAAAGACCACAGAAACAATAGGTAGGTACACAGTTGTTCACGGAGTACGTGGCTGCTATAACCAATAAAATAAAAAAATAAACTAATAAACTAAAAAATTATAGGGGGCTCCCCCTTCGAGAAGCGTGTTTGATTCGACGATATTTGCTCAATCTTAATATTGTACGGGTGGCGCGAACCTTTCGTATGCAAGTTCAACTTACACTTAGCTAGTTTATTTGCAATGGCCTCTCTGAACTTTCAAGAGCAATGCTGTTATGTAAATCATAATAGACTGTAACTTATTTATAAGTATACTGTCTTGTAATCATTTACTGCGGAAACCATTATTATTATTAAAATAATTGCATTTAAAAACTATTTAATTGTTCTAGAAGTAAAACGTAATATAATGTTAAGAATAAAAATAATTCATTTCGTCCCTGCTATTTTTTTTTGCAGTTAAACTTTAAAGAACTGGTTTTATATTCAATCAAGAGGAAACGTATGTAGTGAATTGTAGTGTCGAATTAATTATCAATTAACGTTAAAGACAATGAGGAATCCTAACTAATATTATAAATGCGAAAGTAAGTTTGTTTGTTTGTTTGTAACCACTTTACGCCTAAGCCACTGAACCGATCATCCCGAAATTTTGCATAAACGTTGCCAGGTGATCAGGGACAAACATAGGGTACTTTTAATCCCGAAAAAAAGGACTCTTCCCGAGGGAAATCACAATAACGTCCTTATGACAGTAGATGGCGCCACGTGTCTATCGAATCGTGATCAAATTTTAAGTTTAAGCATTTAATACATTTTGAGTCTAGACTGTCGATAGACCAGTTTCAAGTAAACAACCTAGGAGTACGAAAGTTGTTTGCTTAATCATTTTTTATGCCCAAAACCGCTGAAGAGCATACTGACATTTTCCATAAAGTGGCTACCAGACGGACGGACCTGCGGTTGCGGCTAACCGCAGGCCGCGGCTCCAACCGCTGTAAAAACACACCACCGCGATCACAGTGGCAACCTGAAGTGTCATTAGCGTGGTGTTTGTGCTACAATCGGACGTCAGTCAATATGGCTAACCGTAAAGTTGTCTTATTATTCTCATGACTCATTAGCCCTCTCAGAAGATGAGAAAAAAGGTAGAAAAAAACTGTTTATTTAAACACTTGAGGTGTGAGGTTATAGTAGTTATAGTAGTTTATCTCTACCTATATTATCATTAGCATCGCATATTACTCTTAGGAATAGAGAAGTGTGGGTTAAATTGATATTATTATTTAAATTCAACTATTTCTATTACGATTTCCATATTTGGTGTCATTTTACAAAGCAGTACACGCGGTCTGTTGTTAAAATTTGCAAATGACGCGGCTGCCACAACATTCCGCGTTTGTCTGGGACCCACTTTATATACGTTGTCAAGGATACAGAAAAACTGCGTAATTGACACTGACATCACTGTGTCGTCACTGACACTGACAGGTGTAAACGCATTCATAGAGGATGCATGGAAGAATAAAGGCGAACTTATAACACGCTCCGTCAGTGAAGCATACTCTGCGATTACTCCGCCAATTGTGAATTGATTTGGATGATTCTTCTTTATTTATTTTTTTCCGAATTGGTCCCATATAAATACTGTAATACTGTGAGGAGCTCGTGGCTAAGTAACAACAGCCGCACGGGTCGATCCGTCAGGTTAAGCTACGCTTGCCGGGGTTGGTCCGTGACCATCTTTACACACCGAGACTCCTCCGTGCCTCGGAAAGCACGTTAAGCCGTTGGTCCCGGCTGTCACACGTGGATCTTTGACAGTCGTTACGGGTCGTCAGAAGCCCGAAAGTCTGGCAACCAGTCTTACCTAGGGTTATCATTTTACCCAGTAACTGGGTTGTGGAGGTCAGATAGGCAGTCGCTCCATGTAAAATATTGGTATTCAGCTGCATCCGGTTAGACTGGAAGCCGACCCCAACATAGTTGGGAAAAGGCTAGGCAGATGATGATGGTCCCATATAAATACTGTCATGATCTGATGATGAACTTTGGAGATATGGAACGGAACTCCTCATAGGATCACAGCAGAACTGTCGTAACAGTAAAATTGCTTTGTTTGATGCGTGTAGTCGATTAATGACTGAAGGAAGAGGTTAGTTGCTAAACTAATCGTGACCTATGTCGATGTATGTAAACAACAGTTTTCCAACGGCAAAGTTAAGTTTGTCCTTCAGTACTGTTTATATTTTCGTAAGAGGTATGTTCGGTGTGTTTTAATGAGGGTAGGTAGGTTACTTTTTCTTACATACATACATAACATCACGCCTGTAATCCCCGAAGGGTCAGGCAGAGGTGTACCCATTAGTACACCCACATTTCGCCAGTTATGTTTTTTTTTAGTCCCATGTAATAGGGGGCGAGCCTATTGCCATTAACCGGGCAAAAATCCAGACTCCGAAGCTGCTACTGAGAAATCGAACCGACCTGTAAATCGAACCCAAGACCTCATGCACAGCAGTCGCGCTTGCGACCACTAGACCAACGAGGCAGTCAACTTCGATACTTTTTTTTTATTTTAAAATATCTCACAGCTCCAACTCAGGCAAAAGCTCATTGCAAGCCCGAGCAAAAATTACTGCTCAATCCCCGGAATCTTCCGTTCATGCCGCATTAAGAAGGTAAGCACAACCGGAGCGACAAGCAAATTTGAGAGCTGATGAGACATTTTCTTAAAGCCAGGAAAGACTGGAGAGCCAAACTGTCCGCCCGCCAAGCTTCTCTGAGAGTGACTGAGACGCCCTTCTAAACGCAATTGCTTTTGGAGGAACAAGCCGAAAGCCAGAGAGCTGTAAGAGCAACTGAGACGCCTATTCACACACGACACACAACACACACGGCTACACGACTTCGTCTCAGAGAACAAGCTCAGCCATTATAGCTGTAAGATCCCTCTTTGAGGAGTGGCTGGAGAGGCGCTACGGCGTCCTCACCTACCGCCTGACGCAGGTCCTCACCGGACACGATTGTTTCGGGAGGTTCCTGTGTCGGATAGGGCGGGAGGAAACGCCCGGGTGTCACCACTGTGTGGATCGCCCGGAAGACACGGTGGAGCATACGGTGCAGGACTGCCCCGCTTGGGCAGAGCTCCGCCGTGTCCTCACGGAAGCGATAGGCGGCGGCGACCTCTCGCGTCCGGACCTGGTTCAGGCCATGCTCCGAGGCGAGAGGGAATGGGATGCAGTCACCTCCTTCTGCGAAGCAGTAATGCTAGCGAAGGAGGAGGCGGGCCGCGTGAGGGAGAGAACCGCCTTATGCCCCAGCCGCCGCGGGAGACGCCCAGGGCGTCGGACGTCGCAGGGCGACATCCGGCCACCGTAGGCGCGGGCTTGCGGACGGCGAGTAATGAGTAGCTTGCCGTCCGATCAAGGACCAAGCCCGTGTCAACGGCGCGTTCTGTTCGGGCGCGTCTCAAAGAGCTGTCAGCACAGGGACGGGGCCCCCAACGAGGCTAACGCCTGCCGGGGTTGCGGGACGTCTTAACAGGATACCGCGGCCCCGGAACGTAAAGGGCAACAGAAGGAACAGGGTGGGTTTTTAGTCAGTAAAAGTCTGACAGTCCCTTCCGCCCCACCCAGGGCGGAAGGAGTCATTTGATGATTTTTACCACCTAAAAAAAAGAAGCCATTACAGCTACTGAAACCCCAAAACAGACGCAGGCGAGAAGGACCTCTCTTGCAGAAATGCAAACTGAACGCCGACGGACTTTTATGAGTCACAATCTGTTGGTCCATAGGTATTTAATATTCTGGATCTGGCCGAACAACAAGCCGAGTACAGCCCAAACTGATTGTCAAATTCTAAACAAACGCGGGCGAAGCCGCGGGTAAAAGCTAGTTTATTTATAAGTAAGCTGTAATAGCTACCCACATACCGAAGTAATGCTTCCGGGAAAAAAATATTTGACGTACGATATTTAAGGTAGTTTGGCCGAAATTCACTACCCTTTTTTCCCAGTATAAGCCTTTTATCCAGGGTATATAGCTGTTAACTTATCTACTTTTGGGTAAGACTTTGTAAAACTGTATAAACTTTGTGAAATTCGCCTTTGGTCACTTAATGCAAGAGCGTTTCCATGTATTGTATCTAGACTCATATAATAAAGCTCAAATTGAAGTTTATTGTTTGTTTGACCGCGATAATCTCTGTAACTTACAGTCGGAATTTAAAAAAAAAATGTATGAAGAATAGTATATGATATGATATCATCACGTTACGACCGACAGGGGCGGAGCAGTAATGAAAGGCGTAACTTAACGCGGGTAAAAAAACCACACAGACAAAGTGGCGTGCGGGAACTAGTTACGTAATATATTTCTTGATATTTAAGTCATTAGCTAATTAAAACACTTAGCATGACTTTGACAAATTTTTCTGTTACAAGTTTAATCCGCCATGCTAATTTATAGGCCTCTTATTTATCTATTCGGCACTATTCCGGTTATTAGAAAAAATGGACTAGCAATACATCACAGATATTTTATAAATTATAATTATTTTAATTGTAAAAAATATTAACGACAATATTTTTTCGTTCACGAGTTCGGAAACGTGACCAATCACGTTTATGTATATGGAAATCGCAAATTGTTTGCGTTTTTTTTACCGTTTAAGCTTTTTATAATCGCACATGTGAGACATAACATGCAAGGTTCAAGTTTTTTCGCCAAAACCTACGTCAATATCAGTATTTAGTTTCACTTCTTTCACTACGCTTTTATTCAACAGACCCATCAATTTGTAACCTGTTATCAAAAAGGGTCAGATAGATAACCAATACAAAGATAATCAGGTGATGTCGCAATACATGCGCCGGATCACGTAAAAACTCGTCGGCTGTAGAAAGTGGCGCTTGGATCGAGGCCGAGTGGCGCGCGCGCACCGCTGCTTACCAGCTGTGGATGTGTATCTGCTAGCTAGTAGTAAATCTGCATTTATTTGCTGTTTCGGTGTCTGTTAAGACGTTAAGACTTTATCAAAGCGAAGAGGAGAGGAGATGTCTTGTCTTCAACTAATGATGGCTAAGCAGCGAGATGTAATAAAAACACGAGTTTATTGGTTGAACAAGACATCTTTCTTCTTCTTGCTTTTGTGGAGACCGGCCATAATAAACACTACGATCAGCCATCATTTTAATCTTTAATTTGATACGAAAAAAGTGTACAACATTAGCAACAGCTGACAACTTTTTAAGAACAAAATGGAGAATTAAAATATAATAATAATAATTCTTATTATTGATACTATTACTAATCTAGGTAAGCTGGTTCGTCGTGTAATAATGTTGCACTACAATAGTAACAAACTCAAATGTGAACGTGATAAGTGATACGGCAAGTGTTACATTGCACGATTGTAATAATTAATTGATACATAATATTTTTGTAATGAATATACATACCTGAAATAAGTATAAACAGACTTTAGCACATTCACCTTTTGCTTAACCTAATTTGTTGTAAAAAAATAATTATTAATTTTACGAAAAAAGGATTTAAGTTCATCAACTGATTTTATTTGAATTCTGCGCGGATTTATAAAAATAAACTTTCGATTACGTTATAATACTGGGTGGGGTAAACAGGGTAAATTGAGCACACTTGTAAATTAAGTACAGTCTGTAATACTTCCTAGATGCTGCTATACTTTTTACAAACTTGCACAAATCTTATTCAATATTGGAATGAAATTATTCAAATCGAACCTGTTCCAGCTCAGTTTGTTCACTATAGAGAAGTAAGTACTTTGTTTTGCAAAGTGTAATGTGCATAAACATCGAATTTTATGAAGAGTCGACTGCACCATTTATTTTTGAATAACATTTACATATCATGAATATCTTGTCGATTAATAATCTTTCGATTAATAAAGTTTTATAGATGTCAGACGTTTGTTACTCAATCAGAACGGCTGAACAGATCCGGATGAAATTTAGCAAAAAGATAGATTATTCCTACTTTATACTTACTTACTTTTTAACAACTTATTGTCCCGGAAAAATGTACAATTCTCGTGTGATAATATAAATTTGACGCGGACGAAGTTGCGGGCAGAAGCTTGTGAAGAATAAATTGCCAAATGATAAATTATCTCATCTACCTACTAGTTAATATCTCAAGACTTATTTTTAATCTACGACTAAGACCGGTTCAGTAAACATGCCTACTTGCGTCAATCACTGTTATTACTCTAATACTTCGTCCAACCACAAAACTGAGAAAAACAGAAATTCCAGAAGAGTCGATATTCGATGGTAAATATAAGTAGGTACTCGTAACCAATATTCAAGACACGAATGTATGTTTATGTTTCTGATGAGTTTGTGCTCGCGTAATGTTTTATTTGTGGCATTTCTGACCTTTCCACTGTAGTCGAACCAATATTTAATACCGAAGTTGGTCAAATACGTCGTTTACCGTCGAGTTACGAACTCGTTGAGTCTTGGAAACAACTGCAAACTGAATCATAACATTTTTGTTCCCAATAGAATAAATCAGGCCTAAAGGTTGTTGACACTATAAAAATGTTCTGGTCATGAGAACTAACCTTATGAATATTAAGTACTGATCACATGACAAATACTTCGAGCTCGTATCTACTGCTGAGCGCGTGCCCTTCGGATGACCGTTACACCGAGTAGTGAACAGATGTTAAGTTATTTAACAGATGGTTATGATGCTGGTTCGTCTACACTTCACTAGGTACACATTACCAGGCACGTAGCCGTGTACTTAAGACTGTAATAAACGGCTATGAAAGAATACAGCTATAACCGTAAAGCATGGCGATAGTCCACAGGAGGATACCGCTGCGCTTTACGACGCCCACAGAAAGGGACGAAATAGCCTTTCCTTTACCGGAACCATGTTCGATCGTAACACGTGTCATTCAACTCTTAGCCGTCTGTCTTTATTTGGACATTGAATGGATAAGGTGAGTCAAGTACGTTACATAATTTTTCACAAAAACCAGGTCTCTTTAGTTCAAATACGGTATAACCCACATGCCTATAAGCCAGTCTGCGTCAGCGCAAATTATATAACACATCGAATTATATAAATTGTTTTCTATGAAGCCTTCGTCTGAACTTCTCAGAAAACGATTGTAAGCTGAAGAACGCTTATTGGCTTTAATACTAGCTGTTAGAACAGTGATGCTAAAGCCGAGTTAAGTAGAATTTAAATATCCTTAAGACTTTAACGAATTAAAACGTGTTTCTTAGATTTATCTATTATAACTCTGTGAAGTATTTCTTACATTTTGATAAAACGATTCTTTTTTTATATACAAAATTTCTTAGCAAACAAATATCTATCTATTCTATCATTTTCTGTAAGTATTTAGAGAAATATACCTACGTGGTATGACATTATATTTACTAATATGTTGATAGTGCAAGTAAGTCTGCCAATCAAAGAGATGTTATGAAATTAACTTCAAAGAAGAACCGCAAACACACGTGGTTACAGTCAATATTTACCGTTCTGATGATAAGAGTGATGAATGAACAGAATTAAAACGTAATTCATGTTTATACGTTTTTGATTATATTTTTTACTAAATGGCAACTCGCAAGGTAACAACCAATTAGGCCGCACTTCCCCAAATCAAATTTTAAAAAGAAAAGCGCAAAAAGCTTTTAACCACAAATTATTATGACATTTAAACCTTTTAAGAGGAGCTTAATGATGTTACGTATTCAGGAAATAATGTAACTATGACGTAACAGCAAGTACAACATTTTTCAATCGTATTTTTGGAGTTTATTAAATAACATTTTAGTGCAAATCATTATGACCTTTAATGTAATATGAATTACAGTCTAATGTGGCATATGTAGGAGTTAGACACGTTTCCTTATTTATTTTATGTTTGACAACAGGAAATCACAAAATTTAGAGCCTACGACACAACTCGAAAAGAGAATGAAGTCACTAATATGTTTATTCAGTTCATTTACTCGTACTAACTATTGGCAACCAGATCAATGATCAATAAAATTATTTATCTTAATATTATATCAACTTTTACCTGGTGGACCTAATTAATCTTTACGTCAACGAGGGCCGAATAGTATTGCCGATTAGTGTGGACCGATTAGTATGGGCCGAATAGTTAAACAGGTGAGCGAATTGATATGGGGTTCATGTTTATATTTCTAGTATCAATAGAGACACGTGGGAAAAAAGTTGATTCATCTAACGATCTCACATAGACTTCCTCATTTTCATCAATTGCCTTTTACAGCTCGTGCGAGATGATAAGCTATGAGTACATCGGTGCGATCTACCTATACTTACATTATTACATATACTTATATTTACTTGCATTTTCCTGTTATTTCTAAATTGCTTACTGTTATAAATGTACGGCTTCCACATATAATGATTATCTTAACTCAAGATGAGCGGGTTTTGCCATAATAATAATGCCAACAAAATAATATAAAATATTAATAAATTATTCTTAGCCACAGTCGCATTATATTAAATAATTATTATTTAACTTGTACAGCACTCAAAAAGAGATAAATAATAAATAAACACATAAAGGGAAAAGCAAGTCCTGCAATACTCAATAAGATAACTATGTTGGTATATAGGGAATAATAAAACGAAACAAAAGCAGATGGGAACTCTTATGTATGATTCATGGAAATTAATCACAACGTACCTACTGACTGAGTGCATGACATTGCAGCCATTGGAAGGTTTATATCATAACAACTATGGTTAGCATTGATCAGTGATCATAGATTTAATTAAATTCATTACAAACATACAAATGTATAGTGGAATTTAAATATTAATTTTTAACCTTTTTCACTATTCGCGCACATTAAAAAAACCAACGATATTCGGCGAACAATGAAAAAGTGGCCGAGTATTCGGCAAACCGAATAGCTGCCAAAAAATTGTCACAACCCCAATTATCCTAACTAATATTATAAATGCGAAAGTAAGTTTGTTTGTTTGTTTGTAACCACTTTACGCCTAAGCCACTGAACCGATCATCCCGAAATTTTGCATAAACGTTGCCAGGTGATCAGGGACAAACATAGGGTACTTTTAATCCCGAAAAAAAGTACTGTTCCCGAGGGAAATCACAATAACATCCTAATGACAGTAGATGGCGCCACGTGTCTATCGAATCATGATCAAATTTTAAGTTTAAGCATCTAATACATTTTGAGTCTAGACTGTCGATAGACCAGTTTCAAGTATACAACCTAGGAGTACGGAGTTGTTTGCTTAATCATTTTTTATGCCCAAAACCGCTGAAGAGCATACTGACATTTTGCATAAAGTGGCTACCAGACGGACCGACCTGCGGTTGCGGCTAACCGCAGGCCGCGGCTCCAACCGCTGTAAAAACACACCACCGCGGTCACAGTGGTGGCCTGAAGTGTCATTAGCGCGGTGTTTGTGCCACAATCGGACGTCTGTCAATATGGCTAACCGTAACGTTGTCTTATTACTCTCATGACTCATTAGTCCTCTCAGAAGATGAGAAAAAAGGTAGAAAAAAACCGTTTACTTAAACACTTGTGGTGGTGAGTGGTGTGAGGTTATAATAGTTATAGTAGTTTATCTCTACCTATATTATCATTAGCATCGCATATTACTCTTAGGAATAGAGAAGTGTGGGTTAAATTTAAATTATTATTTAAATTCAACTATTTCTATTACAATTTTCATATTTGGTGTCATTTTACAAAGCAGTACACGCGGCCTGTTGTTAAAATTTGCAACTGACACGGCCGCCACAACATTTCGCGTTTGTCTGTGACCCACTTTATATACGTTGTCAGGGATACAGAAAAACTGCGTAACTGACACTGTCATCACTGTGTCATCACTGACACTGACAGATGTAAACGCATTCATAGAGGATGCATGGAAGAATAAAGGCGAACTTATAACACGCTCCGCCAATTGTGAATTGATTTGGATGATTTCTTTTTTTGTTAATTTTTTCGGAATTGGTCCCATATAAATACTGTCATGATCTGATGATGAACTTCGGAGATATGGAACGGAATTCCTCATAGGATCACAGCAGAACTGTCGTAACAGTAAAATTGCTTTGTTTAATGCGTTTAGTCGATGACTGACTGAAGGAAGAGGTTATAGTTGCTAAACTAACCGTGACCTATGTCGATGTAGATGTGTAGACAACAGTTTTCCAACGGCAAAGTTAAGTTTGTCCCTCAGTACTGTTTATGTTTTCTTTAGAGGTCTGTTCGGTGTATTTTAATGACGGTAGGTAGGTTCCTTTTTTTTTTAATTGTCTCACAGCTCCAACTCAGGCAAAAGCTCTTTGCTAGCCCGAGCAAAAATTACTGCTCAATCCCCGGAATCTTCCGTTCATGCCGCATTAAGAAAGCAAGCACAACCGGAGCGACAAGCAAATTTGAGAGCTGATGAGACATTTTATTAAAGACGGGAAAGCCAAGCCGCCTAGCTTCTCTGAGAGTGACTGAGACGCCCTTCTAAACGCAATTGCTTTTGGAGGAACAAGCCGAAAGCCAGAGAGCTGTAAGAGCAACTGAGACGCCTATTCACACACGACACACAACACACATGACTACACGACTTCGTCTTAGAGAAGAAGCTCAGCCATTACATAGACTGAAACTCCAGAACAGACGCAGGCGAGAAGGACCTCTCTTGCAGAAATGCAAACTGGACGCCGTCGGACTTTTATGAGTCACAGTCTGTTGGTCCGTAGGTATTTAATAATTCTGGATCTGGCCGAGCAACAAGCCGAGTACAGCCCGAATTGATTGTCAAATTCTAAACCAACGCGGGCGAAGCCGCGGGTAAAAGCTAGTACCTTAATATGTAGGAAATATTCCTCATTCTAGGTCTAGATGGTCTAGATTACTTTGTAAAGTAATAAATATCACTAAAATTCTCAAAATCGGTCAACGTAGACATAAGACTCACATTCAATCAGGGAGCCAATATGAAAGGAAGTCACGTGGTGTTGGCGCCGCGCCTTCCGGGCACATGACCACACGACACTACAGCATGATTTACGATGACTTACGCTATTACATCAATGATTAATTATAGGATGGAAATAATTAGAATAATTATACAGAAATAAAGTTTAATGAGAATTTAGTCATCACTTTTGTCAAGCGTCCAAGCGATTGACCAACTCACATAACCAGAAGGTTGGTCTTTCCTTGGGCCAAAAAATCTGCGTTGTTCATCTGACAGCGATGCGAACGTCTTTCGATGCTTTATAAGTCTATAAGCTTCCCTTTCTGTTTTATAAATTGTACATTCCTTGTACTCTTATTCATAGGTTTTATGTTTTTTAACCGACTTCAAAAAAAGGAGGAGGTTCTCAATTCGGCCGGTATATTTTTTATTTATTTATGTAGTTACACCGATTACTCCGAGGTTTCTAGTCCGATTAGTGTGATTCTGTTCGATGCAGTATACTTGCCATTTGGTCCCATAAAAAAATCATCAAATTTTCTTAGTTTACCATGCTTGTACTTTAAACAAATAAATCATACTTTGTCACTTAAGTATGTTTATTATATCCTGGTAACACTCATTAATATACTGAACATGAACTAAATAGAGACTATATTTCAGAATTTAGTTACATTTTTTGTTTCAATTTGTCATTGTTACGGCGATCTAATTAGTGCCACGTTACCGCAGAGTGCTACGTTTACTCATATTTTATAAATTATTCTAGACTGTTTTGGACAGTTGATATCAGTGAAAATATTATTTTTGTAAACAATTTGCCTGGTTGGTTAAGTCACTTCACTCTTAAGTCGTGCTTACTCAGAATTAATGCCAATTATGGATCCAACCACATCAATTGAAAATACATACCTATACGAGTGTGGTTTCAACAAAAACAAAGATAGTGAGGTAATAGGCTTGACATAACAACCATTATTATTACAAACATATTATATTTTCTTTCGAAAGTGACTATTTAAAAACCAATTTTATTGCATATTTTAACATTATTCTGAAATTATCAAAGCGCTTTGTTTAGGATTTTTTCTGCAATGCAATTAATACCTACCACAAATTAATTTCTTGGCGGAATTAAAATTCATTCGTTTCACTAATTTTAAATTCTTTATTCTGCAAACATTGACCATACTAACAACTATAATATTTAACTCGTAGAGTAGTTATAATTTATCATAATCCATCAATCAAAATATAATTGTAATCAACCACGAAATGACCACAAAACCTTTTTGAACTCCATTCGACCCCGGATCATCTCCATTTTTTTTTTGTTTTAGCAAAATCACTTAACTGAAGAACAGTAAATCTGTATGTCAGTAAAAAACATGGTACATATGCTTTTGAAGATTTTGTAGAATAAACAAACATTATGAAGACTTGTTTTTGTGTGAGCTCGCTAGGCTCCGAGTGTGGTAGTGTGCTGGTTATATAAGTGTTGTGTAAAGGTGAATGATGAGTGATTTGTTAACACAACAAATGATAGCTCTGAGAACACTGTGCTTTGGTGATGTGCCGGCTACTTAGACGCCTATTTCATGTTCTATTTATTTTGTAGAAAGTGGCATCCATTGTAGAGGCGGTATTGGCATATGTTGCGTAAACACTAAATTACTGCGGAGTTCTTTTGCAAATCGTTCTGAAGACGACATCACTCTTTTTAATACTACTGGTACATACTAATACATGATCAACAATAACAATACTAATTCATTTACATAATCATACGAGCCCATTATTGTCCTACTGTAGGGCAAAGGCTTCAAGCGGAGCATTGCCGTTTTCAGACTTATATATAATTTAATTGTTAGTTCAGGTTTCCTCATGATTTTTCCTTTTGTTTTTCTTCATCGATGTCAATGATGTCCAAGATAAACTTTGCCTAATTATTTTACTCCGAAAAATAACATTTGTACACCGGGTAATAAGACTCGCAGATTAAACTTGTATGAAGCGTAATAAAATTACGACCACGTTGGAGCCAAAATTAAAAAAAAATCCAGGAAGTGATTGGTACTGAAACGTCGCTTTTACGGAAGCCAATCATCATTCAATAAATATTACCTTTACATCCATTTTTGGATGTCCGACCTTTTCGATCGTTTAATCTGGTTGATATTCATTTTTAAATTATCGTTATGTTCTGATATTTGTAGATACTTTAGGTATAAACTGCATTATCTACAGACTTCTTTAAAATATTAGTTTGTTCAACAATTGAGTGCGCTTCACGCTTTTTGTTTATAATGTTTGGAAACCCCCAGCTTCTCATCTTTACAAAAAATATCACGTGACTGACTGTTATTTAAATGACAGATCCATTTAGTAAAATCAATAATATGTTCTTAGAATTTAGCAATACGTTTTCTATTCCAAGCTCATTCAATATTTGACAATACAACAAACAGTCTCGCTAGTGTAATAGATTTTAATTATGTAGGTACAATTCATGTTATTTTTGGATCTGAATATGATATATGAAGAATATTTATCGGTTTCAAATACGATTACGGATGTGAAATTACTTCGGATTATGGGATAGTTACGGATATTAGATTTGCAATGCAAGCGGGGACGCGCGCGGCTTGCGTGTCGGTTCGGCCAGGCGAAAACCTATCATACTGTGTCTTATTTAGATTCCGAAATTATTTGAAACTTTTATATGTATAAGATTATGGTTACGGGGCTCCATAACATCCCTAATGTTTAATACTTGTCTCCTCTCTAAACCTTAAAACAAAATAAATAAATTAAGAAGTACTTAGAACTGTTTACTGTTAAATTCCACGCTCCGGAATATTTCGGTATTTTATTTGCATAGATAATAACAAACCAGATGGGGCCAGTTCTCTGACGTCATACAAACTGAACACCACTTCAAGTTATAAATAGTTAAAAATATAATTCAATTACTGACAGTTCATTGAGTCGTTAATAACGAACGTTTAATCGTTTTAGTTTAGATAATTAAATATTAATTAAAGGCTTAAGTTTGTAACGAAGTTTGTTGTTGAATTTGTAAGATCTTTTGTTATATTTTGAACAATAGATTATATTCTAAGCGAAGAAAACTTAAAAATGTGTCAGTGAACCACAGGCTACGCAAACTACCAGAAATCCGAAATGGCCTTTCACCGTATAATAGTTTGGCAGCATTGAATTTGACACTCTGGTGTGAATTTTCACATTTATTACTTGATGTTGATTTCTACGTGTTCGATAGACCAGTATAAGTTGTTTTGAAAGAGCCAAAGCCTCTCTATTGATTTAACTCAAAGTCTTTTCCGGAATTGATTATGTTAAAAAGCTTGGTATATTCGCTAATGTAACTGGCAGGTTTAAATCAGCTGTAAAAGTTTAACAACTTTTAATATGTAATACGTCACTGTACTCATCATAAACAGCTGCGCCGATATGGATATTTTTGTGTGTATTTGAGGAAGTCCCTGAAAGCTTTAGATTTACAATTGGACCCGCTGTAAATGCAAAGTTAGAGCAGCATAAAATATTTCGGGTTCGCTAGTGTAGAGATAAAATAATGGGGTCTCTTCTTCTCTTAATTATCAATGGGCCGAAGACCATCAAGGTTAAGTTGTGCTTACTATGTCAGGGCTTGTCATATGCTTCACCCCCTCCTACTACTACTATCCTGGTAAGTTTTAAACATCCTTGTACAACATGTTCCCATTTTTGTGAAAATTAAAAGAAAACTGACTGCCTTGTTGGTCTAGTGGTCGCAAGCGCGACTGCTGTGAATGAGGTCTTGGGTTCGATTCCCAGGTCGGGCAAAGTGTTATTGGTTTTTCCATCAGGAATTTCTCAGTAGCAGCCTCGGAGTCTGGATTTGTGCCCGGTTGATGGCGACAGGCTCGCCCCCTATTACATGGGACTAAAAACATAACTGGCGAAATGTGGGTGTACTAATGGGTACACCTCGACCTGACCCTTCGGGGATTGCAGGCGCGATGTTATGTTATGTTAAAAGAAAACTGTATTTTTTTTTGTTAATTAAGAAATAAATTGTTTTCATGACGTAATTACTGAAGCAAATATTCTAGTAATAGTACCCACCAAAACAAAAGTAATAGTACGTAACAAACGCGTCTTAGAACTAGTTATTCAGGTACGTAGTGGGCGTGTCAGAGAGACCATTAGTCAAAATAGTGGACACTGGTTCATTAGTCAGCGAGTGCATTATCGGTAGATCACTTACTTTGATTGACATTACACAAATGCACCATATTTTACATAACACTCTCCCCGCGACATCGTTCGTGCGTTTATTCTTACGGATCCCTAAATTTTTGACAATAAAATAGTTCCTAAAGCACTCAGTAATAACCCAGTTTCCAATTTGCGAAAGAATTTTCATAATCAGTTTAGTAGTTTCAGAGTTTACCCCCTACAGCCTCACAAACTTTACCTCTTTATAATATTAGTTATGTCTTAGCGGAAAGCAAGAAAGTGCGGAATTACTTGTACACATACATACATACATAAAACTCTCGTATTCCCATTACAAAAATTAATTGAATTAGATGTAAGTAACAAAAAAAGCGAGACGAACAAGTAATGTTTCATTACGGAACTGAATTATTCATATCTACTAAGTAGCCCATCTAATTATGTATTATTCTTATATATTTTAACGCCAGCGTCAAAATTTTAAACCTGTTTTTTTTTGTAACTGCAAAAACTTTCGATGTATTCTTAAAAAAAAAAAAACTAAATTTTTAATTCAATTTAGACTTGAATTGAGTTTTTATTTAAAAAAAACAAAATTTTTAATACATTGTAGACTTGAAATTAGGTTTGATTTACATATAAATGTTTATAAACTCGGTGCCTACCTTTGATGTTCTACGCAGTGGATTCTAGAATCCATTTAATTACGTAATAGAATACCACTTGAAGCAAAAAAAGCGTTATCTAAAGAAATATAAAAGCTCTTTTAAATTATTCTTAAATAATAAGTATATAGCAGCTTTGTTGGCGACTGTCCAAAATTGGGCTATTACGCTACGCCTACCATCATTTCAGGAAAAACCAGGACACTCCAAACTCCAAATTATGCTTACCTGAAAAAAGTAAAAAGGTTTTTAGAATAATATGTAGGCGGTTCTTAATAATAGAGTGTTCATCACCAATAATATAAATTTAGATAGTTTAAAAAAAATAAGTTGTGTTGGAAATCTGTTTTGGTAATAATATGATACTTGAGTATGTTTAATAAATTATCAACTACATGAACATCACAAAATCGACAGGTCAATGACTATTTCAATTTATATTATGACATCTGGCATTACAAAAATAATTCGTTTCAGGAAAAAAACGAAACACTTTTATGATATATTTTTTCGAACTTCGAATACAAGGACGACATAATCCCGCCCATTACTGACCATTCAAATGATTGCAATCTGCACCAGATGCTGTTAATTTGGCTGCGATTCAACTGTGTATGACCAACAGAGTACAAATGTATGATCAATCGGCGTATGTCTGTGTATGACCCGTCCAAGGTCTCATGCAATGTTTATGGGATATAAATCTGGATGTTCGATGAATCATGGGAGTCTTGTGTTTGTTATTACGATGATATAACAGTAGTTACGTCTATTTGTGTTGTCTGGTTCACGGGCGAGTCATTTCGGCGAAAGCTTTGCGGTGTTCGTCCCGCTCGGCCGCCTCACTTTGTACAGGGCACTTATTCTGTAGTTCGTCGTATTTCGAAAATAACATTAGTGCTAGTTTATTTACGGGAAGTAAAAAGACTTATCTCAAATCCGTGAATTACGTGCTCTGTCTATCAAATTAAGTGACTTTGAGAAAAAATTGTTCCTGGAAAATTACTTTTATTTTTGCTGTTAAATTTTACACGATTCTTTTTTTTTTTTGAAGCTCTAATGTAATTTTTGCGTTCAATGAATCGTACTAATCGTACTTCGTGGACTATGACGACTATTTTCAGGATAGTTTGAACAGGACTGCTACCGTTTTTCATTTAGCCAAAAATAAAATATAAATATGCGCTTATCTTAAAAAAAAAAAATTCTACATCTGCGTCACCTTCGCTTCAATAAAGGTCGCAATGAACAATGCGGATAATGTTAGCAATTGATTAAATTTAAAGATAGTAGCACAATTCACATGAAGACGTGACACTGTAGTGCCCTATCGTGGTAGTGGCATTGTAATGCTCCGCTTTTTATTGAGTTACAAGCTTCCCGTGGTTCACGTGGCTTAGAAATCGGAGCGCGATTTATTTTATCGCCAGCAGTCGGGAGAAATCAGGCTGCGTGTAATAAGGTGATACAGAAGGTAATAGATACTTATTATTATAGCACCATTGAACATTGTTTATGAATAAACATCCCATAAATCTTTTCTCTCCATTAAAAATCTACTCCCCTCCTTTATTTTCTATTACGACCCGCTATGACGGGGAATCTGTAGTTAGTTTCCATTATCACCACAACAACAAAACGGTGACTGCAGTATGGTAACAACGAGCTACAGGTTATAAGTTGACTTATAGGTAAATGACTGCATATTCTTAACGGCTGTTGAAATCCGAGCAAGTTTTGCCTTACCGTAATACAAAAAACCTTACCTAAGCTTTTTAGTCCTAACATTGCTATCTTATTACTATCTAGCGTATTTTTTGCACCGCTTTCATAATAATATGACCTAGATACACATACAAAGATATACTTAAACAAAACATAATATGTGGTGTCAAAAACCAAGCTACTGACTCACTAATTAAATTCTCATTACACCTGTCTGACATCATATCCGTACATATACCTAACATTGCAAAAATTGTTATTTAATACGACACCATTTTATGTCAGTCATCAATAACAGTTATCATTTAAAGACTGCATTTTCCCTTCATCGAAGTGTCTAACAAACATTCGAGTTGTGTACTAAATAAACAAGCATAGGAGATGCACTTTTACATTAAAACATCTCTACATGCCGATATTTTTGGTTGTAAAGTACCTACGATAAGGTTGAGTCAGGCAGCCTTTTCTCTGTTAATGATCACTTGAACGCAGCAAATAACTGCATTCTATCGCGTACCTCATCAAAGGAGAACACTGTAATAAATCTGAAGCAGCCGCATACTAGCCCTGTACAAGTTACGAGGTACTTGTTACTGGGCACACTACATTAAGCGTAAAGCTGGTTCATACGACCCGAAGTACGCCCGATCCAGCGAGATCAATACGCGATTTATGCGACGGGCATTAGTACTTTATGTACTGTGTTCTTCCCAATTCACGTGAGCTGCGCAAAGAATAGAATTGAATTTTAGATCTGCTGATGTAATATACTCGCTTTGAATACGTTCTTCTCATCGTTTTTGGTATCTAGGCTGGCTTGTTATCATATCATTATTCCATCATATAACAATTCGACACACGTATTCACACTTGTTTTGAATTAGCAGGCGCATGACGGAATGCATTGGCGCCCAATGCCTATGTTTTAACAACTGGGGACTTTTAACCACCGAAGTGCGGTGAATGCTTCGTCTGGACAAGGCCTTAACACAGAGAGTGTAGAATCTCGCAAAAGTAGGGCGATGGCCAGTTAGCTTCCTACAAGCAGGATATTGGCAGTTGATGCCATCGGTGTTATGTCAGACTGATCAGCGATCGCATTCTATCATAGAAAGCTGTTATTAACAGGAGGTACGATCTGCGATGCAATTTAAGTGAAGTATTCCCATTATTTTAAATCTACACTGAAAATTACTTTATTTAATAACAGTGACCTAATGATGGTCACTTAATTAATAGCTGTTGTCATTAGCATGACTATAACAAATGTTAATAGAAGAACATATTTCTAGAAGTTTTCAGAATGGTGAATTAAATTAAGGTTACGTAATAAAGCGTAACTCATGTTTGGTAAACGAAAAACACGATATTCTTTGGACTTGAAATGCTAGTGGCAGACAACACTCGCTCTTCAGTAGACCTAAAGAGACAGGCTAACTCAGAGATACCTTTTAAAATTATCTTCTACGTTTCAGACTGAGCTACTTTTCCCGACAATAATTAAAGCCTAATCTACAGGTTTTATGTTCCCAAGATTCAGTCAAAGCAAACAACTAGGTATTTTACCTGCCATTAATTTAAATGAACACGAAACAGGTTTCACGATTACGTCCGCGGACCAGTTCTGAGTGACGGACTTTAAGAAGTGAGGTCTATTTTTGACGCCCATATACATATGACTGTACATACCTACATTTGATTTTAATTAGAATAGGTACAACAAATTGAAATCACAACGTTGTATAACATTTGGAATATGGAAATCTCACAGACGACTCACCTGTAAGTGATCACTTTGAAGACTCAACATCAACGGGCTGAGATGGGTACAAGCAAAAGGGCTAGATAAGAAATATTTTTCAGGGTTTCGAAGGGTACCAACGGGACCTTATTACTAAGCCAACGCTGCCCGTCTGACAGCGGGATATATCTCATGAACCGTAATAGGTGGAGAGTCGAAATTTTCACAGAGTGTGTATTTCTTTTACCACTGTTATAACAAATAGTAAAATTAAAATTAAGTTCAATATGAATGGTTTTTTTTTTGTATACGTAGTGTTAAATATTGTACATTGCTACGGAGTCCTTTGTGTGATAATTCGAATATTGATAGACAGTTTTTTTTTGTCCTAATTTTGTACTTACAACTAATTTCCTTATTCCTAGCTAGCTAAAAACGCAAAAGTATTACTAAGAATTACTAAATGTAGTTGGTTTACTTCTTGTACCGATAATGAAGACACATACTAGTAAATTACAGCATTTTTTTGTTACATAGGTACGTCTAAGGTAAAATTTACATAAGTAAGGCTAAACCTTCGAAAAGTAAATATATCACAATATAGAGCTGTTTAGTATGTAGAGCCACAGATAGGGCACATAACAAATGTGCTCTATCTTATTCAACTACATAGGGAATTCATGGTATTGTTATGTGTTTACGTATTATTACTATAATTGTTGCGCAATTGATAAGGCTAGCTTCTAAACAGTGGTCAATTAATAGCTTCAGACTTGATATTGATAAAACCATTACCGACTCTTATACACATGTATGATTGTATACATGAGAACAAACAACTTTTCCCAAAAAAGAATTTTTAATTTGTATAAGCGCACCATCCCAAAGGCGTTCACATATCTAACCGTTCAATTGAAATTCAAATGGAAAAAAAAGCATGGTAAAAATTGAACAGTTTTGTAATTTTGTAGAATAGACAATATTCTTAAAAGTATAAAACAAATCTTTCTTAAAGGTCAATAATTATTCAGATATAAATTTACAGCTGGTGATTAAAATATTAAAAAAAATCTTGTCTCGGAATTTAGAAATCATTTAAATAACAATAAAAAATTAACACCTACGATTTAGGCACATAATAAATTCCTATGAGATAAAGGGAAGCCCATTGCAGTCAATGATTAATGGTAACTATATTACGAGTTTTTTTACTTTATTATCATAGATAATATATTTATGAAAAGAGAGCATCCAGGGAGGTTTATTATAAGAAAAGGCAAAAAGATTACAAATTGTAAATTTTGACATTTGTAAAGCCACAGATGTAAATTACCTTTCTAAATAACAAAAATTATCCTTGAGAGGTCGTTCTCAAATACCTGATAGGTAAATTAGCATTTTGAATATAGAAAATAGGCAAATAAGAAGTGTGAATAAATCCCCCAACGAAGTATTAAACGGAATTATATTCTTAAATAATCAAGGCAAAACCAGTTACGTTAGAATTAATTAATCAATAACCAAGATGAATCAGAGTAAACAGCTTTAGGAGATTTCTCAAACACAGATATTGCAAATATATGAAATATGAACTAATCAAGATATGCAATGTTTCCTAATTTGTAATTGAGAGGAGTCATCGAACTGCAGATGTGATGTGACCTTCACACGACGTCACGGACTTTGGTGCCCAGAGGTTGGGCGAAGGTATTTAGGTTCGTTTACGTCTTTTATGCTCCTGAATACAGAGACTGCTAAGGAACCAGTTTGCAAAAAAAGGTTAAAGGTTTTGCATAAAAAATGGGGATCCCAAAAAAATCATGTCAAATCATCTTCAATTATCGAGTTCGACAGCTCTTAGAGGAACATTGATATTGATTTTTGTCCTTTATATCTTTTTGTCGTTTTAATTATTATGTTTACCTCTAATCGGTATATAGTAGATACATTGGATATGAATTTCTATCCATTTCTTTCATCAAGTTAAGAATGAAAGAAACAACAATAGTTTAATGTAGGCGTCAGGTGGTTTAGATAAATAATTATGTCGGATGCATGAAGACAGTCCCCGGTTTTGTCAGAAATTCCGTCCAGCAGACAACAGTTGATGCAGTGACAGACGACACACAGCCGTAAATCATACCCGTTCCAGCAAAAGTTGACGATAATAAAATTGATATAAAACATCCTAAACAGCTCGCTGTACACATTCTTGGCAAAGTTGAAACAGTCAGGTGGACACAAGTAGGTACGTGTGCAGAATATGTGGGATAAGAAATCTGAACGCTTTGGCATCTGTTGTGCGATTTGCGGAATAAATGATGGAAAGCTGTTGGCATCCAACTTTGTGGAAAGGATGCTAAAGGAAAGTTAGTCTTCAATTGGTAACGTCTAAGTAGGTAAATACAGTACCTAGTACTACTAGTGGTGGTAAAATATAGTGAATTGTAGAACTATCAGTCACACTGGAAAAATATATTTTGCATATTATAGCCAGATTCATGAGGAATAGCTGTTCATAACATCACACTACGACCCAATGAAACGGAGTAGTTACCGAAATCATAACTGAACGCGGGTGAAACCGCGAGACATAACTTATTTTATCCAGACAGATCTAGAACGACTTGTTGACACTGACAAAATATTATGCTCAAATCTAAATTGAATTTTAATGCGTGCTTTGATGGCCATTTGCCATAAACACCATAATGATGTTTACTAATGATAAGCTATGGGACGTGCCATCGATACGATAGCAGACGATAATACGCAACTATCTTGAGCAAAATAAATACCAACTAATGATTAAACTATCGCAATATTGACTGATACATTAATTGCTTGGGGCTCCATTTTAGGACTGTTTACATCATTCTAGATACCTCCAAGACTTTTACACTACATGAGAAGACAAACAAACAAGATACACACCGACACAAAAGAACTTCTTGATTAAAAAACATTATTCAGGCCACTGGTTATATAAAGAAAAAAATAACTGAAATTAATTATAAAAAATTACCTCAGCTGCTATTTCGAAAAGAAAAAATATACCCTGACCTATATAACAAGGTAACATGTTACTTTAAGATTTAAACAAATATATAATAGTCACGTAAAAATATGAAATATAAAAAGAATGTTAATATAATAACGTTAACTTTGATTGTAAATTTAAATAAATCCTCTCCATACCTCCAACTTTCTTTATTGTGCGCGATCGGGTTAAACATTGGTTGAACAAATAAACAAATGTTTATTTACCACCTAATCATATATGGAATGCAATCAATGATTGAAGATGTAAACCGTATAGAAAACAACAGTGAATCGAAGTAGCAATTGATAGAAAATCATTTAAACCTGTGTGCACTATGACAAGGTCGTGTCCCGAGGTCACACCAGGGCAAACAGTAAACACAAATATACCTAATGGACAGCTCCAATAACTGATATGAACAATATTATTATAATGGCGTATCATATGCGTTCATTCAGCGAATCTATTGTGTTCTCCATCAACGATATTGAAACCATTAGTGGAATTAAATCTGATACGACGCACGGTGGCGTCTCCTGTGACATACCTATTAATGTAAAAGCTTCCAGATTTGTAACACTTTCGAACTTTATACTTAAAAACAGGAGTTTAAAGATATATAAATGCCTAGTGTGTTTGACATAGAAGAAAGTATTGCAAATTGGGATCATCTTAATAATATGTATCACTTTGATAAATTACTAAACAAATTAGGTCACGAAATACGATAATACATAGTACATACTTTTAAAACTCATTGACATGAAAGTATACATTTTAGAGATTACAATCAAATTACACTCAAGTGCTGCTAGATAACAACAAAATCATTAAAATAATGAATTGTTATATACAATCATTTTGGCTCGATTGAACAACTATAAATTCATAACAATAACTTAAATATAAATCATTCCACAAATGATTTACAATGATTGGCTGCTTTTGAAGATTCAAACAATTTAGTTAACACTGATTTTAGCGAGGAAAAAAATTGATGAAATTTAATTATTTTAGCAGCTTTATTTTTTATGGATTCATAACACGTTGTGTTTATTTTTGGTACCTATAACAACATTAAGTTCCAGCTAAATCAACAGGACTCAAACTGGGGTCAGAAACTTCTGCATGCCATTATCGGTATAAAAATAGAATACATAAGTCTGTTTTTACATTCTATAGACGAGTTCTGCGATTTTCAATATGTTACACGAAATATTAAACGTAGTACTTTCGCCTTGAAAGTATTTTATCAACTGTGAAATGAGGTCAGCTATCAATTGCTCCATCTCACACCAAAATTTAGCTAGATTGATGATATTTTATTTCCAAGCTGCCATTTAAAATGATAAAATATATTAAGAAAGATATCCTTGCTGTATGGCGTCGTTGTTATCTTTTGCTAAGTCCTGCAACTTGCTCAAGCCACAAGGCACACTCTTTCGACCACGAAGCCTTTCACCGACAGGTATCGGATCTCCGCTGGTATCACGGAATGCAACGACTCCTGTCAAGTTCATCAACTTTCACTCGACGCTCGATGTCGTTTACCGTGAACAGAAGAAATTATCGGCTTCGCGGTCAACGAAAAGGGCATCATCACTTACGTTTTAAGATTAATTATTGTTCTTCCTGCAAACCGCTTCCTTGTTTCA
Organism: Hoplodrina ambigua; assembly: GCA_949774945.1. NCBI lineage: Eukaryota > Metazoa > Arthropoda > Insecta > Lepidoptera > Noctuidae > Hoplodrina > Hoplodrina ambigua. The sequence goes on from OX458968.1 coordinate 15,988,855, forward strand.
CTGGTTTTTGTGCCTTTTCCTTGTGCGGAAATTCCAAGTAAACTACACGGATTGCAAATAAATAAAGAAAAGCATAAGAAAAATGCCAATCGAATATAGTTTGAATTTGTTACATCATTTGTGTCTGTGAGCATCATAGGTAGGTATTATTGACTCGTTTCGCTAGACTGACAAGTCTGATCGGTTTTATGAATTCAGTAGACGATCGTTAGACGTATCAATTGTTTATAGTTATCGTATATAAAATAAAATGATCGCTTGGCTGAGCCTTTTATAAATTGATGAAACATGGAAGACGTTGGACTTTTCTCATTGGATATTATTTAACATTGTATCATCAGAATCAGAAAAGTAGCAGGTAACAGACGTTTGCTTGCCATTCAATTACATAAAAAAACTAAAATGTTTATAGAACCTAATTACTTAAGATCATTAGTAACTAATTTGAGATAATTTTAAACCTAAAATGTCAGACCGCACATAAGGAAACAGTAGGTATCATAATAATTAGTTGAGAAATACAAAATTCATTCAAAATAAGTGCAAAAAGACTCAGGCGAAGTTTTTTATCAAAAGTATTTTCAAAATTATATCCTAAAAGTATTTTTAGAAATTTAAATAATTACATAATTAGAGTTTTTTTAGCTTGAAAGTCAAAACTAAGCATACAGGTTTTGCTAAGTTTAATTTTAGCACTAAAACCACAGCTCGGTTGGTCGCGCAACATTATATATTCTTGGAATAATTGGGCAGAGCTACAGACAATGACATTCTTTTATGAAACTTTAGCTTGTTTTAGACAAGTCAGGTAACTGCTGCTTAAAACAACCGTCTGACAGCGACCGGAGCATTGAACGACCAAGAGATAAACTATGGTACTCATACAGTTCTACAAATATTATACCTGTATAGACAGGTAAAACATTTATAAATTGGTTAATCGTTTCAATCGTGAATGCGTAACAGAGAGATAGAGTTACATTTGCGTTTATAATATTAAGTATGGATAAACAGCAGAAATAAACGGTGTTGTTGAAATCATCAAAACCATAAATTCTACAGTAACACGATACCCTCAAAGTGACCGTGTGGTCATATTGCATGACGTCACAGTTTACACAGTCAACAAAGATAGTCCCGTGATGTCCAGACGATGACGTCACAGAGACACCACTAATCTTCAGACCGATAAAGAAGTAAAGGATACCATAACAGCTTTGTAACAAATCCTAACACAAGATTACACTGTAGTTGGATCATGCGTGAGTAATCATACCCGTTGACGTAAAACTATCGTAATAAGCTCTTCATATAGAAGTAAGATAGCAGGCTAATTACTTAGTTAATGCACTGTTTGACTCCCAAAATTCCCAAAGTATTGACTCACAATATTGAACTTCGGTCATAGAATTTCCAGAAATTTATCGTAAAAATATTTATAATGTTGGAAATCTTTTTAAATGCACATGGATACTAGCATGTTATTATAGATGGACCACAATTAAGCATAAAACATTAAGACAAACATTATAAAGAAAATTGGCAACAGGAAACCCAACAAATACCTGGGTTATAAATCAAGTTTGTTAGATGACTTGCAAACAGAAGGCTAAGATTAAAGTATGAAGTAATGACAGGCTATTGCATTGCGTAACTGCTATAATTATTGAAACATCTCACAATTGCCATAGAACAATGGCTACATATTTGAGAGTTGTATTCTTTTTTACTGCTTCATTCTAAGTTAATGAAGTTAAAATGTTAATAAGCCTGACATCATGGACACTTAAAATATTTTTTATTACTTCGTCCGCTTTAATTTTTTTACAATAGAAACTTTACAAAAAATATGGCATATGTTGCTTATTGATAATGTAATGTACCTTTTCATAGGTGAAAGAATTTTAAGAGTTAAGCCAATACTAACAATAAAAATACAAATCATAACTGGTGAAATGTGGGTGTACTAATGGGTACACCTCTGCCTAACCCTTCGGGGATTATAGGCGTGATGTTATGTTATGTAAAATACAAATCTATTCTCTTTATAATACGAGTATTATTATTAGTTAAAAAAACACTTGGTTGTAAGTACTTACAAATCATCAAATCGCAAAGTCCATGACACCTTTTAAAATTCTGTAAGAGCTTGTATGTACATGAAATACCTATTAAGCTTAACTTGTGAATATATTATCATTGTATTTTAAAATACTCATCCCAATTTTATTAATGTATGTAAAATGTTTAAATTACTTTGAGAATATGAGACATTTCCTGCGAACAACGAGTGCATTAAGCCCTCTTATTATAATGTGTGAGTAAATACTTAAGACAATGGGTGAACATTTGTCGTGTCATTTGTTTTGTCATTGTGACCGTCGTTACCGTCACACGCATCATTCTCATGTTACTTTTTATTCGAACACATTTTTTCATCGTTACCCAAATGATCAAATATCAGAACTTTGCTCCTTTCATCATTATTTTGAGTTACCAATGGGCTAGTATTATTTGGTTTATTTCTTTGTTTGTCATATAAATTTCTAAATTTTATATTAAAAAACATATTTCAAGTATAAAATTCTAGCGCAGCAGTATCGGAAATGGAAAACAGGAAATATTCATATAATCACTACGAGTTAATTAATAAAGGTGACTTTTAAATGCCTATTTTATATTCAGAATATAAACAATCTGTAACAGTTGGTTCTTAATCAACCTAATTTTATTTAAACTGTAGAGATTCTTAATTAATACAATGAACTAGAATCACTAAAAGCAAATTATAATAGCGTCATAACGAGCAATATGCTTCTCAAAATAGTAAGTAAACGCATTAAAACATTCTATTATATTTATTCACGTAACACTATTAACTAAGACGAAGACATTGTGCTGTGCATGCCTCTTACAATGTTAGGTACGCTTTCAAATAAGCCAATATATTATAATTACAGGTCAATGAAAATTAATCTGAAGACAGTGTTTAAAATGGTACAGATGAAAAAGTCTATTATGGTATAGTATTTACTGGTAGATTGAGTCACGAACAAGAATAAAAGGAGAAATTTAAATATATTAGGGAAAAATATATTAGAGATACACGTAATTCAAACGATTTTAGCACAACCAAATTCAGATGTAGCAAAAAGATTTTGTGAGTTCGTGTACTTTATTTTTTAAGATCTTCCTTTTAATTTTAGACCTAAGCCCTTGCGTATTGTAGTTTTAATAATGCATGATAAAAACCCTAAAAAGGTCATTGGTGTACTTGGATTGTTAATAATAATGGATAAGTATGTAAAATGAGAAGACTTCAAAGAGAGAACAAACTAAAAAGAGAAAAAACGCTAAAAATCCGGAGCATATGAAAATAGGTAAAGGTAATTAGACAGAAGAGAAAGAAGTCTTTAGTTTCTCATGTAGCAAGTGGAAAAACATAGATTACCACATCGTGTAACAAATTTCAAAGTAATCCTCAGATACAGTATAATCACAAAAATAACACTAGAAACTACGATTGAGAATGATAATGAACTTATCTCAAATAATTGGGTTTTTCGTTAGATAGTGCTAATGTGCGTGTTTAAGCACTCACAGGGATTTACTTGTCAACAATACAAGTTGAGTTGATTGTAGATATATGGGTAATGATATCTGCTAAAATATAACGGACTAAGGTCAGGTGGTTTCAATAGACTCATTCCTAACCGATTCAATATCATCCGAGAGGTTCAACAAATCCCTAAATTAAAAATTATGAAACGATTCGGAACAAAGGTTTTCTGCTATTGTAGGAATTTCGGACCAAAATTTTGTAATCGTTTTTGTTTCATCCAACATTGTACGTGTTGAAGTTTTGCTTTTGCTTGAGTTTGCTTCTGAGCTCTGCTTTATGAATGGTTTGTTTGTACAGGGGAGCGGCTTTTACATTAGGTACTTTTATTACATTTGTAAATAGAATAATAGAAATATGATGTTTAAGCATTTAGCTTAAAATCTATTTGCAAAGAAACTGCGTCAATCCAGTCCATATCGCAATCAAAGCGACTGGACGAGCTTTGTTTTTTCTTCCAGAAAAACGTTTGAAATCCAATCCTATTTCTTAACATCTAGTGAAATTGAGTGCGTAGTATCGTTTGCTTTACCTTGGAAATATTACTAAGTTAAGATTTAAATAGCGTAATGGATATATCAAGTTAAGTCGAGCTAATTTGCAGCTGATTAATAGTATTGATGCTGTCTTCAAAGCGTTTCTATGACTTTATAACATCGTCGCTATCACACATGTAGTCTCCTTGACCCGATGCGCTGACCTGTCACGAGGGAGCGCTATCAACGTGCCCTCTAAAAGGTGAGCCAGTTCAACATACCCCACTTAATTACACTTCTAGATCTGGGTACGTGACAGTATTATTCGAAAAACGTGTTTTTTCACAACGTTTTTGTGAGACTCACTTTTTTGTTCAACTTGAGAAAAGGTTGACGACGCGAGGTAATTTATTTTATTTTATTTGCAAAAGTGTCTTCAGTGGCAGAGATAAAAAAAGGAATTTTATGTCTCGGAAAAAGATGGAGTTGTGTAACTATAATTATAAGACAACTGTCATAGGATATGATTGACCGGAGATTTCAATTTGTATTATGATCTGCATTAATTTATCAACAATAGCTTGACCACTGATCCGTTGGCAGTCGCAATGATAACTTATAAGTTTTCTCGACAGCTCATGAACAGTTACATGTTAAATGGAAATCAATTCCGCACGTAACTCGCTCGGGTCTGATTCCAACTTGCGATTGATTGGATGTGATGGCGTGAACTTTGGCGCGACCATCACGTGCGACCGAATGCTGTTACAGCGTATAGACGCTGGGACATCGGTTGGTCGTTACATCATGAATGTGTAACGAGTGCGAGTGCTTGTTATATAATCCAGGGAGTAAAGTGCGGATGGCGGCTTGACGCATCACAGTTGAAATACTAATAGAGGAGATACACATGTCCAGGTTACGGATGGTCGTTTGAGTCATGCAGATCAATTTTTTAAAGTTATGACTCACCTTATTATTGAAGATTTAACTTCTATAAATATAAGGTTCAAAATCTTATAAATTGAATTGAATTTCTTTATTTAAAAGAATATTTTAAATATATTCACGAAACTGTAATGAGGTCTCCATTCTTCAAACGAGTTTAGAACTTTGACTTTGAAGCTCAGTTTATAGTGACTTCAACTGTTTTAATGGCGTTGAAATATTATGATTCTTATAATGAATAAATGTAAGCCCTAATGTTGCTACATTTTCATTAAAGTGACTGATTCCGAAAACATTCTACATAACATGAGTACCCAATAATGAATCATGACAATGGTGACGATTTATAATTTGTTGAATGTAAAACATTTGGACAAGCCACAAGAACTCTTTCGACTAATTAGTTAGAATGTTTTTTTTTTTCATGCTACTTTAAAATCGGCCTTGGTATTATCTATTTTTGTATTTTTACCGGTTACAGCGGCAATTATAGTAGTCCATCATTTTGCTATAGGATATTTAACTTCAGCAACATATTAAACATTATTGCTCATCAGCTAGTAAGCTGGTATGTCACAAGTACACCCTCGGCATAATGTTAACAACTAAACAACATCAGTATCGTCCTTCGCTTTTATTAACTTGTTACCGCGGTTGTACTTGTGTTTACGATGGCCACGTTGTTTTTCAATCGTTTGTAAACGTTCCTGATTTGAAAGACGTGCGATCTATTGCAATTTTCTTTGTAAGTCAACAAGTGTAAGCCACATTTCAATACTGACAGCTCCTTGGAAATGGAAACGTGTCTTTTCGCAACAACGGGGAATTTAATTTCAATGATTTGAAAATTGTTATTTATAATAATCTATACTTAAAATAATAAAGCTAGAAATATTTTTTTTTGTTTGACGTGCTCATCTCTAGCACTAAAAGTCAGAATACAACATTTTTATATGTGATAGCCAAATTCATGATTCTATATACCATCACGCCAAGACCCACAGGAGCGTAGCAGTACCTAACCAAAGATGTAAATAAAAGCGGATGAACAAAACCACACGATCAAAGTCACGGGCAAAATCTAGTCAATTGATATTATGTAATATTTACAATATTTACAAGCTTATTAATAAAATTAAATAAAAAACAACCAGAATATAAAAAAAAGAGAAACTAAAATTAAATGGCATCAAAAAATTCATCCGCATCGCTGTCTACTGGAAATGTGCCCAAAAGACTGGCCGCATTGCCACGTTGAATGGCAATGCTTAACCTCTGGCCAAGGTAAAAACCAGCCCTTGGGTCACGGGAAGAATCAACCAATCGTTTGGCCAACTCCTTGAAAAGGCCATGGGCACACGGACCCCACGACCCGAGAGTTTCCACCCCAAACGGCTCGAAAATATAGTTACCTGAAAGGGTACTATACTTACGCCGTTTGAGGTTTTCTGCAGCCGCAGCAGCAGCGCCAGCACAGCACGCCGAACTAGGAAGATGGGATGGCGCAAGAGTATCGACACATGTAGCGTCCCACACTAAAGGCCTACCCAACTTCCACGGAAACAGAGACATCCCGTCCGGTCTCTTGCCATCGTCGCGTGCCAAGCCGTTGGGTTCTAAGACAGCCGGAACGCCGACGGCAGCAAGAGCACGTCGAATGATGTCATTAATATTCGCATGGCGTGCTATACGGCCCGCACTTCGGCTGCACGACAAGCCGTGGTGTCCGAGACTGGTGACAACTTCCCCACAGCGACAGCGATGAGGAGAACAACATGAAGCCCCTAAACGTAAGGAAGCAGCGAGGCGGAAAGTAGTGTCGTCGAACATAGTACCAATGTTCGACGACGGTAGTGCCAGAAGCCAAAGACCCGACTCCCATTTAGCCACAGCAAGCAGGCGCGCTCGCTCTGCAGATGAAGCAGATGTAGTAAATAAGTTTTCTTGTACTACTCTGCAGAGCGGCTCATCCCACCGTCTCTGGGAAGATGGGTTGTCGGGTAAATCAGTGCTCGGGCAAGCAAGTTTCCATGCATCAATAGCCTCGGTAAAGCACGGCACATCAAAATTAACCAGTGTAGGAGCTAAAATATTCCTGATTAATTTCTCAGTACCGTGGACCGAGGATATAAATGACGGCAAACTAATACTTGAAATTTTGCGGACGCCGAGGCCTCCCATACGTATAGGAAGAGTAGCTTGGGCCCAGGCTCGGTCGTCCATTGCCAAATTTAAAATGGAAGTTAGAGTGTGGCGAATAATTTGGTCCATTTTGTCTAATAGGTGATTATGCTTCCACAAATGGGAAGCGCGAAGGAAATAGATTAATTTAGGGCCGAAACAACAGTATCGAATTATAGTGATGGCCGAATGCATGTTAATTTGGAGTAATCTTTCCGAAACGTCATTAAAATTTTGTATTTTTTCTTCAATAAAATTGGGAAAGGAATTCTCGAAGATTGGAGACCCAAGGAGACGAAGAGAGCTGTTTTCTACAATTTGGATATCAGGGGCTATTGTGTTAAATTTTGAAAGCGTCGAAAGTCTGTCGGTATTGTCAGTTAAGTATAATTCACATTTCGAAAGATTGAGGTCAAGACCTATGGTATGGAGTTCGTTTTTCAAGAAAATTAAATCATTTAAAACAGTTTCTATATCGCCTCCCAGGGTACCATCGTCAAGATACCAAACATTAAATTTGGAATTTAATTGTCTAATAATCGGATGAATGGCTAGGCTGAAAATCACTGGCCCGAGGGGGTCACCCTGTTGACAGCCAACAGCGGATTCTAAAAGGTTGTCCCGATACAGTAATTTCGATGGATGTCTGTAACATTGCCAAAGGAAACTAAAAATTTGGGGTATTTCTTTTTTAGTTTCTGCCAGCAAGGTGTCCCTATTAACTGAATTAAATGCGTTCTTTATGTCAACCTTCAAAATGACCTCTCCTTTACCAGAATTTAGGTAGGTCGACAAAGCGTGTACAGCAGCCTCACAGCCCCCTTTAGAGCCATAACCTAGCTGTAGGGGCTGAAATTTTTCCGAAAGTACCTCACCATAAAATTTACAGCAAATCTTGGCTGCCATACGACGATAAGTAGTTCCCACGGCAATGGGACGAATGCCGCCATCCTTTTTTCGCAGGGCACATAAATTTTGATATTTGCACATTGATATTTGGGTTTAACTAACAGAGTATAAATAAATTCTCCCCTTATCATATCTGCTCTTGCCGCAATTCTGTAACCGTTTATGATTGTAAGACGCTCTCTGATTACCGTGGGAAACTTTGATAAGATAAGTAACCTACCAGAGACTACCTACTGTAAGTATTTCTGCAATTAATTAAATATATTTATAATTACTTAATTTAAATTTAACTTAATTTTGCATTTTCTTCTCGCAAAAACAGACAGGAGACAAATCGAATGATTCATTTTTAATTTGTAAACTGCAAATATACCTAATAATGTAATATGTATACCTAACTACGTGTATTGGAACAAAAAACATTTCCAAATCTAAATGTTAGACTTGTTTAGATACATCGTTGTATAACTAGTTTAGCCTGTTCTACCTATGCTCGTTTTCTGCTACTCAAGAAAAAACTTTAATCCAAAAGAATGAAGTACATTTTAGAACAAAATCAACCGCATCTCAGGTTTAAAAATCGAAGGCAAGGTGAAGGAAACCACAAACCAGAATAGATTCATATTGGCATTTATTTATAAAACAATTTTGTTTATGTATTTGTTTGTGTTAACTTTGTTCAGCAATTCTCTATTTGATTTTCCAGCTCGATGGGCTGTCCGTATATTTTATTTTCACGCCTTTTTAAACCCAGGTAGCCTGTACTACACTCCCGGATTCCTACATCTTCCAGCCACCTTGTTTATAGATCTATGTATTTTTTGAACAGTTGTACATTTAAATTTGGAACAATGATGACCTCTATGACCAGGGGGTAATTCTACAAACTTATAGGAACGTTCGAAATCTAATTTTAGTCTCAATCTATAGAAAATGCCTCTAATTTACCTACATGTTTTGACTTTGACTGTCGCTGAGATGAGATTGTAGCCAGATTTTTTTTTCTTATTGGAATAAACCTTCTGTTGTGACACTATCAGAAATTTACCTAAAAAAAATATTTCATTTATCATTATTTTGATTCTAAACCTATCCATAAAAATGCAGGGTGTGTACCTATAAGTCCGCGAATTTATTAATATGGCCATAAAATATCATAGCGATTAATTGTTGGACAAAACGTGTTTTCAATGTATCACGTTGCGAGGCAATGTGAATATAATCATTGGGAACCATCTTTATACGCTAAGTCTGAAACAAGAAAATGAACGTTTAATTTTTATCACCCATTACCTACGGTTTTGCAAACATTTCATTGTTTAGAAATCAACTTATTTAATCAACAAAACAAGAAATCATAATAAAAGCAGTCGTTTCTACTTAAGATTTTTCCCAGATTATAAAAACAAATAGTTATATCTGAATCTTAATAGGGTTACTGTATAACAAAGTTATCAAATAAAATGTAAATTTCACTATTTTTTCTATTAATTTGTCGAACAATAAAAACCAGTTTCATTTTAATACGTTAAGAATCGTCTTACTTTATTTTATGACGCGGACTTGGTAATTACGTTTTTTTGCAAGAAAATCAATATGAGCCTGATCAGTTTATTATTAAAGGAATTTAATAAATAGCACGTGTACACAATCGTGAGATTTTTTTATTTTTTATTTTATTAAATTACATATTTTATTGGAAATTATGTGTTATGTCGGTAATTATGATAAGTTACCTAAATAAATACCGATAATATATTATTTTAAAATAAAGTTGAAAGAACAAAATATTGGATTTTAAGAATAAATAATTTATTTATTGGTATAATACGATGCATCACCAATTAAGCAAATAAAGAACTATTATATTATATTCTATTCTATTCTAATTGCAATAATTAACACAGAAACGAGAAGGAAATAATTATGGAACGAAAAATTTACGTATTCAAAAAATATTTACAACTAACATGGGACAGTGGACACGCTCACATAGAACCTGAGAAATACACGCATAATTTCACTCCATTTATACGCAAACATATCACACTTAGGTTATTGGGTTGGCAGTCGGGAGAGCATTGAGCATCCTTAGAGTTCGTCACACAGGGGACTTAGCTCTAGCGACAGTTTTAGTTGAAGGTTTGGTTAATAAGAGTCATTTACTCCTTAATGTCTCCTTAATCTTTCGGGGAATACAAACGTGCTGTTATGGTATTCAAAGTTCGTTTTAATTCGTCTCGTTTCTTCTTTGTATTCAATTAAACAGTTGATCCTAAATGTAATAAAGCACACCAACTTTGTACGGTACGAAGGGGTGAACATCAAAGTTTCCTTTTATCGTTTTTGTTATTTACCTGTACTTACAAGTAATAATGATCGACTATAAAGATTTTATGAGCGAAGACGTTATTTATGTGTTTGCCCTGTCCATGCGTGTCCTTCAGGCGGCTCAGGGACAACGCTAACACGTATTATAAACCTTTAATTTTTTTGACGTCCTTTCATCCAAATCATAGGTTTGCTGCTCGACAATGTTATTAGGTATGCACGTAGTAGGGCCTTTAGAGACTGGCTGGTTTCTCCATATACAACCTTATTTTATTTGAATATTAATTTTAGATGAACTCTGTTTAAAATAAAAAAAAGACTTGACAGTTCGCGACGAAGGCTGACAAGACGTATTTAGCCACATAAAAAAACATAATTAAAACAGTATTTATTTAAACTTTATGCACATAAAAAATACACTGTACAAAGGCGGACTTAATGCCTTGGGCATTTTCTACCAGTCTACCTTAGGGTATTTCAATCGTGCATTTTGTATATCCCGATTTAGTAACCCAGGTCCAGGGGTTACAGTACTTTTCCGGAGTATATGGAAGGAGGGATGCTACAGAAAAGAGGAATTGTAGAGGATTGTATGATGCGAATAATAACTAGAAAAGTGATTTTTACGCTGCCCCTGATTAACATGGAATAGGAGCCAGCAGCAGGAGAGGACAGTTCCAAA